>CM055972.1:26207500-27407500 GCA_029531755.1 Holothuria leucospilota | reverse complement strand
TTGCTCTATGAGCATAATTCAACAAAACTTGTAAAATTGGAATTATTATTACAAGTGAGGTGAGATATTAAGGAACACCTAAAAAGACTTCTCTCTCTTCTTCTGGGGTGGTGGTGAGAGGGGTGGGGATGGTATGGGCAGAGAATCTGACTACTCTGACTTCATCACATTTTAATGGTATGAATTAGGGTTGGGGATGGGTGCTGGAAGAGAGTACATAGATGCTGTAAGACCAACTGCCTGAAACTTTTAAGTAAAATAAAGACACTTCAACATATTTTTCAAGATCGTGGAATTGAACGTTTTCCACCCAAGTACAAAAATGTTCCCATCATATTGAAAGTACAGTACATCTAAACAACTCTCACATTCCCACATTTAAGGAAAGTTGGATGTATCCATCTATCAAAAAACACATTTGAAAATGGGGAAAATGAAGCTTCATAACTAATGACAGGGAATTTTCCAGTCCAAATTGGGGCAGGAATGTGATTTATTTTACAGTTGTGCACATCCTTATAGGATACATATATGTATGTAGTTGTCCCCAGCACATTCTGAAGTATACCCATCCTGCCTCATAATTTCTTCTGTTAATTTTTTGTCTGATTTCCCCGCAAAAAGCTCAAGTGATGACCCACATACTTCACGCCTTAAAAATAATGATAAATTTTAAAGAAAAAACACACAAACATATACATACACCAAACTAGAACAGCAATGCTGTTGTGTAGCTCACACAATTTCTCTTGTCTGTTAAAAATAGAAACTCACAAAACCAAATTTTATCATCTATTCATCTGCTTCCAAAAAAACCTCCTTACCTTACAAAGGCAAACGGGAAAAAAGAGAGGAACGTAATAATTAATGGAAATCAAAACCCATCTGTAAAATCACAAATGTGTTAAGGAATGTAAACCTGCAAGTGACATAGTTTTATGTCAGATAGCTACAAATATCACTGCATATTTTCTCATATCAAGCAAGCCTGCAAAGGCTGTATACACTTTTATTAGCCGCAAGACTGAAAAAAATTTTGTATGATGTACCTATAAACTGTTCAAGTATTGCAAAGTACATTTAATCGCACCTTCGATTCCACAAGTAAACACTGCATGGGTTTGCACTAATCAAAATAAAACAGACTCTCAAAAAGCTCCTACTGCACTTGAACTCACAACAGTTAAATTGCAATTACTTGACTTGACCAACTCAATTGAACAGAGCAGAATGGGAGATATCCCCACAATAAATATGTTAAGCCTATTTCCTTTCATGTGTTAAGCCACACTGACCACAGAGTTGCTTCAGACTGTAGAGGCCACTTGATGTACAAACACATGTGTGTTGATGGATTGAATTTCAAACAGCCTGCATGTCCATTTGCAAGATAACAACTGAACACAAAACCAAGCACACTGCTATCAGTACAATGGATAAACAGCTAACTGTTCAGTAGGCACAGTGAACTCAGCTCTACAAAAACAGCTTCAAAACCTAACTTAACTTTCCTATAATGGAATGCAAACAGGTAGGCAATAATGCTCTGCTGACAAACAATCATATCCCAAAATTTCAGCCCAAAATCTCCTCACATCAAAAAGAAGAAGACTTTTTGTTGAAAAGTAAACGCCATCAGCCCCATTTTATAACCTCACACATATACTGTGTACATGTGTGAGCTAAAAAATCAAAACAGAACGAAAAGAGAATCACAAAACTTCAAAGAAAAACAACACACAAACACATACACAAAAAAAAAGAACAAAAAAAGAATTGCAAAAGGGGCAGGGGGGAGAAGGGGTGAAGGTTTAGGAGGTATGCAAAGTTTCCAATTCCTAAGTGTTTATTGGTACCATGCAGTTGCAGTTGCGTTTGACCTTCAATTTGTGATCAATTTTACATCAGTGTCGATAGACTTAGTAAACTACCTGGTGACTTCCTGTATTGGGCACAGTATTCCTTTATTCTTCACACTTTACAGAAAGGAATTTAATGGCTCCTTATCCTGTGAGTGGGGAGGAAGAAGGGGTTTCACAGCTCCTAACTATTCGATAACACCAACCTTTAATGTATGTGGAAGTTGTAAGAGTCAGATAGAGTAAAATCACCTGATCACTATTTGGGTTGGCACAGTGTCCACAGATTTTTCATTCTGGAAGAATGAAGCACAAGGGCTCTCCATCAAGGGTGCATGGGTGTGTAAGTTTGGAGAAGGATGGGGGGGAGTTGACAGCTCCTGACTGTTGACTGATGCAAGTCTGACATACCTGTGACATTTAAACTGAGAGCATTTTTGCAGGCATAATGTGTAAACTCACCTAATGACTTCCTGTATCAGGACAGTATTCATTGATTCTTCATACTTCACGGGATGTAGCTCAATGACTCTCTCCAAATTCATTGGTTTGGGAACTTTATTTAATATGGATTTGGCAGCCTCTTCAATCACCTTGAAATAAGCAGCAATATTCATGATGATTTCACCTTTTCAAATCCATAATGAGATATAAACAATTACAATCTATCATTTTGAACATCAATAAGATACTAAAGTCATATCCTCAATAGAAAATAATCACTAATACTTGGCATTATGTGGTATGACGATTAAATCCAAACTTTTTGTCTGGCAGGATGTGAGTCGATGTTCCTGATACCAACATTAACATTTTGATGTTTGCCAAAAGCAAGTCAAATGTCATGCCAAGGTTTAGAGACAATCAAAATTGAAAAACAAGATTTAATTTAAATTCCATGCATGGTATCAGTCTGTCATACTCTTAAGGTTGCATAAAGAATCTTTCCTTTCTTTTGGAGAAATTATGTCTAACAATCCATAAGTGATGAGCTTGAGTAAAAGCCTGTTAGGGTATGGATAATTTCTTCTTCAACCAAGAGTAATGAATGCTTTGTATCGCTGAATAGCCTTCCAGGTTAAAAGAACTCCAAGATTTGTGCAGAAATGTTTGATTTGTCAGCCACCTGATAAACAAACCACTAGGTCTCTAGTATATTACCAGCCCTTTAACACTACAAAGTAAAGGCCCAGTAAGGACTGATGTTTTATGACATAATAGACATACCTCTTCTCTTGATCGTCCACCTCCAGATGCTGTCTTTGGCTGAAGCAGGAGAATATTATTCAGGAGGCTGAAAGTTTCATTCTGAGCAAAGGTGATGTTGGCATTATCATGGAGACCAAATATCTCAGGTGTGTCATTGATTGGTAGGCTGCGAATGTAGGCTAAGTATCCCTGTAAGGTAGTGAAAATATTTGAGGCAGAACTTTAAACAAGAGAGCAAAATTTACAATAATTTTTCATCTGATTTGAATTTAATTTGGGTAGTTAACTCTACCTGTTAAAAGCATAAAGTAATGAAACCAATCCAATACAGACACATGCTAACTACATTTGCAGATTTTGCACACTCAGAAAAGATAAAAGCTAGCTTTCCAAACTCCATCAATCACGCAAGTGCTTAAACAAATAAGAAAATCAAAATAGCAAACAAATGACAACACTAAAATTACCAAATAAACCAAAAGGAAAGAAATTTATATCAATATTTTTCTCGACAAGTTTTTAGGACATTTACTCACATTGTGGTCATGTGATGTTGGGATCTGGCGATAAATTCCTGATTCAGAGTACTGGTGTTCTTCTTCTAAGACAACAGCATTGTAGAAGTCATTCAGAATGTTCATGATACAACGTCGATCCCAGTCATCTGTGACACGTCCACCATAGTTGATGTGACCAGCAGTGTATTCAAGGACCTAGAGAGAAAAGAAAGTGAATTCATTGTAACAGGATCCTGCATGTTTCACCTACTTAATGTAAGGCAAACACATACCAGGTATGAGACCTGTAAAACTTACACTTCATGCGATATCATTGTGTACAATGATTTCAGTGTATGACCTCTGGTGACCAAAGATGGCCACTATCCTCTACAAGATAAAATTTGCAGAACAGGTTTACGAAACCACTGGAATTTCTGAGGAGGTGGAACACCTAACAGTTAGTGGGCTGTACCAGTACCATTCCAAGGCTCTAACCTACAGAGATTTTGCATTTAAATGAAACATGCAAAATGCAGAAGACTTTTTTTTACCACCAATGTCATTCTACTGGGGGTGGGGTAAGGGTAAATGGTGGGGGGATTTGACAAGAAGCCACAATACTTGCAGCTTCATTATGGTGGAATAAAATTTCTGCTGATATAAGATGTTCCCCAATCTTCTGAATTTCAAACCAGCACTTAAAACATACTTATCTAGTCATACTTTGTCCTTGTAAGGTACCTCAACACGTCACATTATGCTGGCATTATATTAAATTGCTTCCTCATCAATACTACTTCATGTGTTGATATTTAACATGGCAATGGATTCATATAAGTATGTAAACTGCTGACCTATTACTTACTTCCCGGCTCAAAATAACCCCTACCCCATCCCACAATCCCCTCCCTATGCCCCCTTCCCCCACAAAAGTAATCCATAATGTACCACCACTGACCTTGAAAGGTACCTCCTCATATTCCATAAGAAACATCTTCAGCTGGCTGATACAGATGCGGAGATCACCGGTGGTAAACTCATAAGGTATGTTAAAGCCCAATGGACCAAACTTACGCCTTTCTATTGTTACACCGTGAAACAGGGACAAGGATAACATGAGACTCTTGAATTCATGTGTCTGATGATGAAAATAAGAAATTGATTTAATATTTAAACAGAGGTGTCATAAAGGGTCGCATAACTTTGTCATGATTGTTTCATAATCTTCAAGAAATAAACACCAATCTAAGGTGTTTAAGGATTGGCTATCCATATTTGATCTTTGCATAAGTTTAATGGTTCTACAAGTAAAGGACAAAAAGTTGAAATGGGAATTTAAAACAAGCCAAAACTTAATTTCATGCAACTATGTTTGAATAAAAGACTAGAAACTTTGCTGCAAGATGGCTGAAGTAATTTTGTGTTTTTGTTCTCAGAAAAGTCAGACAGCAAATGATTTGATAAAAAAAAAAGTATGAAAAAAGACAATGCCATTGTTTAACCCCTCATCCACATCTATATGAGATGTTTGTTAACCTTGATACACAAATGTTTTTTTTTCTTTTCTCACTACAAAGTGCTACAAGACATCCTCTTTTGCAGCTCATTGTGTTTAAGATACTGTTTGTAACAAGGCAATAGTCACTAGGTGAGGGGATTAAAGGGGAAGCCCCAAAATGTTTTTGCAGCTACCTACAGGCCTTCCAGAAGGAATGACTCAAGTTCCCCCTACCCCCACCCCTTCTCCATGAATAAGTTCTGATTGTACAATTTGAGCAGTTGGCTAAGGGTCCACATTGTGCTAATTTTTCTCTTGTTTTACTTTCAAAAACATTTAGTAATTCTTTTCAATATATGACTTGCTTTACAGAAATATGACCTTACCCTTCCAGTGCAAGAATTGAGGAAGTCATCTGTGATGCTGACGTAAGATTGTAATAGATTAGCCTTGATACCCCTGGGTGGTTCCTGAGTCATCTTAGAACTGTTCTGAAGGATAGCCACAGGGAACTTGGGGCTAGGCATGCTGGTAAGCCAGAGACGGAAATCTCTGTGAACCTAAGTTACGGGTAAAAAACAGAATGGTTTGTCTCAGGAACACACATGACAGCAAAATGCATCAACATCTCAAATATGGAAAAGCACTTTCTCAATAACACTGTCAATTGAAAATATGTTACTCAAATGGACTTCCTAACAATTCAGAATATATGCAAATTGAACTGAGAATACAGCAACTTTGGAATATTTCAGAAACTGATCAGGATTTAAAAGGGAAGCTAGAAAATCTGTTAATAGAGGAAAACACACAAACCTCCCATTAAAATATTAAGCGTTCTTTTTTCACCAACATCATTGCTAGAGATAGCAACTTTATAGTCCAGTGTTCGATTTTAAGGAATTAGCAATGGTTGTCCGAAGGAATACCACATTGTAAAATTTGGTTGTCCTGCTCAAAATAAGGTAGTACCAAGTGTAACCATTTCGGCAAGTTCACAACCATGGAATTGATAACGCCTCATTATCACCAGCCTTCCAAAGTGGCTTTCACTTTTAGACAACCCCTCCCCCCCCCCAAAAAAAAAACACAAAAACAGATATCTACTGTATAAGAGTAGTGCATGCATTAATAAGTGTACATTGTGGACATAGTTAATGCTATGATGTTCGCATTGCAGGTTAATAAATTAAACATCTCTAGATTGAAAGCACTGGTGTTGCAACATCAGCACTATGAATTTGTAGCTTGCACGAAGGAATTCAGCTTCTCTGTGTACAGTGCAGGCCTAGGGGCCTACTAGTGGAGTTTGTACGGGGCACATATTTTGGCTTGATAGTGCTATGCACATTTCCATAAAGTGACTGTGTGGGAAGTTGTGGTGAACGTGCGTTATCACTGCACTTTGCTGCAAATCTTTTGATGCAATTTTTAAAGCTCCTTGCTTGCACAATTCATCGAGCTGCTAAATGTAAACATCACACCACTTTCCTCAAAAGATTTGGTTGTCCCGAAGGACAACCTTACACACCTGTTTTTGCAAAATCTGGTAGTCCTGCAGAATTTCTGGTTGTCTCGGGCGACAGGACTACCCTTAAAATCGAACACTGTAGTCTGTAAGATTTTACTAAAGTTTAGAATTACAAGAATGTATTTATGTTTCAGAGGTTGAAATGAATCTCATTCATTCATCTCTAACCTTCATAGCTTATTCTATTTCTCAGATATAAAATGTTGTAATTTAATCACTTCATTTGAAATAGTTGATGGCACATAATTTGTAACACACCTATTGAACAACTCACATTACCCGCTTGTTCGTTTCCTTTTGATATTAAAAGACTTACATGACCTTGGACAAATAACCTTTTTCTTTCATAAAATGTTTTAAGAAGACAGCATGCATATCAAGTCACTATAACAATAAGACAATGGTTGTGTTTTGGCACAAGGTGCAATGGCTTTAGGAAAAAGAAAGAAAAGCAAAGACTGTCAACCTGGTCAAGCATGAATAACATCAAAAGTAACTGCCAAATCAACCATTTGAAATTGAGTCAACAGACTTCATTTTTTTTTTATATCTCAGTTCACAAAGTCCTTGTGAAGATGAAAATTGGACAGCTGGAATTTAGCTTACAAGCTATGTAACATATATTTTTGAAATTTGGACTTTAGGTACATTAAAAGGCAGGTGTGATGAAACTTTGGACTTTTTAAAATTATTAACTCCAAGAGGAGTGAAGAATTTACTTTTAAAATGACAATCACTTGAACCAAATGTAAGTCCTTAAATTGAAATCAATCTTTGATATGTGTCACCTTGTCAGGATCAATGTTTTCCAGCAATCTCTCTAGGCTAGGCATCCAGCTTGGTGATAAATGACAATTCTGGAAGAAAACCCATTTACCACGATCCATGGCACTCCTCATCATGGCCTCAGCTCTTGGACCCTAAGACAGGATGGAAAAGAGTGATATTTCATAAACTTATGCATCACTGGATCTATAAAGATCACTTCCTCAAAAACAACCCACCCCCTTCAAAAAAAGAAAAAAAAAAAACAAATTTATACACGACTCAACATTACTGTAAACACATGTCAAGATGTTCAAATCTTACCTTAAATCAATATTACAAGACAAAGCAAAAAGTCTATCATGAAATTTGAAGAAATGACTGGCACTGGAGCAATTTCGTTAAAATCTGGGAAGGCATATGTATTGCAAATTTTCCCAAGACTAAATGAAGGAGTAGAGTGGGGGTTGTATAGTCAAACTATGTTTACTTGTAATTTAAAGAGAAATTGGTATTCATTTTATTGTACCTGTATAACTTCCAATAACATCCCAACACTGCACGCAAAACTGTTTTAACACAGGTATATATATACCTTTCACAAATTTGTTCATGTTAGTAAGGCCATATATTGTACTCGTTCTTAAACTTTATTTCCTTTTACACCTGCTACTATTCTAAACTCCAAATTGTGGAATCATACTTTTATAAACCCTTTGTTTTATAGAACTGCTCTTTTTATTCAGAGTGGAAGTTTACAGCTTTTGTTATAACCCTTGGACAGAACTTAATCTCGTCCCAGACAGTAAAACTAAAGTCTACTCCTAGCCCATCCTCCAATTCAAACAAAAATGCTTCTCTAGTACAGCTCCCACACAAAGTTACAGTAGCTTGCACTGAGTTTAAATTGCTAAAAGCCACATCCAAAATCATACTGTGTGTGATTGGGAACACAACTGACTGCAAGTCATCACTGACCAACAAGAGTGAAGCTACAGTCTGAATTAATGTCAATCGAAGTACAGTTCAATGCCAACTGTATTTTGAAATATGATCATATTCCTAGAGATTGGGAGATCCTGTAGCCCCTTTAATATTCATACATTTTCAAAACTTTTGAATCTAATCTGTACCTATACTAGGCACTATATTTCTTTCTCATCTAAATTTCATTGCATGTACAAAAATTTGATCTTTTTGATAAAAAGATTTTTTATTTGTGCCATACTTAAAGAATAGGAACCTGAAGCCCTAATGGCTTCTTTTATTTCCCTTAATGTTGATTACTTTACTATAGCTCACTCATAAAGATGCACGATGCCAATTAACCTGATAATTATTACTGTACTGTAGTACAGCAGTAGTATTGGTCCTCAAACTGAAAAGTACCTATCTACACAATAAACTTCAAGCTTGAAATGCAATCTATTTTAAATCAAATTATGAAATAGCTACATTTTATCTGGCCATCTATCTTGTTCATTCAAAGTTATGCCGTTACTACCACTAGTCTAAAGATATAACAAACAGAACAGCAAATAGTTGCCTACACAGAAATCTTACAAACACTGACCCTCTACCTAACATTGGGTTCACAAGGCTATTTAAAAACCCAAACAAAAAATATTCATAACTACTTTTTGAGCACAGTATTCAGGTGCCACCTTGAGCTTACCACAAAAATTTAACCTTCTTCTACAAATTTAGTTAACAGAATTTACTTAAAAGAATCCAAAATTACTGTTCACAAAATGTCTGCCTCAGGCTTGTTTTTCTAATTGTTCCTCTTTGTTTAAACCTTCATACAAAATTGAATTGGGATTTCACTTTTATTGCACTTGTGATAAAACCACTAAAAGACAGGTTTGATAAGCTTTTCAAAACAGAGATTTCCATTCCTAAGACTGTAACAGTCTACTTTTATTGCTGACGGGGTGAACGGATATGGTACACAATGGACTACCATTAAACATATAAAAAGTTGGAGGTATTTTAAAATCAACGTTAGACAAGGAAAACAAAAGTGCTGATTTGCTTCAATGCACTGACTGTGGTCTGTCAAACTGTGTCAAATCCAATTTGGATAGGCAAATTAGGTAAATTTAAGGGTTCTGAAGGGCTATCAAGTGGAAAATCCAAAATCTAAGAAGTAATTTAAATGGTCCACCAGAAGTGTTCACTAGCAGTGCTCAACTGAATTTGTCAGGTGGGTATGGGTAAGATTATTATGGCAAGCCAAGTGGGTGGAAAGTCAGAGCACCTTGATGGAAACCCACACACAGCAAGAAGGACTAAAATCTGTGCATTACGTGTACAACCCCATTAGCTTTGTTGATAATCATTGCTTTACTTGGGTGTCATGTGACCAGATGCAGTATATATGTCTGCATACAATGTCTGCATACAAAGAGCCTTAACAGGAATGCACATGTAATGGCAAATGTGACATACTTGTGATGTACTTGTGTACAGAAGTGTAAACCACTCTGTAACCCATGGCAACCTCGAAGTGCTAGGGTCTTAAGGACAGATGGGTAGCAACTATTAATTTATTATGATTTATATGTACTAGTAATTAATTATAACTCAAACCAACTACTAATTACAATTCAGTGTGGATTAGAGTTTATATCCAAGTACCAAGGTTTGGTTTGAAACAATAATTAATTGTGATTGAATATACCTGGCCCTGTCCAAGAGAAATGGAGGACAGCTTTTTTGAAAATCTCATCTCTTCTGCAAATTTGTAGAGATCGGCAGCTGGATCAGTGCCGGTAGAGAGAACAAATACCAGAGGGATTGTAGGGGAGGATTCCTTAAAGGCAACTGATAAATCTGATGTCTGGGGCTCAATGAAGCGTTGACCAAGATTTTTAGAAACAAAGTCCTGCCAGACAAAAGAAAATACATAAATGTATTAGAAAATTAACTTTGTAATGTTCAAATGACACAAAGAAAATGAAATTAACTGCTATTGTAAATCTTTTCATTTTGCAACAGAACAAAGGTTCTAAAAGTATGGGCTGCCCCTAAAATTCGGACAACCTGAAAAGATGTTGCCAGATTTTTGTAATCAGCTTTCCAAACTCCCCCTACATTTAAAAATGTGAATTTTTGTTGTTCACTGGTCATGTGCTCTTACAAATTTTTGGTTAACTTGGTTTAAGTCTCTACAAGAAGAACTTGGTGAGAAAAAGTCTGAGAACCCCTTGGCCAAATGACCAGGCTCGCATGAAAATGATCATGAATACTTCATTTCTGTCTCACTCTGGTGCCAAGATAATGACACTGTTCTAAAGAAATGTCAGAATTGAGCAACATGAAAAAAGCTCATTATTCACATCAGAGGTTTTACATTGTGTAAAGCAACTTTTAGCTCTAGTTTTGCCAAGAAATATTTTACCCAAATTGTTTCACTCTTAGTAAAACCACAGTTGTTAGTGAAAGTACCTGCATGGCATTAGTGACTTTGTCAGCTCGAATACACTTTAGTACAATGATTTTCTGAAAGTCATCCAGGGTTGTGTTCCAGTCACCTGGAAGGTTCTCTCTATGGACAACAAAAGAACAGACAGACTGTGAATAATTATACTTCACTTTGTTTAGGGCCAGAAGTCAGAGTTCACAGAGTGTGGAAGTAATTGCATGAGAGCAGAAGCAGGAGATAAAGGAAACATAAGCAGCTGTCACAGCTTTATTAATCTCTTATGTCACATACAG
The DNA here is from genome assembly GCA_029531755.1 of Holothuria leucospilota. Classification (NCBI taxonomy): domain Eukaryota; kingdom Metazoa; phylum Echinodermata; class Holothuroidea; order Aspidochirotida; family Holothuriidae; genus Holothuria; species Holothuria leucospilota. The sequence goes on along the minus strand of CM055972.1, from coordinate 27,396,418 downwards.
GTTATCTTTCTATTCATGTTTCATAAAATAAATAGTGTATACTAAACCTAACCAAAGGTTTATCCTATGTGATAATTCAGTGGTATAAACATTGTCAATTGATTCCAAAGAATTACACATGTTAGAACAGAGGGGAAGGGGGGGGGGGGAGGGGGTAAGCTAAATCAAATTTTAGTGATTGCATGTGCTCTTTAAGTATGTACTATAGCTTGGTTGATACAGAATTATTGGTTTTAGCTGAGGTAATGACTTTCTGAAGACAGCAATGTTGTTGGTCTAATGCATGAATGGGTTTAGGTTATGGTGGGGAATTTTTGAACTAGGAAACAAGGCCCTGTGGAAATAACCTTAAGTTTGGATTGTTAAATTTGTAAACATAATATACAAAGGTTACTCCTGCCTTAAAGATTGCTTTAGTACTAGAACTGTGATGAACCGGCCTTATATGGTAGAAAAATGATGTCAATGAATCAATGCCTAAATGGGTTTAAGTTATGTGGCGGAGTCTGCAATCTAGGAAACAAATCCCTGTGAAAATAACCTTAAGTTTGGATTGTTAATTTTGTAAATGTAATATACAAAAGTTAATCCCACCTTTAAGATTACTTTAGTACTATATAGAACTGTGATAAGCCAGCCCTATATGGTAGACATACAATGGCATGGAACCAATACCAGAGTATAACTTGTGTCAGAGTTTTTCATCTGGGAAACAAATCCTCTTGGATATAACTCTGAGTTTGGGTGGAATTGTTACATTTGTAAATGCAAGACACAAGGGTTACTCCTACCTTTACGACAGCTTTATCTCTGCTACATAATCACTCTTTTGACACCTGGAATTACCAGTATATAAATGTTACTAATATAATAATCATTAGTGCTATAAAGTCTTTTTTCACAATTATTCTTATGTAAAAAAATATGCAAACTATGTCTAAGGCCTATCAAAACCTTTTCTTTGCTCAGAGGGCCCTGGATAGAGAGAGATTAAGAACCTTAAATGTACATATTGAGGGGACCTTACACTGTGTAATGAGAAGGCCCTCAGGCATTTTAAGTCAAAACATTCTGAGGAAATTGCCTCACCTGTGTGGTTCAGTACTATCAAAAATCTTTTTGTATCCCTCCAAATGATTCGGAAAATCCTTGGCAAATTCTGAGAATTTTGGCTGTGAAAAACATTATACCAATATTATATATAAAGTCTTGTTGTATTATGCAGTTCTCTGAATATTACTTATTTACTTAACTCAGATTAAAACCTCAACCACTGTTTCACAATACCTTTTCTCCATATATTCCTATTTTGTTTGCTTCCTTTATGTTTAGCAAGGATGAAGCTTCTGCAACCTTAATAATGACAGGAAAATAAATGTACCAGTAAATTTGGTTTCCTCCTTTCTTTACACAAAAACAGATTCTGAAAAGTACTCACCAAAGCTGCGATGGAGAGGATCTCCTTCCAGGCACGTTCTGACAGCCACCCAGGGGCAGGATTGTCATGTTGCTCTGGAATACCTGTGCCCCCTGCAAGGAGGAAACGCCACTCATCCTGTATAGTGGGAAAGTGAACACTTCATGTAAATGTCTTTTATATAACACCTTATTAATTTCTCTACATTTGATTGGAGGACTGGTGGTCACATGCCATTGGTGATTCGGCACTATCATCAAGATTGAGGTGCTCGACCGTTGGTTAGTATATACTAACCCACGGTCGTTGGTTAGTATATACTAACCAACGGCAATGACGTCACCGATCATTGCAGTACGTACAAGCTATGCCGCTACTCAAATTGGGGACCGTACATTGCATATCGTACGTAATAGGCACGTAAACGCGTATCGAGCAAACGACAAACCATGGAGCTGCGCTACACGGACAAACACGAACCATCGTGACTTCAAAACACAACTTTAACCAACGACTAGATCAAGGTAGATAGTTATAAGGTGTTATATAAAACAAATAATGAATGTTTTTCATTCGTGCGATAGTATGAATTATATTTCATTCGTTGAAAGATTTAACATTCTATTCAACTCGGCTTCGCCTCGTTGAATAGAACGTTCAATCTTTCAACTCATGAAATATAATTCATACTATCGCACTCATAAACATTCATTATTTGTATAATATCACATGTTGATAGCACTCTTTAATGACAACACCCACAATTAGCACTGAAGTAATAATAGACAAAATACAGTGCACTTGGGAAACAACTCTTAATTGTTTGACACAGATATGTTACAAAGGGTACATTTGGTAATCTTTAAACGATTACTAATTCCTCCTAGAACACATCTGGATGGCAAAAAATTGACTAATATTTTGCGTTCGACTCAGCCTTTTTCCAGTTTTCACCCCAGCACCTGCACGCTTGCCTGGGTGTCACATGACCAGATTGTGTTATAGTTACCCCTTTGATCACACTCAAGTTTCCTCGCGGCTAACACTGTAGAAACCACAAATCTAATGCACTTGGCTGAACATGCTGATTACATAATCACTTTTGTATACAAAGTACTGAAAGTGGGTGCAACACAAGCTCTGACGATGCCTCTGCTGTCCAGACAGTTGTGGTCAGAGTGTTAACACTTGAGAGGAAAAATTCCTGCATGACAGAGTGGGCATATTTACAAATTATTTGTCTGACTGGCTACAAAATCCTCAAAACAGCCTATAACCAAACTGAACATGTAATGAACCTCACTTCTTTTGCGGGAATTTGCAAAGTAGGGGATACACACTACATGAAAATGGTAACAGGTGCACTTCTGATACAATCATGTAAATTATGAATATTTCTCACCATATTAATTTTATCCTCATTCATCAGAATTCGAGCACACAGTAGGAATGCAAACATGAGTTTGTGGACCTCAAAGAGACTGCGACACACGTTGCTGTACAGGCTGAATGTAAAGTACTCATTAATATTGACGATTCTCTGGGCCACGTTGTCTGCTCTCTCTGAGTTTGCAATACCAGCCAAGAATAGCCCCACAAACCACTCCAAGGAGTACTGGTACATGGGGTCCACATTGGCAAGGTCCGTGGTACAGAAGAAGAGAAGCTGAGTACGGACCGCTACCGGGATGTACTGGGACCGGGTCTCATCAATTTCTCTCTCAGTCTGCTCAGCAACTATCACTTTAGCCTGCAAAGACAAGGGTGCCAAAAAATGAGAATCAAAGTTTCTCTAGTCTCCATGTACACTATATCAATGCTTGTGCAATGGCCTCAAAATCAAGGCTATCACTTGAAGATTGCTATTCCAATTAGACTAAGTAATCCAACCTGTTTCAGGGACTAACAAGTCACTTGGTAAACTGTGATACTTGAGGGCCCATAGGTGTAAGCAATGCTGGGTCATATACTAGTAAGGTGATTGCTTAAATTTAAGCAATCACAATCAATTTATGACTCAAATTTGAGTCACCACTGACTGTGAAATGGGAAGTTGCACTGTAAATACCATATTGAAATCCTCTCAACAATTAGGTTACTTTAATATTATCATCATCATCAGGCACGTTCAATCACTACTCAATGGTCCTAGTCCTCCTCATACAATCTCATCTATCTTCTCATACTATAACAGCAAATACAGGTGTTTTTGCAAGACAGGTTACATCATCCTCCCATCTATTTTCCTTTCCTCTTCTTCTCCTCCACATTCTTATCCACCAATCTGTCATTCTTTTCATTCTTTTGTTTAAGGACTTTTTGCTTCATGTCGAACACACCTCTATTCTGTGTCTTCTACTTAGGCAGAAATATCAGTCCTTCAATTACACCTCAAAATCTATCTATTTTAAGACCAAATCTTCATGCATACTTACAGTAATTTCTTGAGCCTTTATCTTTGATGCCTCCAAGGTATTTATAAGGTCCACATCATCTACTGGATTCCCTTCTGATGCACTCAGACGCTCCAGGATTTTGTCTTCAATTTCCTTGAGTTCTTGCTTCATCTTAGCATTGCTGACAATCAGCTGATTCTTGGCTTCCTCTAGATCTGGTCTTTCTTCAGCTACCACTCTAGCTAACAGCTGATCCTCTAAGCCACTGAAAAATGGAAGTGATAAACCACAGATTAGGTTAGGTTAGATGAGGTTTAACGTCCCAGTTTCCAACCAATTGGTTCAAGTCGAGACGACCACAGATTAGGATTTAATCTTTAAGTTAGTTAGTTTCAAGATGTATTTCAATTTAGGGAAGAAAATGGAAGCAAGTTTAATTGCTCTTTCACTGATGATGGCTTTGTTTTGTTACACAGCACATTTAAGGTACTATAAATGCTGTAAGAGAAACATGAAAAAAAAAATGGAAAAATCACATTTTTGTTAAAATCATGGACATTATGAATGACATAAGTAAAACAGGCAAGAGGTGAACTAAAACGTTTATGGATTTATCATCAGTTATCATAATAACAAAGTCTATCATTTACCAGTGATTATATGGCAAACTATGGGCAAAAATCTCTGGATTATAAGACAAATTTACTAGAAATGAGAGGAAAAAAAACATCGTTGTTAATTATACTGTAAGCACACAGATAAAAAAAGAGACAATGAAAACCAATGTTTGAAGGAAGGTGGCATACCTAGGTGACAGAGTAAAGTTGACAAGAGTGACCTTGGTGGAGACCTCAGGGGTATAGTGAGGGTTAGGAAGCTTGGTAGTGATATAAAACTTGAAGTCATCATGGTATGGGATAACTGCATCACCAAGACGAATGACAGTGCTACCCTGAGATTTGAAGGTCTAGTGAAAGACAAGGTATTCATAATGTCAACTTAGTTATAAAATGTTGGAATACATAAAACAATAAGTGCAGTGATAAAAACGTCAAGCAGCTAAGACGAAATGTTGTCTATATTTCATGGGTCATAAACAAAACAGCGATCTGTTCATATCATATTTCATCTAACTTCCTACAGTAAAAGAATCATACAGTAAAAATGATGAATTGCTGGTAACCAGATATTTTGTTGTAACTCACAAGTACTTACAGCTTTCTGTCACTTCAGGTGGCTTAGCCTACTATAATGAGTTTCCCCTAAAAGGCCTGAAGGGTTAGAAAATTACACAAACATATCTTTATTCTTCACTTCGCTTTTCACTGAAGTACTTTGAAGATCTAACTGTCGGACCCTCTCTGCAAACTTTTCTCATGCAACCAATGCTACGAATACTGCCTCTGGTTGTGAGCACAATAACAAGGAACAATACTGCTCTTTTAGTGGCACTGAAATCCCAAAAGCTTTTCTAGACTCCAAAGAAATGGAACTTTCCCCCTGATTTTCCTGGACGTCTAGAAATTCCTCTTAGTAATACACAAGTACCTGTCTAAGTAATATTGGTTCTAATGCAGGATCAAGTTCTTCTCCTACATTCTCCATCAGACATGGCTTGCCAAACCGGACTGCATTTTCCAAACTGCGAAGGAAATCTCTGTCTGTCAACTTCATAACATCAATGCCATTATCTTTTTCCTGAAGTAAAGAAATAATGGATTAGAGAAAGCAGAAGATTAATGGCTCTGCTATAGCTATGACACTTGAAACTAGGTGTTCAACTACTATGAACTGAAAGTGAGAAATGTATTACAATTTGTGACTTGCAGTATGAAAAAATGGAGGCAGTTTGTTACAAAACTGTACACGTACAACAAGACATGTTGGTTGGAACAATGTCATTTGTTGTTATTACATTGGGTTTTATAGCACATGATCATAAAAACGTTCATTAAAAAGCATATCATGTTCCCTTACAATTTTGACAGCACTAAGGTATAAATTTAAAAATTTACATAAAAATGGACACCTCAAACTTTTGTTGCAAATTAGTAACGATTGTGAATTGATAATTGTATTGAAAAAGGTAATCCCCTCTGTGTATCAAATGTGAACAAGTGTAGAAGTGTAAGGTATGAAAGAAAAAAAATGGCAGCAAAACATTACCAGGGATTTTATCCACTTGTTTGCCTGACCCTGAGGGTCAATGAAGAGTGGCCATCTCTGTGAGAACTGAACAATGACACCATTCTCTGTTGAGAGGTTGTCCCTAGGAAGACCAGCAATCTGCCAGCTTCTTATCTTGACAGCATCCCCAAATGATGGAACCAGCAAGGGGTCACTGGTATGAGGGACTTCAAGCTCCTTAAATTTGCCGACCCATTCATCAGAAAGGGAGGCCCTGTATTCTCCCTACAGAGAAGAAGGACAAGAAAGAAAAGAAACAAAAATAAGAATGTGCAACTGAACAATAAAGTCAAAAGATTATTAAATTGAGCATTTCTATGAATAAATGTCAAAAGCTACATTGGTATTGTTTAAGCTTTTTCGATCAGACAAAGTACTTTAAATTATAAGAACGAGGTGATAATGGAATATCTGAGTGCTACAGCAAACTGAAGCAAGCAGGCAATCTATGGAGTTTAAAATCTCATTTTCCTGAACTTTTCAATATATTTTGTAGTTTTAATAATGAAGTTTTCTAACATACTGATGTGCAGCTATGGGCTAAAAACCAATTTTTAGGTTAACTGATATTTTACCTATTACCTTTGATATCACTAAGCTAGAACAAGTTTACATCATCAGGTACCTACCAAGTTTAAACTCAATTAGACTTGTGATTTAGGAGGAGCTCACAACAGACTATTTGGCAAATTAAGCACAATATGACCTTCAGCTACATTTGAGATTTGGCATTGACACTTGGTGACCAGAAAACACCATATTAAAATGGGTCTTATTCTCTATATATCATATGATTTTATGAGTTTTGCCAACACCCATTAGAAAATGGGCTGAAAATCAATTTAACCTTTGACCTTTGATGTCATCAATTATGCATGCACAAGTTTTCATGGTCAGGTACATACAAATTCCATGTTTGCTAGTTATGAGTGACATACCTTCACATTCTAAGCTGAGAATGGGGAGGAAAGAATGAATGAATGCATTATGGGAGAAGAAGATGTGACGTAAGGTGTAAAACAAGTGAAATGAGGATGGAGATGGGGGGGGGGGGGCACGGACAGGGGTTGCAACCATAAATTGAGAAATGTCAACTATTCTTTCTTAGAATTTTATCTCTGAACAATGTTTATCAACTACTTTGGTTGTTGAACAGCATGAATGCTACCCACATTTGCAGAGAACCCTTTGAAAACCATATTGGTCTATACTTGTTATATATGGAGTATAATTCCACCTCTAAACTCAGTTTTATAAAAAAAAAAAAATATGCAAAAAATCATCCAGACAACTTACAGTGAAAGCTCCAAGGTAAGCCACATAGCCGGCAGAGACCAGAACATCTCCCACAATCAAACCCATCACACTGTTCAGCTTCTCTACTGATTCTTGCCAACGATCTTTCTCGTCTGCCAACCCTCCAATAAGCTGTTTGATAAAGATTGTATTGCATCATGATGACAGAAAGACTTACAACAGTCACCAAAAATATCTGGTCAGTAACTCTACACACAAAACACCCCTCCCCAAATTAATGATCCCTTTTATCTTCTTCCTCTTTATCATCCATTTTCTATCCCTTCCAGACTATATCATAAATTTACAGTAATATTCCTTAGATAATAGGCCTACTTTGTATCCCCACTGCATTATTCTTATCCTCACACCCACATGCAATGATCAACCTAAATACTAAAATGCTTGTCACCTCTGGCAGCAAGTGGCTCTATCCTTCTAGTATAACAATTTTTGTTTAAAATTATTCTGATAAGCTGAGTTTTTCTCCTGTACTCACTCAATAATAAGACTGGTTCACTAAACCAACGTCTTGAGCAGTTAGATGCATGTAAAAATGGATCAGACAAGAAAGTGTTTGGTTTCTAGCAGTACAAAGCATAGCTTCAGAAATCAAGAAATTTCAGGGAGGAGCAGATCCAACCTTCTTAGCAGCATGCATTCTAAACCTTTTGCTCAATTGTGAATCCATGCTTGACTTTAACATCCCTCATGCCATTTATCCCTCCCTTAATATTACCTGACCATGCAACCACTTGAATCCCACGAAAACTTTCCTTGAACTTTGTACCCCATCTTCAAATAAATATTTCACATGAATTAACTCTCGTACCCTCATGGTCCTTTCTACAAACTCAATTAGCTAAAGTCACACATCTTACAGCCCCCTTATTCCAGCAGGCCCCTACATCTTGACCCCACAACATCCATGTCAGCCTAGCTTTACAAAGGCCACACTTATTCTCCAGATACTCAGTTTTAGCTTCAAAGCCATTACACTCCCAGCAAGCCCCCATGTCTTGAGCCCATCTTGTATGCTCTTGTCAACTTAGCTTTACAAACGTCCCACTTATGCTCCAGATCCACAATCTAAGATACCCAGCCATTACACTACCCGAGCTAGTCGCCTTATCATAAACCAGCCTTGTCCGTGTGTCTCAGCCTAGCTTTACAAGGTCCCACTTATCTGCAGATCCTGAAGTTTAGGGACAAAGCCACGACTCTACCCCATACCTTGAATCCACCTTGTCTGCTCCTGTCAGCCTAGCTTTACAAAGGTCCCACTTTTGTCTAGATCCTCAATCTTAGAAACAAAGCCATTACTCTACCAAAGCCCCCATATCTTGAACCAACCTTGTCTGCTCATGTCAGCCTAGCTTTACAAAGGTCCCACTTATGTCCAGATCCTCAATCTTAGGAACAAAGCCATTACTCTACCCCATGCCCCCATATCTTGAACCCACCTTGTCTGCTCGTGTCAGCCTAGCTTTACAAAGGTCACACTTATTCTCCAGTTCCTCTTTCTTGGATACACAGTCATTATACTTGGCCTGTAGGGTAGCTATACCATCCTCCACTTCCCTCAGTCTAGACTTTGCTTCATCCAAAATTCTCTGAGTCTCTGCTAAATCCAGTTGTGCCATGCGCAGTGCTTCCTGAAAATTTATAACAAAAAACACAAAAATAAATCAAAATATCAAAAGATTTAAAGTGCAGAAACTTAACATGACCACATCATCGGTAGTGACAAAGAAATGAGATTTACTGAAGTGTGTGTAGATGCATCACTAGAATGGCACACAGTCTTAATTATATTAAAAATTAACCTTTTCAATGTAGCAGGGGACCTAACTGCCCACACTGGGGGTCATATCTGAAGAATAACTGCAATATTTAGATGATATGTGACCTTTTCTTTTATAAAATTGTAGTGGTCCCCAAAATTTAGAAAAGTAGTGGAAAATGTGAAGATGACTAAATACATCTATTTGGGGAGAAAGTATAAATACGCAAGATCAAACAAAATTTTTTCAGGCTGAGAACCTAGAAACGTTACCAGTTTTGCTGATAGTTACACAACTTGTGTAAATCTGCCTCAAGAGGAGTATATATGTAAAACACTTGCCAAGAAGTTTTACCATTCCGCCAGTACAACCAGTAACCCTATGGTGTCTTTTAAGTACCTGAAATTTCTGTGGTTAAATGGCAAACCCCATGCATACATAGATGGTCAAAGGTGTTCTGCTGCAAAACTATACAAAGCAAAAGGGTTCAAGTCTCATTGAAAAAGCCCTGCCATCATTTCCACAATTATTTTTACAACATGATTGTTTTAAAGAGACCATTACATATAAATGACAAAATACTTTTTCCACACACCAAAATCATTCCAAACAAAAAGGGCCTCTCTATTCATACCAAATAAATAAAAATTTATTCTCCTCATGGAAATAAAGGAAGAGTGATGTGAAAACAACAGACGCTTACCCTCTTAGGAGCGACATTCTTGGCCACAAAGTGATATTTATGCATAGCTCGCACCCACTGACAGATAGATGTACAAGCCTTTGAAGCCTTAGCAATAGCTGCGGGGGTGAACTCCTCATTCTCCATGAAAGGTTGAATTTTTGCAATTACAGGGTCGGGTATGTTATCCTGAAGAAAAAAAAACAGACATAGGCATTTCTTTTCATCTTGCAAACTATTGCCACTGGAATTGCTGAGTGGATAAAAAGTGGTGGCATTTGATGCCGGCTAGGTCAGATTAAGCTCGGTATTTATCCAAGAGCAATCTACAGTCTCACTAATAAACTTACCTTCCAAGTGCAAAGAAACCAAATACGACCTACATTTTTGATATGTACTTTAAAAGTCTTGGTACATATTTGTGGTACATGGTGATATAAACTAACTGACTGCAATTTAGGCTGGAATTAATTTTCTACACTGCTTGGTTCATCAAGGACAAGACAGATGGGAGGCTACAAAACATACTGATAAAGTAATAACACCATCAAATCCACTAACAGTAGTGATGGTTAACATTCCATAATGTAGGGCAGGCTGCTGATATGCACATGTACATAACATGTGACCTACAACATGGCTGCTATAGATTTTCTGTGGTATGTTATGCAACAATTCATATATTACATGCAAATAGTCCTTTCCTTTACCCTACTAATTACAACACTAATACCGGTTACAGTACTTACTAATGACAACACTAATACAGGTTACAGTGTTACAGTATTTACTAATTACAATACTAATACAGGTTATGGTGTTACAGTACTTACTAATGACAACACTTACACAGGTTATAGTGTTACAGTACTTACTAATGACAACACTTACACAGGTTATAGTGTTACAGTACTTACTAATGACAACACTTATACAGGTTATGGTGTTACAGTGTTCTTCTTGGTGTTATATTTAGGAGCAACCTGTTTTTGTATAAAGTCTATTAAGTTGTTGATCTGCATCATGGCAGTATTTAAGAATACTGGAGTACACTAATGACTTGACCTGCCCTACCTAAGGGCAACTTAATAAGGGGTGTGTAATGTTTTTGGTCTGCTGCACAGAGGATCTTTTCCATGTGAACCATGACAGAGTAGATAAAATTATGAGGGACAAAATATGTTCATAAAGTTTGAAGGAAAATGTATTTCATTAACTACAATTAATACTTATAGGATGAAATATTAATGAAAAGACTACTAACATAAGACACACTATATATTTAAGTTAATTTATAAGATAGGAATATTTTGGAGATTTTTATGATTATAATCCCCCACCAAATATCTCGTGCCACCTCTTTCTCGTTGTGAAACCAACTTTGCAAAATGATGAATTTAATCACTTTAAAAACTTGGCCAATGACACATAAGAAACAACAGAGAGTGACCACATACCTTGTCAAATGTAAAGAGACTTTCTAAGAACTTTCCAGGGTCCTGAAGAAGAGCCTTGCCTGGTTCCCAGTAGTCATCTACCTTTACACCTGGTTTGTCTCCAGCCACTTTCTTGGGTTTAATCCCTTTCATAATGCAGACAGCCTCAATCGTCATGCGTACACCACCTGGAGGGCGCTGCATAGCACGGACCTGTGACGAATTCAAGTGTAATGTCATATGACTGAAAAGGGGGCAATTGACTATGATGAGGCAAGCTAGCCTCACTCAAAGCCTTTTTTCTTTGTGCTTATAAAGTAAATAGTTCCACTTTCCTTTACCAATCCTCCAAAGAAATTCCATAAAATTTCATCCAATGTATAGTACGAGGTGGATTAAATTGTATGGATTTTGATTCAGAAGAGTGCCTGATATTAGTTGTGATCATAGTGTAGCGGTAACAATGGTAGCAGAATGGTCTTCAGTGTTAACATTCAGATTTGTCCATACGTACCTGATAAAACAGAAATTCACTTTGGATGCACCTCAACCCAATCACACAAATTAAACACATCCATAAAGAATGCTTTATGGACAAACAACTTTCCCCTTTTCTTTCCTTGAAGTATGTCACAAATTTGAATAAACCAGTTTTTCTTCAAAAAATGAAGCAAATAAATAAAATCCAGTTCCAGGCTCTTTAATTTACACCACTAGCACACAAATCCATTCTCTGCTCAGAGCAAAAGCCATCTGGCTGAAATTTCTTGGTAAAAACCTAATCTCTATGACACAATTAGAGAAATGACTAATAAATTGTGCCACACCCCACTGATAAAAGTCTGGCTTTGCCACTGAGATACTAGTTTTTAGAAACATGTGTCATACTGGACACTTATCAATGACCTTGCTTCAAAAAAGATGAGTCTACTGGTGATAAATGGATGTGTAGGTAGAGATGATCCTTAATGCAAACACTGGACTTGTCTAAGCTTTTTGCTGAGAGAACAGTGTCTTCAAGCAAAGTGATGTTTGAATGACATCCAGGTTGACTGAATTCTGTGGGTTATCTGTGCTGATGTTGAGTAATGTAATGTTTACTATTAAAATCTACTTTTCTTACAGAGCTGTAACAAAAACATTTGTAACCTAACTGTGCATCCTGTTCAAGCAATAGATCTTATTTATGAAAATAACATGCCACACACATTTCTTCACTACTGAGTAATGTGTAAGAGATTTTCTCTGCAGGCTGTTCTTGTTGTTAATTGGTGCAAGTATGTGCAATATTTTCACTCTTGAATACTGGGATTTTGAAGATCTCTTTGTCTTGGTATGATCAAAGGAAATTGCAAGAAAGCCCTCCCCCTAAAAAAAAAAAACTTCTTTTATGTAGCATATGTCAATAAAATACTTCTTTTTCCCCAAGAACATATAATATCATAATTTCCCACCCCCCAACATCCTCCCCCCCCCCCAAAAAAAAAGAAATTGAAAGAGCAATTTGGATTTGTGTAGCATACCTCAACTACATCATTCCTGTTGAGTGATTTAAGACTAGCTAAAGCTGCATCTAAGGCAGGGAGGGCTTCATCGAGGTCACGTTGGGCATCGTCTGCAATTTCTTGGGTGTCTTTGGCCTTGGCCACTGCTTGTTGTTCTTCCTTTTGGACAACTTCTTTGGTCTCATTGGCAACAATCTAAGAATGAAAAGGTTGGGATTAACTGAGATTTAGAAAGATGGGAATATATAAGCTGTAAACTGTTTAAGTCTTTGAAGTTTGATATTTTATCATGCAAAACAAACAATTATGGATATGAGAAATGCCTATGAAGGTTTGCAAATTAATGCCAGAGGGATGGCTTGCCACTTTACAATTTAAGACCAATTTTTGATTCTTACATTTACAAGACAACTTCAAATGAGACTAGCACAGATTGTCCATCTATGGAGAAAAAGCAACCCCCCCCCCCCACAAAAAAAGTAATCCATGTTTTGACCTTTTAAAGTTTAAATGAACAGGTGTGACCTCTTAACTGCCATATACATTATAAATATTTTATAATATATGTTTTCATATTTATGTTTTATTTATATTATATCTTATTAATATATTTTATATATATTTAATATATTTTACAATATAAATTACTGTAAAGTGTAACTGCTTCAATGGGCACTGCTTTACATAAAACATCCTTTCATTTGATTCATCCTTCAGGGCTCTTGGAACTCTGCACACTAGTACAACATACTATGTTGAAGAAGGGAAGGAGGATAAGAGGAAAGAAGGGTTGAGGGAGGGGGAGGGGAGGGGGAGTCAAAGACAAAATCCACTTGACTAAATTAGTTTTTCTGCAGCAATGTCAACATTCAATTTGTCTACCTTCAATGAAATTCAGTTTTCCATGAAGTTTTAAGCTATGTAAACTGTGCTCTTGCAACTAAATCTAACTTCTCAAGGCAATTATTTTGGTTACTACTCACAGTGTCTTTCTGAATCTGTTCCATGGTGACTACTGTCTCTTTGGAAGCTTCCTCCAACATTGGCTGCATCAATTCAAGTTCCTCTTGCATCTTAGCAACATCAGCAGCTGTAGCTAGAAGCTGCAGAAAACAAACAAGATAACAAGATGTTGACTGAAGGATTCATACTTTAAGTGTTTTACATGCAGTCACCTTAATTGGCATAACACTATATCTCCTATGATAACTCATGTAAATGGAGCTTGCAGCTTAAGTCAATAGGTCAAATTTAGTGGGGCACTGCTTTCTGTGGAGGGTCACCCATTCCTCAACATGATATCATGCATGATAATAAGTCTTGAGACTTCTAAACCTAACCTTATTTCATGTCTCTAACCCTAACTTAACCTTGAGACATGACATCATGCATGAGCTGCATGTCTCGAGACACAAATGTGACATATTACAAAACAAAACTTGAGCATATTTTGGGAGGGAAAAAATGCCATGCAACACATGCAAGTGGTTACACAATTAACAAGACATCGCACACTGCACTATAAAATGAAGTACAACAAATATTGATAAGTTGCAAGCATAGGATGGGCATATTTGAAGTAGTACATGCATTTGCTCAATTGCCCTTCAGCACTTTGTTGACAAGCAACAACTCTCTTTATAGAAAGCTTGCACCAAAGGTCAAAAGGTCAAATTCAGTGGATGCCCTAGTTGTTCTGGAGGACACTGCACCATGCACCACATTTGCTTTAGTACATGACCTAGCATCCCCATGTGCTGCGTGTCCTCCAGAACGCAGTTGCGTTAGTTGACTTTTGCACAGGTGAAACCTCCCTATAGTCATCTGACAACAATGCTTGAAACTGAACGAGAAAATTACTGAAAGATGATCAGTCAGTTTACATCGAATATGCTACTACTTTTATGTTTTGAAATATTATAAAAGATTTTTAGGAGATTTGAGAGATAAAAAAGAAGATGGGGTGGGCTCTTGCCCTATTTTACACTCTTCTTGGATTGTAAGAGGTGGAACTCTTTGACAAACCTCTCAGGATTTATTAGTTTTCCTTAACTCTACTTGTTTGTTGTTCATCCATTTTTACATTCTTTACACTTGTATGAAGTCATTAATGATGTAGAAAGATAAATATATGAAAGACAAAAAAATGAAAACAAACCTTATCCAGACCAGTTTTAGTCCTGTTTCTAGCCGTCTTTAACTCCATCTTCTTCAGCTGGAGAAGTTTTGCAAAAATGCCAAGCAGTTCCAAGTAACTGGTAGGTGTCACATAATTGTGACGAGAAAGCTCAGCAAGAAACATCTTAGATTTTTGAGCCACAGACTGGTGAATGGCAACACACATGTTTACCTGTAATAATGAGAAGCAAATTGATAGAAACATGCCAGGCTATGTAATGGAAACAACAGCTGTAATTTAAATAGGTGGTGCATAACCATGGGTCCCTACCTCGATTTAGGTCATCACAATATGTTTCAGCATTCCCATACCTTTTGCAGAAAAATGTGAAATCTCCTTATCCCCTCCACCAAATAAGTCCACAAACCAACTTTGCTTTACTTTGCACTTATTACAATTTTATCTCTGGACCCTCATACTTGCATTAATACCTACCCAGCCTTTAGCTATGATATTTACTTGAAATATCTTATATTTTATTGTCAGTCAGCCTGAAGTAGAGCCATATGAGACAGAATTTGATGGAAGAAGTCCGAGGGTTCAAGACGTTGTCAAAGTTGTGTTTTGTATCCCTCTGGGGTCACAACTTCTTGGGTGCAGTTTCAAGTTTTCCATTGAGGGCAATAATCACCAAGAATTCATAAAAGGCCTGGTTGAAAAATACTAAAATGAAGCAAACACTTGCTCACCAATCCAGAAAGAACTTCTTCCCCTTCATCCAAGTCTGGAATGTCACTCAGGAAAGTCTTAGCCACGGACATAAGGGCTTCATCAGGCCATTCACTGAACCAGTCAATGGTGCAACAATTCACCAGAGATGGGAACTGACGAAGACGGGCACGGAAAATTTCTCCAATGGGGCTGGGGAGATGAAATTGAGGAAGTTATACACCATGATTGTAAAGTGTGGTTTGATCAAAAAGTTTTATGGGGACTTCTGATGTATCACATCTGAACATGAAATCACATATTTTAATCTAAGTGTAAATTATTTTCAGTTTGGAAGATGAAAAAAAGAAGATGAAAAAATACTTTCGAATTAGACTTTTCAAATTTCAGTTCCTCACTGACAATATGCAGCCATTTAACAAGAATTTACAGTCAATCTTTTAGTGTTTTTCAGCTGGTGTAGTACCTGAGCTTACAAACTGTGCAAGCTAAAAATATAATTTTACTGACAGAAGATGGAAGTATTTTCACAACACAGTACATCCATATCATAGCAGATATCTTTCACAATTTTCACATTTCTTTCAAATAATCAAATCTCTAGGCATTACTCAATCAGAGAAAAGGCCATACTAGCTAGGCAAACTCATGGAATTAATGATAAGCAGAAAGTCTCAAGCTGACTGTGTGTCTACTGAATAGTCTTCACATTCCAGTGACCGTAGTCTAACCTGGTCTCATCACACCCTAGAAAAGCTGCTTTAAGTCGGGAAGGATGGAAAAACACAGGCAATGTTACCTCATACAAAGCACAGTGTGGATGTTACTCTTCACTCTTTTGGTGTAAGCAGAGTATAGATTAGCCTTGGTTGGTTGCATCCCTGAGTCCTGGACTATTGGTTTCATAGCATTGTAGATTGAATCCAACTCATCAAATCCATAGATGTTAGGAACATCTCCAGAGTTCAAGATATTGTTGATGTCCTCTAAGAATGACTCACTCTTGATCTGAAATGAATAAAAGTAAAATCTAGGCTGCAAACTAGCCTCACACAAATCATCCTGAAAATTATGCTTAGAGCAGAATATCTGTTGAAATTAACCTTTTTGCATGCTTTCAGCCCATTTTTACTTGTTTACATTTTTCTGAATATTTTAAATAAAAAAAAATGCTTTTGAAGGGGGTAGTACTTTCACCAATGGCATCCATTCTTTTTCCCTTACCTGGGTGTCACTAAAGAGGAATACAATGGCTTTGTTTTCCAGTCCTGCCTTCAGCATGATAGTCTTCAGGTCTTCCCTCCATTCATTGTTCCCGTAATTCTTGGACAACTCGATTTGGAACAACTCATACTCAGCCCTGAATGGGAAGATTAGGACATTGAGAAAATGTTCATGACACAGATGGAAATTTTCTGACCCCATCAAAAAAATTTCCTTTTTTCCAAGCATTAAATCGTTTTTTTCACGCCACATTTCCAAATGGCACAATGTGCAAGCACGGACTGTCATAGGTGTGACTACATGAGTTAGAGGACACATGGACAAAATGTATCTAACAAGACCTACAAAGGCATCCAGAATTTTTATTTTTTCTTTTGATTTGTTTATCTGCAAGATAGTTATTTTAACTCTATTAATGCAGCTTGTGAAACCTTACAGTGTATATTAAAGTTCATTTCTACTCTAGAGGTTCAGGATATCTGGTCAAGCCTGTACATTACTAAGTCAGGGATAAAAGAGGTGGATTCTTGGGATCAAAAGATGTGAAGTGAGGGCATGTGGGTAAAAATTCCCAGTGTAAACTAGCAGCTTATCTTACCTGAGCAGTCAAATTGGATTTGGGGGCTCCCCTGAATCTGTGCCAGTTGTGGTCTACAGTAGGATTTAGGTAAAAAATTTCAGTGTGACCCCAAATATCAATTTCCTGCTCACCCATGCTGGAGTTAGAGAAATCAAAAGAAAACTACAGTAAATACATAAAACTGGCTCTCTGCCACATTAGCAAGTACTTACATATGAGCTGCTAGCCTGGTTAAACTCTGTCGGCCACTACCCCCTACCCCTAGCAGTAGAGCATTGCCTAGGGGCTGACGTATAATTCTGGAGATACGGCAGACATGTTTGGTAGCATCCATAAAGAGGACCAGTTTCATCTGGGCTGTATTAACTTGGTTGTAGTCTTCTAGGTTCTCCTCCATTATTTTTACCATCTGCAGACACCAGAAATAAAAGCTTTTATACACTGTCACTAGTAATTCAGGATATGAAGCACATTTGGCAAATTCCTGTTTGGGATGTCAATGTTACCTAAAACTGTTAAGCTTCTTTACTTTATTTTGTGATCTTCCTTCTGTAATTAACCTTTTTCATCAATTTACATTGAAACTTCATGAATTGTATGATTTAATGGTACAGTTGACTGAAATGTTAATATCCCAAGGAAAGCTATTACAGCAATATAGATTACATTCCAATGTACCTTTGTAAATCCTTTGTCACGTGAAAATTATGAAGTGCTCACGGTGCATTTTGCAATCAGTGTCTGGTAGTGAAGTGGAGTTGGTCACATACCACAAGACAACAGATGTTAAGAAACCTAAGAAAATCTACATTAGTTGCTTACTTGAATAGTGTGAATCCTTTGAGAGTATTTTGTATATTTGTAATTTTTTACCTTTTTGTGATTTAAGTTCTACTTTTTGTTGTGTAAAATCTTCCTATAACACATTTTATTTTATTTTATTGTCCTATTTATCAACATACTTTAGTATGCATTTATACTGGATATCCGTAAACTTAAAACTTGACCTCTAATAATACTACAATACCTCAGGCTACTGTCTAAGAAGAACCTAAATAATTACATGTGTTTAATGATAAGCACTCCCAAAGGTTTAAGATGGATTGTCTGAATGAATAAAATCATAGACAATCTTTGTAGGTTTACTCAGGCACCCACTAACTGGACAAGTCTACACTTGAAATCCTCAGTATGACTATAATTAGTGATGAAAGCAATTTTCCCACTGGTCACTAGAAATAGGCAAACCCTTTTTCCTCACCTTTTGATGGTCTTGCACCTCAGCATACACCTTGTTGTCTACATTGGGTACCATGAAGTCCCCATAAAACAAGTGTTCCGTGGGGGTTACCTCCTCAAATTGGGCTTGAAAAGTTTCCATCATCTTTTTCTTCATCAAATCTTCAAACCAGTCACGATCTTCGTTGTTGACCAGACGATCTTGGAAGACACGACAGTTCTCATGATACCAGAGACGGAGGAGGTCATGTAGGCTTTCCATCTTTGCAGCGCTGGCCATCAGCATCCCTGCAATTGAATGGAAAGTTATCAGTGCATATGTAAAGATGTGACATTTGCTACTTGCAATATTCACATCATGGCCACGTGTAATATTTGGATAAACTGATGATATTAGCTTACAAGTTCCGTTTGAAGAAAAACTATCACATGGCTAAAAGACTGTAATTCATTGTACATCTCTCCTGACATGTTATACCTCAAAAATTTACCTAAAGCCAAAAATTACAAACAATATGTTACGAAGGTTGAAAAATGAATCTCGTTGATCAAACAACCATCTTCACAAGATACCGTCCTGAGATATCAAATGTTGAGGTTAACCACTCAATTAGAAATAGTTGATCTCACAATACGTTGTGACATCACTCTTGTACTACTCATACTTCATGCTTTGTTTTTCTTTGTTTTTTCCCTAAAACTACTACATGTTTTTCTAAAATATGGTCACTGCCTTACAGTTATAGAATGATTTGTCTATGCAAGTCCTCTTATCACAGCATGCTATACCACAAAAGAGTAATTTCCAAGGTCATATACATATTTTTATTTCTAGAGGAAACAAACAGGTAAGTGAGTTGTACAAGAAGGACATTACAATTCACTGTGCAATCAACTATTTCAAATTCAGTGTATTAATTTCAATATTTTATAAGTCATCAAGTGAATAAGCTATGAAGATGGGAGTTGGAACTATGAGGCTTTAAAGTTTAAAGAGTTCAAGTAGTCACCCCAACTTTTCTATGAGGCATCAGTCCCACTGGTGTATAAGCAAGGGGGGAGGGAGGGAGCTGCAGCCACCATCCCAGAGGGTTTGGGGGAAACCTATTTCTCACGCAGATTCTTGGGAAAGATCAGCAATTTTTGCAGGCAATACATGTATTCTCTGAAGAAAATTGCTCAGCCTCCAAGAAGAAAATATCCTGCACTCCTAGTTGCAGTTTGACCAGTCAAAATCCCTTTCTTTCATGATGTTTCACAAGTATTGCATACCACCAGGTAAACCAAGGGGTTTTGTTGAAACTTACTTTATGATTCAGTAAGAAAAAATCCCATTATTCGAAAAAAAAACCCACCATACAGCATGCAGCCCTCTCTGTTCTGTAAAATCAAATTGAATGGATGTATTTGACCTTTAAATGAAACAAAATTTTAAACACAAACATATACTCTACCTTGAAAAATTTTGGAGAGATCCCTGAGGTTGAAAGTGTAATGACTCTTAGCTGGTGTAGGAAGCAACTGTGTGGTGATGGTTTCATATACATCAATAGATGCATTTACAACGTCACCTCCATACTCCTTGGTGGCTGGGGAATTAGCTGGGTTTGGATAGACGAGAGATATGTTATATACAATTTTAAAGTTCAGGGCATCCAAGTATAATAGACTCTACAGGTTCACAAATACTACCTACCTGGAAATGACTTTTTTAAACATGGGTCTGAAAATATCTGCAATTGTTTAAGCACAGGATAGCTATCCTTATTTGTATTTAATAAAATAAATCCAAGAGGCTGACAGAAGAACAGAATGCTTCAGTTTTCTCTTTCAAAAAGTTTTCCGAGTACAGAAACATTCAGTAAACTTGAGCCACTTTTAGAAACTACTAAAACTACAAGTATATCCCTTATGCAGAATGTACAAGCTAACTTTTTGTAATTACTGAAGGTCTTCTCTGTGCTCTTGTAAGGATAGTAGCATGGGCCAAACATGACTTTCAGAATCTGGAAATACTTATGGCTAGTGAAATTACAACTCCTTCAACTATATCTGGATTTTTTTGTGTCTAAATCAAAGTTAACACTCAATGTATGATTTGAACTTGAATGCCAAGGACTGGTGTGCAATCTCAAAAGTTAGTATCATTATCTTAAGAACATATTGCCAGTCAACATGACTTTGGAAAATTTCACCCACTTCGATTTAAAATCAAGAAAGGGGGGCAGAAATTAACCTTTACCTTTACTATGAAGTGGTTAAAACAAATAATGTTAAACACAAACAATTTTTTCTTGAAGGCCTTGAAGGTATTCTTTCATGACATTTAAAGACCTTCACTGTATGGAAAATACCCACCTTGAGGGATACACTTCTGGTGTGGTGGCTTCTAATTCAACACTTAACTCCAAATTTGGAATCTCTTCAGAGCACATGATCAGCTAAAATGTGAAAACTATATGATGCTCTCAGATGAAGAGTGCTTCTCACTCTGACCATGCTTGGATGCAAATCTGACCACCTACTTGTTCACAGCCTTGTTGCTTCCACTGCACATGCCACTATTCCCTACTAAAGCCATATTACTGGTCAATAACAACTATTTGTCTTTTTTTTCACACAACAATAACTTACCAAGCCAACTGTTTAGGATTGTTGAAAAGATTCTAAATTTACTGGAATGTTCCATTTCACAGAAGGAGAGGGTGTTAAAATGTCTCTTCAATCGTTCTGTGATAGGGTTACGCCCCCCACCAGGAGGTCCCATTGCGCAAAGAAAATTTATGTCCACCAACTCTCTGAAAGCACCTGAAAATAAAAAAAATTAACAAAATATTTCTTGCAAAAAAGGCACTACATCTGTTTCTTTTGCCCAAAATGAATCAATTTTCTGTTACCAAGCACCTCTCACTGATAAAATGAATACTAAAGTGATCATGATGTTTTTCACAGCGATATACTATTCAAATATTCATTTGAAAAGAAAGTTTTAAACAAGGGTAAATGTATAGGGTAAACCACCAGGTATGGTCTGGAAGCAAGCAATATACTTGTATAAAAGAAAATTTAATGGGTAACTCTCTCCCCTCCTCAACCTTTACCTAGGATTTACCACTGGTCTTTTTTTCCATTTTCTTAAGCAGGGACTGAAATTTATGGCAATGGAACTCACCAATCTGCTTGCGATCATACCATCCTTTATGGTCCATCCACTGACGAAGCAGCTCAATGGGAGGCTGGGCTCCATAAACCTCGAGGGCAGGCATGTTGAGGTCATCCACAAACATGACAAAGTATTTACCAAGAGGGGGACCAAAAACACCCTTACGTCTGAAGAGGTATTAAAAAGGAAAATATACCAGATAAATCTTACATTATGAGCTTTGAAATGTAAGGAATGAACAGAAAACTTTTAAAAAGCAAAATTATAACAGAAGAAAACAAAAGTTATGATAAAAACTAAAATGTTCAAATTGCCGCAATTGCAGTCAGTTGTCTCTTCATCCACACAGTCTTTCTCAGTCTTAAATGAAGAGGTAACCTCAAGTATAGCCAGTCTTACCATTCCAAAATTTTAAACTAGGTAAATTTTATTCTTCCTTCACAATACAACCTTTATAATGTTTGTACAAAGTCAATTATAGTAATGAAGAATTACATTCAAATTTTTTTATACCTTTTATCAAGTTTGCTGTCGATGAGATCCTGTGTTTGGTTTGCACTCGTCCTGGCTGAGAAGTTGATAAAGTGACTGATGTAATCTTTTGGCATGTTCTTCAAAAGTTTGTCTGATATGGTCAAGGTTTTACCTGTGCCTGTTTCTCCAACACACAACACCTGAATACGAGAAAATAAAGCAATAAAATCAATTTGAAAATTCTAAAACACAAAATAAAATTGGGTTTTAATGCAGTCCTGGAAATTTTTTGCAGGGAGAATTGCAATTGTGTCAAAGTCAAATTGCATATTCCAGAGAAAAAGAGACAGCTTCACTTAATCTTCTGTAATAAATTTTCATGAAATTTGAAAGTATTTTGGAAAGAAAAGATAAAATACTCTGCTTACGTAAAAGAGCATCCAATGATACTGTGTACGTGAGTAACCACTTAATAATGTACAGTTATTGAAGGGTCTTGCGAGAACACTTAAAGCTTTCTAAAGTAAAGATCTACATTCTTAAAGACAAAATTTTATAAAGATAGTAGCTATAAAATAATCTACTCTTTGAGAAGCACAACTTGAATGTTCACAAATACTGAGGATTGTGGTTTGTTTTATGACATTTATTGGTGTACATACACAGCATCTCCTTAGCTCTTATCCAACGAGTCAACATTTATCAAACTGAAATCATATCAACCTGTTACAAAATACCCCTCCAAGCAATGGAACAATCGGATGTGTTCTAGATTTTGCATTAAGACATGACTAATAGGACAGAACTTGATGAAAGTTGTTTTGTGGACACACACAACTGCTTATCCTTTAAATTACAAATAAAACTTCAAAGATCACATGTAGTCTAACCTGCTTTTTGTTAGTTAGAAGCATGTGGAGTATATGAGACCCTCTGATAGTGTCAGCTGTTGGTACAATGATGTCAGAGTATCTCATCTCTGGGGTAATGTTGCATTGTTCTACCCCATCCATCCAGTCCAGCCATCTGACCTGAAAATTATCAAAAAAGTCTGAATTAGAAAAAAAAATTTTTACTCTGCTTTGAAAACATGTCATTCTTGGAAAATTATTTTAGCTTACAGTCACTGCAACCAACCCAATTCATGCTGTGTACTTTGTGTTGAAATGAAATAACTTTACACTTTCTCATATATTACACTTAATAAGCCACCTTATAGACAGCCCGCTGCTACTGCTTGGTACACGTGAAAGGGCCCCCTGTCTCTTTCAACAATCATTACTGGATTGTGTGTGACACCCCCTCCCCCTCCCCCAACCAAGCCTTTCACTTAGGAGGGTGTACAAATATGACTTACTTTCTATAAGAGTGATGTCATTTTATGCAATGCTGCAATGCAGAAGTCACACTTCCCTTTCTGCTTCAGTTTTTGTTTTCCTTTTAAATTATATACTATACGTAAATCCCACAATGCATCACTCACCACAAAAATAACAGGTAGCAAACTGTACAGTAGTAATGCTACTTAGATAACAAAATGCTCTACTGTGATCAGCACTCATCCTCTGTCAAGCTAACATGGACTAGGAAAACCTAGTCTACATGGACTAAGAAAAACTAGGAAAACCATGGACTAGGAAAAAAAGAATGTGTAAATCTATCAAGACAAGTGAGTTAGCTTACCTCTCCATATGGCCCCTCAAATGCTTCATTCTTTTGCTACTTAGGAGAAGGGTGCATAGAAGAAAGGATGTGAGAGGAAGGATAAAGGAAATGAATATTCATGGTAAATTTACATAAAAGTGCAAGCTTTGTTCATGAAATGCCAGTTTATAAATGCATGTGCAACATTAGTATATAGGAAGGATACACAGATGATTATACAAAAAGGAAGGGGATGGATGCTTGAGTTAGGAACAAAGACTTAAAGATTGGCTTTCTGCTGACATGATATTACATAGTAGCAATAGATTGGCACAATCTTGTGCAAATAATGCAAAACGGAAATGAGCATATAGAGAAGCTTTGAGTAAGTATAAACATGAGGATGATGACGACAAAGAATACATTTGCAGCAAAGAAGTTTAGTGATCAGAAAACCCAGGGTTCATACCTTGGCTAGGTTAAAGTAAAGGCAGGTATGTCAACCAAGCACAATGAATTGTCCCATCTGAACTGATTAACTAAAACAAATCCAGAATTAGACAAAAAAAAAGAAATAAGGGTACCATAAAATGAAAACGGGTTAGTTTTGTGGTCTAAGATGAGTGTTTTGAGGATTCTGGTCAATATGCAATATGGATTCTTTATTTTTGAAATGAAATTTCCCACTGTATGTTCCTTTAGAAGTGAGTAAACATAAGGAAGACATATTCTACCTTGGTCTGTTTTTCCCCAGCATCTTCCTCATCATCATCCTTGGATGGTACTTTGCTGATGCCTCCATCATCCAGCTTGTAGT
This sequence comes from Holothuria leucospilota, assembly GCA_029531755.1. Classification (NCBI taxonomy): domain Eukaryota; kingdom Metazoa; phylum Echinodermata; class Holothuroidea; order Aspidochirotida; family Holothuriidae; genus Holothuria; species Holothuria leucospilota. The sequence continues at coordinate 27,371,726 of CM055972.1, read as the reverse complement.
CATACACAAGGTTGGCTTCAGGAAATGGAAGTGTCATCTGTATCATGGGTGCAAATATCAGAATGTAAATCTTATGAAGTATTCTATAAACTTAAAGTGGAAATAAAGATGCTAAACGAAAGGTAGTAAGTCAATAAAAACTAACAAAACTAGAAATGTTTGATCTTAATGCTTATTTTTCTTCCTTATTCTTATTACCACTTGCTCTTCTGATGCTCCCCATAAACTAGTTTAGAGATACTGCCATGAGGGTATACCCACTCAAAATGTGAGAATGTTACAATAGTGAGACATATTGCATAATATATAAACCTAAGCACAGTGTGAGACTTAAAATCGCATTCTACACCCCTATTGGCCTATGACCTGGAGGGACTGTGCAAGTGCAGTAACAACTCTGAACTGGATTACTGCACTGAGTGGAAGTGAAGACTACACGTAATCAGTCTAAATGCTCTCCTTGAGCAAGTTGGCCACAAACTGATGTGCCCAGCCTCAACCTCCTCCTATTGCAGCAATTCACACACATGAATGGCTTTTTCTTTGCTGATACCTCTTGTAAACTGGGACTTTAGGCTGAGGGGTGAGAGTACCACACCTGCAAGTTCTGCACACCTATACTACACTTCTTGTATATGTGATTACAATTCAGCTAGAATTGGCTAAATTAGAGAACTGACATGGTACATCTTACAGCATGGAATGGCTTGACCCCCAATCTTGTGTCCTCCTTTTTCTTTCCTTTTTTTTTTTAACCAATGTTCTGTTTCTTTTTATTTCCAAACTGGTATCTAAAGGAGTCACTTTGAAAATAGAGGGCAGCACTGCAGGTTGATATGTTTTCAGGGACTTCATGCATTGATTACACTTGTCACTTAGAAACACTTCAGCAAAGTACAAAAAACAAAGATTACACACCCAGATTCCCCCTAGGATAGGTATAATTACAGGTCAACAAGGACAGACAATCGCAACAGAGGAATCCCACTGGACCAACGGTTCAAAAGATCAAAGGTTAACTAGAATGAATATTGGCTACAATGAAAATTTATGTAGGGTAAGAGCTAGGTTTATGATACCGATTGGATACAGAATTAAGGTTAGGATTAGGACAAGGCTTAGTCTGGTGTGCAATAAGGGTTATGGTTAGGATTAGGGTTAGAGTGAGGAACTACCAGTACCAGGCTGGTATCACCCTACACTGCAAGGAAGAGGTTAAATTGCTTTCACCCTCCCTGCCTTCTTAAGGATGTCAGTAGTTAAGGAACAGTCTGAACAGCCAGCCATGCAGGCTAGTATTATCCTGCAAAACATACACTGAATTTTGTGACGCCTCTCAAAGTGCAGCTTTGATTTAGTTACCATAGTTTCTCTTTTTCTACAGTTCTTTAGTTGTTGTGATTTTAGGTTCAGTTGCTTACCAGTACTATGGCAGAGTGGACAGAGGGCAGTATAGATCATTTGAAACAATGAAGAATAGAAATTTGTAAGTGTGGGATTTGATCCCCATCCAGGTAATACTAAGATGGGCTTTCTTTATTTAAGACCAGTCTCTGATTTTACCATCTGAGATGATGACCTACACTGATAAATATCCATAGTTTGAGTTAAAATGCTCGATAAGAAGTAACCTGACATGAAGTTATAGTCCACAGGCTCTCGCAGACTTCCCCCACATTTAGGTTTGCTTGACATCATAAAGTACCTGCCTGAAGGCCTGAATAGACGAGTTGGGAAAATGCTTTCATGCAATGCATCATGGAATGGGTCAAAGGTAAAGTGAACCACTAACCATGGCGAACAAGCTGTCACGGTACAGCTAATCTTGTGACCCCACCGGAAGTACTGAATTACCCAGCTGGCTTATTATTTAGTAGTAAATTCACACTTACCTCCTCCTTTTGCATCTTCTCCCTCAGCCAAGAACTAAACTTCTTGCGTCCATCAGAGTTGACCGTACCTCCAACTGTCCAAACCAATGAGAAGATGAACCATGGTTCTATCAGCTCCACAATCCTATCCAAGTTTTCCTCAGGGATAGGAGGTTGCCCCTGGGAAGTAATATGGTGAATAATTGAATATTTGTGACATGAAAGGAATTCTTTTTAAAGAAATGTTAAATATGTTAAGGACAAACTCACAAATTTTTATCCCTGGACTACTCTTTTTGCTTAGAAAGTTTGTTGGCAATATGATAAGAACTTAAAGGAACAACCGTGAGCATAAACACTTGAAAATGCACCTTAATGAATGTCATGATAGGACTTCTATGGCTCCAGAAGTACTGCAGTAACTTAAATTTCTTAGAATGTCAAGAAGCAACTATTTAAATATCTCTGCACACCACCTTTAAGAGTGACAAAATAGTTCAAGACTGGACTTTATCAAGTAGCCATTCATCAGTTAGACATACTCATCCCTTGCAAAGGTAGAATTGTTTACATGTCAGAAAGCTTTAACAATCACAAGTACATCACTTTTCACAATACAAACAGTACCTGCCACAAGTAATACCATGCCTGCAAACCCTGAACTACTTACCAAATGTATTTCCAGAAACCTTTTCTGCACCATTTTTAATTGCAAACATTTTATGAGATAATCTGACACAGAACTTTTGTTATGATAGTGACAATGGTTAAACACAAAGTGTTCCACAGTGTAAAAGACATGTGGAAACATTGATGACTTGTTACCACTAACCACTGCAAACCAAGATGAAATACAGACTCAATTAGACTGATGGTTCCCAAACAAGGGGCTGTTATCCAAAAGGGGGGTCTCAGAAAAATTTTTCTTTGAGGTGGGGGTATGATTTAAAGATCTGAGATGACATAAGTGTTATATGTATCAACAGTTGTTTTTTCAAAACCACAAATGATTCTTTCTGAACTTTCAGCTGTTATTTCTTATGGACAGTCAGGGCATTTAGATAAAATCGTTTCTTCTCCCTATGCCTTTCACAATGAGTTTCATTGAGTAGTGGGTCATGCTTCTGCTTGAAAAGTCACACGCTTGGGAACCACTGAAATACACACTCCTTCAGAAAAGAATAGGGTTAGACAGGTCAGATGAAGATAAAGTGTTTCCATCGATATTGACACATACATGAACATGTTAATACAGAGAGGTCATAGCAAACAACAACACAACAACTATTATTAGAAATGTATACTTACTTCTCCCTACAAGATGTAGTTGAATTAAGGAAAGTGTGAAAAAGGGGAAATTTATGAAAACACAATAAAGTAAACCTTAAAATTGGAAGTCAAATATACAATAATTAGACTGATGGAATATGGCAATGTACATTTCTCCTAAAGGGGTCAGTAGTGAAATATTTGATATCATAAAATGTAAACTGTAAATTACATTCTTTTGTTTTCAGTGATTACACGAATCTATTGATTAAGCATTCTATGGGAAATCATGGTGTTATGAAATATGAATACATAGCACAAACAAAAGCTATAAAACCACTTTACACTTTAATTTAGCTTTAGGTCAAGAAACCCATCTCAGGTTGACCAAGGACCTTATCAACATATGTGTAGGGGGAAGGGGCAAAGTGCCCACCCCCCAATTTGCGCAACCTAAAATCTTGCTAAAATGTCAAAAAATATTCAGGCAAAATGCTTCTAAAAGGCCCAAGGATTTAAGCAAAAAAGTAGTACACCCCCAAATCAAAAGGTCCCTTTGGTCTTTGCTTTATTATGAACATGGCAAATACTACATTCCCATTTTAACTAGTGTTCAAAGGATATTAATGAGGCAAAGACCTAGAAAATACTTGCACATCCAACCTCCAGGACCACCCTTTACTATCCCCATCCATTGCATGAAAAGTATACTCCCAGAGAGTAAAAATTCTCCCTGCTGAGTTTACTATTAGCCCCTACTCAAATTTAAACAAAACACACCTGTTTAGTACACATTTAAGACACAGAAGGCTGCACTGAGTCTAAACTGCTCAAGGTCATATTGACACACAACTGTCTGTGAGCTTCATTGGGGGACACAACTGGCTGTACAAGTCATCACTGAACAACCAGAGTGGAGTATTTTTTGAATGAATGTCAAAGTCCAGTCACCAATTGTATTTAGAACTACAGGGCCATTCCTAGAAATATTTATGGATTCCAAAGCCCCTTTAAGCCATTTTATTGGACAACCAAAAGTATCCAATAACACCAGTTTGAAACCCCTCTGCAAAACTGGAAATAGCTTTTTTAAATAATTTGTTGTCCTATGAAAAATCTGTGTTATTCTCCACAGTTGTGGTAAAGGGATTCACAATTTGCATCCTAAACCAACCTTACTGTCAGATAAATTAAAGTATGAAATGTAAAACACAGAGCTGGTAGCGTTAAAGAATTAAAAGAGCAAAAGTAGTTGCCTCACTTTCCTTTTACACATCAGCTGAATCTTACAAATCTCTTCTTCTTTCCTTTATGAGTATCTTTTATGATGCTTTAGGACACATGCATTGTGGGTAAAATAGGAAAAATGGCAATACCCATTACCAATTTTTCTCCAGATCGGAAGAAAACTATAATCTCCAAAAATAGAGTCTTTCAAACTGCTTATAGAGGCAAACTACCAACTTTCCTTTTCATTAATCCTCACTAAATTACAGGTCAACTACACAGTTATCTTCCAAGAAATTATGAATTCATTACAAAATATATTATCATATGATTAGAATGGGTAAACTAAACAGTTATCTTCCAAGAAATTACCAGTTCATTGCAAAATATATTATCATATGATTAGAATGAACCTGAATTATAGGTAAACTAAACAGTTATCTTCCAAGAAATTACCAAGTCATTACAAAATATATTATCATATGATTAGAATGAACCTGAATTATAGGTAAACCAAATAGTTACCTTCCAAGAAATTATCAATTCATTACAAAATATATTATCATATGATTAGAATGAACCATACAAGATTAGCCTACAAAGTCATGCTAAGACAATTTCAGTGACTGCATTCATACCTAATGCAAACTTTTAAAGACACTTACCTCTCTTGGTAAGAATGGAAGGAAAAAGCAGTCCAGTAGTTTTGTGAGGCTGAGGGTGAGGGCACTGTTCATTGAACCCACAATCTCCTTGCAGTTCTTACGAATGAATTTGATGGAATCCTTTGAAGTAAGAAATGATACATAATGTCATTAATGACACCAAATTATTCACTTGTAGGTGCAAATGATTATACCATTTTAAGAGTTCTTTTGACCCTAACAGCACTAAAACTTTAGCAATGTCACAATGAAGTTTTAAAGTTCTTCATTTACTAACCTCTAAAAACTTATCAAAGAGTGACTGAAGTTTGTCTCTAAATGGGGTAATGACACCAGGAAGTTTATTTAGCCAACACTCCACAAAAGGTGACAGGCCTAAGATACTAGGTTCCAGGTAGACCATACCACAACGACTGACTGTGGCTGGAGAAGCAACTGCCAAATCTGCCACTTCAAATATCATCCTCATGGTCTGTAAAAAAAAAACAAGAAAATGTATTTTGTGAATCTGAAATGTCAGCAAGTCCTAAAGGCATTTTATGGTTTTCCCAATATTATCAAATAAAGTTTCAAAAGTCATTTCTACAACCATACCCAGGGTGAAATTTCACATGACAGAAACCATTTGAAACCATTCAGGTTCCAAATGGTTCAGACTGTGTTCTGGCCAATTTACCATTCAAAACCATTTATTACCATTTGAAACCAGTTATAAAATCAGGTGAGATTACCATTTGCATGTTTAAGACCAGTTGGCACCATTCATAACCATTTAAAAACCACTTGAAACCATTCAAGACCATTCAAGTAGAATGTGCTTTGGGCAAATGGTCCAAATGGAATTTAACCCTGGGGAATTATCTACCCCATGATGATTTAAAACAATAAAGGCACCTTGCAGATTGTCATATCATACAAATCAACTCACCTTATGAAATAGAGGATAAACAGGATAATTAAATTACTTGTTAGAGGGTAAAGGAAATCCTGACTGCTTGCTTCATAGCAATGAAAAAGACAGGAGGAATGGTAGGGGATGTCTTTAAATTGATGGTTAAGTCAGGCTAATTCAGCCCCCACTACTCAACTGACTCCAGATGAATCATTATTTTGCTACAGCACTGCTAAGCATGATGAAAGTGCAAAGTCAGGAGAAACTGAATGATGTTAAAACTAGAACATTAAAAGAACTAGAAAACCAAAGGAAAATGAGACTAACGTCTGTGAGTTTTATGATTTCACCACTGCTGAGACAGAGTTTCTTGTTGTCATCCAGGACTGTGTTCATGTTTTCAATCCAGACTGCATCTACTGGACCATCAAAAATGAACCACCTGAGGTCATCATCCATTGCCGTGGTGCCAACACGAATCAGGGAAGACAAGATACCATCCGTCCTGTGATTGGATAGTTTCAAATGAACAAATGTGGTAATTAACTCATAAACTTGGTTTAGGAAAGACAAACAGAAAACTTTCCTGGGTCAAACAGCTTTAAAGTAATGGTCAACTTCAGCACCATATTTATGAACTTAAAACAATATAAATACTCTTAATTTTTAAAAAACCTAGAGCAGCAACACTGCAGTTGCTCAATCTTTCTGATGTTATGACCTGTCCAGTTTTAAATTAATTTTGAGCACAATCATGATTCATGCTGGTACATAAACAAACTCATATTCAGCTGGCCAGCACATGTAACATGGTTGACCTAGTAATTAAATTTTCAAGTTAGATCATGTCAGGGATAAATCTTAGCTAGTTCATCCCCTGATATAACACAATACTGCCCATATGGAAACCGGGATAGGAATCAGAAACTAGACTTTAAGTACAAAAATGCCACCAGTTTGTGCAGGGCAGTGGCATAACCCAGAGGGGGAAGAGCCTGTCAAATGTCCTGCCATTTGCACATGAATTTCAGTAAATAAATGAGATAAAAAACAGCAACAAAGAAAATATGTGACAGATTCTCACCATTCATGGGTCAAGAGGTCAAACTCTCCATAAAGTTGGCCCATAGTGATGGATTTAGGGTTGACAACAAAGTTGTGGACTCTCTCATATGTACCACCACCAATGGCAGGCTTGCCCTTCAAAGCTGTCATAGCTTGGGATAAAACCTCATATGCCTGCAATTGGATGGAAAAACCTATATCTATAAATTTGATAATGGCAGTTTAGCATTTAAATTTATTCAAATTTTTTTCCTGACCAAAAGATTCATCCCAGATGAGCCCAAGTGGTTTTCTTACCTTGAAACATTAAACCTCATACTTTAAATCTTTAAGTATGTTAGTATTTTTCTGAAGATCTTTCATCATTTCTGATGTTTAATATTTTATAGATCAAAGTTGCGACAGCTTACTACAAGGAGGAATTCCCACACTGGGGTCAGAGGACCCTAAGGATCTGTGAATATTTGGTGTCAGGATCTCTATGTGTAAAGGGGCTTACAAGGAGTCCAAAAAAAAAAAGATTGCTTTTGAAGTATTCAATGTTAATATTTAGGCACAATCAGAATAAGGTGTGATAGTGTTATCATTTCCAGCCATTTAGGGCAAAAACAACACCACATCTCTCACTGTCAGCACCAACCATGGTGAGGCTGATGTCATTGCGGAACCTCCTGTGGGCTGGGCGGAACCCCCTGTGGGCTGGGGGTTGTAGAATGTGCCCATGGTATTCCCCGCCTGTCGTAAGAGGCGACTAAAGGGAAGGACTTGAACATTTGAAAGCAAGCTTGAACTTTACCTTTTTATCTGGCTCACACTTTTGTGTTGGTGTGTCGTTAAATGCCATCCAAACTAACTAACTGACACTCTCTTTGTTCAGTAGTTCATAAATGGTCCATAATTTTCCCAGTGGGTCCAGGGTTGAAAGCGCAATGAGAAGCAAGGACTTAGAGAAAGAATTTTGTGTTCAATGTAAGGTGGAGGCAAGGGCTCCATAAATATAATAGCTCTTTTATATTAGGATTATATGTACACATGTATAAGATTTTGACACTTCCCCTATACAGGTGTTTCAACAATGTCACATGATCCCGCATCTCTTTGGTTTTGAAGGACAAGTGAACATTGCATCCCAGTAGTATCTATGGTTATGCCATGCACGTGTGCTGTAAGTACACTTACAGCATGCGTGTTTTGCTCTTCACTGCCGGGCAATCCCAATCGTGTCATGTCATCTGAAATCTCCCTTTACCCTAGGTTCTCAGTGACTGTGACCTGTATTAAAATGGCCTGCGCAAGACTCGAGGAGCTAAATTTTTTCGTGTGAGCCTAAAATACTTTTTGAGTCCTGTCCACTACAATTATTATAAGATAAATTCAAATGTAAGTGGCCCTCAGCCCCAAACACTTGAGACTCCCTTGCCCTATACATTGCATTTCAACATTAGGTGGACCTCTTAACAGGCTGGTAAGAAATCAGGCAAGCACACATACAGAGTGCCTAAACAGGCTTAGCCTTGAAATAAAACAAGTGTCAGAAAGTTATCACTTTCCAAAGTAAATTTCAATGAATTTCTACTACATGGAAAAGGAAAGAAAGAGACAGTTGAAATGATTTAAAGATTACCTACATAACCACCAAGATTACTCACCATGGTTTTTCCTGACCCACAAGGGCCAACCAACATAAGGCCATGGCGTACGACAGTAGTTTCATAAAGTTGAATGCATTTACCAACGAAACCATCCACATCCTTTAGACCCAGTTTACCACAGAACTCTCGAATAGAAGCTTCCAGTGTGCCATAGTCGATAGGTTCTTCCCTGCACAAGCAAATGTAGCAATCTGTGGTATTTTCTTGTTTTAGAAATACCAAATGGTTACAAATTTAACATAGTGTAGTATATATTAAGGTAAGGGATTGTGGGGTTCTCACATTTGAGATTTTTGCAAAGTATATAGTCTATGTATTACTTAGGCAGCTCCAGCTTCATTTTTTAGCTTAAGTATTTAGTTAAACCACAAAAAAATATTTAAATAGATTGTCCTCATGTTTACATAGTTTCCTCTAAAAGTAATTTTTGAAGTGTTGATGGCTGCACATAGTTAATGAGAAGTTACAATTTTCTGGTTTTCACTTGATATCAATGGCAGGTTTGTTCTTTCTTCCTTGGTCTGACCAGCAACCTTCCCCAAATCTCCCCACTTCTCCAAAAAATAAAATAATAACCAGAATGCAAAAATGCATTGAGGTTTTGATAATACATTCTATTCCAAATAATGCCATGATGTCCCATAACTTTCAGTCACTGGTCAAATGCTATCTTAACATGTTGGAAAAATAGTCTTTTGTTCCTATTCAATCTTAGGAATTCTTGGGAAATTTGCACTTTGACCTTCACCAAAAATAATAGGATTCATCTTGTTACCATAATGCATCCACATACTATGTATGAATTCTATCCAAGCTTCCTAACTGGAGATATTGTGTTAACAAGATTTTCAGAGTTTGACCCCAGTGACCCCAAATGACCTTTGCACTCCACCAAAAATAACAGGATTTTTAGTCTTAATATAAGGATCTACATACTAAGTATGAAAGTTATCCAAGCTTCCTAACTTGAGATATAGTGTTAACAAGGTTTTCAGAGTTTGACCCCTGGTGACCCCAGATGACCTTTGACCTCCTCCAAAAACAATAGGGTTCTTCCTCTCATCGTACCGCATCTACATACTAAGCATGAAATTCATCCAAGCTTCCTACCTCAAGATATTGTGTTAACAAGGTTTTGAGAGTTGGACTCCCAGTGACCCCAAATGACCTTTGACCTCCCCCAAAACTGATAGCATTATTCCTCTTAACATAAGACATCTACATACTAAGTATGAAACTTATCCAAGCTTCCAAAGTTGAGATATGGTATTAAAAAGGTTTTCAGGGTTTGACCCCCGGTGACCCCGGTGACCCCAGATGACCTTTGAACCCCATCAAAAATGATAGGGTTCTTCCTCTTACTATAAAGCATCTACATACAAAGTATGAAATTTATCCAAGCTTCCTACCTTGAGATATCATGTTAAAAAGGTTTTCAGGGTTTGACCCCTGGTGACCCCACATAACCTTTGACCTCCTCCAAAAATGACAGGGTTCTTTCTCCTACCATAACACATCTACATACAAAGTATGAAATTCATCCAAGCTTCCTAACTTGAGATGTCATGCATGCAAGGTTTTTCAGGTTTTGACCCCCAGTGACCCCAGATGACCTCTGACCCCCACCAAAAACAATAGGGTTCTTTCTCTCAATATGGGGCATCTATGTACCAAGTTTGAAAACTGTCAGAGTTTCTCTTCTTGAGATATCGTGTTAACAAAGTGTTTAGGGCTTTACCTCTGGTGACCCCAGATGACCTTTGACCTCCACCAAAAATGATAGGGTTCTTCCTCTTAATATGGGGCATCTATGTACCAAGTTTCAAAACTGTTGGAATTTCTCTTCTTGAGATATCGCGCACACAAGCTAAGCGTCACAAACACACACACACACACACACACCCACATACACACACATGCCATCATGACCGCATAGGTTTCTCTTTCATCGAAACCAATAATAATAAAAAAAACAGAAAAAATAAAGAAAAAAAAAGGAAGAACCCATTGAAAATTGGTGAAAGTGACCCTGAAATGACCTACTATGCCCACATGATATGAAATATTCTGACTGATTCAAACAAGAAAACATTTGATACTTCAGATTAACTACAACCTTTACTAATGGTATATGTTCCATATTCATTCTTTCCACATGCTGTATATGAAGCCATTAACATCAGATTTAATATCTCAAATGACAGTCTGATTGGCCTAGTGGTTAGAGAATCTATCTCGAAACCCAAAGGCTAGGGATCAAATCCTGGGTTGAGTCACACCAAGTCACACCACAAGTAAGGCTCTGAGGCTGCTCTTTGCCTGGCAAGGTTCTATTCCGTGCGTGGGGTAATCTTCAGCATTATGCATGCTTGGTAAACAACTTACTGGGAACAGCAATGATTTACGGTGCTTCTAGATGTAGGTGTACTTGAGGTAAAACATCCCTAGACAAACATTGACACATTTCTCAATACAGCCATACCTATATCTGAATGTGCTCTCAAACATCTTGCAGCATCTAAACACACCTTTCAAAGATGTTGACAAAGTAGAAACATGACCTTATATCCCAACATTTGTGCCAGGATTAATTACTTATTTACATACTTTAACCTGTAACCTGAAGTTTTCGAACAAGAAAACAACATGCAACATTTGTTGGGCAATCTTGTGGGCTTTTTCCAAACAAATATACCTATGTCTAGACTGGGACTGAGGTGGAAAGACTGTAACTTACTGTGTTAATGCTACAATGTAGGAATTTACTCTATGACATATTATGAAAGTTATACTTACAAATGTTACCTAAAACTAAGACTTACTTGATTTTAGGGAACAGATCAGAGACAATGCCATTGAAGAGTTTCAAGTCATCTTGCAAAAACTTTGGAACATTTACATCACGGATGGCTCTTAGGACAATTAATTCCTATTGAACAGAAAACATGACAGACAGCTGTGAAATAGATGTGATGAATGAAGTATCTACCACTCCACAAAAGGTAAAATGTATTAATGTCATTTTGTATCCTGCAACCCTAGTGTGTCTTTTCTTTGTAGTTTTTTTTTGTCTGTGATTCGCTTATCAGTTAAGCATATTACCAAGCCTGGCTATGACATTTTTGCATGAATGGATAGTTGAATCAACTGTACTTAACAACAAGAAATTATTTCCACTAATTGCTCAAAAGTCAAGCTTTTTAATGTATTGTGTGTGGGCAGTTGAACATGGCAAACTTCAGCTCAATTAATAAACGAATTACAGGTAAGAATAAACTCATTACCTACATTTAATTACAGGTGCATAAAACCACCTTCATCTAGATTTGGTAAAACAATGGACTCTATTCTGTTCTAATTCATTTCTTCCTTTAATAAATGTAAGTTTTGACCATTTATTCACCAATTTTGAGCAGACTGCAACAATTATTCATCAACTATTATTTAGAACACTTATATTCTATTCCAATCATTCCATTCTAATCTATTTCACAAATAGCTTTAAAACATCACATAAACAACACTGATGTAATAATAAAACTAGCAAGAATCATTTTAGGTATACAAGAAAAACAGAAAACTCTTTACAGAGCTAGTGATCCACATTTATATGCATGTTACACACAATATACTTACCCAAGTCCATAGCCAAGGGGGGATCCCCTAGAAATTTTTTGCACCCCCTAGAAAATTCAATATTACCATTGGCTTAACACATTTTAGTATGTCTAGCACCTAAGAAAATATTTTGCCCCCTGGAAGCCATTTTGTCCCTCTTCAGTACCTTGTCTAGCTATGGAAATGTGCTCACCTCATTCATATCTGGGTTCTCTCGTTTTAGATTACCAGCTGCGGAAATGACAGTCTTGACGGCTCTCATACCAAAATCATAATGATCCTGTGCAGGGAATATCAACATAAAACTGAGTGAATAACTTTGGCTCATTTTCATGAACAAACTACAGTACATAATGAAAGAGCAATTTGCCTCAAGGGGTGAGGCAGACTTTGAATGGTACAAGTGGAAGAGGAGTAATTCTAAAGGGTATAAGAAGACCAAGTATGGCACAGAAGTTCCCCTTAATAAGTGAGCAGACACTGATTCACAGTTAATTACATGACTTGATAATCTGTTTGATCCCATTTACATATTCAGCTAAGATGTTAATACCAACCATTACCACATATAAGGGAACTTTTCTTCTAGCTTAACAACCTACCTGTGAACTCAACTGTTCTGATGACAGCTTGAATGTTGTCGTAATCTTCTTTGCTAACAGCTTGGCTTCATTAAAGCCGAATGAATACAAGGATATTTCAGCAATCATGGCATAGTCAGGCACCATCATGGCTACCCCACGGAAAAGAGCCTAGACAGAAAGATAATTTAAGTTTGCACTGGAAGAAATAGTTCTTGAATACAGGAACACTGATAATGTAATGCACTTTTTACTTATTACAAATACATATTCACTAAAAAGTTTGACATTTTGCCCAAGCTCACACCTTCTTAGTTTACAATTATAAATGCCACTTGCCTGATGAAACATTCATTCCACATTAAACACAGACTAATGGCTCAGAAATACACTTTTACACTAAGATATCCTCACAGAGAAACACAGAATAAGACAAAAATGCCAAATTCTGTTATAAAATGGGTGCTTGCTTCCAATTCTCATTTTGTGTCCACTATTTTAGAACATGAAGCCTGACAATGGAGAAAAACAAAAGTGAGAACTTCAGGCTGTCCACAAGTTTCTAAGGCAATGCTGATTTGATTGTGACATAACAGAATATTACCAACAGAACATTCCAGAGATAGTTTCACTCTAGTTTTAAACTAATTTTTTTTCAACTTTCCTAGAGAATATCTGTCAAGTTACAATGCATTACCTTCAAATTATCTGGAAGCTCAGTCCTGCCAGCATAACCTGGGTTCATAGTGATGAAAACTGCACAAGAGGCCTTGAGGGCAATCTCCACCCCCTCAAACATAAATCGGTCCACTCTCTGCTGCTGGGCCTTCTGAATGGTAGCTATCTGTTGGGCCACCACTGAGAGGACTTCAATGTCAATGCGGTTGAACTCGTCAAAGCAGGCCCAGGCTCCAGAACTTGCAAGGCCCTTGAAGAACTTTCCCATGGCCATGAAGTCAAGCTGATCAGAGCAGTTGAAAACCACTGTCTGAATTGCAAGTGCTTTTCCAAGATCCTGGAAAATAATTCAAAAAACAAAATTCTAAAGCCATTTTTCTCTAGCTCATAAGAATTAAATTTAGCCAACCTTCCTACTAAAGAATGCCACAGAAATTAAGGCAATTTCATTTCATTAGAGTTTAATACCAAATAATTTTTTCTCCCACAACAGCACTACAGATGTGATATTGTAAAGTATAACATTTACACTACTTTCCAAAGGTTTTGACTTCATGGTATTGCTTTCAATATCTAAACATTTAGGAAGTTGATGAAATTGTTGGTCTCAGTTAAAGGTCATGTGACATGCCACCAAAAAGAGCTGTTTCACTTGTCACTTAAAGAATTAAGTCCTCCAATCAAAGATCTGTTGGAATTATTTCAATATCTTTTACCGTTCTCAAAATATACATACGTCTTCAAAGTTTGATGGTTTCTGCAGAAACTAATTGCCTATGCAAAAATAATTATTTAAAGTGTTGCACAGTGTCATGATTTCTTTTGTTAACCCAATATAAATTACCTCTTAATTACTGATCATATAGATTAGAGTTTGTTGAGTGATATCAATATTTTTCAAGGAAAAAATTTTAAGTTTTATAATCAACCCCTCAGGGAATAACAATGCTACCAGTGTCCTTGAAATTAAGGTTGAAAACACAAAGGCTAACATGTGCCATATATGGTATGTCCCTCTTTTGATGTCACATAGTTGCATATTTAGCTCATGTTTATTCATGATACAAATGTGAAAAAGAAATTTCCCTGTAAAATGGTCAATATTTGATGGATTTCACTGGAAATTGTGGCTTTTTTTCTGGATTTTTAATGCTTTTTACATCAAATATCCAACTATGTTATTTTCATGTCACACGACCTTTAATGTGTTTGTATATTGACTGAGAAACGTAAGCTGAGCCAGTTCTTCATCAGTAGTATCTCCTCTTCCTGAAAATTGAAGGAAAGGAGAGACAGAGGTAGTATAATAACTTGTCTTACTTTTGTTGTTTCCGTCTTTCCTGTCCCTGCAGGACCAGCTGGTGCACCCCCAAATTTCAAATGCAGGGCTCCTGTAAGAGTTAGGTAGCAGCGATCTGTTAGTGGTGTGATCACAAGTCGGCCAGTGTTCCCCAGGTACTCGTAACCATAGAGGAATTCTGCATTCACAGCTCTGACATACATGTTTTCTTCAACCCAGTAATACCTTAGCGAAAAAAGAAAATGTGAAAAGTCAGGACGTTTTCTAATAAGCAATTTATTGGCATAAGGGGCAATGTTAATATAGGAAGGTTGCAAGGGGGGGGGGGGGGTCATAGCATGGCTGCATACAAGATTCTAATAGAAGGGATAATGGCCGACATTGTAACTTGTACATCTATCTGAAGCATGAATGTCGAAAGAGTGAAGTCATTCAAGCAGACCCTTGTCATCCCATAAAAGTTTGAAAAGCCAAACTGCTTACCTGTGTTGGCTAACATGTGCAGATGTCAAAAATTTTGATTTCCATCTTTGCATAAAAATATCATTTTATGCATAGCAACCACAAGGGCCTTTACCTTTGAAGTGATACTACTTAATTTGTCCCTTGCAGATGAGATACAAATTAGTTTCTCCTACCTGAGCTGAGAGATCCACTCAAAATCATTTATGTTCTTTACTTTCTCATCCACCATCTTGGCTACTACATCTCTAGCATGGACTTCAATCACGATCAAAGCAGACAGAATCATCCGACTGATTTTGCCCAGTTTGCCTCTGACCAAAGCAACAAGGTCTGCGATCTGTAAAACAACGTGAAATACTTCCACTTACATAGCTCTTCAAATGATTTCAACTCCAGCTGATAGACATATTAGTAAGTAAAATATGCAGAGGAATCAACTTCTACTGAGTAGAGACCATTTCAAGTACAGTATCGTGTGCATGCATTTTTTGTGCAAGGAACGGATGATAATACAGCACACTTATAAAACATACAGTGTCCACTCATGAGTGTTCCAAATACTCTACATGCAGTAATCAAGCAGTTGTAATCAAACAAACAAACAGGTTGAGAAGTTCACTTCTATGCACCCACAACATTCATGACCCCTCCTTTAACACTCTCATGCTGGGCATCATGCTAGAAAGTAACAGGTTCCTTCTTTGGAGTCTATAATCTAATTTAACCTGGTATTGCATCCTAGGTCTTCTGGCTAAGAAATATATTATGCTCTAACCGCTAGGCCAAATAGTCTGCAATATCACTTGCAATATACACTTTCATATAACCAGATTTCCAAACCAAAGGTAGCAAGCCTAAATACCTCAAAGTTTTTCTAAGAAACTAAGTACACTCAAATAAAATTACCATCACACAATAACAAACAGTTCCAATATACACTAACTGAACAGAATTGATTTAAATACCTGCTGTTTCAAAACTTCCAGAAGTTCTGGTAGTTTCTTTTCATTAAGAGCATCCTCCACCATTTTGGTCCAGAATGCCTGACATCCTGCAATGACAATCTGACCTGGCCAGTTCAAGACCCACTCTGTTCTTGGAATCTATAAAATTAACACAGGAGAACTTAAATATGTCATGTTATACATATCAAATAGTATTTTTTAGAAATATTCTTTATCTTCTGCTTTTCTACACATCAACTTGAACATCTTTTCATGAATCATTCAACCATTTTGACTGCTACCATAGGGTGTCTGGATTTGAAGCACTGATTTTGCTTCCAACTAATTAGAATATTAGACAAATGACTCAAGGCAATGATCTTCAAAACCCTTTTAGATACATTTTTGCACATAACACTGCAGTTAATTAAAGGAAAATATTAACTCAAGCTCTTGTGACTCCTGCACAAATATATTTGTGCATATATTTACTAAATCCATAGGGCATGGCTGTATTCAACAAAAGACATACTTAATCACTTCTCGTCCATTCTAGATGTACAGTGCCATAACTCATTGCATGGTACGTAATGCAGAATATAAAACATGAAATGCCATAAACCTACACTCTGGGGACAAGTTAGCTATTACACATTGCAGCTGCAAATTTAGATCCCATTGGAAACATTCTAAAGAAACTTTATCAGTTTTGCCTGCCTGACCTTAGAATTTTCCGTAATGGTAAAACAAATCTCTACAAAAACTTACCGTTGGATACTGAGCAAGAGCATCTCCAAGGATCTTCCTTAGACTCTCCTTCATGACCCTCTCGACTTCTAACAGCCAGTCCTCAACGTTTCCGTTGGGATACAGTGTCTCTGACAGGGGAACCATTTCACCCTCCCCAGAAAACATCTGTGTGATCTTCAAATCATCTTCAAATTTGAGCTGTGGAAATGGGATGAAATATTTATCCTCTTAATATGACAATTACTATGAATACTGAAGGCATAATCCAACTGCAAACCTGATGTATCTGAGAGCATCATATGGAGAGCATACAAATAGTACTTCTAGCAAACATTCTGTTGATGAGTGGATTTCTACACTAATGTAATTTTGATCAAAAAGACTCATTGTCATTACTTAAGTCACTAAACTGACACCTATGATATAAAAGTGGTTCGAGTGGTGTCATGGCATCAATATCTAAGTTACATGACTGTAACTTGATCTTAACACTAGGCCTGATGCCACAGTAGATTTGTGAACTACAATGTGGCACTGCACCCTTCCTGTATTTGTTTAAACTGTGTACGTTAGACAGTTTCAATGAACAACTTGTGTAATATTTTGCCAAATACACACAGGACCCCTAGTTTCTTAATGTTTTGCATATCCCACACAAAATTCAACTCTCAATGGGCCAATAAATTGACAAATCTTTTATCATCAGTACATAGACCATTGTGTCAAATCTCTTTCTTACCTTAGCAATATTCTCGAAGCACTTCCTGAGGTGAGGTTGTACAGCCGTGGGATCTTTCGTCTGTGATAAAATCTCAAGGAGTTCATCATCTGACAGGAAGTAGAATCTTGGGAAAGATGCCCTCTTAGTCTCCAAATATTCACTCAGTCCCTTCTGGACTTGATCAAGTAGTTTGTTGCACTCTTTTAGATTTTCTAGGAGCCGAGCATCAGGGCAAAGTGAGATTACCTGTGACGTAGACAAATAGAACATGAAAAGTTAAGCATCACCTGCCATAAATTCCAATGCAATGACAAGAGAATTACATCTCAAAATAATTGCAAAATCTCACCATGGTACACATAAAATACTCACGAAATCAAATTTACCATACCTACTGCTATGTAAAGTTTTCTACAAATCTGTTTACAGTACAATCAAAATTTTAGCAGGAACTTCAACATTGCTGCCTAGCTATGCACCCTTATATTACTTCAATAATAGTCCGGCATGTTAGGTAAATAGTGTCAACTTTAAACGTTTCCACCCTACATGTAGTTAAGTTGACCCACCTGTGGGTTATCCTTTGCATTCTTCATAATACGTCTCCACATTCTGTCCATAGTCTGGTATCTCTTGCCTTCCACTGGCAGTTGACGATTGATGTCATCTGAGCTGAAGATAGGTTCCAAATACAGCCATGACCTTTGACACACCAGCCACTCATCCAGTACATCCTGGAGGTTAAATGATTTGAAGCGGTAAGGATGTCAATAATGTATACTACTACTTATCCTCACTTTCAATTTTTATGCTACAATGATCAATTTAATAAATTACTTTAAAATTCACAATGCAACTTATCTACCAAAATTTGCACTGTTCTGCATTATTTCTCAAAATATGACAATGAAGGTTCACACTTATACAGTGGACACAGTGTACAGTGTCATAAGAGCATAGTACACATTTGTGACTCTGTTTTACGTTGATGATACATAACAAGTCTCATACTGATCTGTGACAATGGTTTCCCTGACCTGTAAAACATTGACCTTTCTCCCACTGTCCCATTGACCTGCATAACAACCCAAATTACGTTATGTCCCTATGCCCACTGAATCAAACCACATTATCCATCATACTTGCACTACAGCTGGATCTATAGTCACAGGAAGGGGGCGGGCTGGAAAAATGCCACCCCTCCCCCATTTTCAAACCTTTGATTTCAAAACTCGACCCCTTTGGTTTAAACAAACAAATGTCTACCTCAAACAAATTTGCCCCTCCCTCCAAAAACTCTGTCCCTCTTTTGAGTTCCTGACCTTAAGTGCCCCAACAGCCTGCATCTATCTTCCAAAATTATACCTGCATCACTGCCACATGAGTCACAGTGCTACAATACACCACACAGACTTAACCAAAGGGAAACTGTTGTTATAATGTTCCACTCACCTGTGTCATTCTAAGCTTCCCTTCCCATGTATTTATCCTTTCCTCAAAGGGTTTCTTGAAAGGTGAGAAGGACATACTCTGTGTCATCACAATGTGATCATCTAATAGTTGTGTGCATTCATCAGATCCCTTCATGATGTATGTTCCAGTGTCCTTGTATTCCATAATCTCAAACATCACTGGTTTCCACTCTCCTTCCATTTTGTCCAATGCCTTAAAAAGGGAAATAATAAAAACAAATGTATGTCATTTTCACACTTTTCACTTGAAGTTTGTCATTTGGTGCTCATCTCCCATGAGTCATTGACTGGTGTTCAGAACAGTAGTCTAACCTTTTGATTGATCATGAAATCTTTCCAATTAGTTCATTTGAATCAAGAATTCCACTTATGGATAGATGGAGATAAACTTAACAGTAGTCTTATGAAATGGGGTAATTCTTTTAAAAAGAAACTACTTCTACTTGCATAAATTCATAGTGTTCAATCAAAATACAGAAGTGAGTGTGCTAATCCTGTGAGTACAAACAAACATAACAAAGGTGAGCATGAATACAGACTTATGACAAGTCCAGTTTTGTGACTAGTACAATGCATTTTACAGGAAGCAAACTTAGGATGTGAACTGAGATATTTTGTCACCTGAACATACCTGTTCAATAGAATACTCCTTTCCTGCTATTTCAGCCACTTTTGCAATTTTATCGATGTGATCTGATAAATTCATCTCCAAACATTTACTGAATGTCAGAGATGCCTTTGGTACAATGGTGAAGCCAAGTTCCTCTGACAGGAGCTCCCAATGGCGGCTTCTCATACCTGGGTTACGCAGACCCTGGATAAGAGGGATAAAAGGTCTGAAATCTTCGATGGCCTGACGAATTTCTTGAGCAACATGCTGCACACCTGTGGGATGAGAAATGGATTGAAGTTATAAAAACAGAAAGTTAAGGAAGATGTTGCAAATTTAGGAGCACCATGAGGTTAAGTAATACAGAAAATGCAAAAACTGGTACACAAATGTATTGGTTCAGGGATGCCAGTAATCTCTCTCTTAGCTGACTTGCACCCAGGTTGTAGTTCAAAGTTGGACCAGTAATAATACATTCCAGGTGTATGCTATTGCAATTCCATCTGTGGATATTACAGAAATGATTACCCTATAAATGTTTCAAGAAATAAAGATATACCTGGGCCAAATTTGCTACATGTAGATATTTATCCAAGATAACTGTTACAACTTTTTTCGTGATTAAATGTGTTATCCCTGGCAGTCTTATAGTTACCAGCAGGGTTCACAATAATGCTTTTCACAGTGATTGTGATAAAAATCCTTGCAGTCTCACCAACTGCATCTGAATGGCTGCAACAATTTTTGCAAAACAAAATTGTCAAAATATTCCATCAGATCATATTGGCAGCATATAGTAAGCTACTTAGTGTTACACAGATGAAGTATTGTTGCCACAGCAATGTAATACTCAGACCTGAAGAGTAAGAGTTAGATGAGGTTTTACGGCTCAGTTTCTAACCAATTGGTTTAAGTCAGGCCGACCACGGCCTTTTCTCCAGTTGTGGCTCACTGGCTTGTTTACTCAGATCTGAAACATCTTCAGCTTTAACCCCAAACTTTGGGGAAAAAATTGGTTGCAGTGTCCAGTGCAACCCCAGGAGGTTTTGTATAGTCTAAATGCTGGTAAATACCTATTTCTGTTTTTACAGCATTTCACTAACTCAGTCATTGCTTTCAGTAAATGTAACATTTCAGTAACAAAGCATATAACACAAAATTGGTTTCCTTTCCATGAAAACTTACCTGGAATATCTTTGAAATGTTTGACACATTTATGCATTGTCTTGAAGGAATCCATGACCTGTTTATCACACTGTTCAGCATCAATAGTGGTCAGTGGATCATTCATCCAACTCTCATGCCATTTGAGCCAGTCTGAGGTGGTCAGCCAAAGATTCTTGAAGGGATCAAAGTCCCTCACAAGTTTGGACAGTTTGTCATACTATGCATGAAAATGAAAAGGAAAACCATTAACTGGAAGGGAAAAATAAAAAAGAAAATTCAGACTTCTGTGAAACAGTTGACAGAAAGAACGACACTACTCATTTAACAACTGTTTCTTTCTTTTAAATCCTACCCCACTTCTCAAAGAAGAAAAGGCATACAGATGTATACAAAATAAATTCTTAATTCAACCATTTTATTGAGCTTCCATTAAAGCAGCTGGCTACAGTTGTTTTCCTTTATGGTAGTAGTTGTTTGAAGTAATTTAAAGTTTTATTCCCAAATGGAAAAATTGCCTGCATGACTTTTCGTAAAAAGCAAAACCATCCACAAAGCTATTCACTGTAATACTGTCTGACAGCATTGAGCAGACTAACATTAAATGAAATCAAGGCTAGAATTTAAACCTTTGAGTGCAATCTGAGCAAGGGGTCAAAAAAAAAAAAACAGAATACACCTACTCAGTGGTGGATCCAGGAATATTTCATGATGGAGGGGGAGGGGGGAGGGGGAAGCTTCTCCACATGACATGAAGACCATGGAATAGGAACACAGCTGCATGTGCCCCACTGTGAATTAGGCAGAGGTAAGAACATTAAAATTACAACACTCTTAAAATTGCAGGAAATCACACTTGAAAGCACAAAATAGTCATTCCATTTCTGCATGTTCAATGCATGAGGTGTCATGGGCACTCACCCAGGGATCATGAAGGAGTTGATTTCTCCCACTGTCCTCTTAAATTCATCATAGACCTACTACATGGGTGAGACTTACATTTGTTATTGGCATCTCAAAGAGCCTTTCTCTGTTGTTGTACATGGCAGCAAGTTGCTGGCATTCTTTCAGCTGTTTGTTGACCCTTCTAACCTCATTAGCAACTTCATGGGACTTGTTGATGTCGGTATGGGCAGCAAAGCCTGCAACAACCATCTAAAATACAGAGACACATATCATTACATATTTATCGACATGGCATAAAGCCTTAAAGTGCCTGAAATTCTGCCTCCCTATCTCCTTTTATACCCTACTATATTCTCCTACACACTTCTATGTCGTAACATCTCCTACATACCATTATATTTTCTACTCATCTCCTGATTCTCTTCCACCCCTTGTTCTCTCAGGTACAGACCATCTAAGAGTACACCTACTGTTTGAACTTTTTATCCATTTTATGACTCAATTCATCACTTTAGCAATATTTACAATAGTTAGATTTATTGGCTTCCAGGGACTAATTTCATCTTTGACATCATACAAAGCAAGGGTATTCTTGAAGGAGCACAAGACTTACAGGTTTAAAATATTCCACTAAGTTTGTGTTTTATACCTGTAACGAGTCCAGTTTATCCTGGAAGTTATTTTGATCTGTGAGTTGAATCTTGTTAAATCTTTCTTGGTCCTCTTCAAGGCTAGCATAGGTCTGCTCCATCTGAAGCTCAATCTTATGAGGCCAAGAAATGGCACTCCACCTTGAACAAGAATGAAAATGATTTATCATTTGAAAAGAAGTTTGTAATAAAAAACAAGGCAAATAAAATAATCCTTTCTGAAAAAATGATGAATAACATCATGAGGTGACAAATGAATAAGGCAAAAAAAACATAGCATTACACAGGTCCACAAAACAATGATAACACCCCACAGACAGTCATCATATACCTTCTTAGAAAAATTCATTAATGAAACCCATCATTTTAAAACTATCCTCCAATGATAAAACACTATGCAACAAATATGACATACACATTACATCATTGCAAAAAGGAAGTTGAAATTGTCCACCCTGCTCTCTGATGACACATTCTTCCCATTCAAATTATCAGAAATAAACATTTGTGTATGACACTTCTTTCATTGCCACCCTTTGCCTCCTATCCCTCATCACTAGATGACTGGCTACTCCATCTCATAAAAACCCTCAAATTTTGCAGTATTTCATGAAAGCTAAAATCTCTTGATTTTTGCCCGAGTTCTCCTTGATGAAGTCTACAAATTCCAGGATTATAATTCTGACCTATTTCCCATTGCCACACCTTAATAGCAACCACAGCCAATCACCCAGTAGATAGGCAGCTGCTTGGACAAGAGAAAAAGACAATAGAATGACAACTTTCTCTTTTTGCAGCAATCAACTTCTCTGACTTTTGCCTGCCTTGAAGCATTTTTCTCAAATTCCATGACTTTTCCACACTTTCTGGGATGACTGGATACCCTGACCCTCTCAACAAGACTTCCCAACAACCACTCCCCCCCCCCGTTCAATCCATTTCAAACCCCTTCTTACTTTAAGTTGAAATCATCTGTAGTAAGGTTGTAGTAAAACTCTTCAATTAATTCATAGTCTGTCATGGCTTTATCAATCAACTCCTGATGTTCTTTCAATTTCTCAGGAATTGTTTTCATCCATTCTTTCTGCTCTGCCAAATCCTCAATGCAGTTTGGCTTGTCGTAGAGACGTCGAGAAACAGCCTTAAACTCTTCACAAGCCTGAAAAGGAATTTATTTTAAGTAGAAAAAGTACAAGTTACAATTGGTCCTCTCTCAGAATCTGCATAAAATTAACAGGATGGATAAATTCTGGTGCACCCCTGACCCAAGGCATTATACTCATATTCATCATGCTTCGTGCATCTCAAAGCTGTCATACATATTTTACCCTCAATGCATAATCCTACTCCTTATGTCACAATATTAATATATCAACAACATCTTGAATCTAGAGAGAACTCCATCATATGAAGTGCTGCAAAAAAACACAAATCAATTTAAAACTTGATGACACCAATTCAAAAGATTTACAACTCACATCTTCTGCTTGGGTTCGCAATTTCTTGGCCAGAAGTTCAAGAAGCGCATTAGCCATGGCCTTACGTTTTTTACTAAGGCCCTGGCGAACACTCTCTGTGTTGACATAGAATGGACCAATCATGATGTTGCTTGGAATCACATTTTCCAGTATTTCTTTCTCTTGTAAATGCATCTCAATCTCTTGTTTCACTTCAGAGGCAGTGTGCTCCTTGGAACTGTACTCCCTGAAAAACAGAGCAAAGCAGACTGATTACCTCATGGATCTCTGCGGTTATGTTTGCAAAGGACTTCATGAGCCTGACACATTTTAACTCGTTCCAAACGTTTTATTTTTATAACACATCAGATTGAATTTTGTGGTTGTCAGACTATTCAAAATTTCTTTGAAATATTCCTTCCTGATTCAGGTCTTCCATCCTTTTCCCACATTCCAGATTCTTCCCATGTCCGATCTAACATAATGGTACTTCTGCACACAGCACTTTATAAGGTGAAAAAAAACAGAATTTACACTGCACAGTGGAAGAAAACTAAAACCTGGTAATTCACAACAATAACAAGTAATGAGCACCCCTAGGACACTCCAGTCTCTCTTACTGTCATTTATGCAAGAATCCATACACATATTGATGAAAAATTTTCCATGATTTTCCAGGACATTATGAGGTTGTCAATTGTCCCACAATCCTTGAAAATTCTTAATAATCCCTATTGCCAGGCTCAATGTACCCTTAATTCTGAGCATCATCTATTTAATTAAGTGTCATAATGGCTACATTCATGTCCACTGATGATACCATGCAAAGGGTTATAAATCCAATGTAATGCATTTTCAACATACCTAACTATTGCAACATACCTTAACTACTGCAACATACCTTACCTACTGCAACATACCTTAACAACTCCAACCTAAAATTCAGAAGTGGTAAATCAATTTCAATTCCTGTGCTTATGAACAATAGCAATAAATTATGAAATCAGTGCAGGTTGTAAGTCACAAAAAAGCCCTGCCTACATACTACTTTAAAAATCTTAACTGACTTTTGCAACATTTCAATGTTTGAATCTACCCTAGACCTACTGCACTATATCATACTCTCCCCAGCAAATCATAAAGCTAGCATATTTAATTTTTCCCAAAAAATCTGTTTGGCCACATGATGGGGAATCCATAGTCCATCAAGAGCTTCCCACATTTTCCATGCCATGTATTAACTCTGTCTACTACCTTCTAACTAATGTCCTTACCCCTCGGTAGATTGATTGGGGAGTAACCCACTTTAGGAGCCACTGATCTACAAGACCCACATTATATTCTCTGCAGTTCTGTGACTTCAGATATAAGTACTCACTCAATGTAATCATTGATTTCCAGGTTGTTGAGTTCCAGGTATTTCTCATAGGCCCTAGCATAGGCCCTCATAGGAATAAGGGCTTTACTGATCGCCATGGTAATGGTGTCTCTTAGCTCCTCAACCTTTGGTTCATGTTCTCCCACAGATTCAAGGAGAGGGGTGTCTGCCCAAAATATATCCTCCAACACATACTGGAAAAGAACAGTGGAAAGAAAGTTGCATGATGAAGTCATCTCTACGAATTCCAGTCACGGACTGTCAACACTCCCAGTTAAAGAAGTGTTTTTCTACCATTCTCAACTGGCCTCATGAGATTGGTAGGCCTTGAAATCCCCTGTCAGCTTGGATCAGAGGAAGCTTTGTTTATTTTGGTTGACTGGACCTTACTGGTTCATGAGTTGTACATGCAAATTGCTGTAGGCAAGTGGGTAGCTATTTAATGGCTGGATAGTTTATTGCTTGCTGTCAGGATTACATTTATCACCCATGATGAAGTGCTATCGAATGATTGATGTTGGTTGGGTTGGGAAACGGCCAACCACAGTTATCAGCCAAAAACTATGGCGGTAGGGTGCCCTGTCTAATATAAAGATGATTTGCTTAATGGGAACAAAGGTATCTTAAAAGAATGAAACATTACTAATGGAATGCACTAGATGTGACATTTGAATCAATCAAGCATTCAGGACAAAAAACATTGTCATGTAACCCAACCCCAACAAATTGGGCCAAATTAAGCAAGTTGTTCCCTAATATGAAATAACCTTAGGAATTAAAATAAGCCACATCTGAGCTAAAATGTTAAACTAACTAGTCATCTAACATAACACTGTCATTCACAATCCCTTCTGATATTTTCAACAAGAAATTATACCTTGGTGACACAATGCATCAACTCCTCAAACACTGCACTAATATTATGAGCTGGGGAGGTCTGATTACAAACACCCACCTCTAACAGTCACAAAACAGTGGAAGCAATTGTTACCTTCTCTAGCTGGGGTACATTCTGAGTGGCAGCAATGCCTTTGTTGAAGAGAGAGATGAGGACAGAGGCAAAACTGGTCAGATTGGTAGTGTAGTGACTTCCCTCCTTATCAAGGACAAGATCAACATAGAAGAGACAGTTCTTCTTTGGTCTATATTGGCAGAGTGAAGATGTACAATAAATATATAAGAGATATAATATTCACAGAAAAGGAAATGTACAAAGTGCAAATATTTGGCAAGGCATTCAAATGATACAGGCAGCTGAAGATCACATATATAACCTTGTAGGGTGAGTACAAATTTCTCAGTGTAAGGTTTTGGGTACAAGGAAGAACACAAGTATAATGTCTTGAGTATTAGTACCTAATATTCAAATTCTCTGAATACAAGATAAAGCAGGAGTCATGTACTTGTAATTGTGTACACTCATGAGTGTGAGAATGCCAGTTTAAGGTCATAGGTATGAGTGATAGTCCAATGTATTGCTCTCTCCACACACTATACTGGTATGCTCAGTTGCCAGCAACTGAATCTAGTGACAAATATCACTTAGTTTTGAACGGTAGT
Source organism: Holothuria leucospilota (assembly GCA_029531755.1). Taxonomy (NCBI): domain Eukaryota; kingdom Metazoa; phylum Echinodermata; class Holothuroidea; order Aspidochirotida; family Holothuriidae; genus Holothuria; species Holothuria leucospilota. Next base: position 27,344,831 of record CM055972.1, on the reverse strand, counting down.
GTAAATTCTCCTGGATGCCTGTCTACATCACTGATTCAAATGTGTATTTTTAGACAACAAAACAAGGCTATGAAGGTATTTGTTCCTCTTCAAACGAGGGACATGCCATGAAAAGGCCCATTACAGAAAGGCACACTTCTAAAGTCCCGATATATGGGCCTTTACTCAGGTTTCCAGCAGAACGTTTATACTCATGCACGATCAATAGAAGATTATCACTGTGGCAACTGCTGGTACTGCTTTTCTGTGTACAGCTGTTCTGGGGAAAGATAATCAGCTTAAGAGAGATAAGGACTGCAGACAGGAAATGAGAGTCACTGGTCAGAGGACTCAAGAAATAAACATTACATGCAAGGCTGCACAATTTCTGTCAAAATCTGTAAGGGGCCTTGCTTGACATGGAGGAATATGCAACCCTACATAAAATTTGTACAAAGAGGAGGCCAAGCAATATGCAGGAGATTATAGGAATATATTTCTTTAGTGCAAAACTAGAGATTAATAGCACAGTACCAGTTTCAATTTGCTTGAAACCTGGTAAACTTTGTAGTTCTTCTCCTCATCATAACACCATATATTTATTTTTCGGAAATTTGAAGAAGTCTGTGCTGAAAATTTGATTACAATAAGAATTAAACATTTACAGAAGTAACAAACAACTGATCGTGCTGTTCTCAAAATATTCTCCTTGTTTCAATTATTAATTTGAAAAGGATCTTATTCACATTAATTTTCAAATGAGAGATAGTTGGCAACAAAATACTGACTTCTGTTCTACCAGAAAGAGATTAATTGCAACAATGCATGCTTCCTTACTTGAATTTGCTGACAAGGAGATTGTCACCCCAGTCCATTTCTCCTGTTAGCTCAAGAACTGAGAAAGATGCATCCAATAACATCTGTGTGAAGTTCACCAGAGAATCCTGGACCAGGTATCTCAGAGAGTCCTTCAATAGAAACAATGGATAAAATTTAAGTGTCCGTCTTCAGAAGACTTGAGTGTTTTCTACAGAAAACAATTACCCTCCTTTGAAATGTCCAAGAAGGGAAGTCTTTACAACTTGCTCTCTTACAAAGAGAGGCAACAGAAACATCAGGCTTCTAAGTGAACCCAAGTGAAAAAGTAGGATAAAATAAGATTAGAATTCTCAATAAAACAGGACAAATGTAGAAATTTTTTGACAAAAATAAGACTTTTGCAGGCTGTCAGCAGTAGCTTTTTCTCATACTCAACCATGTTCACGATATTACATGACTTTTATTAGCAGAAAACAACCATCCTTCTTTTTCTTTTGAATAGTGGAAGGAAAAATGAAGTTGGGAAAAGTAGGATAAATAGGAGCAAGGTTTAAACAGTAACAGAAAGTGCAAGTTATGTGAAAGCTTAAAAATATTGCAAAACAGGAATACTTCCTACGAAGGTGAAATGAAGGCAGACAGATTTCAGCTATGTAAGTGGTAGGATGTTTGCATGCTCATTATAAGAAGGCTTAACCAACAACTTTAACTTTGCCTTTCATAAGGTTTAGAATCAATTCCTTGATACATCAATTTAGTTGTAATAAGAATGACAAAGTGCAGTTTGTAAAATTAATAAAAGAAAAGATATATTCCTGAACAAACCTGCATGCAGAATTTAACCATTTCCATAAACTTTTTCAGTTTTGACCTCTGATATACCTCCCAGTTGGTTTCATGTAGGTTGTACCAGCCCTTTCCCACATCACGAAGGCTGGTTCTAATGGCTGCACGAAGAGTTGCAATCCAACTGTCCTTCAAAAACAGTTGAACCTGACAAAAAAAAGATGATTTCTGTAGGGTTGGCAAGATGATTATGAATATTTATACAGCATAACTGAACTAAAATTATTTAAGGTCAAAAACTGATCTCTATGTCTCCCCCCTCCCCCGCCCCAAAGCTCCTTCAGGTTACACACTAGGGCTGACCACTTAATTTTTTTCCTAGGATGAATGGGGACGATCTTTGGAAATTTCTATAGAAATCAAGACAAATGAAAAATAATGCTCAGGTGAGGATCAAGGTTAGCATAACACAATTAGCCCTGGAAACAAAAATCATGCAGGCTGGCCAGTGTGCCCAGCAAACAATGAACAAGCTGTCAAAATACTGCTAGGAGATTTTCACACTCCAATGGGCTCCTTTGATGAAGGCTGTCCAGATCACTCATGCTGGTTTATAATTTAATCAGTCAAGTGGATTGTCGCTTTGTGGTCAGTAGGAAGTAAGGATAAGTTTGCTGTTAGGTTTTTGGAAAAGTTGCACCCTATGTTAATGTGCACATAGGAATGATGGTTTTGACTATGACTACATTACTATGACAGTAGCAGGAAATAATCAATTAGGGACACTAATGAAGTACAGTTGAAAAGATAAATAATGAATAAGTAAAAAAAGACATAATTTTTCAAATTCAAACATGAGGATATTTTGAAATATTTCTGCATTTCTGTGAGCGACGATACTAGCAAGGCTTCTGTGTCACTTAGCAATCTATTAGACATACACAAAAAACATATATGCAAAATATTTTACAAAATGAGTTACAGATCAGAGGAGGAGATTATACATGAATCACACTGAAAGTGACAACTTCAAGAAAGTGTTACAATTGTTCCAAGACAATTCCTTTGATCCACAAATAATATACTTTCAAAGTTTGGTTTACATCCTAGTTACCACAATCATCACAACAACCTTGTTCATATTAGTAACAAGAGCAGACATGGAGGGATACCATCACTTTTGCACATGGGACATGCTATGTCCACCCTCAAATTACACTGGATAGAATGCAAGACAATTAATCTGATAGCAATGTAATGGTAGCTGCTGTATGAATTTTAATCAAAGCTTGTTATGCGAGTAAAGGGTACATCCCTGTAAACATACCTGAGAGCTAGCCTGACTTTGAGTTTGTTCAAATTCTTCTAACCTCAAGTATTTTGTCATTGGCACATGGAATAAGGACATCCCTGACACCTTGTTACACTCTGCTCTTACTTTGTTCATGGCAAAGATTGCTTCATCTCGTGTCAGCAAAGAATTGAAGGCAAAGTTATCATATTGTTCCTCAAAGGGATAAGATGGAACATCAGGATGGGAACCTGAAAAAGAAGAAAATGATGAGGAGTGCTTACAGAAAACAATCTGAATGAGCACAACCTTTTATGATCTTCTTCAATCCCCTATCCATACCCCTTTCTTGCTGTATACCCACAATGATGAATAAGTAGTAACTCCTAACTGTTGCCCCTTACTCCTTCATAATGACCTGCCTACTACTTTCCCATCTGGAAATATACCCACAATACTCGAGTATGTAGCAGTTCCCAAGTGTAGCTCCCAACCTCCCTAATTATGAACCCTGTTCCACCATCCCTCCCTTACACTATGCCAATAGACGAGTTGGGAAATTGTTTTCACACAATACTTTGTGGGATGGGTCAAAGGTGAAGTGAACCACTCACACAGGCAAAAAGGCTGTCATGGTACAGCTGACCTTGTGACCCCACCGAAAGTACTGAATTACCCAACTGGCTTAAAATGCTCTGTCAGTAGCAGTTACAAAGTCCTTTCAAAACCACAACACTACCTACCTCACCCATTCATCAACAACACAAATCTTCCTGATGTTACACTGATCTGTATACACCCTGTTTGCCAGAAATAAGGTGAGGACACTTTTATGATACCATATTTCAATTTGGTATTTTCCATAAAAATTATGTCATGTAAAGTTTTCATCATGTAACCCACATGGCCATGTCATTTCCTCTTAATGAACTGTGTACTCAATATTCGCTGGAGTTCTATGAATAAATGAGTCATATTGTTATCCCATAGTGAGTAATGAACTTTTAGCTATGAACCCTATTATTCCTTTAAATGAACTGCCCACAACAACTCATAGTAAAATCTCTAATTGTGCACCACAGTGTGCAGATTTCCAATGAAATTTTACAGCAAATCGCTTGCCCCCTGACTAAAACACTGCAACAGACTTGATTTAGTAATAACTCCTTTGACCTTAACCCCTTGATTTTTGACCTATGAAGTCAAACATTGGCATGCAAAATGTTTTTATGGTCAGACACCTATCCATCAGCCTTGAAATTGTTTGGATATGGTTGAGGAGGAGATGACCACACAGTTTTCTGAAAAATTTTGCCAAAGTTGACCTTTGACAGCACTTTGATCTTCGAGCTTGCACCTTAGCAATCAAACAACCAGAAAGCCCAAAGGCTTAGTGATTCCTTGCCGAATGGGGATGCTTTGTTGCACTGAGGTTTATCCCTCAAATTTATCTTTCTTGACTACATCATTTTATGTTTTAACAATTTGACCTCTGCTGACCTCACATGAACCTTTGAACCCCACCAAATATAACAAAAAAGAAAATCTGAAGTGTCTTGAAAGGGATTCAACTCCAATGGATCTTGGATCTTGAAAATTCTTGGAAAATTTTGCTTTTTGACCTCTGGTGACCCTAGATGATGATCTTAGGAATACTTGGGATATTTTGCTGTTTGACCTCTGGTGACTCCTGATGACTATCTTGGGAATTCTTGGGAAATTTCACTTTTTGACCTCTGGTGACCCCATATCATGATCTTGGGATATTTTGCTTTTTGACCTCTGGTGACCCCATATAACAACCTTGGGAATTCTTGGGAAATTTTGCTATTGCTTTTTGGCCATCTGATAACTCCAGATGATGATCTTGGGAATTCTTGGGAAATGTTGATTTTTGACCCCAGTGATGCCAGATTACAATCTTGGGAATTCTTGGGATATTTTCCTTTTTGACCTCTGATGACCCCATATAACAATCTTGGGAATTTTTGCTTTTTGACCTCTGGTGACCCCACATAACAATCTAGGGAATTCTTGGGAAATGTTGCTTTTGACCCCAGTGATGCCAGATTACAATCTTGGGAATTCTTGGGAAATTTTGCTTTTTGACCTTTGGTAACCCAAGATGACCTTTGACCTCCACCAAAAACAATAGGGTTCTTCCTTACATCATGACAAATCTATATACCAAATATGAAAAGTGTCTATCATTCCTATCTTGAGATATCATGATTATGAGCTTTTCAGCTTTTTACCTCCAGTGACCTCAAATGACCTTTGACCTTCACCAAAAACAAAAGGCTTCTTCCTCTCAACATGACAAATCTATGTACCAAATATGAAAAGTGTCGGTCATTACTATCTGGAGATATCGTGTCTACAAGCCATTTACAAGGTTTTTGCAGTTTAACCTCTTGTGACCTCAGATGACCTTTGACCTCTACTAAAAATAATCGGGTTCTTCCTCTCAACACGACAAATCCATACAGGCCACTCCTATCTTGAAATATCGTGATTTCAAGGTTTTCGGTCTTTGACCTCTAGTGACCTCAAATGACCTTTGACCTCCACCAAAAACGATAGGATTCTTTCTCTCAACATAACAAGTCTATATGCCAAATATGAAAAGTGTCTGTCATTCCTATCTTGAGATATTGTGATTAACAAGCTTTACGGCTTTTTAACTCCAGTGACCCCAAGTGACCTTTGACCTTCACCAAAAACATCAGGGCTCTTCCTCTCAACATGACAATTCTACATACCAAATATGAAAAGTGTCGGTCATCCCTATCTCGAGATATCGCAATTACAATGTTTTTTGGTTTTTGACCTCTGGTGACCTCAGATAACCTTTGACCTCTACCAAAAATAATCGGGTTCTACCTCTCAACACGACAAATCCATACAGGCCACTCCTATCTTGAAATATCGTGATTTCAAGGTTTCCGGTCTTTCACCTCTGGTGACCTCAAATGACCTTTGAACTCCACCAAAAACAATAGGATTCTTTCTCTCAAGATGACAAACCTATATATCAAATATGAAAAGTGTCCGTCATTCCTATCTTGAGATATCGCGATTACGAGCTTTTCGGCTTTCTACCTCCGGTGACCTCAAATGACCTTTGACCTTCACCAAAAACAATAGGGTTCTTCCTCTCAACATGACAAATCTATATACCAAATATGAAAAGTGTCGGTCATCACTATCTCAAGATAGCGCGATTACAAGCCATTTACGAGGTTTTCGCAGTTTAACCTATGGTGACCTCAGATGACCTTTGACCTCTACCAAAAACAATAGCGTTCTTCCTCTCAACATGACAAATCTATATACCAAATATAAAAAGTGTCGGTCATCCCTATCTCAAGATAACGCGATTACAAGGTTTTCGGTTTTTGACCTCTGGTGACCTCCGATGACCTTCGACCTCCTCCAAAAACAATAGGGTTCTTCCTCTCAACATGACAAATCTATATACCAAATATGAAAAGTGTCGGTCAATTCTATCTTGAGATATCGCGATTACAAGAAGCGTCACAAACACACATACACACACACATACAAGTCGATTTTACATACAATCCGAGGACCTCACTGTTATTTCCTTTGTGTTTACTTCCTTAACCCTAACCTTGACAATAGACTCTCTATTGTTCAAACTTTCGAGGACTTGACAAATCTATTGAATTTCCTTCAGAGGACCTGAAATCCATTGTTCAGGTCCTCAGTCTGATAGGAAGACAAGTTCACCCCCACACACACACACATACACACACACACACACACACACAACATCACCATTGCATAGATTCCTTGCCTGCCTACGGCAAGGAATCAAAAAGCACTTCTTTAAAACTTTTTTTTTATTGTTCTCAACATATCATGTGGTTTAATGACTTTTTCTAACAAACCGATAGATACATGGTAAAAAGACAAATTTTAACTTATTTGACCTTTGGCGTCATCGTTTACACATGCACAAGTTTTCATGGTCAGATACCTACCCACCATCTTTGAATTTGATCAGACTTACTGTTAAGGACTTCATGACACACTTTTTCGCACTTTCAGACTGATTTGACCTTTGACCTATGTGTTACCTTTGACACCCAACCCTTGGCAACCAAAAAGCAGTATTTTAGAAACTGTTTAATCACTGAGTCCTCACATATCACATGGTTTTATTACTTTTTCTACCATATTTAAAGGGCAAATAACGGTAAAAGACCTATTTTCAGCAAATTTTACGTTTGAACTGTGACATCAGTCTTTATGGTCAGGTACGTACCCATCAATTTTGAAGTCGTTCAGACTAACCATTAACAAGGAGTTTGTGGCACGCTTTTTCCAAAATTTCAGACAATTTGACCTTTGACTTCCAACCTTAACAACCAAACAGCACTATTTTACCAATTGTCTAATCAGCCCGCCTAACATATCATGTGGTGTCATTACTTTTTCTAACATAATAATAAGCAAATAATGGCACACCACCCCCCCCCCCAGTTTTAGCAAATTTGACCTTTGACCTATAACATCATCAATTTCAAGTGCACAAGGCTTCACGGTCAGATACCTACCTACCTGTTTGAACATCACTGGACTTACCATTCAGGAGGAGTTTGCCGCACCCTTTTTGCTCATACACACACACAGTCTCCCACTCAAACACTCACACACAGCTTCAAATTTTGCACAATATGTCATCTCCCTATACATTACATATAGGGAGATGAGATAAAAGAATCTCTCTAACTTTTTAAATATGAGAAGGAAAAAAAAATCCACTCAAATGTCAGGAAGGAGTTACATGAGAATCTGACCTGTTTCAGGGACTACCAGTCTGAACATCACTGGACTTACCACTCAGGAGGAGTTTGCCACACCCTTTTTGCTCATACAGACACACGGTCTCACACTCAAACACACACAGCTTCACATTTTGTACAACATCTCAACTCCCTATACATTACATACAGGGAAATGAGATAAAAAAATTCTCTCACTAAATTTTAAATACAAGAAGGAAAAAAATCCCCACAAATGTTCAGAAAGGAGTTACATGAGAATCTGACCTGTTTCAGGGACTACCTCAACCACAGGGTCAGGTAGGGTGACAAATGAATATGTAGCTGGATCAGCACCCACTATCTTGTCAAATGTAATCCTGTTCATGGCCCGGCAAAAGTCAATGTTCAACTCTTTCTTCAGGGTGACGATGTAGTCATCCATCCTGAAAGACAATTATAGACAAAAAACATAAGAAAATATGAAGATAATGGCTGGGACATGAACCAGAATGCAAAAATGCACTGTGGTTTCGATGATTCATACACACCTACAGTATCATGGAATTACAGTAGTACGAAGTGACTGCAAACTTTTTTAAGGCCAGACCCCTGATGACCCCAAATGACCTTTGACCTCCACCAAAAGTGATAGGGTTCTTCCTCTCACCAGTAGGCATCTACATACAAAGTATGAAATTCATCCAACTTCCTATGTCAAGATATCATGTTACCAGGGTTTTCAGGGTTTGACCCCGGTGACTCCAGATGACCTTTGACCTCCACCAAAAACAATAGCATTCTTTGCCTTTCCATAACTCATCTACATACTATGCACAAAATTTATCCATGCTTCCTACATAAAGATAGCATGTTAACAAGGTCTTCAGTTTGACCCCAGTGACCCCAAATGACCTTTGACCTCCACCAAAAACAACAGGGTTCTTCCTCTTCCCATAATACATCTACATACTAAGTGTGAAATTCATCCAAGCTTTCTACCTTGAGATATTGTGCCAACAAGGTTTTCAATGTTCCACCCCCAGTGACCCCAGATGACCTATGACCTCTACCAAAAACAATAGGGTTCTTCCTCTTCCCATAATGCATCTACATACTAAGTATGACATTCATCCAAGCTTTCTGCCTTGAGCTATTGTGTTAACAAGTTTTTCAGAGTTTGACCCCCGATGACCCCAAATGACCTTTGACCTCCACTAAAATCGATAAAGTTCTTCCCCTTTATATAACACATCTACATACTAAGTATGAATTTTATCCAAGCTTCCTACATCCAGATATAGTGTTAACAAGGTTTTCAACATTTGACCCCTGGTGACCCCAGATGACTTTTGACCTCCACCAAAAGAAATAGGATTCTCTGCCTTACCATAAGGCATCTACATACTACGTATGAAATTTATCCAAGCTTCCTACATCGAGATATCGTATTAACAAGGTTTTCAGTGTTTGACCCCCGATGACCCCAAATGACCTTTGACCTAAACTAAAATCGATAGGGTTCTTCCTCTTTCTATAGCACATCTACATACTAAGTATGAAATTTATCCAAGCTTCCTACATGGAGATATCGTGTTAACAAGGTTTTCAGAGTTTGACCCCTGGTGACCCCAAATGACCTTTGACCTCCACCAAAATCAATATGGTTCTTCCTCTTCCCATAACGCATCTACCTACTTAGTATGAAATTTGTCCAGGTTTTCTACCTTGAGATATTGTGTTAATAAGGTTTTCAGAGTTTGACCCCTGGTGACCCCAGATGACCTTCGACCACCACCAAAAATAATAGGGTTCTTCCCCTCAATATGGGGCACCTATGTACCAAGTTTGAGAAGTGTCAGAGTTTCCCTTCTTGAGATATCGTGTTAACGAGCAAGTGTCACAAACACACATACACACACACATACACACACACATACATACATACATACACACGCCAGCACAGTTGCATAGGTTTCTCTTATCATCGAAACCAATAAATCACAGTTAGAGAGAAGAATTAATTAAATATTGATTTTAAATTGATAATCCTTGAAAGGGTCATCAATCACAATTTGAGGGACATGTTGATTACACATTTGTTTTCTTTGCAGAAATAAACAAGGGAGGTATACTTCACATTTATGAGAAAAAATACAATAAATAATGCAAACCATTTTACAGAGAGGAAGAGTAATAAAGTAACAACCTGTCAACTGAAAACTACAGGTTACTTTGAAAAGGGTACGATGCTTTAGGGAGAGTTAGAATGGGGCTTCAGTATTGTATCTCATTTTGACCAAGGAACATACCAAATTGATTACTGAGGTTCTCGGAAGTATTGAACTTTGACCTAAAAAATCTTATGCTGCTTTCCTGAATTGTCACAATGGAAACTGGTGAGAACATTAGCTTTCAGTTTCATTTTAACACACAAACAGCACATAATCATTGTAAGTTATAACTGGACAAACAAATGCATTATTCTTAAGCTAGGATCACACACCAGTGAGATGATGCCAGTGGCCACCTTGTGAAAACTCCTGTCACCTTGTAACAAGTTGTAAGGACTTGTAACAACACCTAGTGATTGTACATCCTTGAGGTAGGTCTCTTGTGAATGCAGAAATTTTGAAAATGACAAAAAAAAAGTGCTAAGAATCTCCACACTCTGAAACCTTAAAACATGATCGATAGCAATTTTCTGTGTGAATTGTGTGAGTACTTGTAAGACCATACAAGCCTATACAAGTTTAAACAAGCTAATACAGGTATTCCATACTACTTTCACTTACTCTCAAACTGCACAAATGTAACTACTCATGACAAACTGTGAAATCTTGTAATGTTTCAAACAGCTAAAACAAATTCATGTGATTTACTCTAAGCTGATCCTTGTAATAACGTGAAACTATCTCACCATTTAAGCTTTCTAAAAGTTGTAAAATATGTTATTAAAAAACATGCTCTACCCTCTTTCATCACTGATAGATGGTGTTCCCCTGGCCCATTCCACCATCCTTTTCAAAGTTTCAGAGTCCAATTCACCAACACCATCCATAGGCATGTAATCAATGTACAGATTATAACGTAGGAGGGCCTCTGTCTTCTTTCTCAAGTGGTGAGCATCGTGGACTGCTTTTGCAAACACTGTTGGATTTTCAGCGGCAAACATCAGACGGATTCTTGGGATCCAATACTGATCTGATCGTAAATTCCTGGAGCCTGTGAACAGAAAGGTGGGTCAAGATAGAGTGAAAGGAGAAGCTTCATTGCATGATTCTTCAATGAAAAAAATGACCTTCAAACTTTCACCAAGACAACAAGGTTCTTTAACTCAATGTAAGGTGGCACTGGGCCCACCTGCCAAATGTGAGACTCGTCAGTTTCCCTCTTTATAATATATTGTGCTCGAAGTTCACACATTTTGACCTCTAGCTATCGTAAACAACCTTTGATCTCCACCAAAAATAAAAGAGTTCTTTTACTCAACAGGCTATTCAACAGCCACATGCTACATGTAAGATCCCATGAGGCTGCCTGACTTGAGATACTGTGTTCAGGACATTTTCACAATTTGACCTCTAGGGACCTGAGATGACCTTTCCACTCCATTAAACACAAAAGGGTTACTGGAATCAATATGTAACATCCATATGTCAGGTATGACAAGTATCTATAATTCCAAACATGTGATGTAATATTTACAAAGGTTTAATTTTCTGAACTCTAGTCACCCAAAATGACCTAAGACACCAACAAAACAATACGGTTCTTTCTGTCAATATGACTAATCTATACCAAGAATGAAAAGTATCCATCATTCCTATTTTGACACTCTGTTTACGGGTTAAGCATCAAAAACACGCATGTACATAGACACAAACAGACCTACAGGATGTGCATACACTTAGCTTGCCCAACCCTATGCTGCTTCATGCATAACTATTATTTAGTTTTCAAACATGTAACAAAGTATTTATAATTAACTGTTAGATTTAACTTTAATATTCTACATTTATGTTCTGAACCATCATGAATGATACTTGTAAGGCAAATAAAAACATGACCTGTAAGATTTAGGTGAATCTTAAAAAGGTTTCAGCAACTGCTTATTCGTTTCTTTATACATGTACCAGGCCTCACAATTAAGCTTTCAAGGGGCAAGGCTATTTGGCCTTGGTTCAGTTTCCATTCTTGAGGGCATCAAGGCCACCAGACAGGGCATCAAGACCATTCTCAATTCTCAAAAAGGGCACCAAGGCCATTCCATACAACACAACATTAGCAAACATGAAAAACAGATATTGTGAACTCAATTTAATAAACGAGAGGCTCACCAAAAATACCAGTATAACGTTAGGCCTATGAGTTTGAATAGACTCTCCAAAATCATCCAGTTTTTTATTCAGTCACGAAAATAACCAGTCTGCATGTGGGAAAGACTTGAAGATATCTGCAATATTTTCAAAAGCCCAACATCTTGGGCCACATACGCATGACACTTTTTCTGTAAGTTTCATGTCCCATCGTTTTCGTTGTCCTAACATATGTTAATATGGCAAGGGCTAAGTTTAGATCTTATAGTTTGTATGTTTTGTAAACATTCAGGTGTTCCCCTATCCTACAGCCTCATAGCATGGAGCTACTACCCATAGTAGCTCTATGCTTGTAGTATCATAAAAATTTTGAATGTTACTGAAAATGACTTATGCAGGGAATGTGTACTTTACTTACAATTGGAAAAATGCATAGATCTAGCTTTAAGTCATTTAAATGCTAACTGTTTCTTTCCTTCCTCAGTATTTTTGCTGCTTTTAATACACAGAGCATCACTAGAGCTCGGCATTGTGTGTAATGCTCTGCAGAAGTTCTGCACGATTGTGAGGCTATGTGTCACTCTGCTTCACACGGCCAGATCCTTTCGTTAGCTTTAACTTGCTAACAAGCAGAGCTTAATATCACAGTACGCTAGACCTAGTATAGAAAATAGACTGCAAATAGCCATGTCCTGTGCTTGTGCATCACAGCTAGTGTTTGCACCGGGTCCAAAATTTGGAACGGGGTATCCGAAGTCGATGGTCTGTTGGGTACCCGAAAATATAACTTCTGTTAGGCTACAAGTTTGCTGTAAAGTCATAATAAGAAATTTTGCTTTCGGCACGTTGATATAATATAACACCAACGTATCTTACGTATGGGCATGACAAGTGTTCTTAGGCGTATGCGTGATAAATTTTGCCAGGAAAAAGCAACATTTTAGGTGTTCTGTCACACGTGCAATCTATGTTAGTGAAACTTTGGATCCAGGTAGCAATATCAGAACCGGGTCCTGACATCGTCGGTCCGGTACCCGGTGCAAACACTAATCACAGCCAGTACCTGTTATAATTGGATCTGTTCCACATACAGTTGCATACACGTTATGGGCATTGTATGAATAATTTCAGCGTACCAAAGCTTCGGCTTTGTAGTACTGGCTTATCATGAAAAAAAGTTACATGCACTTGAGTGCAAAGTTTTGAACTTTGCAGTAAGGTTTGTTGGTACAGTATACCATTAGGGCTATACTGTAAGGCACAGAGGCCATACACTGAGGGCACAGCAACAAGTATGACCCACACTTTTCGTCATTTTACAAGGGCATTATGGCAAACAGGGAATGTAAGACAGCAATGGCCGACGCTAAATTCGAGGCCCGATGTACATATTTTCATTATACTACTTATCTTACCATCTTCACGAATTCCTCCGTTGATAACTACATCTCCGTTTTCATCTAAAACTCTTCCACCCATGTCTGTTTTCTGCACCAGGTATAGTTCTGTTTCAGGATCATAGTCAAGCATGCCAACCTCAAACCATTCATACTCCAAGCTTGGGTCTTTTGGGTCAACTGTGTTTGCAAAAAGTGAAAGTGGAACAATTATCAACTTTGCCTAAACTTCTAAAATTTCACTTAACTCCTGACATGTTACAGTGCATACTGGAGCCATATCAAAAAGGAATTATGACATGCCCAGTCCTTAAGTTCCAGGAAATTTTAAAACCAGTTACAAACAACAGAAACAAAGAAACAAAGCACTCTATCTTTGCATGAGTTTACAACCACATCTGCTCCAAAATTTAATCCCCATTTGTTAAATTGCCTTGGACAATTAACTCACTTTTTTCAGGTGCATCCCAAGCTGGTAACAGTGCTTTAGCTGGTACTGGTTTCCTCACACCATCCTCCTCCCCCATGGCAAGCCACTCCGATGGGGTGCGGCAGTCAAACTCCATGTCAGTAAATATCTCCAGGGGTAGGAAGGGTGGGAAGGGTGCAGGGTCATCACTGGTATTAGCTCCATTAAGTTTCACTTGAAAGTTGCCCTGGATTTGTTTTGGCATCAGTTCATTTGTATCAATTTTCATTGACTCTAACAGACTCTCCAGATTTTGACTCTGGTAATCCCGTTTTCTCCTTTCAATTTCAATTTTGCGTGGGCAGTGGCCAGGGGGGACAAAAAATGGCAGTTGCACTTTTGGCAAAAAAGACTTTTCAGGAAAGTCCTGCCAAAGGAAAAAAGAAAAATATAACAAGGATTAATAGATGGAAAGATATTTTTTTAATAAGTGCAGGGTATAGGAAATAAGAAATTAAATCATTCAAGATGGACACATGAGAACTTTTCTGTTTCCTTGCAAACATGTCTTGACATGTCTAAGACAACTTATACTGTGAATTCAAAACAATGTTATTGCATGCCAATATAATTTTAAGTAATCAATGACTGACAAAAATTCCTTCATCAACATTTTTTTGTTTTTTTAGTTGTTTTGTGTAAAAAATCATGACTGATTTTATTGTTATTTAGTACATAAAGTCCAGTGTAGGTGACTATTAGTGTACCCTTATTCAAAGATATCCATAATGTTTGCATGATTCCTGAAAACTTGCTGAGTGCACTTAAATATAGGCCAGGCTACCAAGTCTCCCAGAGTTAAAGCACCACCTCTATATTGTACCTGATCATTCTGGTGACCATGAGGCATCATGCAGTATACAACAACTGTGTTAGTAATACAACAAAAGCTGTGTTACAGTTTTACCACTTTAAAAAGGAACAAGACAAAAAAAGGGGGGGGGGATCTGAGTTGAAAAGCAGTACCGCTCCTACTAAATCAGAAGACTTGATATCCTAGTGAAATATACTGACCTCACAATCAAGGTAAGGGCTCCTGGACAACGAGAGTATACATGCAAGCTGAGTTACAATGATAACCTTACAACAATTTGGCAAATGAAAACAGCGTTTGCTTTTACAAGCACTTTTCCTGAGCGATAAATCTCTCCCCCCCCCCCCCCTAATCCCAAATGCAAGTGGTCCTAAATGCTTATCCTCTTACATATCCATTCAACCCTTGCATGGTAAGAGGCAATTGAGATAGAACATCTTGACCATGGACACATCCCAATGAACTTTTCAGGACTAATGGCAGTAATCACTAGAACACAGGCCCAAAACCTTACTCAAATGTTCACCACACTTTCTATTACCCAGCTGCTGTAGCATCTTGTGAGTCAGACTTACTGATTTTGTAAGAATTTCACTGGTGGGCCCATGGACCTGACCCTTCAATGATGCTTTTAAGTCATCCTCATTCTCTGGCACTTTGAAAGAAGTTGCAAGAGGAGTATGCTGTTCCTTTGCTACCTTCCACAGTGTATCTTGTTCTGTTGCTGCTCCATTTAATATTCCCTGTGGAAAAACAAGTTCCAAGTTGTTCAAGAATCTATCAAATATCACTCATAATTTCTCATTTTCAATAGTAATGTAAAGCTTCAACTATCTCAAGCATTATATAATCCTTGATTTTCCACAATGGGCAAGAAAAGCAAGTGACTGACCCAATTATTTCATCCATCTTTGACTTTTTACAGCTCTCTTAACTGCTTTCAAATTGAATATTTAACTTTTTCTTACAGATTTAAAAACCTTAAAGTCTGACATGGAACCCCTTTATTTCAATCCACTGTAAAGTGAGCATAACCTGGTAAACAATGCATTACTTTTTCAAGCTGAAATGATGAAGTATCTGTACATAATGGCACTTTCATCATGAATGGAAATTTCACTGAAACATTGCTTTGACTTCTGATTGACAGCCAACTTAGGGATGATCACAGACAGCTTTACAATGCCCTCACTTTAACAAACTCAAATGGTAGTTAGAGCAACTATAAGCCTCTCCTAGTCCTTGAAAGTTCTAAGATGATAATTGTCCATGACTGACAAGCCAGAATGTTATTCTGTATATGACTTATCTAAAGAATGAGTTGTGTGGGGGTGGAGGTGGGGGATGGAGGAATTTCACATCAAAGGGTAACGGATGATGGTTAAAAGTTCCCACATGTTTAAACCTTTGATTCTTGTTCAAAATTCTGCAGCCTGTACTGCTTTTATCGAAAGGGCTGCTAGGTGGAAGTAATAACAGCTTCAAGGACATTGCTGTGTTCCATGAAGGTATACAAGAGGGGAATCCAGGCAAAGTAATTGATTCTTCATTGCCACCATGTGCTTCAGTGCAACTAGTTATTCCAACCTCTGATCACTGAAAACATTTAACATGCCTTGATTGCCCCTTGCCTGGCTTTAGAGTCCTGACAAGCTTCTGCAAACTATTTTATTGTCTATGTATTCTTATAATATAAATCACAGTTTTTAACAGACTTTGAAACTTACATGCAAACCATTCTGAGCATCTTTTGTAATGATATCTGAATAGAACCCCCTTTGTTTGATTTCAGGATATTTTGCTTTGCCATTTGTCTGTATTGGAGGGAGCTGAGTACGATTCGCTGAAAATGGTCTACCACCATCACGGCTCTGTAAAGAATTCCTTGAGCTCATCTTTGAAGCTTTCCTAGAAAAAGAGACAATTTGAAACTTCTGGAAAATCAGGAGAGTGACATTCGTGGAGTGCCAGTAACATATGATGTCTCTTGTTTGCCTAAAGAAGATGCAATATTCTAGAGCAGACCTACAGTAATACATAGGTACATTTACATAAATTTATGTTATACTGATCTGAACTTGAGTGGAGGGTTGCAAGTGAAACTAAATCACACTGTACTACTCCATCCAAGGTTTGCTCATGTTTTAAAGAAATTTTCGATTTTGACCACAATGCAATTTACAGTTAACATGAATGAGAGCTTGCAAAACTTCATACCATGAGGGTCATAATTTGATAATGAGCTCTGAGACAGCATAGACCCTTTTCCAAATAGCAATTGCAATGGCTTGTGGGATAAGTTCTGGTATGCGATGTTTTTGTCAATGGCATTTGCTGCGGCAAAAATGATGCACACCAAAAATCTATCCCACAATCCTTTGTAATTCCTATTTGGAAAAGAGTCTATGGTCTTTTATTTGACATGTTTGCAAATACTACCACAAAGTCACATTTTTGTGCATAAAAGGTAGCCACTCTAACATGTCTACTAACTTGTAGGCTGTAGCTATAATTCTAAGCCATCTTTAATATCTGGTGGCTAACATGACTAAATGCCATGCAGTAATAGGCTTACACAAAGCAATTTTATTAAAAAACCCTGTGTAGGATAAAAAACAAGAACCCATCCAGAAAGTCCATTTTTACTCAAAGTAGAGGTGCTGTATGCATTACATGAAAAATATTTCTAACCTCATATTTAAAGTCAACTGTAATTTTTATGGAGCTTGGAAATGGATTGCCATTCTTATGAGTCATGAGTACAAAAATTTTATGACTTAAGACATATTGCTGGCCACAATATTTAATTCCCTCTTGGTCTTTCCAAAACAGAAACATTGTCAGGATTTTTTGCCAGCTGGGAGTATAAAATTATTGGATTTCCTTGGAGTAAACAAAGCCTTGTCACCATAGCGATAATAAAACAAAAAATTACGTGATAATTCGAGTAATCACGATAATTTTCCTATTAGACAATTTCAGTGCAAGTTCCATGCTCATACTGGAATATTTGGGGTTAAGAATAATCACTGAATCTATTCCCGTTTACTGCTATTTTGTGAATCCTGTGTGCACTGGTACTTGGGGGATGAAAACAAGTAAAAATATTGCCGCTGAACCTGTGCACCCCTAGCCTGTTTTATTTCTTTCCAGTTTTGACCATTATTGGAACCAAAGACCAAAGA
The DNA here is from genome assembly GCA_029531755.1 of Holothuria leucospilota. Classification (NCBI taxonomy): domain Eukaryota; kingdom Metazoa; phylum Echinodermata; class Holothuroidea; order Aspidochirotida; family Holothuriidae; genus Holothuria; species Holothuria leucospilota. The sequence goes on along the minus strand of CM055972.1, from coordinate 27,326,982 downwards.
CCAAAGAACTGAAAGAACAGAACAGAAATACTTCGAGACCCGCACAATACTTCAATTGCAGTTTCTTCGATATTTTACACCATCCTATCATGTATTACCCATACATAAACACAGGGTGTAGGCTCACACCTGTTTGCTTTTGTTTTATTTTCATACTGCAGTATGTAATGCATGAACGCAATTTATATCCCTACATGTATGTAAATATCTGTGCAATAGTTTGCACAAACCAATGGAGCTAGTACTGTACCCTCTGAGTGCGTACCGTGTACCAGTTGAGTGCGAAATCAAGTGTGTCCAACTTTCGTGCAAAGCTCACGATGGTCAAAATTCAGTCATCGCCATTGCATAATTCATACATGTAGGCGTACAAGGCACATTTTCATACCTCACAAATGAACATGCATGTTTTACATAAAACGCACCCACCGCTGGTTACTACAACTACTGCAGAAAATGATGCTGCAACTAGAAATTTAGCGGCACAAGTAATGATCCAAAAATACTGAACTTCCCTGTACCATGCCCCATGTTCTTGCTATGTATGTCAACTTCTCTGCAGTGCGGTTGCGGGTTGCGTAGCCTAATGTATGGGTGTTTGCATACAATGATGGTCCTACACATGTGCTTGATGTTACTGTGCTTTCATCATGCATATCACTTGAATTATGTACAGGACACAAACATAGCCTGAAGTATCGGCGTTTGCGTACACTACGGACCTGTACCCAACATACAGTTAATGACTGCGAATTTGTTCGTTCTCTCCTCGACGGAAAAATGTGGAGAGAAATGACGGACACTCATCGATTTTACATCAGTTCTATGAAATAAAAGAATGCCTGTAATAAAAGAAATATTTTGCAAGGAGCAAAATGAACAAAGAAAACAACACAAGGCAAATGATTTCACATTTGTTTTGCAAGAAATAATGGTCATTTTTTAATTCTTATTATCATATTGTCTTGCAAAAGAATTATTGTGATAACGATAATAGGCCTAGGCCTATTCGATATGGCCCAACCTTATGATGTACATAGGCTAAACACAGTAAATTTCGACCAACATACAGACGGCTGATCACCCTGCTATTTAGCTAGATGATCTTTGTAAGGACTTGGTATAGGCCTAAGTTAGTACGCTTTTGCCGAAGGACCACACAGTCCAGGCTTTAGGCTTTACTGACTAGGCTATGACATCATTAGTCCTCAGTAAAGGACTGTGGTCGTTCGCCTATATACACAGTCCTTACACCAACCTATGGAAATGGCGGTGGGATTGGCTGCCTGTGTAATGGTTGAAATTGTCTTTCTTCTCACAGCAAATTTTGAAAGTAAAATCTTAATTTACTACCATGAATTTTCTTTTCCAGATCTTACAGGAGTATTGCAGCTGTTTTTGATCACTGCGAATTTCTGGAAAGTGCCAAAAATATGAAATGAAATCAGCAACTTTTTTGGGCTGTAAAATTTACTGCACTTTGGAACTTTGTTTACATCCAGACTGGAAAGTATGGCACTTTTCGCCAAGATCTTGGGTGTGCACGAAAAAATATTGAAGTGTGCAGTGTGCAACAAGGTGTCAAATGCACACTTCAAGTGTGCACATGAAAAGTCAAGTGTGAAATAAATACTTGGGAGAAATTTAAACAAAACCCTTGAAGGCCTCCTTAACATACCACACGTGCCTGTCACAATTAACTGACTGAAAATTGAAAGTTAATGGTCACTCTCTCGAGTCATAGTACGTAGGCGGCCAATAGGCCAAGTCAATATAACATATACCTAGGGTTATACGTTAGTTAGTTAGATGAGGTTTAACGTCCCGGTTTCCAACCAATTGGTTCAAGTCGAGATGACCACCGCCTTTTTTCCAGTTGTGGCTCACTGGCTTGTTTCCCTACTCCATTGCTTATGCTAAGCACCAAGCACAAAGCAGTAGGTTCCACTTTTAAAGTCTTTGGTATGACCCGGCCAGGATTTGAACCCTACACCTAGGGTTATACGAGGCAATCGCCGTCGGCTTAAAGAATCAGATGTGCAATGTGAATTTTCAAGTGTGCAATAAAAATCTAGAAAATCTCGGGTGTGCAATTGCCATACTTTCCATAGGCCTACTGGGCAGGGTTGGGAAGTAACGAGTTACAAGTAACGCCGTTACTGTAACGAGTTACATTTTGTGTAATGGAACCCTGTAACGAGTTACATTTGCATTTCAGTAACGGAGCAAGTAACTAGTTACAATTCTGTGTAAAAGTAACTGTAACGGCATTACATTTGGGTCCCGTTACTTTCCCGTTACAAATAGTCAAAATGACCACAAATTGCATTTTCTTTGAGCTAATAACAGAATAACAGAAAATTTTCAAATTGATGACACTTTGGTAGTAAAATGTAAAATTATTTTCGATATAGGCTATTTATCATTCATCGCTATTATCGACGTCGCCCTCACCGACATCAAATTTTATTCACGATTAGAATCAGAAGTTGATATTAGATGCACACGCTGCAGGCTTACAGGCCGGGCCACTTGATTGTCTATTGAACCAGGGAGTTGTCAAATAGCAACTCCCTGATTGAAATAAGTTTAAAATTGATCTGTATGTCAAAATACTTATTAGACAGATCAATGCTTATTATCCATGAGACCGATTTGTGCGATTATTTGAAAAATACTGAACGGTCCTCTAAGGCTCAGCTGACTTTATGTATTCTAAGTAAAGTCAGCTGGGCCTTGGTTTACTCATATTGTCCTTTAGAGGACACAGTGGAGACAGTGTACCGTGAGAAACGGGTTGGCCCATGGGCATTCAAATACCAGCTTACTTTGAAAGTTTAATCATTGCCTCTTGAGACGTTAGGGCTGGACCCGTGTTCACCCTATCCGAGTCGGAGCTAACTGCGATTCTAGATTCCCGAATCTTTCCGAGCATGGTACTACTCAGGATCCTCAAATTTCTGCCAGTTTTGATTCCAATGGCACCAATTCCGAGACCAGTCTTTTTGCCAATATATATCATATCACACATACAGATGTTTTAATTCTATCGTACATGTCCACCATTAATTAACAAAGTCATCGTTTGTACTCACTTCCATAGCCTGGCCTCCTGAGTAATTTAGTTGATTGTATGTGACAATACCTTAGATCTGTACATTGTGCACAAATGGAACTTTAAACACTTTTAATGTAACTTTCATATTTGAGAACTCGGCTGGAATGAACTCCGAGTCTGAGTCCAGTTACATCACATTCCGTAAAAATTTCGATTCCGGAACCTTCTATCCCGGGCAAATTCCTAATCTAGAAAAACGCTCTTGAGACCGGCATTAAGCTAACCGAATCCGGACTCTTGCGTTGGAGCCCAGTAAATCTATACGGTGCCAAGCGTTGGTAAACACCGTGCATCCATTTATGCATCTAATTTAACATGTATGGTATCTTTATTTGATGAATCAAACGTATGAATTTAGGCTATATCATATTCTTTTCAATGTCCGTAACTCCTTACACTGGAATAATAGTACGGTTAATATAAAAAAACAGCAGAATATTGAAATGGTCAATGGCGTTAAAAGTATCCTAACAAAGCTAATTGGAAAGAGAAGTGTCTGACTTAAAGCTTTACCTATTGTAAAGGGAAAGTGAATTATGTGCACATGATCTGCATGTATAAACTGCATAGTATCACCATTTCTATGCACTGTTTTATATCGACACAATGTGAAACTTGAAATTTATGGGGAAATATCACTTAGCCCAACCTTAGCGGTGAGGTTTTAAAATTTTACTGCTAACAAATGTATTCATCCTCTTATTATACCATATTTATGCTCTTGAGGGGTGAAGACTTTACTGCTGAAACAACGCTCTTCCCCTTTCCGGCATAGCCGCTAACCTCTCTAAATTAGCCGACTGTGTGATGGGAGTATAAAGATTTCAACCCTCAAAGAAGTACTTTGGAAACTGGAAAAGTTTTGGTTATAACCATATTCCTCTGAGTCTAACAAATAGTTTGCGTAAGCTCCGACACAGTATCATGATTCGCTGCTTCATGTTGAGCATTAGGAGCCTCTGCGACAATGCCCATTGAAGATCAGCTAGCTTCATTGACTTTCTTTGGGGAACACCTAAGGATAACCGGCACAAATGAGGTGTCGGTCGTCTCATGTGCCCCCGTCTTACTATCTAATTATGCCCCCCCCCCTCCATTTCAGGTACCGAGGTACCGTATATTCACCTTGAAGTAACGAGTTACTTTTGAAATGTAGCTAGTTACTTTTTAGTCAAAAGTAACTGTAACTAGTTACTTTTTCAACATTGTAACTAGTAACTGTAACGAGTTACAATTTTACGGAATTAACTGTAACTATAACGAGTTACTTTCAAAGCGTAACGGGAACAACCCTGCTACTGGGTTTACATCAGTATGCTAATAAGCTACATCGTTACTTCAGTAAAGAACGTTTGCAGGGGCAGTTGTAACGTGTAGGCTATCTAGGCCTATAGGAACTACAGTAATCAAAATGTTGTTCATGAAGTCACAATGTTTGGCACACGACATTCTTATGTCAACAAATATTTCCAACGCTACAGTAAATTTTACAAAGCTGCAAAGTTGATGACTTTATTTCAAATTTTTGAAACTTTTCAGAGGTTTAAAGTGACAAAAATCAACTACAATATAGGCCTAGGCCTACCCTAAGTGTAAGATTTAGAAAGAAAAGGGAATGGTATTAAATTCAGACTTTAGCCTAGGTCTTAGGTTTACTATAAGAAGAAAATCAATTTCGACTAGCACTGTGCCGGTCGAAGACCCCGGGTTTTCAATGAGTCTGTGTAAGAACTGTGTACATTTCGATATTGGCGACTGGCTATACACGTGCATTTAGGCTTTACTGAGGACTATGACATCATATCATATGCACATTGCACTTGTATTTGTAAGCTGACAAGGTCCGTATGTATAAAGCATAGGATGTCTGTGGATTCAATTTACACACAGATAGCCAGGTGAATGAGACCAACGGACAATTCAAACGGCTACCCGGGTCAATTCAAACTAACGTTGGGCCTTGTGTAACTGTGTAACAAGGGTATAGCCTACGCCTTAAACAAACATTTGCTTATCGTGGAATGGATACTAACCTTACTATCAATAACATTAGCCATCAATGTACGCTAACTGTAACAGTAACACCCTACACAAGCGCAGCGTAGCCTTGGCTTCCGTTACTTACTGGTTCCGTGCCTCGGCAACTCATTGTGAGAAAAGAAAACCTTAGACTGAGGTAAAATTATATTATCTCACTCATTACAAAATTTAATCGGGCAATTGGTTAATAAAAGTGATTACCTCCTATTCTAGTGTGACTGAAAGAATCTTATCAAACTTGCTGTCCATAATTTCAACGTTTGTGTCTTTGGTCACCAAGGTAATGTTGTAATTGATGGCGTACTTCCAATTTAACTTTTGTTGTTAATATCTTGCTGGTATTCTGCTAAAACAAGCGCAACAATGTTGCCGAAGATGAGCTTTTCCTGTTGCCGCTGTCACACTACAACGAATAGACGAATCCGATCAGCGCTTGTGTTTAGTGACTGTAGGCAGCCATTAATGGGGTCCACCAGCCTTAAATCGTCTTCATTTATTTTCTACATGAATTTCAAACCCACATATTCAGTGAAATTGAACGAATCAAGATACAATTTAATGTCCAACCATTCATCATACAGGTAAGCAAGGAAATTGAAAGATTAAAGGTGATAGACCCCAGGTATGGCCGACTGAAATCAGACCATCATTTGCTCTCCGGATTCGTCTATACGGATCGGATTCCGATCCGATTTTTGTGAGTTTTTATTAAAATCTTCTCCATCTCTGGTCAGAAAGAGCTCAAAATTTGCCAACCAGTGTAAATATATGATTTGCATCAGAGGTCTATGAAAATAAAATGTTAACTGATTTTTCCGTGACGTCACACCGACATACAGCTTTTATCGGACACGCGTAGTCCGATAAAAGCCGTCTGTCGATTTGACGTCACGAAATAATTCGCATAAATTTAATTTTCGTAGTCCTGCGATAAAAATCATATAATTACACAGGTTGGAAAATTTTGGGTTCTTTCCGACCCGAAAGGCAGAAAATTTTAATAAAAACTCACAAAAATCGGATCGGAATCCGATCCGAATTCGTTGTAGTGTGACCGCGGCTTTAGTGTGCAGTCAATATTTTGGTTGGGTCTGTAACTCATGTTGTTCATACGTACGATAAAAAAACAAAGAGACAGATATAAACTGAATGCAATGAAATATGTATTGAACTACCGAAGTCTCTGAATGACTAAATCTGGTACACAAAGTTAACTTTATCTACTGCACAGATGTTAGTATACAAATAATGAATGTTTATGAGTGCGCTGCTCTGTAGACCTCATTTGTTTTCCATAATTAGACCCAGATAGTAACTTCCGATGAAGAAATTTTACAAATGGTTAAAGGTCTTAAAAGCGATATTTTGCCCCAAAGATGTTCCTTGAACTTGTCCAGGGACAAAAGTTCAAATACGTGTTGCCACTATGATTTGGAAAAACCAAAACTGCTCAATTACTCAATATAAAGAGGTTATTTCTAAATTAAATTCTTTACGCGCCTAATTCCGAGTACTCTTTAGTCCCGTTTTCCCCCACAAAATTATTTTACTGCATCATCATTTTTATGATTGGGATCTACAAGGTATAAATCGTCGATCGCTTTTATAGTCTAGCGGCGAAGTCTGAAAATTTTCGACCCCCCCGGTACAACTTTGTAAAAGTTGACACCTACCCTTAAAATGTTCCTTAGGATGTCAGCTTTCATTTTCTGTTGGTTGTCACCTTTTAAATTTACCCGAACATGGTAATTAGGAGGGTCAAAGGTCACGAGTCTATTTTCACCCAAACTTCAACAATCTTGGTACTATACATGTGTACTTCACCTTCAGGGGAGACTTTACCTTGAGTCTAGTGTGGTAAATATTTTGAATAAATTTACAATAAACATCCCTGAACTCCAAATCAATGAATTAAACCCTTAATTATCAATATTTACTATCGTTTTATTGAATATTTTCATTATTTTATTTTTTTTTAGTTTTCCCCATTACAAATTTACACGATATGATATTTGAATGCATCTTATGCATGTTTTACCACGTGGAGATAAAGCGTCTCTCAAAATAGCAAGGTAAGATCGTTACATAGGCGTAGGAAGCGGGGGGACTGGGGGCTCTCAGTCAAAAATGTGAGGGACTGAAGTATGCTTCCGCCCCCCCCCCCAAGATCCAAGGGCAAACACCCCTTATTTGTCTCTTCTGTAAGAAATGTCAAAAATTTGCAGTAATTTTCCTTAAAGTTTGTCCAAAATGTTGCACCAAATTGCATCTGAGGTCCCTTAAATACCCAAAAATGTTCCACGGGGGAGGGGGAAACCCCTCCCTATAGACCCCTCTCCCAGGACGGCCATCCGAAACACGGTTCAGCCCCCCCCCCCTTCGCGAAAAGCTTCCTACGCCTATGGATCGTTATAAGGTCTACATTGCAATATAATGCTCTTCTTGGATAAAATTGATCTGTCGAATGTTTGCCTGCATAACGGCTCCCTTTAACTTCGCCACACTGGGTAACCTTAGCGAAAGGCTTAACAAAAAACCCGTCAGCTATGTGCAGACTAGTCAAATTTATAAACCATATCTGGAAAGGTTAACGAAAAAATGTGGCAATGGTGTTTCGCTTCAGTGTTTTCAAGTTATCATTTGTGGTAACAAATTAGCATTTTCTCATATAGAGGTTTCTCCACCATACTTTTGTTAAAGCCCTTAGACTATATGGCATTGGAAAATATACATCTGGCAGTGTCATGTTGTGCTTCTGAAGTCTTGTCCTAATGGGTCAAAGCGGTAAACAATTAACAAATTCTTTGCTTTTCATAAAAAGAAGCATTTTGAGTATCCTGCCAATTGGAACTGCCTTCATTAATCTGCACGTGAAAAATCAAAACACCAAACCCTCTTACAGCCAGTTTCATCCAGGCCCCTAGCCAGACAACGTGCTGAAGAGGGCGAGAAAGTTTCCAGACCGTAAGAGGAAAAATCATTTTCAAGGCACGAAATGTGTTAACATAAAAGGCAAAGGTAATTTTTGTTCCTACGTTTTCTCCCAGGCGTTAATGTTTGTGGGTCCGTCCACTGCTCTTAAGTTATGGACCTGTATTTTCGAACAGAGTACCCATTCTCCCGATTTATCAACTGGTCAACACATGGTTGCATTCAGGCTATATCTGAATCTGGCTGACCCGTGATTTAACCAACCAATTTATGTGCTTGTTGCCAGGCTAAAAGAATAATTGGTGGCAAAAACCCTCGAGTTTGCTGAATGCTTCTTACCTCCAATCATTTGTCGACAAAAAACGTATATTGTGCTAGACAAAAAGCATAATATCAGTCCTTAGAAAAGAACCTGTTTTCTAAATATCCGCCTCACGATGCTAGATGTGGCTGGAATTAAACACGTAATCCCTAATTGTGATTACTAAACACTGTCTTTATAACCTTACCAAAATGAAAGCTAGATCATATATGAATTTGTACCGTATTAACAGCCCCTCTACAACCTTCATTGAATTCATCTCAACATAATCATTTGTTGAGAACTGCGAATTATTTTATTTAAAGGATTTTCTTATTGCAAGTAAAATCAAGTCTTGTTATGGATATGTGCAATTTCCATGTCCAGACTTGAAAACAACATAGATCGGTGCAAGAATCATTCAATGGCTTTCCAATACAGGGAAACAACTTTTAATTATATTGCTCTGTAACCACAAATTATTAAAGGTTTATATACCAGTAAACAAAATGAATTAAATTCATGTAACAATTACGATGGGTGTAAGGGACACTTTCTGGGGGGAGGAGGAGGCTAAGCCGTTTGCCCGACAAACTGTAATAATCCGACTAATGGCCGGATTTTCACAAAATGTGCCAGAGAAATAGGATTTTTTTTCCAAACTCCGGCTGACCAAGTTCCATTGCGACTACTTCCAACTCCCTCTTATAAAAAGATAGCAGAACAATGTATGTTGAAACAAAGCAAAAGCGTACTTTGTCAGTTTGTAGCGGTAAAATGTATTAGTTGTATGCCATCCCGAGCAAAGACGCGTTCTGCCTTAATAAAATTTATCATCACGTCCGAAAACATTTAAACAAATATCTACTTTTTTGCATGGGATATTGCTACAACATACCCCTTTTCGCTGATCTGGTTCATGTTAGCAAATAGGTATTGCAATGACAGAAACACCGTAATGTATTTAATAAATAATTAAGTCAATTAATTTAGTTAGGCTATGTGATTTCGCACATTTAATCTAATCAATGCAATGGTTCCACACATCCTAACAAGCGAAACAAAAATTCAAATTTCTCTGATACAGCTACGAAAATAGCCTACATTTCATGGTAGACCTATAAATATTTTCATTATATCCCACTTAATTTTAAGGATTGCAAGTTCTCGACATTGGTAAGGGCGGAAGCCATAATCCAAAACCAAGACAAAAGCGACTGATTACTGCATGGAAGGATGGTGAATAAACATTTCGGTGCTATTGGGGCGGGACAAATTTGGGGCTTTTAGTTGACTAAACAAACATTCAAAGGTTGTATTTTAAACATCACTTGCCCACAGTTTTCAGAACGCGTGTGATAGTATCTGGACCAGGGATGGCGCCAGGATTTGCCTGACAGGGGACCAAGCTCCCCGACGAGGGGCCAGCAACCTGAAGCCTCGATGAGGGAGATATACTGCCGAAACGATATTTGAAGTAAAATTTTGGCGCGCGAAGAGCGCCGAAAATTTCGACCGTTAATGGAAAAAATTAAAAAAGTTGGGCTTTTACCACGAAAAATTTGAAAAAAATTGGGTTTTTACGAAGAAAATTGGAAAATCTGGGGGTTTTATTGAAGAATTTGCCCAAATTTAGACCAAAATTAAGTAAATCGTTGGGGCGACTGCCCGTTGTCAGCGACTACATATTTTATCGTATACACAGTAGCTCCCCGAAACCGGAAAATTTCCCCGACGGGGGGCAGCCTTCCCCGACGGAGGGCCATGGCCCCCTGCCCCCCACCTGGCGCCACCATGCACTGTTCTGGACGTTTTTCTTCTAACTCTTCACCAATGGTCCAGAATTGAAATTGAAAGGTGTTGAAAACAGACTGTTCAAAGTGTCTAAGTCCGTTATTCAAATTTCTTTGTTAAGGCTACGAAAACACCCTATAAACAGTTTATAATTCTTTTATTTTCTTTACTTTTTGAGCACTTTAGGATTAAATAAATTGTTCATTTTGTCTCACAGCATTTTATAAGTCTCGTCATATTAAAGTGTGTCAAAAATACTAACATTTTGAAAAATTGACCTTTTTGACCTTTGACCTTAAAAATTTGCATGTTCGGGAACTTTTAAAAAGTGACAACCAACCTAAAATTTAAAGTTACATTATAAACAACAGTTTTTGCATGGTCGCTATATTTTACAAATCGGTACCGGGTAAGTCAATTTTTAGAGCTCTTTTTCAAATTCGCCGCTAGACTATTAGGACCGGTGAATGTGTCGCAACAGGCCGGGGGTAATTACAGTTCGTAGAGAGGGTTGGGAAAAAAGTCTAAGGCTATTGAAATATCATCCCCCATGGCTTCCCCTTAACAACTTAGTGGGGCTTTCGGCAACGGACAACAAGACTGGGCGGTTCCTGCAGTGTCGACGCCCATGTGACTGCACGAGGCTCGTAGCCTGACAAGGTACTGAATGGGGGCGAAATGGCTTCCAGGGGCTAACAAATTTTTAAGGGGCCAAATTTATACAAATGCCATTAAGCCAATGGCAACTTGAAAACTTGCTAAGGGGCGAACAAATTTCAAAGAGGGATTCGCCCCCTTGGCCCGCTTGACTGGAAGCCTGAGATGCACAATTCCTGCAGGCACCGAGACTGACATATGGCACACGCCTTCAAAAAGCACGTTTTCTTTTTCAAACCGAAAATTGTTTTTGGAATGTTAGCACAACCGTCAAGCTTAAACCATTTGAAGCATTGTATTTTCAATCAACGTGCTATGTTCTTTGTTTAAAAGAAAGGGGTGGGTTCCTCTTTCCTCTTACGACATTTCCTAGACAACATTCACCTTAACTTGAAGTAGTGTACCCTCGGCGGCATCCCAATTCACGCGGCGAGTCGCTTCTTTCCTTCATGTGACAATATAAACTAATTTGCTCTTAAGGAAGGATAAGTCATTTGTTTACCTTTCATACTAAATAGTTTTTGTCCAGAAATGTTAAGAAAAATGTTTGTAAAGGAGATACAAGAAGATTTGAAAGATTAAGGTAATGTTTACAAATAACTTGAGGCGACTGGATATATTCTCTTCAAACTTTAAACCAAACTCCTAAAACCAGTCAGACATCAGGCTAAGTTGAATACTTGTTTCTGCCTCAACACAAAAATCAGTAGGCCTATCTTATACCACTGTTTCGCACAAGGCCACATATTCGCAAGAACTTGCACAACTTTCAAACGTCCGATATTTCTTTTCGGGTAGGCCTAACCATCCAACCAATTTAGCATGTCTATTATTCAAACGCCTGAATGAGATCAGCACCACATGTTCACGTAACGCCTTCATAGTAGGCTGTACGGTATATTCCTTATTCAGGTCATATCCCTGGTTTGGAAAGCAAAGAGCTGAGCAAACTTAAGTCTGACATAGTGGTGCAGCCCACGTACGGTATTCAAAAATCGATACACTGCACTTTGCGTAAACATTTCCACACGATTAAGCACGAGACGTCCTGTACATTTATATATGTTCAGTATACTTTTGTACCTCGTTTCGTTGAACAGTCTCTCAAATGAAAACAACTGGGATTCTCGATGTATTCCCGAACATGAGGACTTCGCCAGAATTTGTTTCAAAAAGTGCTGATTTCATGCCTTTAATGATTGCAGAAACGAAAAAAAATTAACTTTTGTTCAGCACGAATTGAACTATCTATATGAATCATATTATCAAGACTGGTGCAAAACTGAAAGACAAGTAGGGAATTTTACGTTTTCAAACAAAGCCCCCTCCCGAGGTCAAATAGCGGTCAAATTAATCGAAAAGAGTCGCAGCATAAAGATATCACTTTCGCTAACATCTCTACTAAATTTCAGCCAAATCTAAAGAAAAACAGCGAAATGTCAGGCACTTAAACGCAAATGTTATGCTGACAGACGTTTGCCGTGCACGACAGCAATACCTCAGCTGAAAGCTTTTAGCTGAGCTAAAAAAATGTTGCTTTCGAGGTGGCTTGAGCACACCCGGACTTGAGTTCTACAACTTAGCTATTTTCACTTCTCCAAGTAACCTGTAAGACTCGGAAGTTTCATGTCAAGGTCGCCCCATATCTCATACCGTCGCTATCATATAGTTGTCTTGTAGTCGTCGTAACATGGTAGCAGGGTTATATGGAATATTGCGCACTTTAGCGGTTTTTCGTAAATATCTTCGTAAACTTACCATTCGTATCCATAAAATTATAACCAGAAAATCTTTAGTTCGTCGCCTTAAATTTGACATAAAACACGCTTCCATTGAACGGAAATTGAGGAAGATATGGTCGATTGAACATAGGCATTTTTAGGGAAGATTCCACTTTATTTATTTAATTTCCCTAATTTTGCGCACCACCAAGTTTGAGGTGATGGCGTACTTTGGCAATGTAAAATCGGAGGCTACGTCATTCAGGTGCTGCTGGATATGGAATTTGGGAATTCCCAAAGTCCCTTAAAGGGTCGGTACGGAAGAAAACTGCATTTCACTACAATTCAAGAGAAAATTAATCAGATATTATGCATGCATCATTGCTAAACTGAAACTAAAGCTAAGGACTGTCTCCATGGTCCCGGATGATCTACATGAATTTGGATTATGGTTACATCCATTTATTTAAGGGAGGGGCATCTTTGTAGTGTTAAGTGAAATAACTAAAGAAAAATAATAAAAATAAAAATAATAAGAACCAGTTAAGGAGAACTTACCTTCTATTATTATTCTTCACCTTTGCAGTGAGGACAATTAAAGTCACCGATTTGTTTTTTTGAAATTTTAACCTTTAATGCCTCTTTTACCTTTGCACCTCCTTGAGGGGTTGTACGCTTAATTAATTTTAAGGCTGAGGAAGGTTGATTGAAGAACCGAAAGCTTCCTACTTGGTGCTGTTTTTCCATCTTCTTTGCCGAACGGTAACTCCCACCATACTTTCTTTCGATTAGGGCTGTGATCGTTTAGCAAAATTATTAAACGTTTAATCGCAAAATTTTGCGATCGTTTAGCGATTAATTGCAAGTACCTATGATCAACATAGAAACTTTTAATTTGCTCTTGAACATGATGAATGTAAAATGCATTAGTGACGTCCGGGGACATGGTTTCCATGAACCTCAAACAAGGACACTCATAGAAGCTCAACTTTGATGTCGTAAGTAAACGTGTGTGCCATTCGTGTATGTATTTCATTTTTTCAAAAAAAGTTAAAGGGAACATCTAATTTTATGTAATAACTGCAGATTGTTTTTTATTTCGTGCGGACAAACGAGTTTTGCGATTAATCGCTGGTAGCTTTGTACTAAACGTTTATTACACATGCGATCGTTTAGCGATTAATCGCTTAACGGTCACAGCCCTACTTTCGATCATATAAATATATATATATATATATATATATATATATATATATATATATATATATATATATATATATATAGATATATATATACACATATATATAGTTACACATATATAGTTACATATATATAGTTACATATATATAGTTTTATATATAGTTAAATATATAGTTATATATATAGTTATTCATATATATATATATATATATATATATATATATATATATATATATATAAGTTAACCTTGGCAGCTTGGGACGGGTTATTTATTACAAAGGGGAAGTCACTTAAGATGCCAAGGTCCTTGTTCAGGCCCCTAATATGTATATATGTATATATATATATATATATATATATATATATATATATATATATATATATATATATATTTTATGTGAAAAATCCACGTATGCTCCATGTAACATAAACAATAAAACACATTCCAAAAATGACATAGTAAGAGCACAGATACGATAAAACAGCGTATATTTCGGACACTTCTGTGTCCTTCCTAAGGGCAAAATGGAAAGTGAAAACTTACAGCATTTTTCAGACATAACGGTAAAACAAGTACAAACAAAAACAAATGATAGACAGGCAGGTTTAGTTAACCTTGGCAGCTTGGGAAGGGTTATTAATTACAAAGGGGAAGTCACTTCAAGAGGGCATGACACGGCCAAAATAACTTTTGTGTATTGCAAGATTGAATACAGTATTCTATAAATATAATCTCACACACAGTTAAAACCGGTGCCATTCGTCATAAATGAAATTTGAAGAAAAACGTTCAAAATCCAATTTCGAAAAATGCCGCAACAGGCCACATGACTTTTATGACGCAATTGGAGGCACAAACACTGCGCTATTAAGGACGCGCATCTAGATGTGGAACTAATAAAAAGCTTGGTAAAGTTATCATATCTTAGCAACTTCATGAAAAGGATTACATCACAATACCCGCCCAACATACAGAGCGCAAAGCGCGGACCATGTTGGGGGCTTCCAAGCATATCATTGGCCAATATGTTCGCGTGCATATGCGCCCGTGTTTTAGCTTCCCTGCATATAATGAACAGCTTTGTTTTTGTCCAAAAGGGGACGCGGTCTGGGCGCGCTGTACAGAACAGCAATGAACATGTAAGGACAGTCCATAACAAGCGCGCCTTTACTCAGTGAGCTGTTCAGTAACGTTGCTATTGTGAATGGGATGCAGCGCGCAACGACGCATAGTTCACAATGTGGTCACTGGTCACGCGCGCTGCTGTAGTATCATAGCACAGGTGTTTGCAATGATGTACCCGCTAACACGCGTTAGAATGCACATGACTCGATGTGTAGAACGATGGGTGAGCTGCCTGGTCAGTGTTACTAACCGTGCCTCCAATGACGTCACGATCTTGAGACGCGCTCACATACGTTTTTTCGCTTTCGGATTTCAGATGGGCTGAGTCTGGCCTGTAACTGGGAAATCACAAGGTCGTATTACTGTGTTTATGGACGTAGTTTAGTCGGGAAATATTCGCTTCATTTCAAGCTGTACTCAAAGAATATTTACTGAGAAACGTACTTTGGCCGTGTCATACCCACTTTAAGATGCCAAGGTCCTTGTTCAGGCCCTTAATATATGTTGACAGTTTAACGACCCACTTGCTCTAAGATTTGAGGCGTTCGTTGACAGATTGGTAATTTGAACCGAGCAGAATACACTTTAGATTTGAAATGGAATGATTCGGTTCACCACAGAAATGTTTAGCAACGGGGAAATTTCTGTGGTGAACCGAATCATTCCATTTCAAACCTAAAGTGTATTCTGAACCCACTGATATGCATGCTTATTTATATTTCCATTCTTCTCACATCAAGAATTCTATTTCACGCAGTTCATTCGTTTTAAGCGTATTTGCTCATCTGACGATATTTTCCTTGAGGATTCAAATAGACTCTTTGTTAACCTCTAACGTGGGGGCTTCAGTGGTGTCGCCAAGAGGGGGCGGGGGGGGGGGGCGTGCCTCCGGTTGGCAGTGCCTCCGTGCGCTCCCAAATGATATTGGGCATGAAAAATTTTTGCACAAACAGTTCAAGCATACCTGGATATGAACACGAGGACCCACTGTCACTTTATCAGTCAAACATCATGCTGCTAACATTGCACAAAATTTTCTCAAGACTGAAATTTTGCAGCGCGCTTGGCGCGCATCCATTTGTTGAACTATGTGATGGACTGCCTTATTGGGAGACGTAATCCACAGCTAATGCTTCAACAGTTATTTGCTATATGGCCATGAAACTACTGCCGCTGGGAGTCTTGCTCCTTCAATACAATTCCTACATCAGTTATCTTTTAGTCAGATTTTATATTTGGAAACTGTAAAAAAAAAAAAATGCAATTTTCGTTGCCTTATACAACACGTATCCAGTAAATATCAGGTAATTAAATAGATAGGCCAATGTCCATCTATTTTAGATACTGGTGCCTTCAATTTTGCAAGACAGAGCTTTGATCTTCTGAATCCTCGGTGAGGCACAGCCCAGCACCACACCAGGGATCATAAAGTGGTGGGATACCTCCGAAAGGAGTAAAGGAAATTGTACAAAATTTTCATAGATGCTGAAATACCTTTTCCAAATTTTCCCCTCTAGCCCCAATCCGCAGCCGTAGATGCTACTTTTATACTCTTAAGGCTTCCCCTCAGTGGCACACCTGGAAGGTAATTGTCTCAACATTAATTTCTATCGGGCAGCATAAGTGGATTTAGTTTTAAACCTAAATGCAAACCTTAACATGATCCGTGGTCCCCATTCACCCCCGCCCCCATTGATAAATCGAGAGTCGAGGCTAACAAAAAGTGGTCAAAAGTGATTTCTATGGTTGTGGCCTGTTTGGTGTGCATCCAATGACATTTTAAAGATATTTTGATGATTCATTCTAATGGTCACAATTTATAAATACCCTAGAGCCTCCGGGGCTTTCGCCCCCTTGACCCCCCAATGAAGCGTTGTTCCTGGACCCCACCGGGCCCTACAGTGGAACCCGGGGCCAACGCCTACAGGGGAACTCTGTTCGTCACTACGACGCCTCCCAGTTATGCTCATTTTGGTGTGCCCATCTGGCGAAACGCTTGGCCCCCAGTTTCCCCCACCTCGAAGAGTGGCAACTCCACTGCGGGGATTCCCCTGCCAAAAGGTTGCTTTTACGATCTTTACCAAATTAGTCGTGAAATCATGCCACAGTACAAAAGAAAGAAGAACCAACAATATAATTCCTTTAGTGACTGTCTACAATAAACTGACCCCCTTTGTGAGCAGTATGAAACGAACTGCATGGCACTCAAAACAGACTCACAAATTTCAGAAGTTTTTTCTTCACCCCCTGTTGAAGCCTTTAGATAGCCATCAAATCTACGTAACTTGTTGGTTAAGAGCTGTATTCGTCCCACCCCTGCCCCAGCAGACATCCGCCCTTTTCAAAGACCATGGCGTAAGTTATGTGATCACATTGACACCAGTGACCATGTTACTATCAATGAACTAAAACCTTAACTTCAGAATTTCTCGTATATTCTTCTAATATACGGTATAATTAACGTCATTTACTACGACAGGTGCCCCAGTGCTCTGTACAGTAGTAAAACTAAATCCAAATTTAGGTTAAAGGGGAATTTTCATGATCCCAGACAGTTCCAATTCTCCCAACTATGCATCTTCTAGCTCCTCCCATAACTGTATGAGGCTCTTCCTTGTGCAAGAATAAACCTGTTTTATTGCTTAAGGCCATGTCCTGGTGAGCATACAAGGCTATAAAATGTAATAAAAGTACTCTCTCTGCCTTGTGTGGAATGTGAGCTACTCTGCATCTTTCAAATTTTCAAACTTTGATGTCAATCAAAGAGCAGTCGCCAACTGAGAATTTTGATATACATACACTAAAAATATACTTTGGGGTGATGACTGTCTGTCTTTAAGATACAGCAATCACCTATTCAGCATCCGTGGTAACTTCGCTGATTTGCCTTTCGCCAATCATTTTATCGGCCCCAGTCACTTGAGTGACAATGTAAAATTCTTCGTAATCATTGGCAATTTCAAAAAATGGTTCGAATAGAAAATTCAAGGAAGTTGAAAATATCCTTCACTTTAGAACGCACATCTTTGACCGAGTATTTTCATTCCCTAAGTCATAATCCGGTAACGGTTCACGGGCTTAACTACTGCGCCTGCGCCTTAACGCAATCGCATCGTTACGTAACTCTTGCTTTTAAAAATTCGATATATGTATGTAATAAATCTGCACCTATATATATATATATATATATATATATATATATATATATATATATATATATATATATATAGATAGATAGATAGATAGCTGGATGGATGGATGGATAGATAGATGGATAGATGGATGGATGGACGGTAGATGGACGGACGGACGGACGGCCGACCGACCGACCGACCGACCGACCGACCGACCGACCGACGGACTGGTTAGCAACGGGAAGGCTTGGTAGGATATGTAGGATCTCTAAAGATTCACAGAGTAGGTTACACACAGATAAGTGGAGTAGAAAATACCAAACTCAACTACGTTCCAAGAAAAGAATGCACAAACACAAAGGTGTTGGCTGGAAGCTTTCGGCTATCTTATCAGCCTTCTTCAGCCATCTGCATGGCCAATTAAATTCTCTACACTTATGAAATGGGCTAAATGCATAAAGAAAGAAAGGGTACGACGAGTTAAGTTCCTAAACAGAAGACTAAAACGCCAAGCAAACAACAATAAGAGGATAAAACAGTAAAATAGTCAAAGAAAGGATAAGCTTAAGAAAACTTCAGTTGCGACAATTGACAACAATAAAAAAGATAAAAAAGTAAAAAGTCAAAGAAAGGATAAGCAAGGGAAAACAAATTCTTTTACTAGAATTACTAGAATTTACTAGAATTCCTTTCTTTTATTTAGGCCTAAAGGTTGAATTGTTCTTAACTGGACCATCCAATAACCTTCCCGTTTGCATAAAATTGCTTCCAAATTGACAGAAGAATGAATTTTTTCTATGATAATGAACTTAATGTCTTTTAAAGAATGCGGAGTACTGGAGAAATGGATAGCGAGTTCACAACGTTTTCTACCGTTAACCATATTAGACTTGTGGTTTTTAAACCGAACTTTAAATTCTGTGGATGAAGAACCAACATATTGCACATTGCATTTAACACAGGTGGCAAGGTATACAACATAACGACTATCGCAAGATACAGAGTCAACAATAGGATAAAACTTATTAGTACTAGAACTATGAAACTTAGTGGAAGGCAATAGAAAATTAGCACAAAGGTCACCACGCCTTCTCGTGCATTTGTAGCAGCCTTGTGTAGGACTGGTAGATTGACCAGCGATGGGTCTGTGATGGTCTTTAATATTAGGATTGCGTAAATGGTCCTTTGGCGATTTACATTTACGAATAGCTCAAAAAATGGCGCGTTCAGGAAAGAAGATTCTTAAGTGACGGTGAGGTATGGAGTAAAGGGAGGTGTTTCGCAATAATTTTACCTATATTAGGTAGGGCGGGGTT
This sequence comes from Holothuria leucospilota, assembly GCA_029531755.1. Classification (NCBI taxonomy): domain Eukaryota; kingdom Metazoa; phylum Echinodermata; class Holothuroidea; order Aspidochirotida; family Holothuriidae; genus Holothuria; species Holothuria leucospilota. The sequence goes on along the minus strand of CM055972.1, from coordinate 27,307,644 downwards.
AAAATCAACAATTAAGTGGAAACGCCTGCTGTTGTAACTTCTGTGTGTAGCCTGAGGTCTTAATAAACGGTCGCGGGGGATGTCTCGAACCTTATTAAACTGGGCCTCAACAAAGTCAGGGTGGTAACCTCTATCCTCACAGCTACCATATTCTTCGAACCTCTTAAGTCTTAAGTCGAACCTCATAGGTCATCATTTGCTCCCCTAGGTCCCAAATTGAATTTTTAGATGTTTTGGTCCATTTGGATAACGGGGCTATCTCTACTGATGTTTATTCCAAGCCCACAGATGGCAACCTCTACCTTCTCACTACCAGTGCCCACCCCATAAATGCTAAGAAGAGTATCCCATACAGTATTGCCTTGCGCCTCAAGCGCATTTGTTCTAAACCAGAATACCTCCTTAAGAGAACTTTTTTCTTGACTGCTGTGATATAATAGAACACAAATGATCAACTGATAGGGATGTGTGAAGAACAACTAAATGTTTTGTCTTGTTTTAGCCTCGACTTGAGTGTTGCGGGCATGCACAAGCTTGTGAGGTTATCGCCTTCAAGTTCAGACGTCATTGTTATGAATAACATATAGACCTAGCATGGCTACCTGTCTTGTATTTTAACATGGTCAACGACCCCATGGGCAACATAAAGGCCTAAAACCTGTTTGACTGACATCTGCTTCAGTGCCATTGCAACTCAACTCATGAGCGCTTATCAAAAATTGGCCAAGTGAAATTCTCTTTCAGCAGTAATACTTCACTTGCTTCTTATAATTTTTCATGATATCCTTCTTTACTATTTGGTGAGCCTGTCACGAATGTAAGAAAACGTTTCATCTTTAATGTATCATCACGAAAGCTACCAGGACAATATTTTGGCAAGTCAGTAGTGCAACAATCTAGCTAGTGCAAAGCTTCTTTTTGTTGCATTTGATCTAATACAACTCTGATTGGACATTTCGAGAAAGTAACTTTTAAATATTTATATTTTTGTTTCCAAGAACTGAAGTGACCAATCAGTAGCATAGAGGGAACTGTCAATCCAACAGAAGCCTCTTAAATGTTTTCAAGTAAGTTTCTGATATCTCGGGACTTCGATACCTAAACATCCATATTATACATCGTCATGATTTTTGCTGGCAAAAAGATTTGTTTTCAACTGAATCTTTATCAGAAGAGAATTGTTAATAAAATGATTTGAATCAGAATTGATGTCTTTCTCGAATTTTTTGGAGAAGTTTGGTGAGCAGCTTAGGCATCATGAGCGATCCCAACACAACATTACACAAGGTATCGAAATGAAACTAAACTAAGCAAAAGTCCATACGTTATACTTGATGTTGATCATGCAGCCGCCCTATTTTGTTTTGTTTTGTTTTGTTTTTTTTTTTTTGAATTTACATATATGTAGAGAAAATTCTGATACAGGAACTTTGTATCAAGAAACTCTGAAACTTTGTATGTTTAAAAGGCATGTTGGGGAAAACAGATTTTCTTTTCGATTGTTCGAGCTTTGTGCTAGCTTCCTTAGATAGTATGTTACGTTTTAAAAAATGCGACTATTTCCCACTCCGTTTGAATCCAAAACTAATTACAAAAGGAGTAACTGTATACCTGCACAACCCACGAAACACAAGTTTTAAAAAAAGACTTAAGGCAGTCCTGTGATAGTGTAGGAAGGAACTGCACTAAACGCATCTTAATGGCTATCCACACTTCCAATGCATTTTGACTACCGTATGTCACGCACGACACCTCAACAGCTTCAACAGTTTTCGTAGCCTTGCATAGTCCAGGGAGAAGTAAATTAGTCATTAGCCTACTGCGCAGTCTCAGTGTAGTCGCTATCAAACCAGGGAGGTGGTATAAGATGCATCCAAAAAGAACGGTACAACGGTATAGGCAAAACGTAAGTTACAAAACCTGTCGACAAGAGCCATTAAAGCGTGTGAACTTTTAGGCCTTTAAGACATGTTTTCACTCCCGATATTTGAGAAACGTTGTCTTTTGAGAAAAGGGAAACATTTGTGTATCCATGACTCTCATGCTTCAGTTGGTAAGTCATTCATGAAGGCCGCATAATTATTCATTTCTGTCGATTCAGCGTATAACAAAGACCGTATGGTGCTTACAACAGGCTATTTCTAATATAACTTTCTAACGACAACCCGTCGAATTGCACGAACAGTTACGATATTACCTTTTGACGGAGAATGTCCCTATCATCTGTCAACAGTAACTGTAGGGAAAAATTCGCGCCGGAACTGTGATTATTTTCTGTCTATGGACACAAAGTTACATTTAACTTGTGCTATTGTCTGCTGAGGTACTTCTCTATGGTTATATCCTAGCCTCTACTGCAAGAAGTTATTTTGAAACCTACACGTAAATGAACTATTAAAAAGCAAACCCTGAAGTTTTACTGACAGAGTGTTAAACGTTTTTATTCAATACGTTTCTAAGATGGCAGAAGAAACTGTACTCGCCTTTCGAATTTTTAGACTTTTTGCAGTTACTGTCTGTGGACTGATGAGTATTGTGTTCAATGCGTTCAATACTTTGGTCCTTTGGAACCACAATTGCGGATTCAAAGAAGTTAACCGACTCCTTCTCCGCGTGTTGGCTGGAGTGGATTTCTTCACTGGAATATTGGTGATAATTATAGAGTATATGTATGGACTTTCTGATATTTCATCAGAATGGGACGGTTTCTGTAAGTACATTTATCCATGGCTGTTATTCAGTTCCCTTATGTCTATGTTTCTAATCGGCCTTGTTAGTCTCGATCGATTTATAGCCATCAAGTTCCCTGTGAGATACCCTTTAATAGTGCAGCAGAGACGTGTATATGGTGTGATCTTTTTGGTAACTTTAATGGCGTTTTTTGAGTCAGCATGTACTTCTTGGGGTACCAGACCATTTGACGGACTGTATTTTCATAACACTTCCCGCTTCTGTCGTATACGATTTGATACACAAACCCATAGTGTAATGTTGGGTGTTGGGTTAAGCATAGCAGCACTATACATGGTTTCAGTGTTCTTTGTAAACGTATATCTTCTCAAAGTAATCATGGAACACAAACGAAGACGTCGACAGTTTATGAGACAACAAAGAGGCATGCAAGATTCCACCACCTTTTCCCTTTCTGGAATAATTTCGGCGGAAGATTTTAAGACTATTCGGGTATTCGTTACTATAAATGTGGTATATTACTTATGCTGGCTCCCTGCCTTAGTAGAAATCACACGTTACTGGATTGACAAGGAGAGAGACATTGGAGAGGCGGCAGAGTTCTTTGTTTATTACCCTGCTTACTGCAACAGTTGGGCCAATGCAGTAGTGTATTTGTTCATGTATACCGAATATCGCAAAGTTGTAGCAAATTACGTAAGTAGGATAACTTTTTCATCTGAATCTTAAAAGAAATACCGCGAAACACTTGCATCACGGCCATGATGAATTTTACAATTGCACGGTAGGTCCGAAGAAACCGTGAAGACAACGACATTGAATGTCGATCAATAAAGGACATTGAAGTAGGGAAAACTGTCCCGGACCTTGCGTAAATGTTTCTGTGGCACAAAGCTTCCAACACGGTGTGGTGCCTCAGGCATATTGTGGCCCCTTTCCCGAGATGGGCCTGGGAAAATCCCCTGGAGCTCCATGATGTAGTAAGAAAATGTGGATATAGAACAATGTTAACTTTTTTCCGAACTTCAGATGGCACTGGGTCACATCAAGCTCTGCTAACGATTTTGAAGAGGAAATCAAACGAACAGTTTACTATACTGAAGTAAGAAAGAGGGTAGGAGTCATAGCCTAGCCAAACGGGAACAGGACTGATGAACGTTTTGGGAATAGTTATGCTTTATGGTTTTTCTTAGATATACAAGCAATATGTGCCAATTATGGGAACACGCAAAGATAGAAAAAATACAAAAGAATAAAAAGGAAACACAAAAATGGTGAAAACTGATGTTGTTTGTGTTAAGATTGTTCACTCTAATCACGCTAATTACTCTATGAATGTTACTATATAACATTGCTAAATGCGGCTAGTCTCAAAAAAAAAAAAAAAAAAAATGACTATACCATGCATATTGTGTTTTCTTTTCAACAACATCAACAGATGTATTGTTTGATTCCATTGTTATGTACTTTTGAATTCTGAGAACTCTGTTTTGGTATTACGCAGCCGACGTAGGCTACGTTCCTGTGCGACTGGTGTTTTAATTATTTTCAGGAAGGGAGCGTAAAAGTCACCAAAAAACGACTTCAGTTCACCTTATTCGATTCGATATACGATTTCCTCTTCCCACTTTCAGGGGAAAGTACGATCTAAACTATAACCTATCAGAACTGATACTTCCCTTTGTATTTGGGCAATATTCCTCCAACGCTATACTTGGTGTAATTGATTAGCTAGCAAGAGCCTTATCAAACAGTCAAATACGTATAAAGTTGCGGACGTTAGCCACTTAAAGTGAACCAGCGAGGTGTTACTTTGACAGGAGACACATGCAGGGGCGTAGATTTCTTTTCAACTTTGGGGGGATGGGGTGAAATTATTGAAAGTGTAGAAAATGTGCACGCGAACCGTGTACGACGAGCGCGAAGCCCACTCCGGGTGGGGTCCAGGGCCCTAGGGCCCCTGGTGGGGTCCAGGGGCAAAGCCCTCGTGGAGGTCCAGGGGCGAATCCCCCGGAAGCTCCCGGGTTTTAATGTCACAGAAGTGCCAGGAAGACTGTTTTAAGGGGTGAATTTCAGAGGTAAAGTTCTGGGGTACTGGTATATTTGTACATTTAGGAAAGGCTATTTTGAGCACAAAACTCATTAATAAGCTGCACTCGATTGAAATTGTACAAGAGAAGCAATGTCCTGTTATCCTTAAAAAGGCAGGGATCAACTTATAGGGTCATCCCAGACAACTGGATTTTGAATTCGGAGATCATTACAAGACCTGCAAGTTGGCTTCAGATCAGTAGCGCCGCCAGATTTTCGTGACGGGGGCACCATAGATGATGTCGTATTTATACCTCAGTTCCCCAAACAGACGCCTGTCCCCAAATCTGCGTAAATTGCACCTTTATTTTTGATCCGTCCCTGCATTTGCATACAACAGTTTTGATCTTTCGTTTGTCACTACATGAAGATGCCATCCTGGGGAAGGTCTCCCCTCCCATTTACTGTAAGAATTTTTTGTTAATTTAAGGTCTTTTAGATGCAAAATTTTTGGGATGTTTTTGGAACTGATCATATAAGGCTGGAAAATGTCCATAATTTAGTGAATGCTAAGTTTTGGTAAGGTAAAAGAGGAGAATATGTTGTCTATTAAGAGAAAGATACGTTGTCAACAAACCCCCTGAAGCCTCCTCCCTTTTGTCTATTTTACTGTCTTCTATTTCGGGAAAGTTTTTACACAAAAATACGTGCCATCTATACCGATAATGGCTGCGCGCGAAGCGCTCGGTAAAATTTTTTGAAAAGTGTATAACGACAGATACGTACTCGCAACCTTCCACATCATGCTACCGTACATGTTAGATTGAAAGATCCCCTATAGATGCGAGGCCAGTGTGTTGTAGTGTGAGTACAGGATCATGAGTACGGGTACGGGTACCAGGTCATGAGTACGGGTACGGGTACGGGTACCAGGTCATGAGTACGGGTACCAAGTCATGAGTGCAGTTTTGAGTAAGGGTAGCAAGCCTTTACTGCATTACTATAATTATTGGATATTTGGACAGACTCAAAACCCCCATATCCCTCTCCTTCCTAGAAAATTCCAACCTTGAAAAGTTTCCCATCAAGCCAATGCCCCGTGAACGAACCTGGCCGCCACTTAGTGTATGTAACCAGAGCAGCTTCCTCCACGGACAATCCAAAATTAACACACAAAATGACCTATAAAGCTTATTTAACAGTCGATTTTAGTGGGGGGGGGGGGGGGCAAATAAAGAGGATGTAACGATTCATGGTAGGATTCAATTTTCAGTCGAAATGTTTGTCAGGTTTGGTATTAAGTTGGCTGGATGGAAATTGTGTGGTGGGGATCGAGTGGCCCATGCTAAAATCGTGTATCCGGGGGAACCGTCTACTTACCGTTAGAAACTGCTGCACTATGCTAAAACACCAGTCAGCTAACGCACGACTCAGATTTTCCTGCAGAGTGGACTCTGTTCGCTCAATCTCTCTTTTAGGGTTTCGCACACCAGGGATAGCGTACGACTGCCAGGGAATATGCCGCTCAGCCTGCTACGTAGGCAATACATTTAAGTCTACTGTAGTAGCTTTAGAAGTTGCACTACAAATATGCACATGTAAACAAACAAATGACGTCACTAAATTGCGACTGCTGCATGTGGTTGGCAAGACCACAGTCGTCTGCACACAAATACTCAGCGCACTACACCCTACACTGTAAGTGTATGTACCACAGAGCTGAGTGACTATGCGGAGTATGCGGTATAATGCATGCTGTGGGTCCTACAGCTAACTTTTTCAGCTGACATGCGATCGGCTTGGTTTGTGCATAGTTAATAGACACATCTATGGCAAGCCAAATGCCCAATAATTCGAAAAAGTTGGTTTATCAATCGATAAACCAGGTTTATCGGTCGATAAACCAGGTTTATCGACCGATAAGCCAAGTTTTATTTGATAAACCAAGTTTATCGGTTGATAAACCAGGTTTATCGAATTTCTCACTTAAAAAGTCGATAATCCAAGTTTATCGATTTGATAAACCTGGTTTATCAATTCGATATTCGGCGTCGATAAACTTGGTTTTTCGACTGATAAACTTGGTTTATCGGTTGATAAACCTGGTTTTTCCATTCGATAAACCTGGTTTATCACTTTACTGATGATAAACTTGGTTTATCAAATCGATAAACTTGGTTTATCGAATCGATAAACCTGGTTTATCGATTTGATAAACCAAGTTTATCAAAAACTTGGCTTATGGGTTGATTAACTTGGTTCATCGACGCCAAATGCCCAATATTTCGATAAACTTGGTTTATCGACCGATAAACCTGGTTTATCGGTTGATAAACCAAGTTTCTTGATTTATTGGGCATTTGGTTTGCCATAGGTAAGCCAAATGCCCAATATTTCGATAAATTTGGTTTATCAATCGATAAACCAAGTTCATCGGTCGATAAGCCAAGTTTCTCGATTTATTGGGCATTTGGCTTGCGCACGCCAAATGCCCGATAATTCCAAAAACTTGGCTTATCAATCGATAAACCAGGTTTATCGGTCGATAAACCAAGTTTATCGACCGATAAGCCAAGTTCTTCTTTGATAAACCAAGTTTATCGACCGATAAAGCTGGTTTATCGAATCGATAAACCAAGTTTTTCGAATTATTGGGCATTCGGCTTGCCTTTGGCAAGCCAAATGCCCAATGAATCGAGAAACTTGGTTTATCGATTCGATAAACTTGGATTTTCGAATTATTGAGCATTCTATGGCAAGCGAAATGTCCAATAATTAGAAAAACCAAGTTTATCGGTCGAAAAACCAAGTTTATCGGTTGAAAAACCAGGTTTATCGGTCGAAAAACCAAGTTTATCGGTTGAAAAACCAGGTTTATCGGTCGAAAAACCAAGTTTATCGGTCGAAAAACCAAGTTTATTGGTCGAAAAACCAAGTTTATCTATCAAAAACCATGTTTTTCGCAGATAACCTCGGTCTTTCGACCGAAAATCTTGGTTTTTTGACCGATAAACTTGGTTTTTCGACCGAAAAACATGGTTTTTCTAGTTATTGGACGTTTGGCGTTGAAAGCTTGGTTTTTCGACCAATAATCTTGGTTTTTCGACCGATAAACTTGGTTTTTCGACCGATAAACTTGGTTTTTCGACCGATAAACTTGGTTTTTCGACCGATTAACTTGGTTTTTCGACCGATAAACTTGGTTTTTCGACCGATAAACTTGGTTTTTCGACCGATAAACTTGGTTTTTCGACCGATAAACTTGGTTTTTCGATTGATAAACTTGGTTTTTCTAATTATTGGACATTCCGTTAAGAAAAACCAAGTTTATCTTTCGATATACCAGATAAATCGAAAAACTTGGATTTTCGACTGAAAATCTAAGTTTTTCGACCGATAAGCCAAGTTATTTTGAAAATCTAGGTTTTTCAACCGATATACCAAGATTTGGAGATAAACTTGGTTTTTCGATCGATAAACCTGGTTTTTCGACCGATAAACTTGGTTTTTCGACCGATAATCTTGGTTTTTCGACCGATAAACTTGGTTTTTCGACCGATAAACTTGGTTTTTCGACCGATAAACTTGGTTTTTCGACCGATAAACTTGGTTTTTCGACCGATAAACTTGGTTTTTCGACCGATAAACTTGGTTTTTCGATCGATAAACTTGGATTTTCTAATTATTGGACATTCCGTTAAGAAAAACCAAGTTTATCTTTCGATAAACCAGATAAATAGAAAAACTTGGATTTTCGACTGAAAATCTAAGTTTTTCGACCGATAAGCCAAGTTATTTTGAAAATCTAGGTTTTTCAACCGATATACCAAGATTTGGAGATAAACTTGGTTTTTCGATCGATAAACCTGGTTTTTCGACCGATGAACTTGGTTTTTCGACCGATAAACTTGGTTTTTCGATCGATAAACTTGGTTTTTCTAATTATTGGACATTTCGCTTGCCATAGCATTCAGCGTCGATAAAATTGGTTTTTCGACTGATAAACTTGGTTTATCGGTTGATAAACCTGGTTTTTCCATTCGATAAACCGGTGTATCACTTTACTGATGATAAACCAAGTTTATCAAAAAACTTGGCTTATCGGTTGATAAACTTGGTTTATCGACGCCAAATGCCCAATATTTCGATAAACTTGGTTTATCGACCGATAAACCAGGTTTATCGGTCAATAAACTTGGTTTATCGACCAATAAACTTGGTTTATCGACCGATAAACTTGGTTTATCGACCGATAAACTTGGTTTATCGACCGATAAACTTGGTTTATCGACCGATAAACCTGGTTTATCGATTGATAAACCAAGTTTTTCGAATTATTGGGCATTTGGCTTGCCATACACATCCCTGGTTGGGAAACTCGGCGAACTGTACTATGTTGAGATCCTGATTTTCAGTAGTCACGTTACGCTAACCGTGCACAAGGCTGGTTGATTAGCTCTACTACACGTGCGTACTCGTAGCACAAGGCGTTTCATGCACCACTGTGGAAGTACTACCTACCTACCTCCAAAGTAGTACTTCTTAGCACTACTTGTGAACCTTTATCAAACGGTAATTATGAATTTTTTTTTTGTAAAAGTTTGGTTTTGTTACTTTTCAGTCTTAAAACCCTCCAAACACCGAACGGTATTTTCGGCTGGAGTTACTAGCTATCCTACATACACTGCCAACTTTACCGATAAAACCTCCGCAATTGTCAACAGACCAAAATAGGGAAATCTAAATTTTTCAGGGCAAAAATAGCCAGATTAGTGGGAAATTAGGGAGATTGGAAGATTTGACTGACATGGAAACACTAAAGTTTCCTAACCAGGGATGTGTCTAGTAACTATGGTTTGTGGTAAGCTGTTTTTATTATTCAAGATCCATCTTTATGAATGGACCATTACTTCTTGAAATGAAAGAAACTGTGCAAGCTTATTCAGGGCGTCAATTAATTTGTCAACAAACTAGGTGCATAAATTAGCCATAGTACATGGACGATTCATTTTGGTAAACATTTAGGCTAGCCAAACAGTATAGTCACTGTAATTTTGTAAACAGTAGTTCCGCGATGGGGACTGGAATTATCTAGCCTATGGTTTTGGTGGAATGAACTGCTGTCTTATATTTTAGTCTGCATGTTATGCAGTATAGTATACTGTACAGTATAGTATCATCTAGTCAGTATAGTATTATCTAGTCCTCAAGCAGGCCGTACACACTATGCTCCATTAGCACTTTGCGCCGTATAGTAGTCTAATGCACTTATCAATTGAATGACACACCCCACTACCCCCGGACATGGTCAGTCAAATGTGGGTCATTGACCAGTGACAGTGTGACTCACATGTCTGTCATTGTACTAATATTGTCTGATCACTGGAGTGAAGAGGGGTGAGATCATGTTACCTTTACCTCAGATGTCAGTCACTTTACTGACCAAGGGGTGGGTCATTGTGGGTCATTTGTTACCCATTGTACAAAGATGACAGTCTTCAGCATAGCCATTGCTCCTCATGTGCAATTAAAACCATTGTCAGACAATTTGGTGATGCACATGTCAGTCAAAATCGCAAATTGTTTATCAGTTAAGTGACTGAGGGGTGTACCCTGTCTCCTTAGTTCATGAATGGCTTGTTTTGAGTATGTGATGATATTTTTGTTACTAAGTTGGTAAATTAATGGCAAATAACTCCTTTCTTTACCTCTTGTTTGTAACATTTATGTTAAAAAAACATCTTCAGAGGTACTTGTCAAGCGAACAAGAGAAGATCTGCCAGAGTTTGCGGATTTTTTAAAGCAATTTTGAGGCAACTGCTTTTTGCCTTTGAAGGGAATAAGCAGTCACGCCAAATTCATTTTGAAAAAATCATCTGAATCTTTTAAATCGTCTCTTATTTCACTTTCAAGCATATTAAATTATATTTACAAGTATAACATTGAATATGTTAGGCAACATACTTAAGGAGTTATTCTACATTAATTTAACAGTGTCATAACAAAAAGTCACATGATTGAAAGAGCCATTCATGAAACAGAACACCTATAGGTACACCAATTAAAATTGGAGTGACTGCATATTTCCTTTAAATAAAGAGTCCAATACTGAGACACATGGTACAGTAAAACATTACAACTTTAACATGCCTTTTTAGTAGTTGACAGTTGAGTAAAGTTTATAATTTGGACAATGAGTGCGAGTACAGGTCCATGAGTACGGGTACGGGTACAAGTACCATGGCACAGGTATGAGTACGGGTACGGGTACCAGGTCATGATCGAGTACGGGTACGGGTACCAGGCCATGAGTACGGGTATGGGTACCAGGTCACGAGTACGGAAACTTGTACTCGAGTACGGGTACGAGTACGGGTACTACAACACTGTGCGAGGCACCTACAGATGTTTGGAGATGTATCTCTGTTCTTCGGAAAGTGTGATCAGAATAGTTTCATGAACTATTACCTTATTAATGGTCATGTCATGGAGTGCAAACCGTGACGAATGGGCGGGAAGCACGCCGAATTTTTTCATTAAATAAGATTTCCAAGACAAAACCTGCATTCATGCTTTACATCATCGAGACACTTTCAATTGTCCAACAAACCTACCCGTCACTGCCATAAGCGAGTCTTTCACCTGTTAATTCGTAAACTTTCAACTTTTTGCTGCTGTACTTTTCCAAAAGTTGCTATCGGAAGATATTCATAATACGAATAACACTGACTTAAGGTTTGAAGCGCGCGGACTAGCGTGCGAAAATTTTGATTGGTTTGCGAATGATTTGCTAAAATTCTGATATTTTGAGAAACATTTGTACTTTTAATGTACTTTCCAGCATACTGCACGTATCTGTAGACTGTAACATTGGGAGAGGGGAGATGATTACATCGGCCATCCCCCTAGTCAAATGTTGGGTGATATATCCCCCTATCTCCCCGGGATCTACGCCCATGGACACATCAGTGACTCTTTCTTTCAACCTAGCTAGTTGCCGACAATAATCCTAGTAATCTTCCAGATCTAATGGACTTCAAGGTTATGGAAACTTTCACGCCGTCTGCTAAATCTTAAAGAGAGGCACATGTAAATTTGCCCACTTCTTTTACATTGCCAGTCGCATGGGCGGCGATCCCGGGGGGACAGGGGGGATATGTACCCCAATATTTGAGAAATCGCCCATTGAGTTTGATTTTTCACACAGTTAATTATTGAAAAATCTGCCACTCTAAAAACGGTTGGGTACATATGCCTCCTGCTAAACTGTTGGGTAAAAAATTGACCCAAGTTGGTTACAATGTGCCCATTGCTGGGTAATCTTTTACCCAACAAGGGCCAATTTTTTACCCAACAGTTTAGCAGGAGGCATGTGTAACCAACCTGGGTAAAAGTTTACCCAACTGTTTTTAGAGTTTGGTCATGTCTCCCCAATATTGAGAACAAATCGCCGCTCTTGACCAGTCGTTTCAGTCGCAAATTAATTTGTCCCTTTTTGGCGCGTTGTGGTCCTTTAAAAATACCACATTGTCATCCCGTGTTACATTTTAAACACGAATACACCGCCCTCAAGTTGAGAAGTAATGCGCAAATTAATGAAAGATCAAAAGTAACATAGGCTTTATAGCCTCATACCTGTTTCCCGCAGTTTGCAAATAGCATAAGCAGTATTTTTATTACCAGCATCTTTAGGTTTTACTGCGACAAACAGTCGTTTTGAATGTTAAAACAGTGGCGGTTACTAGGCTGACGGCAATATGCTACACATTAAACCATTGTTTCCGATAATCCTTTTGTCAGCATAGTTGAGTCGTTGACAAAAGTTGGCTAGGACAGGAAGTAACAGTTGTAAGTATTAGACAAAAGAATTTTTGGCCCTGATGTCTTATGATCGGTCATTAAATGAGTATCTCCTCACTCTTAATCCTATCAAACAGGATTAGAATAAATTACATTTTCAGTTGAATCTCCCACCAAAGTAACGACTCACCGAATGAACTTTCTAAAGATGACGTTTTGTTCAGGAATGGACTTCATAAAAATCCTCAGTATCTCCGATAAATGTCCTTTCATTTGGTCATTAAATAAAATCAGACGCTTGATTTTAATGTAAATTAGATATTGCACTATAACGCAGCAATCCTTTAAACAACAAAATAACACCTTTCAATTAAGTTGAAAAGCCTAAACGTTCTTAATACAGTACGCTTATATGTCTGAGTCCGCTATTAGATGGGTGTGCACCAGACGTCTAATTGCCAAAAAGTATTGCCAGAATAAGTTTGCGTGTGTCAGGCATGGGGGTGTGAACCGTTGCAAGTGAAGCCTGCATGTCGAACATTCATTTTAAATCATTTAAATGATAAGAAATGCTTAGACACTTTCAAGGTACTTATCAACGTCTGCCTAAAAGGCGAAGATGACGTAACTATGGGGAGAAGAACTCCTTTGGGAGTATCTTTTGATTTTCGTCCTTCGGCTCTTCGCCAAAGAGTCGAGGGGACTTTGGAAAGTCTACTTATTTTTAGGTACAACAGGTTAAAATACAAACGACAAGCGCTAATGTGTTTTATAGAAGACTCTGTTTTATAGAACTTGTAATTGTCGAAGCACGAAATATTGGTCATATGGTAAATTTCTTTGACATACACTGCTCAAATACTTGTAAATTAACCGAAACTTTTGGCACTACTGTATTTCTATGTTTTGTTTTGTCTTTCATTGGACTACTGGAATGATCCTAATGCTAAAGTAAAACATACAAGCACACTTAAAAGTTTCAAAGAAATGATTTGTAATGTTACATAAACAAATTATTTTGTACATATCTGCACCTTGCAATCTTGTCGTTGTACTTCCATTTCGAGGATTTATGGGTTTAGTTCTATGTTTTACTCGTTTGGCTGCTGCTCTTCCAATCCATTTACTTGGTTTTAATTTTTTACTTCCTTTACTGACAATTACGTGAAGGACCTCAAGTAAGATTAGTGCTTATGCAACTCTTAATGAGTTTTCCTCTTGAAAGCTGAAATAAAACTTAAATAAATAAATAAAAAAAAAAATGAATAAAAAAACGATTTTGTAAAACCAGTTTATTTTCTTGCCACTTATCAAGACCGTTCTTGCTTGTATGCGTGGCATCTGCTCTTTTAAGCTAGTCTAGAATGGCACCATATGCATGAAAGACCTATGGTGTAAGGGACTGACGGCTGAGAGGATGGTCACGTTAAGTAATAGTGCCCAGTTAGGCTGTAAGACTTCCAGACAAAATTGGACACAATCCTCTACTCCGGGAGGGAAGAAGCCTTCCCTGCTCCAGAGGGGGTAGGGCAGGGAATATTTTCAAGACTCAGTGACCATATAGTAGCGAACTGCGACCACGATGGATTGACCGGCAGTGAACGCATCAAATATGGGCTATCAGGTTAAAATACTTCTTAGATTATTGGAAGAGACACTTTCAATGTTGCAAAGCCTGTCATCAATCATTTTAACGGCCCCAATCACTTGAATGACAATAAAATTCTTCGTAATCATCAGCAATTCCAAAATATGATTCGAATAAAAAATGTAAAGAAAATATCCTTCACTTAAGAATGCACATGCATCTTTGGCCGATCTTGGCTTCGTAAACGGTATTTTATTCTCTAAGTCATAATCCCGTAACGTTTCTCGGGCATTTATATACTGCCTGCTTAACTGCTGCGCCTGCACCTAAACGCGATGGCATCGTTACGTTATTTTTTCAAATTCGATATATGTATGTATTATATCTGCACCTCTTCATTAAGCGTCTGATATTCACTGAGGTAGGAGATCGATTTCAATCTCCGAAATATTTGAGGAAAAATAAAGTTTGTTGGTAGAAAGAGACATTTTCGCTTATTACCATTTTTGAACTATTCAACTATTGTATTAACTGATACGTGGACGGATTTAAACATCATATATATATATATATATATATATATATATATATATATATATATATATATATATATATATATATATATATATATATATATATATATATATAAACATCTTTATGTACATATATATAGATTTAAACATTCATATATATAGATTTAAACATCATATATATATATATATATATATATATATATATATATATATATATATATATATATAATATATATATAACGCTAATTCCCACCTTAAGGGGAAATTGTTATATCTGCTTGTACATAGGGCGAAAAAAAGATAATAAAATACATAAAAAATAAATTCGCCCTAACGTCTAAACATATAATTAACGTTATTTCAATGGCCAGCCATCCGTTCGTGTTAACAGCTAGGTGTCCGTAAATTTGACAACTTTGAAGTAATAGCATCTAGTTTGTAAATCTAAGAGGGCGCCCTTGTAAGTTTACGTATTCCTATAGAAAAAGTGTATGGAAACGTTAAGGCGAAACTTATATTTCACCCGAAAATTTTTTTCCCCTTAAGGTCGACTTTTCAACAACAACTTTCCCCCTAAGTGCCGAATTAGAGAAATATATATATATATATATATATATATATATATATATATATATATATATATATATATATATATTTCTCTAATTCGGCACTTAGGGGGAAAGTTGTTGTTGAAAAGTCGACCTTAAGGGGAAAAAAATATTCGGGTGAAATATAAGTTTCGCCTTAACGTTTCCACACACTTTTTCTATAGGAATACGTAAACTTACAAGGGCGCCCTCTTAATTTACAAACTAGATGCCATTACTTCAAAGTTGTCAAATTTACGGACACCTAGCTGTTAACACGAACGGATGGCTGGCCATTGAAATAACGTTAATTATATGTTTAGACGTTAGGGCGAATTTTTTTCTTATGTATTTTATTATCTTTTTTTCGCCCTATGTACAAGCAGATATAACAATTTCCCCTTAAGGTGGGAATTAGCGTTATATATATATATATATATATATATATATATATATATATATATATATATATATATATATAATATATATAAAACAGTCGCTTAGGGACCTTAAGCCATTTTTTCTCTAACACGGCACTTGCCTTATAGTACTGAAAAAGGATTTTAATATGTGAATGAAAAACTCGGCCTCAAGCAGGATTCAGGATTCGAACCAGCGACCTCCCGTTCACCGAACGGATGCTCTGATAAATAAATAATAATTAAATAAATGACTTAATATAGCCCCGCCATCATAAAAAATATGTTCGGCAGCGCTTTACACACAAAAACCTCACGAAACAAGAAAGAATTATGTTTTAATTTAAACGATTCTAAACTGTGGGCATGCCTTATATCAGCTGGGAATCTATTCCACAGTGATGGAACCGCATCCAAGAAGGCACGGTCACTACCGTTAGTTCTTGTTATGGGAGCCTGAAGTAGGTTGTCACCAGACGAGCGAGGGGTACGGACGGGTTTGCAGAGAACAACCAAGTCATTTATGTATTCAGGGGCTATACCATTTAAAGCCTTATAAACAATTAAAACAATCTTGTATTTTACACGATAAGAAATAGGTGGCAAGTGCAGATCCTTTAGTATAGGGGTTATATGATGGTATTTCAAGGCACCAGTAATTAACCTGCCCGCCATGTTCTGCACACGTTGGAGGGGAGATAATGAAGACTGAGAAATGCCGTATGTAGAATAAAGAATTAAGTTCAGCGTAGAAGTAACAAAGGCCTGAACAAGTTTTTCAGTTTCGGCTCGGTTAAGTAGATTACGAATAGCCTTAATATTCTTTAAGTGAAAGTAGGACGTACTACAGACGGTATTTATATGTCGATCCATTGTAAGGTTACTATCAAGTATACAACACCGATATTTCTTGCATATGGAAATGTTGGAACATTTGTGTTACCAACATTAACAGACTGAACCAAATTACTCTGTTTGAAGTAAGAAGATGTACTGTTCAATACTTCAGTCTAAACCATAAGAGTTCTTTCACCCACCCTCAGTGTAGTCGCTATCAAACCAGGGAGGTGGTATAAGATGCATCCAAAAGAACGGTACAACGGTACAGGCAAAACGTAAGTTACTTAAAACCTGTCGACAAGAGCCATTGAAGCGTGTGAACTTTTAGGCCTTTACGACATGTTTTCACTCCCGATATTTGAGAAACATTGTCTTTTGAGAAAAGGGAAACATTTGCGTATTCATGACTCTCATGTTTCAGTTGGTAAGTCATTCATGAAGGCCGCATAATTATTCATTTCTGTCGATTCAGCGTATAACAAAGACCGTATGGTGCTTACAACAGGCTATTTCTAATATAACTTTCTAACGACAACCCGTCGAATTGCACGAACAGTTACGATATTACCTTTTGACGGAGAATGTCCCTATCATCTGTCAACAGTAACTGTAGGGAAAAATTTGCGCCGGAACTGTGATTATTTTCTGTCTATGGACACAAAGTTACATTTAACTTGTGCTATTGTCTACTGAGGTACTTCTCTATGGTTATATCCTAGCCTCTACTGCAAGAAGTTATTTTGAAACCTACACGTAAATGAACTATTAAAAAGCAAACCCTGAAGTTTTACTGACAGAGTGTCAAACGTTTTTATTCAATACGTTTCTAAAATGGCAGAAGAAACTGTACTCGCCTTTCGAATTTTTAGACTTTTTGCAGTTACTGCCTGTGGACTGATGAGTATTGTGTTCAATGCGTTCAATACTTTGGTCCTTTGGAACCACAATTGCGGATTCAAAGAAGTTAACCGACTCCTTCTCCGCGTGTTGGCTGGAGTGGATTTCTTCACTGGGTTATTGGTAATAAATATAGAGTATATGTATGTACCTTCTGATATTCCATCAGAATGGGACGGTTTCTGTAAGTACATTTATCCATGGCTGTTATTCAGTTCCCTTATGTCTATGTTTCTTATCGGCCTTGTTAGTCTCGATCGATTTATAGCCATCAAGTTCCCGGTGCAATACCCTTTAATAGTGCAGCAGAGACGTGTAAATGGTGTGATCTTTTTGGTAACTTTAATGGCTTTTTTTTATATCAGCATGTGCTTCTTGGGGTACCAGACCATTTGACGGACTGTATTTTCATAACACTTCCCGCTTCTGTCGTCTACGATTTGATACACAAACCCATAGTGTAATGTTGGGTGTTGGGTTAAGCATAGCAGCACTATACATGGTTTCAGTGTTCTTTGTAAACGTATATCTTCTCAAAGTAATCATGGAACACAAACGAAGACGTCGACAGTTTATGAGACAACAAAGAGGCATGCAAGATTCCACCACCTTTTCCCTTTCTGGAATAATTTCGGCGGAAGATTTTAAGACTATTCGGGTATTCGTTACTGTAAATGTGGTATATTACTTATGCTGGCTCCCTGCCTTAGTAGAAATCACACGTTACTGGATTGACCAGGAGAGAGACATTATAGAGGTGGCAGAGTTCTTTGTTTATTACCCTGCTTACTGCAACAGTTGGGCCAATGCGGTCGTGTATTTGTTCATGTATACAGAATATCGCAAAGTTGCAGCAAGTTATGTAAGCAGGATAACTTCTCCATCTGAATCTCAATAGAAATACCGCGAAAAACTTACATCACCGCCATGTTGAATTTTACAATTGCACGGTAGGCCCGAAGAAACCGTGAAGTTATTGACATTGCATGTCGATCAATAAAGAACATTGAAGTAGAGAAAACTGTCCCGGACCTTTTCACCGACGTAGGCCACGTTGCAGTGCGACTGGTGTTGAATTACTTTCAGGAAGGGAGCGTGAAAGTCACCATTAAATACGACTTATTCGATTCCGTATACGATTCCCTTTTCCCACTTTCAGGGGAAGGTACGATCTAAACTTTAACCTAATCTGAACTGATGTTTTCCTTTGTACTTTGGTAATATCTTTCTCCAACGATATACTTGGTGTGATTAATTAGCCAGCAAAAACCTTATCAAACAGTCAAATATGTATAAAGTTGCGGACGTTGGGCACTTAAAGTGAACCAGGGAGGTGTTACTTTGACGAGAGACACAACTGTAACACTTTGTTTCAACCTAGCTAGTTGCCGACACTGTAATCCCTTTTTCGTAGCAATCTTCCAGATATCAAGGTGACAAACTAAACACAAAGTTTCACTTCTTGTGCTAAATCTTGAAGAGCGCCACAGGTATTAAACTTGCCCATTTCTTTTACATTGCCAGTTTTTTCAGTCGCAAGTTAATTTGCCCCTTTTTAGCGCGTTGTGGTCCTTTTAAAAATACCACATTGTCATTCCGTGTTACATTTTGGACACGAATACACGCCTTCAAGTTGCGAGGTAATACGCAAATTCACGAAACATCAACAGTAACGTAGGCCATATAGCCTCATACTACTTCTTTTCCGCATTTGCAAATAGCATAAGCAGTACTTATATTACCAGCATCTTCAGGTTTTACCGCGAGAAACAGTCGTTTTGAATGTCAGAACATTGGCGGTTACTAGGCTGTCGGCAACATGCTACACATCAAACCTTTGTTTCCGATAATCCTGTTGTCATTGACAAAAGTTGGCTAGGACAGGAAGTAGCAGTTGTAAGTATTAGACAAAAGAATTGAAGGTCCTGAAGTCTTATTATCCGTCACTAAATGAGTATCTCCTCACTCTTAACCCGATCAAACAGGATTAGAATAAATTACATTTTCAGTTGAACCTCCTGCCAAAGTAACACCTCCCTGAGTGAACTATCTAAAGATGACATTTTGAACTTATTCAGGAATGGATTTCATAAAAATCCTCAGTATCTCCGAGAAAAGGCCTTTCATTTGGTCATTAAATAAAATCAGACGTTCGATTTTAATGTAAATTAGATATTGCACTATAACGCTGCAATCATGTAAACAACAAAATATAACACCTTTCAATTAAGTTGACAAGCCTAAACTTACTTTAGTACAGTATGCTTATGTCTGAATCCGCCACTGGATAGGTGTGTACGAGACGTCAAATTGCGAAAAGTTTTGCCAAGAATAAGTTTGCGTATGTCAGGCATTCGGGTGTGAACCGTTGCGAGTGAAACCTGCAAGTCGAATATTCGTTCTAAATCATTTAAATGATAAGAAATGCTTAGACACTTTCAATTTACTTACCAAAGTCTGCCTAAAATGCGAAGATGACGTAACTATGGGGAGAAGAATTCCTTCGGGAGTAACTTTTGGTTTTCGTCCTTCGGCTCTTCGCCAAAGAGTCGATGAGACTTTGGAAAGTCTACTTATTTTTAGGTACAACAGGTAAAAACACAAACGACAAGCGTCAATGTAGTTTACAGAAGACTCTGTTTTGTAAAACTTGTAATTGTCGAAGCACGAAATATTGGTCATATGGAAAATTCTTTTGACATACACTGCTAAAATATCTGTAAATTAACCGAAACTTTTGGCGCTACTGTTTTTCTATGTTTTGTTTTGTCTTTCATAGTACTAGTGGAATGACCTTAATGGTAACGTAAAACATGCAAACACACTTTACAAATTTCAAAGAAATGATTTGTAATGTTACATAGTCAAATTATTGTGTACATATCTGCACCTTGCTATCTTTTATCTACGCGTTATACTTCCATAGACCTTTTTCCAAATAGAAATTACAAAGGATTGTGGGATAGAGTTTTTGGTACGCGTTGTTAATCTTAATGGCATTTTACTGTGGCCAAAAAGGATGAGAACATAAATTCTATCCCACAATCCTTTGTAATTGCTATTTGGAAAAGGGTCTGTTTCGAGGATTTATGGGTTTAGTTCTATGTTTTTCGTATTTGACTTTTGCTCTTTAATGTATTTACTTGTTTTTAATTTTTTTTTCTTCCTTTATTGAAAATTGACCTCATGCAGGGGCGGCGCCACAGGGGGGGGGGGGGCAGGGCAGGCATTTCCCCCCTATGGTTTTTTACCCAAAAAATAAAATCGTTTAAATAACGTTTTAAGACACATAATTTTTGTAGGGGGTGGGGTGAGGTGTAATAGTATAATGGAATAAAGTATTGTGATACATTTTCCGTCGCTATAGGACATTTTCGGTGTAAATCCTCGAAAATTTTGCGCGCTTCGCGTGCGTTGTCTTCTCTGTCTAACTCATTGTACATCCGTCCCATACTGCAATAGTCCTTCGTGCAAATATTTGGAATGTTCGAGTATACACGCATTCATCATTTGCTATATAGTCTATCTTCATCCACCTCAAAGCTTACACTCAGGCCCCTTCTACGTCCCAGAAGACCCATGATTGAATTTCTCTCTGATTTTTTTTTTTTGCCATTTAAGGGTTAATACCTAGTAGCGTAAACAATAGGGGGGCCAAAATACAGTATATCCCCTTGCGAGATTCTGTGAAAATTGCTGTCTATTTGAAAACAAGCAAAACATAGTATTCAACACTAAACTGACTGATTTGAGTGATTAAAATTTAATTCAAATCCGTATTTGACCGACGTATTTATCAATATTCTGTAAATTCTCGGACTACGCGCGAATGTGGTATCTATTACGAATTCCATGGCTACCTTCACGACCGTGGCTCATGGAGAAGTAGGCCTACATCATATTTTAGTGTGTAAATCCAGTACGCATGTACATACCAGCTCTAGTTGTACACTTGCCCTACACATGCAGTGACATGTCTGTGGTGCAGTATCGTATCCAACCAGGGAGGAGGAGGGGGGGGGGGTAGGATTTTCACTTCCGTGTACATTGTTCAATCATGTCACAACAATCACAAAATGGTTAAATTGGTACGCAGGGAAGGTTATACCAGAGGGAGCAGTTCCGTGAAAGTGGGAAAATATATATGAGGCGTTTGACATATCTAGATGTCTTCAGTGCAATTTGAAAGGTCTGAGAAGGACCATTTAATTGCGATATAGAAGCCATTTTGGCAACATTTTAAACGGTACGCTCCGTGCCAACCGTTAGTGGCGCTCCGCTTCTATACCAACGCAACCAAACGCCGTTCACACGCTCATGCCTGTCAGTCGTCACGTATCAAGTATCGTACGGTTCAAGACTGCCTCCAGGATCCCGAGAAGTGCCATTTCATGCAGTCTGGGGGGTCTGTAGGGCGAAAATTCTCTTTTACGCTTCGCACCAA
Organism: Holothuria leucospilota; assembly: GCA_029531755.1. Taxonomy (NCBI): domain Eukaryota; kingdom Metazoa; phylum Echinodermata; class Holothuroidea; order Aspidochirotida; family Holothuriidae; genus Holothuria; species Holothuria leucospilota. The sequence continues at coordinate 27,285,814 of CM055972.1, read as the reverse complement.
ACTATGATGGCGCTCCGCTTCGATGGCAACTTCCATTCTGCGCCCCTCCCCCAATAGCCAACACAAATCGCCGCCCTTGCCCGTTTGTTATGTAATCGTGGACAATAAGTGCAACAAAATTGGAAAACTGTAGTCGGCCAAAAGTAAAGAACGTTGGATTACTTACCTAGAAACTAGATTTCTCGAGAAAAAATATGACTTCAAAAGATGCAAAATATTGTACCAGATTGCGTCTAAGGCTTCCCGGTAGTCGAAAAAATCTTTCACACCCCCTCCCCTTAACCCCTCCCTCAGAACCGCGATCACTCATCTAATGCCTGGGGCGGATGCAGGGGGAAGGATGCAGTCGCACCCAAAAATTCAAGAAAAAACGGCAAAAACGTTTGTTAAGCTTTAGTATGAGGAGGGGGCAGGATGCAAGTACGCTGCATCTTCGGTCTATGTCTGTCCCCTATACGTTTCTTTGCCCGTGTTTTTTTCGTTTCTTCAGTTAAACGTACGTTACCTATCCATTCATTGTCAGTTCTATTCCTTTACGCTTCCGTTACTTTTGCGTTAGTATCCGTCGAACATTCGGTAAAGATACTGTACTTCTACGTTTCATCCGTTTGTTGTCCGGTAATGATCCGGTGAGCAAATAGCAATCACCGGAGACGAACGGATACTAACGGAGAAGTCCAGTATGAGAAACGCACGAGAAAATGATAAAACGGAAGCTTAACGGATAAGTAACGAATACGTAAGGGGGACCTTTTTCGGTCGACGTCCGGTCCAAGTTTTGTTCATGTTCAAAATCTCTCGCCGTTTCTTACCGGACGTTCCCATTCATGAAACGAAGTCGGCGGAGGAGAACAGGAGACAGAACGGATACTAACATATATCAACGGAGTGCCATTTTGGGTGTTCGTTTCCTCTCCGTTATTGCAATCCGGTGAGGTGTGACAGGCGCTTAAAGACTGACGTGTGTTATGGTACGGTATCTCCCTCCCTCCTCCCTCCCTGATGACGCCATCCCAACCAATTATTTATACCTCTGCCTGTGAATCCATTCTTAAGGTTTAAGTCCAAATTTTACATAAATAATACTGCAATAAAATAAATTTCAATCAGTTTTGTCTCTTATCCCATACATGCACGTTTCATTTTAGGAGTTTAAAGTGGACCTAAAAGTGTAGAATTATAAGAATATATATTTTAGACGCTGGAAACGAATTTCACTCATCCAACTCTCATTCTCATAGCTCACCCTGTTGCTGAGATATGAAAAGTTAAAATTTATTCACTTTATTTGAAATAGTCGATTGCGCAATAAGTTGTGATGATCTTCTTGTAAAACTCACATTACTTGCTTTTGTTTCCTTTTTAAATTGAAATGTTTATATAACCTTGCAAAAATTACTGTTGTACGGAGAGGTGTTGTATAGTCAAGTCACCCTATAACAGTGAGAAAGTGATCACATTTTGGCACAAGGTGCAGAGGCTTTCGAAAAAATAAAGAAAACAAAGAATGTAATTTGAGTAGTACAAGAATGACACCACAAATTGTTGCGCCATCTACCATTTTAAATTGAATAAGCACCAACATGTTATATATCTCAGCTCAGGAATTCCTGTAAAGACGGCAGTTAGACCATCTGGATTCATTTTCCAAGCTTTGTAACATATGTTTTTGAATTTTTAGCCTTTAGGTACACTTTAAATTTAGCTAAAATTTGGCAGTTCTTTGTAGACCAAAAAATGCATTTTCTATGCGAATTTCTTTCAATATAAAAAGTTGATTTAACTGTATTTTCAAAGTAAAGTGAACTTAAAGCAAGCTGGAGTGATTTCACATTCTCACATTGATGAGCAGTTCTCCCTTTTCTGTGCCTTTCAATCGTTTTGACTGACAGACCCTTAAGGGTGCAATTTGCAAAATTTCAATATCTCCTATGCATATTACGTAATGATACCATACGATTATGAAGGACACTAAATCGGATTTAAATTTAACGATATACATAAATCAGTCTATTAATGCGAGGAAATGACGTCACTCCTGTTTGCGTAAAGTTTACTTTAGCTTGCAAATTTGGTTACATCATTGGTTCAAAAACTCGAAAAACTATAGGTAAAAAATTAATGTTATCTCATAAGAGTTATGATTCCTCTCCCTTTTATAAAATTCAATTTTGCGTTAAAACCCTTCCTCATTGATTCGGTTTTTCTATAAGCAAGAAAAAAATCACATGATGAGGATTAATTTTTTCTCATTAATTAAGAAATTGCAGACATGAGATCCATATTTCAAGGATGAATACATACAGTTTAGAACACTCGGGAAGTGCCGTTTCTGGCCATCTGGAGGGTTTGGAAAGTCAAAAATTTTCTTGAACGCTCCGCACCAACCGATGGTGGCGCTCCGTTCAGAAATATGTATTACCATTTTTCATAGATTTATTTTTCCTCCTTAATTGAGGAATTGCAGACATATGATCCATATTTCAAGGCTGGGTACATGCAGCTTAGAATACTCGGGAAGTGCCATTTCCGGCCATCTGGAGGGCTTGTGAAGCCAAAAATTTTCTTGTACGCTCCGCGCCAACCAATGGTGGCGCTCCGCTTAGATAGTCTTGCTGCACTCGCCCCCCCCCCCCAATATTTTTTTCGTTCCGCAGCGCCTGCTGCATAGTTGAAAGCGTCTCATTCAGTGAGGGCCCGATTTTTTTCACTGACAGACAAACAAACCTTCTCACAGTTCGTATTTATTTTAGAAAAAAAATTTTGAGAGAGAGAAAAATAAAGTCCAAGAAAATGAAAACGCCCAAAATGCAGGTTCTGATAGGGGGGGGGGGGGGGTAGGGTGAGGATCGGAAGTCTTCAATGTCTGCACCCCCAAAACAATAAAGCTGGGTCCGACCCAGCATGCTTTGCCCCCCTATCGAAAAACCCTGGCGCCGCCCCTGACCTCATGTAAGATTAGCGTTTGTGCAACTCTTAATGAGGTTTCTTCTTGAAAGCTGATATAAAATAAAATGAATAAATGAATACAAAAAATAAGTAAATAAATAAAAAAGAGCGATTTTGTAAAACCGGCTTATTTTTCTCACACTTATCAAGACAGGTCTTGGTTGCATGCGTGGTACCTGCTCTTTTCAGCTAGTCTGATCTAGAACGGCGCCATGCATGAAAGACCTATGATGTAAGGGTCTGACGGCTGAGAGGATGGTCTGGGAGGCAAGAAGCCTTCCCCCAAAGAGGGTGGGGCAGGGAAGGTTTTCAAGACCCAGTGACCACATAGTAGCGAACTGCGACCATGGATTGACCAGCAGCGAACGCATCAAATATGGGCTATCAGGTTAAACGGCTTCTTAGATTATTGGAAGGAGACACTTTCAATGTTGCAAAGTCACTAATAAACCTTATGGCGTGGTGTGACAATAATGTCTAACAAGAGACTGATACCACTTGAAGAAATTTCTTACGGCTTGGAGATAATTGGAGGCGATGCACGCCCTACTTTGCTGAAAATAAGCTTAGAAAATACAAAACGTATTAGACTAAATAGCTGCATTCATGAAATTGTGAGCATAGCAGTATCTTCTGCAAATCGGCCATAGTTTGCAGGTGGAACCCGCATATTTCATAATTGTATGCATGGATATTTTGTAAAACACTCAATTCTTGGCTTTGCGGTAGCATAGTTGAAGGGATGTCAATGTAACTGTTTGGGTACTTTATCGCCAAGGTGACCAAAACACGAATGCTGTCGGGGCTCGTAATTTATATTGCTCTAAGGCCGATAATTTCTAGCTTCCGATAGCAGTAATTAGATCAGGTGCACTGCTGTCGCGAGCTCTGTTGAATAGAAAAAAGAGGTTAATCGTGTACTTTTGTGTTAAGTTTGTGTTTAGTTTGTGTAATGTGTTATGCACGCTCTTTATTCAGTAGTCCCTGCGTCGGGCTCTTCAGGGAGTATTAATATCCATGCAGGTAAGGGTCCAGCGGACGAAAACCGGAAGCTCTGTGGTAATTACAAAGTGATAATACTAGTAAAATGAACACTGAGAGTTCAGACAAAGAGCTTGCAATATAGAGAGTGAACCCAGGTAGCATTCCCATATAGGATCCTTGGGGCCCCATATGGGCCAGCATATGAGGCCCATATGATTTTTCATCCAAGATTCATAAGGGCCCATATGGGCCAGCCCATATGGGCCAGCCCATATGGGCCAGCCCATATGGGCCAGCCCATATGACCCATATGAAATAGTTCTGGGGCCAATGTGGGCACCTGGTCCACATGGGCCCCAGAACTATCCCACATGGGTCATATGGGCATATGGGCTGGCCAATATGTCCCCTTATGAATCTTCGGTTCAAAATTCATTGTGTCTCATATAGGGCCATATAGGTTTGCTATCTGGGAACTAAAGGGTAGTATAAACAACAGCAGCCTGGTCGTGGACTATAATGCATGTTTCAGAATATTTTTTTTTTGCAACTTGCATAAACATTCACTACGGACCGATAATGGGTACGATAATGGGTACGCGAGAAGCCCGTCGTAAATGTTTCGAAAAGATGTAAAAGGAGATACAGGCCTTCATAGCCTACTATCAATCGTTCATATCATGCTACAAATGTAAATACTAGATAATAGATTACTCTAAGATCCCCTTTGACTCGTAGTACGTACAGGCATGTTGGAGATTTTGCTAATACCTACCATGGGGAGGTCTAATATCACCTCTCTGCACCTTTACTCTCCCTCCCATTCTCCATTGCTGGAATTATAGCTGTTCGTCTGGATTTTCGTTCAAACTTAGTAAAAATACGATGGTTGTAAAGTGCACGGCTTCAAACTCTACAGTATAATTTGAATGTCAGGTAACAGGCATCATGGGAATGCCCCATTTTATATAAGTAATTCAGAGCGTCTGGAGGGCCCTATACCAGTGTCTGCCAGCCTTAGATACTCTTTTATAATGCACAATGAAGCAAAGGAAGATTTTCGAAATGGTCCAAGGATATTTTTGTGGACTCCACGAACGCATTTTTGCATAAAAATTTTCCCCGAATAGAAGGCACTAAAGTAGCCAAAAGGGGGTCTTAAGGAGGTTGTTTGACAACATACCTTTCTCGTAGACACCATACTCTCCACTTTCACCTAACCAAAAATTAGGATTCACTAAATTATGGACATTTTCCAGCCATAATTGATCAGTTCCAAAAATATCCCAAAGTTAGCCTTTTTGCACCTTGGCAAGCTTAAATTAACAAACACATTTCTCAAAGGGGGAGGGGTGCCCCTCGGCCCCCCTCGGCTCCCCTTCCCTCCCCTTAGACGGGTCCCCAGGGCGGCACCTTTATGTAGTGACAAAGAAAGGATCCCCCACTTCTGTATGCAATTGCAGGGGCGCATTAAAAGGTAATTTACGTAGACATGGGGTTAACTGAGGTGGCATTAAGACGTCATCTGTGGTTCCCCTCCCATTCACCAAATTCTCGTGGCGCCACTGTTGAAAATTCCTAATAGTAATAAGGTATCGGAGTGCGAATCGTAATGAATATGCGCAAATCGCTACGACGTTTTCCATTAATATCATTTCAATGCCCTATGCCAATGAAAAGGCGAGTCTTCCGCATGGTTATTTGTATGCCAGTTTTCGTAAAATATGTCTTCCTCTGCATTTGCATTCTTGCAATTTTTCTATACTGCGATTATTTCTAGCACATCACGAAGAATCGGCCTAATTGTAAAACTCCCACCGGAATGATTGCAAAATACCTTTGAGACGATAGGCCCTATTGATAACAAGCACAGCAATTAAAATGAGGCTGGAAGCGCCCGAAAATTTTGATAGTCTGCGTAAGATTCATGAAAATTTTAATATTTTGAGAAGGACTTATGATAGGAAGTGATTACAGTAAATTCATACCTTACGAAAGCACACCTCACTAATTACCCCCCACAGAAATCTATAGACTTAAAAGACCGGGCCCTTTGGAGCTCATTGTAAATTTGTTCGGAAATTTTCGGGAATCAATAAAGGGGGCACACCACACCCTTGCATGGCTATGTGCCCCTTGCCAACTGCACTGGTGGAGGCACCTACTTTCGTTTCTTCTCCCTCGGTTTTCCCCTCCTCTCGGCTCCTCCCTTCTAGGTGTGGCCCTGCTTGTTCCCGAAGCAAGTTAAGACCAGCCTGAGACGGCTGCGCATGCAGAATCCTGGGGCGGTATAGTACAGGATATACGAACGGACCAAACCGGCCGCGGCTCTAATACCTGCGACGGAGGTAGAAATACCTGGATTATGGCCGATAAACTTGGCCTTATCCACAGTCCAAGTTTATGGTCTGAAAATCCAGGTTTATCGGCAAAAAATCCGGGTTTATCGGTCGAAAATCCATGTTTTTCGACCGAAAATCCAAGTTAATCGGCTATAGACATGGTTTATCCCCGATAAACTTGGATAATCGACCGATAAATATGGTTTATCGCCGAAAAACTTAGATTATCAATGGTAAACCAGGTTTTTCGATTGAAAACCTGTCATGTTAATTGGTGATAATCCAAGTTTATCGCCAACTGATAAACCATGTTTATCAGAGTCACAGTCGGTAATCCAAGTTAATCGGCGATAAAACCATGTTGAACGATCGAAAAACATGTTTTTTCGTCGGCAATAAACCTGGCTTTTCGAGCGTTAAACCTGGTTTATCGGTGATAATCTAAGGTTATCGCGATAACTTTCGATAATCGGCCGAAAAACATGGTTTATCGGCGATAAACTTGGATTATCAATCGAAAATCTAAGTTTTTCGGTCGACAAACATGGTTTTCGGTAGATAATCCATGTTTTTCGAATTATTGAGCATTTTGCTTGCCTTATGCAGCTTGTGTCTATAGTATATTGTGCAACAAAAATCTCACGTGGCCGTGGGATCGGCCACAGTGAACCGTGTATGTATGTCGTGTGTCATGAATACTTGGACAGCTGGCTGTCATGCAAAACGTAGATAATAGCTGGTGCCATATACATACACCCTTTACTGTCTTTTACACAATTCGTGGCATGTTCAACGTTAACGAGGACTGACCTGCAATACTCTGGTCAGACAGTAGGCTCCGCTGTTGCGACGGGAAACATGTTCCATTGTTTTCATCAGTCTGTTTAGAATAGAATTGAAGCAGGCCAGGGTATTGTGCCTTGGAACAGTCACGTAACATGCAGGTCGTGGTATAACTTAATGTCACAGGTAAAATAAATGCTGAAGTCAACGTTAGAGCTAGGCCCCCTAGGCTAAGTCTATGCTACATAGGCCAACGTTACACTTTAACATAATTATGCACATTGCTTTGCTTCACTCCGCAATAAGTAACGTTTATGGCACTTGACTTAGGCCTAGGCTAGATTGGGGGCCGTGTCATTCCGCCATAGTAGGCCTAGATACTTTCCGTAATAGAAATGTGTTCATTCCGCCATAGAAAACGTGCCTTGCCGCCATGGCGGTAAAGAACTAGGCCTAGGCCTATTTCGTTATGGCGGAACAGACACATTATTTTGTGGAATATAAGAGAGGACAGTTTGGAACTTACCAGGCTTAGCCTATCAATCACAGGAGAAGGGCAGAATGGAGTTTTAAAGGTTTGTTGGATGCATTGTTGATCGGTGCTTCACGGTTGAATGAAACCGATTGGATTGAGTAAGAGTTTCTTTGCTTAATAGGCCTAGGCCTACAGTATGTGTTCCAATAGCATGAAACATATGAAAGTGTGTTCACCAGTATCTTAATAACATTTGCCAGGTTATTTAAGTGCTGTATTGAAGAACTGGTCTTTGTACTGAATATGGAAAAGACTCAATGTATAATCTGATAAGTTCTGAAAAACAATCCAAAAATGTGTTTCACGCTATCGGTACACATCACAGGCGTTCGAAACATAACGTACATATACACACACTACAGTATATACACTATAATGAGACAAAGTAGGTCATTTCTCACAATATATACTGAGAAGAAGTAGGCCCAGTCGCACTTCACTGCCAGTGCTTCCACACTCTAAATTCATTTTTCCTGAAATGGCAGATTTCAGGTAATTTTAGATTCCATTTCAGGAAAAATGAATTTAATGTGGAAGCACTGGGTGGCAAGGCAGCCACGGCACTGGGCTTACTTCTTCTCAGATCGAAACGTCTTACCTTGTGTTATTATATATGTATATAGTGTGTAGTATATGTACGAAATGTTTCGAACGCCTGTGGTACACATACTGTAGGCCTATATGCTAGGCTAAGTCACAATGTCTTCATCCCAGTTTAACAAATACCGTACTACTAATATGTTGCTAGGCTACAAGTTCTCAGAACCCTTTCCTTTTTCCTTTTCCTCCATTTGTTGTCTGACCTATGGGACCCTGGACTTCCAAAATGTTTTGTGAGTTGCATAGTAATTTTCTTAAATTTTTTAGAAAGTGCCTTTCTGCCATAGGTTTCGCACCTTTCTGCCATGGCAGAAAGGTTTGAAACCTGATAAAGGTCATGGTAAAACCAGGGGAGAAGTTGGCAGATCTGTTTCAATTTGAGATCGACTCACCTTCTTCGTTAAGAGTGGAATTCAGTGCTTATATGAAGTATATCATGATGATTGGGTATTTTCCCTAAAAATATAACAGTTAACCAAGTTGGTAACGTCAGATAGTGAACCCCTTTTACTTCCACACATGATAGTATTTAGCTAATGCTATACATCAATGCAAAATTGCAGAGAACGGTATTCTTCTTCTACTCAAACAAGAAAAGTGGGGGTTTTGGGCCATGGTTTTCTTCGTTTATTTGACCATTCACAAATATTTACTGGAAGCTTCCTGAAACACTTTCAACCCTTGAATCAACTTCAATTTATTTCCAAGAATGGCTGAACAACACAACACAACACTCAGTGTAGCCATATCGCTACTCGATCGATTGTGTGCACAGTCAAAGTCACGTGATGCACTTTTCTGCATGTCTCAACATAGCTAATCGGCTTGTACGTGGTGTGTATACCTGTAGGGTGTACATAAAGTTTCCTAACCAGGGATGTGTATATTAACTATGGTGTCTAACTATGGTGTCACAGTTGCTGTGCTTATACAATTCTTTAACATGACCTTCATTCCCATTGAATTTTGACTCAGCCTTTTTGTCATTTTCCTTTTTAAGTAGAACTAGATGAGAGACTCTCTGTCATCATGCTATTGGCAGTCCCCGTTGTACCACTACTTTGATGCTTACCTGTAATTATCTTCAGTAGACTCCACATGCTTCTTTGTACAATGACATACACTGATTTAATCTGCCAGTTGTTGCTGTATGCACAATACCTGTTTAGCATTAGACTGATATTTGAATTATCATGGATATTCAATTTTGTATTAATTATTCATAAATTATGGTAATTTTTTCATGATTATTCATAAATAAATATTTATGACACACCCAATCCGTAACATGATATCAGGCAAATAAGAAGTCTCGAGCCTTCTGACCGTGTACCTTTCCTGATTTCTTTAACCCTAACCTAACCTGGAGACATGATATCATGCATATATGCATGGGCGGCTCTAAGAAATTTTGTTTGGGGGGGCAAACTCAAGTCCGTATTCAGGGAGTTTCGGAAGACCCCCCCCCGGCAATATTAATGGTCAGCTCCGGATAGTACAATAGCCTCAATGGGAGTATGCATAGGCGTAGGGGCCCAAGTTGATGGGGGGGGGGGGCTGTAACGATCTGCCAGAAAAATAGAAACAAAAATTACCGCGCGCTCAGCGCGCGTTCAAAATGTTAATGTACATATCATATAGGCATGCATCCGTTATCACACCGCATGCCAATTACATACAATAATTTACCACGTTACTACCTATTCCATATTGGTTATAATTCTGGGGAAGTCGTTACAATAATGATGATAATAATCAGTGGAGTAGCCAAGATTTCTCTCATGGGGGTGGGGCAGGCACTATGCTGTGTGATCGCCGGCCTGGGGGAGGGGTCTAAAGGGAGGGGGTGACCCCCTCCCCTTTGAAAATTTTTGGAATAATTAGGTGTCCATACATGCAATCTGGTGCCACATATGCTACCTTTGAAGTAAAATTTGTGTGAAAAAATTTACCGTACGTATTTTAGTACTAAAAGAAAAAACAGGCATCACCCCCTACCCTTTGAAATTTTTTGAAAAGTTAGGTGTCCTTACATGCAATCTGGTGCCACATATGCTACCTTTGAAGTAAAATTTTGTTTTATTTTAGGTACTAAAAAAAATCGGCGTCAGTAACGGGGGCATGCCCTAATGGCTCCTCAAATACACCACTGATAATCATAATATATGAGTTTAACCATCAAAAACACACTGGTGAATAAATACCGAATATATAGGCCTAGATGATGGTGCAATCCAAATCAGACCTATATTTTAATTACCAAGAAAGTTTTTTAAAGTATCGATTTCCGTTAAGCTACATTATTGCATTATTTTTTTTTCAGTGGGTTCCCGAAAAATTCTCAGAATATTGCCCGAATTTTCACAAAAATATTTTGTTGGGGGAGCTGCAGCCCCCCGCCCCCGCCTCCTACGCCTATGGGAGTAGGCCTATGGTTATTATTATGTATTACAGCGATGCCCCATGTAGTTTTCAAAAGCTCTTCAAAAACCATTTCAGCCAGTAAGTCATGAGCTGACTACTTTAAAAATAAATACAACCATATCAACCGATCGCTACCGTACTACCATAGGGGTGGAGTAAGAGCCTGGTGAAATGGGCAAGGCGGCTTGATCCATTTGTATAAAATGAGCCCCACCTTTAAATATTTTACTGTTTCATTTCATTGTGTCACAATATGTTTCAGCTTTGCCAAGAAGCCATAAAATGCTGGTTTTCTGGATTGTTCTCTTAAACTAACGAAAATTTCGAGCATGAAGACACTTGAAAACGATGAAGTGATAGCACTAGTATTTTGGATCTCAGTACCGTTCCGAAACAATTTTTTTTAAGGGGAGGGGGGAATTCCCCTAACTCAGAACGACGTCTCATCCTATATACAAATAGCTAGACCACTAGTCAAAAGTCTCATCACACTGAGCTTAGATTGACTGTTTGGTGTGTTTATTTTAAATCAATTGAAACGACGGTATACTTTAGCACAGAGGTGGAGAACCTTTTGCTTATAACAGGCCATTTGACAGTCATAAGACCGCTCGTGGGCCAACGGCGCTGTCAGTTTTGGACAAAGGAAGGGAAGCCTCTCTTTCTATGGGAAACACAATACTTTTAGACAACATGCCCGTTACAACTTTTTGTAGACAGATACTGTACCTATGCTAATCTGGCCAGGTGACACCCTGGCAAAACTGCTTTTAGTCGTGGATGATAATCAACACGACTAATGGGTTGTGTATCTAATGACCCCGAAAGCTCTGAAGTGTCTGCAGAACTATGGGCATTTCACTCCAGCATTACCGTTACACTCTGTAAATGACATTATGATGCCTAAGCTAATCAGATTACAAATATCACAGCGTGATCATTTGTTTTGATTAATTACCTTAGCTCGCACTAACGGCAGGTCCATTTGTGATGTCTGAAGTATATATAGTAGCAAACAGGCAACTGAGAAAACGCGCGCGAAGCGCGCCGAAAAAAATGTCGTTTTGAAAGCAGTTTGTTAATGTTTAACCTTCGCATTGCATTGGAAAGTTATTCACTTCTTTAATTTTAAGCCCACTCAAGGAAAAGGGAGGGCCTAACCCATCTCAAATTACATGTTTTTTTATTTATCATTTTTATTTTTGAAAATTGAAGACCATGCTTTGCAAACTTTTGGGGGGGCAAATGCCCCCCCGTGCCCCTATGGCGAGCCGCTAATGCATATATGCATGTCTTGAGACACAAATGTGTCCCCCTTACAAAACAAAACGTACGGATATGGTGTTATGACATGTGAATAAGAGACTTTGCAAGATGCAGGTTTCTGTCATTTTCAGCTGTAGAAGTCCCCAACTGCTTGTGTAGCATCTATAGTGGTGTCTACTCAGACTATCAATGCTATGTCACTCATGTGATGTCAAGATCGATGGATGGATTCCTCATGTTGCTATGTATTTCGTTCCAGCTTTCTCTCCTCTCTTCCACAGCAAGGTTAAAATGGAGAAGATGCTGAAGGTTAAGATACCACAGAGGATTATCAGGAATTACAAGTGGGGATATGATAAAGGGGACAAACCATAGAGCAGTAATAGGGTCAAGCTGTGCAGACCCAATTGATTTCGCATGCAAACTACCCACAACTCTTTTAGGTTCCCCAAAAATATCCATCTCCCATTTTACTATGCTAACCAGATCAAAATTAAAGAGGGCCCTCTTTTAGCTTGTTAGCTAGAGAATGTGCTTTATGCTAAATTAGTACAGTCTTTGCTACTGAGTATTTAAAATCACCCTAATTTTGACCCAAGCTAACCATTTAATAGAAAACATCCAAACCTGAAAACCGAATGAGTATCAAACTGAAAACTGGTTCGCCCAGCCTGCATATACATTTGTTTCAAAATCACGTTTTCTTAAAATGGGCGATAAGCCACCTGACTTACTACCATACTGTATAGGCCTACCTTTTCAACCACAAACTTAATTATGAAGTGGTCAAATTTGATAACCTAGATAGACTTGGGTTGTTGGGACATTGTCATGAAAAGAACCTGCACCAAAATTGTTACTACCCTCATTAAGTGGGGAAGTGGAAAACTACAAAGCACTTTTTAATGTGAAAGGCTATTTTCAACCACCAAGGCTACAGTAGTTTTGACCAGGATGAAGTTGTGGAATTTACAGTCATTTCTTTAGTTTTAAGTTATATAATTAAAGGCCTTAGGCACTACCAAATGTAAAACAATTAGGGCCTACCTTCATAAACCAGCTAGGCCTATAGCCTACAGTACTGTCCAAAAGTAACTGATGAAATGCGCTCCTGTGTCCTGCAATCCATAGCAGGATGAGTGCGGGCAATCTTTTATTCCGCAGAGCGCGCTCCCCGCAAAAGTCGCGGGGATGTACCATTGCATTCTGTGGCTTCAGCAGGCCTAGTTGCCTATTGTTTTACACTTATAAGCTCTTCAAATGAGTAATGAATGTAACGGGAATATAACGGCCGGCTAAAGCAGCAGGATAATCATCGAATAACCTTCTCACACTTATGGTTGTGTAAAGTTCAAACTTAACAAAGAGGAGGGTCGTTTTGTCGAAAGTCTTAAGATCCCCGCTAGTGAACTTGTAAAGTTGCTGAGGCAGAGACGAAAGTACGATCCCCTGGTCAACTGCTTTCCTTTGAAGTTGCTTTCTTTGTTACTCAACATGGCTCCCTTTTCATGCGCAACAGATGAGCACAAAGCACCGAAAAATATCAATGGGGAGGTTTCCCGATCGATATCGAGGGGATTATAACCTTAGATAGTAGGACATCGATGCTTCCTAGGTATAGTATCTTGATGAGTAAAGTACTGTTTAGACAACACTCAGCACAGTCACTTTGTACAGGAGACTATATGTGCTTTGTAACCTCTGGTACATTCGTTACCGAAAAGGTTTCCAGTAGCCATGTACTCCCGAATTAATTTCTGGAAATGAAAATTGTCGTACGGCAAACGTCACATTTTGATTGCCGTGCAACCGTTGACCAAAAATAATTACAACTTATTCGTAAAGACTCTTTATGAATATTTGTTGACTGAGTTGCATCATTTTTCTCTCTTTTGCTAACCCAGTGAAAGGATGAGAATGACAACTGCATAATATTGAGGTAGTCTGGATGTGTCTCCATGTAGCGGCGTAAAGTGCCGCTGCTATTTTAAATCGCATTCATGGAAATTTTGGCAGACAATATTACCGACAAATGATATTTTTCGGTAATATTGTCGTAAGACCAATTTTGATTGATCACATTTTGTTTAAATTGTATGTAAATCAAGCCATATGTATATTTCTTTCGTGGCTGCCGAATTTCAAAGCAGAAGGGCCCATTAAGGACCACTATCACATCGAAAGTTAAGAGCAGCAGAACAAGCTACTGTATACTGCTATTCTCGCTAGACTTACCTTGCTTGGTTGAGTCGCCGACAAACCTGAAAAAGAAATGGGCCGAGCGAGGCTGGAGACCCAAGTGAGGGAGGTGCGTGCACGGAACATAATTTTTCCAGGCGAAGTACATGTTATTGTATGGTCAGATTTGCACTTAGCCCCATTTGCGTATGACAAAAAAATCCCAATTTGTCCCTAATCGGCGAACAGTCATGACAAATTTTGCCCTGAAACACCATGTTTCGGCACGGTATTTGGACAATGTTTTGCATTGCCAACCTTTGGTTGAACCAGGGAGTTGTTAGTTGGTTGAGTGGACCTTCGGTCTTGTACAGCAAAGTTGATATAAGATTGCTTTTGTAAATTCTGTAATAGGGCTGTCACGTTTAAACGTTTAAACGATCGATCGGCCGTTTAAACGGCGCCTAATTCAGCTAAACGTTTAAACGGTTTTCCTTTTAAAATGCAACAAAAGTTTTAGCATTTTTCTTCCCCAGTGTTTTCTTTGATATCTCTCATTTAACAACGATGTTTATTTGCAAATTCAATGACCGAATAAAGCTTCAAATATAAACTGTCCGTGTCTCTCCATTCATAGTATATAATCCTGTGATTAAATTGACTTCCACCTACTCACAGTAAGCCTTCCCCTAACAATACGCAGTGCCCGCATCCCCGTTCGAAGCAGTAGCCCAAATCTGCTTATTAGGACGCGTACACAATATCGGCCGCAATTCACTCTCTCACAGTTTACATCGTATTTGTAGCTCAAGCTGCTCACAGAACGAACGTTAAAACAGGCTTACTTAAAAACCCGAAAATTGCCGCAGTATTTCAATGCAGAAACAAGAGCATTCACACCATCCTACCATGCGTTACCTATACATAAACAGACAGTGTAGGCTCGCACACGTGTTTGTTTTGAGTGTTTCATATAGCAATACATAATTCATGCACGCACTATATATCCATACGTAAATATCTGTTTGTGCAGTTGCAGTTTCCAGCCATCTGGATGGTAAGTAAAGCAAAATTTTGTTGTCTGCTCCGTGCCAATCAATAGTGGAACTCCACTTAGATAGTCTTGCTGGCACTCAGCCCCTCCAATCTTTTTTCTGTTCTGCCGCGCCTGGCATGCCCTTTTTTTCTACGGACAAATTAATTTCCATAATTTATATTAGAACACTCCGTTATAAAATGCCTCTTGTCGAGGGAAAGACCCCTGTTGTTTTTGGTGGAGGTCAAAGGTCATTTGAGGCCACCGCAGGTTAAAAGCCGAAAAGGCTCGTAACCACGCTATCTCAATATAGGAATGACCAACACTTCATATTTGGTATATAGATTCATCAAGTTGAGAGGAAGAACCCTATTATTTTTGGTGAAGGTCAGAGGTCATTTGAGGTCACCATAGGTAAAAGGCCGAAAAGCTCGTAATCACTTTATCTCAAGATAGGAGTGACCAACACTTTTCATATTTGGTATACATAGATAGATGTCACATTGAGAGAGAGAACCCTATTGTTTTTGGTGGAGGTCAAAGGTCATTTGAGGTCACCAGAGGTCAAAGACCGAAATCCTTGAAATTGGGATATGTCAAGATAGGAATGGCGGATACAGATTTGTCATGTTGAGAGGAAGAATGCTATTGTTTTTGGTAGAGGTGAAAGGTCATCTGAGGTCACCAGAGGTTGAACTACAGAAACCTTGTAAATGGCTCGTAATCACAATATCTCACGATAGCAGTGACAGCCACTTTTCATATTTGGTATATAAATTTGCCATGTTGAGGGGGAAAGCCCTATCAATTTTGATGGAGGCCAAGGTCATCTGGGGTTACCAGAGGTCAAAAAACAAAATTTCCCAAGAATTCCCAAGATTGTCATCTTGGGTCACTGGGATCAAAAGCAACATTTCCCAAGAATTCTCAAGATTGTCATCCGGGTTCACTATAGGTTAAAAAGCAAAGTTTCCCAAGAATTCCCAAGATCATCATATGGGGTCATCAGAGATCACAGCAAAATTTCCCAAGAATTCCCAAGATCGTAATCTAAGGTCAACAAGGGTCAAAAAGCAAAATTTCCCAAGAATTTCCAAGATTGTTATATGGGGTCACCAGAGGTGAAAAAGCAAAATTTCCCAAGAATTCCCAAGATAGTCATCAGGGGTCACCAGAGGTCAAAAAACAAAATTTCCCAAGAATTTTCAAGATCCAAGATCCATTGGAGTTGAATTCCTTTGAAGACACTTTCGTTTTTCTTTTTTGTTATATTTGGTGGGGTTCAAAGTTCATGTGAGGTCAGCAGAGGTGAAATTGTTAAAATATAGTAAAATGATGTAGTCAAGGAAGATAAATGTGAGGGATGAACCTCAGTACAACAAAGCATCCCCATTCGGCAAGGAATCACTAAGCCCTTAGGCTTTCTGGTGGCAGGGACTAATTTGGATTGAAATATCAGCGAGTTTAAATTAAATGTCTGAGTTAAGTGATGTCAAATCAGACTCAATGTGAAAGCCTAGACCAAGCTATTTATGGGCGTTTCAAAAGCCGTCCTGCTCAAATTCAGCCGTATCTCATTCAAATTTAGCCATCTCAAAGATGGCAAGTCGCATGGCTGGCAAAGGCCTTGACTTACAGTACTGCACCACTAAGATTGACCTACCTACAACCCTGTTTTTGAAGGTTTGCTAGAGCGACTGTATGTACTGATTACTGCATGTGCCATAAAATAGTATGTTGAACCAACAGCATTATAGTGCAGTACACAGACAGCTAACAGCCACAAGTTATCATCATCATCTATAACCAGACAACACTCAGCACGTGCTCTAGGGAAATTACTTTCAGAACACTCAGGGCATTACTTTTAATGTGTGCCATAGTTAGCACTGGGTTTCACTGTACCACATTGGGATAATGATAAAATATCATGGTAAAGTAGGCCATAACAGTTGAGAGGGGAAGGTTGTAATAAAATTGTTCCTTTTTGCCACAGTGTACAGTATCATAAAGCTTTGACTCACGAGGTTAGTACAGTGCAGTACAGTACAGTATGAACACATCCAACATTATGTTAGAAGCTGTGAACTGGGTTATTCAGTGCTCTTTGCTCTTTGTAGAAAGGACTATGATGATGAAGCTCTGTTTATTGATTCATTCAGATAGTGATCACAAAGTTAATTGTATGTAGATCTACATCTTACAAATACTGTTCTACAGGGCACAGGAACTTCTTTAAAACAGGATGAATTCCAAATGCACTGTCTGAACTGTATGCTGTACATAGTAGTTTGCAGTAGAGATAATCCATGTACAGTACAAAAAGCTGTATTGAATTTTCTTTAGTTTGGGAGATGGGGGTGTAAGAGGCAGGGGAGGGAGACAGACAATTCTAAGAAATATGTGAATCTTGACATAACATATTCACTCTATACTGATATGTACTTGTACAACATAGTGCACATTGTACTGTCCTGGAAAATCTTATGATCAGTCCAATCTTGTCATTTCATACACATTAATATATCAGTAAAACATTACAGGCATGGGCCAGATATTGGGAGGGGGGAGGGGGAAGATCAGGAAGAATATATTCTCTCCCTTCCAACAGGCAAGGGCCAGATATTGGGAGGGGGAGGGGGGATCAGGAAGAATCTATTCTCTCCCTTCCAACCAAATTAATGGAGATGGGGGTCAGGGGATGAGATGGGGTAGGGCCATGTCCTGACGTTAGATTACCAACCATGTGTGTACTGTGTATAGTACATACTGTATGGTTTATATCATCAACTATAAGGCACAAAGTCAGACAGATTGAATTTGTAAAGTGCCATTGTGAAATAGCTGTCAGCATCACAGCTTCTCTAAAGTTACGTTTATTGTATGGAAATAAGGTTAGGATGACATGCTTTGTATCTCTGTAACTCCCTTTGATTTCTTTTCCTCTTCAGAGTCAGTTTGGAGCACACACCACTGGGTTTGAAGCAAGCTTATTAGAGACAGTAAGAGAAGGTAAATTTGTGACAAAATCTGTTGAGAAGTACTTGATGAAGACTTCATCAACAAGTAGACAGTATGAGTGAAATCAGGTAAGTATTATTCAAGCGTAAGTTTTTTAAAGTGAAATTCTGGGTTAGGAATCCAGCTGTTAGGCTAATTAATATCAGGTAGAGTGTGGATGAACACCTGTGAAATTTGCCTACAGTATACCCCGTCCAGTCAGTGTGTCACCAATGTATAAATTTTTCCCAACCCTACTCGCTGGATGGCCATTTGGAATCCATAGTTGATGGACTGTCTGCTTTCTAATTTCTCAAAGACTTGGACAGTTTTAGGACCCTGGTATGCAACACTGACAGTGCTGATCAACCTGAAGCAGACAGTTCCTGTTTTGGACTTCACCTCAGTTGGACAGTCAGAAACCCTCTAATATTCACCAATTTTTTAACACCCTACACACCACTGTGGCAACTTTTGCTGAACGAGCAATTTTGTTCACAGAATTTTCAAATGTTTCTACTGGTCCAGAGACTTGAGTCAAACTAGTCAATACAAGACATGCATTCAAACCCCTAAGTAGAGTATTCCAGAGTAGTGAAAGTGTGAGGGGAATTTTCTGTACTTATTTCTTTTTGTCAAAATTCAAATTTTTGATCTTAAATTTTAATCTTAAACTCTTGGAAATTCAAACACCTTAATCTTAAAATCTTTTTTTACTTTCATGCCAATGTGAAATGTTCTCTAACAGTTATTAGAGGTAAATGGAGAATTAAACACCTTTCACAACAATTAAGGAGCAAGTTTTTTTAACTGTATGCAATTCTGCAACAGCATAATCCCAAAGTTCAGCGTAATATTTGACTATTTTTCACCAAGAATTTTTAGCTGGGCGAACCTTCAAGGGATTGAGGAATGTAAAGTGCAGTGCTGGTCAAGCTTATGAAGTTATGTCATCAATGAATTTGATACACTAGTGTATCATGATGTACAAGCAAGAAAATAATGCAGGGCTGGAAATATTAATCAAATGCCACAGGGGCCATGTCCTATGTGTTTTTGGCAGTGGCCTTGGTGCCCTACAAAATGGCCTACTTTTCAAGGCCACTTTGGCCCTGGTGCTCTTTCTAACAGAGTTTGTGACAAAGCATAAACCAGGTAACACAAATCTTCTGATTGGCCCTGGTGCCCTGTGAGATGCATAAATGTGCCCTAAAAACTAATATATGAAAAGGCCTTGCCCTCATGTTACCTTATTTCCATCCATGATACTGGTCATAGCATTCTTGAAGTTCTGGTGGGAATGTCCTAAAATTAATTGCTAGTGTTGATTGTAGTTCCTGATGAACAGCTAACTTTTTAAGGAAAGGAATATAGTAGAGAATAAAGGGAGTGAAGTACCTGAGGGGGGATAGCCTTCTCCAACAGTTTGTGGGGGTATGGTCCCACAGGGTGTGGGGGGGGGTATGGTCCCACCTGGTGCCACAACTGTTCTCATCTGAACTAACCCTATGAAGTCTGAAGAAGAATCTCAGTTGAACTTATTGCAGAATTTCAATGTATCCAATACGAAGCTGACATTTATGAGGCCTTGCAGTACTGGCTCAGAACCCCAACATTGTGATTCCTTATCATTGTAAACTAACTGCCCTTCAAGGCCTGAACTACTACTCTTGTACTGTTTGTATTCTATTTTACCTTTAACTCTTGCCTATTGATAAAACATTTTCTTTTTATGTGAAGCTCATTTGAACATGCCCCAGCGTAAAAAAAGAGCACTATTTCAGTGTGGTAATTTTTTATTTATAATGATCCTTAAGTGAATTTGAATGACTTGTTTGTAAAGCAGTTTTAATAGCCTTATGATGGTTTGGTTTGATAATTCTATGACAGTCTTATCTTGCAGTCTAGGTTTGATACATGTTCTGCTCTCTCCTCCAGTTTACCTTCCAAAATTATAAATGGTGCCGTTGCTGGCATAGCAGGTGTGACGTGTGTGTTCCCTATTGATCTAGTAAAGACTCGTCTACAAAATCAACAGATTATAGATGGCAAGCCAATGTACAGGAACATGTGAGTACACTGTAAACCAATCCATGATATAATACAGGTAGTTTTATTGAAGGCTGAGAAATTCTTTGCATCATGTCTGCTGGTATATACTGTGTGTTTGTTAAAAGTCCTTGGGAATGTGTTGTAAAGAAGTAAAGCAGAAAGAGAGAATTCCCAATGTGAAAGAAGTATTCGCAAGTCAGTGATGCTTCTGATTCCATTTTGCCCTATCATGACATTTTAGAGTTAATTAATTAAAATCCATCTGTTTCTTTTTGTTTCAGGGCTGATTGCTTTATAAAAACAGCAAGGTCTGAAGGGTTCTTTGGTTTATACAAAGGTATATTATTCAGCACTTGATAAATTCATTTGTGACTTAAAATGTAGATAAATTCAGGAGCAAAAGTGGTCTGTCAGACAACCAACCTTTTTTGTTTGTTTATTGTCCTTCACAAAGTTTGGTCATCTAGATGGCCCCCTGTAGGCTGGGGGTTGTAGAATATACCCACGGTATTTCACGCCGGCGACTAAAGGGAAGGACTTGCACCGTATTTGAGCTGTATTTGAAACCAGACTTGAACTGAACCGTATTTGAAGCCATATTTAAACTTTACGTTTTTATCTAGTACATTCTAGTTGACACTATAAAGCATTCGTGTTATAGGTGTGTCGTTAAATCTTATCTAACTAACTAATCTAGGTGGCTATTAATTCTTCCCTTTTAGATAATTTGCATTACACATAACATAGATACTACAGTATATACACTTCATAGCATTGCATGTGCCAGAAAGTATGTCTCATTTGCCATCCAATATGGACTAGTTGCGACATAAATTGGTACCCATAATTTGTTTGTTGAGACCAGCAGAAAGTAAATTATGGAGGAACATTTAATGATTGCGCTGTTGTCTTTCAGGTTATGCTGTCAATGTAACTCTAATCACTCCAGAGAAAGCACTCAAATTAGTGGGCAATGACTTTTTCCGATATGTCCTACGTACATCTGATGGGTGAGTTCTAAACTTGCATGTATTCATTTTTCAGTACAGTTAGGAAGCTAGACTTGTAACTGCTTCATCTAAAGTTGACTTGTGTACAGCACCCATGTGTTAAAGGCTGAGGCAATCAGTAAGATGGCTGGCATCTTGTATTGCATGGAGGGGGGGGGGGGGTGACTCTCTGTTCTTGAGAAATTATGCATAGTGGATGTTGGAAGGGGTAAGCATAGTTGCTTGTGATGCTCACTGCAATTGGTTGTGAAATATTCCCAACCAGCATGGAAATCAGGGAAAATCTGTAAAATAGTTTTCCTTTTTCCACTCAGGAAAAAGTCAAGGAATTAAAAACAGAAATGTCTCAAATCAGGGAAAAGGGAGGAAATATGTTTGACCTAAAAAGGAAGAGATTGTCTGCTACATTTTGTTTCATGTCAAAATAGGATGAAGAAAAAGTAAATGGAACAAGGGTACTATAATTACCCTTGAAATTTTAAAATTCTGTAGGTTTAGTTAGGGAATAATCAGGGAATGTTTTTAGAATTTAAAAAAAGCTGGGAACTCTGTTGTGGAGTACATACCTCGTCAGACATTTCAGCTTCTTAGAGGGAAAGTTCATGGAAAGGTCAGTAAGGTGCTGTACTTGCTAAATGTGTTGGCTGCAGCATGAAGTTAAAGTGTATTGCTTTCAAAGGCATACAGTATGAGGTGGGGTGGGGCCTATTGGTTCCTTGATTCATTTGTTAGTGAAAATTTGGCATACATACAGGTTGCCCATCAAGCATTGACATTCTTTTCCAGTAGTGATGCAATGTATTCAGATTTTACAATCTGGCTGGAATATGATGTTGCCAGATAGTATGTGAAATGTGGCTGGATAAACTCCAGCCTGACCATATCTTGTCAAGGATTGTGAGCAGTGGGTTAGTGGGGAGGAGGTTAAGAGGGCAGCGGGTAGGGGAGGTGGCATAAGATGGTGATATTATTTCAGGAGGTCAGTCATTTATTGCCTAGAATGACCAATGGATAGAAGTGAGATGTGTCAAAATAAAATTTTTTACAGTCTTTGAAACAGAAATGATCCTGTAAATTGTCAGACAGAAATAATTTCCATTTGCACAAATGAGACTCACCCAGGTCATATGTTCAAGAAATAATTGACAGCCATTATTGTAATAAGGCGTGATAACTATTGAGAGGCTGACTTTGAAATTGTCTTTGTTGTTAATAGCTCCACTAATTTTAAGCATGTGGATAAAAACCATGCTAAGATGGTAATATGGCATTGTCTCAGTGCCTGCACTACATCAAATTTGCAGTGAAGTCAATTGATTAAGGAACTGCTTAAGTACAATGCTATAATATCTTTCTATGTCATATGTACAGGTACAAAGAAACAAATATGGTCAGTGAATTAGTGAAATACCAGTACAAATGAGATAGTTGAGGTAATTTTAGAAAAGTCTGGTCATATTTCTTTAAAGATCTGGCTGGAACTTGAACCAGATATTTCTTCACTCTGTGACCTCATAGTGTGGCTGGATTTAGATAACAGGTGTATTCCTATTGTCTCTTTCACTTTCAAAAGAATAAATACAGTAAAACCCCGTTTATCCGAACCCCGTTTATCCGAAACCCCGTTTATCCGAACTAGCCGTCAGATTTAACAACAATACTAGTCAACACAATTACAGTAGTATACACCAAGTTTTAAGTGCTTACAAGGCAAAATTCAACGTAAATTTTTGCAAAAATGCACTAATTTTTCTTGGGACTTTAAAAGTAATGGAAAGATGTCACGATGGCTAAAACAGCCGACATGTAGACATAGAAAACAATCTGTTATCTCTTTGTCAAATTTGGAAGAAACATCGTACGTATTTGCTTTGAAATTCTTGTTAGGAGCCATGAATCGGTATAGGCTCAATATTCTCTCATACAAAAATACGTTAGGCTAGCGTAAGTCTTAGTTTCACTAAATCTGAAAAGTTAGTAACGTAGTGAGCTTCATACCTAAAAATAATGAAGGTAGACCTTACAAAAACATTGCGAACTGCTGTTTGAGAGTCTCCTACACATGTGTCTCTATCATTTTTTGAAATTTTTGCAGAATTTATACTCTAGATACCTCTCCAGATTGTTACAGCTTTTCTTCAGCACACACATTCATTTAGTGTGTAGAAAGCATTGGTCATTCAGACGAGCGAAGGCTCAAATTTTTGGAACAAAATCTCTCTGTTTTAGATGTCTTAAAATTTATTTGTCATATCATCGGTCACAAAAAGTAGTAACGAAATATTTTGGGGGATTTTGTCTGCAATTTTAAGCCTTTTCGGAATTATTTTGGAAATGTGTTAACACACTGTCTTATATGGACCCAGTGTACCGTACAAAAGGCAAAAACTTGGAACCCCGTTTATCCAAACTTTTTTGTTATCCGAACAACCTTCAGTCCCGATATGTTCGGATAAACGGAGTTTTACTGTAGTAAATGCCACAAGAGGTACCAGGCAGATTCAGGTCTTTATTTAAAAAGAAATCGTTATTGCTGTTAATAGGTGTATGTCCTATTTGGTTATCCCAAAGAAAATTTCAGTAGCCTGTAAGGAAATTTAAAGTTCCCCGGGGTGCCACCTGTTTTCTTCTGTCACAAAACTTGTTGATATATCAGACATCTGAATTATTACTTTTGGTCATCTGTCACTAGTTTTGGTTGTTACAGGCAATGGGACAAATGTTGGAGCCCTGAGATAACAACACATTTATACCAGGTGGAAGATAATTTTAGGTTGTTAACCCTTCTTGACTTTCACAAAAGACTTAACTGATTGAGGAACAGATGCTTTGGCTGGGAGGAAAATCTAGTTTTAGCTTGCAGAAGTTCAGCTGAATGTTGGAATAAACTTTGTTCCTGTGGTTTTGATTCAGATTTTAATTTTTTAAAGTACAGACTAGAAAGTTGTGTGATAAGAATCTGTACATTTATAGGCTGTTACAAGCATATACTCCTCTCCATGAATTCATTATTGTGATGGTTTGCAAGCAACCCTCCATAAAGTAACAGCTCTAAGAACTCTTTCATTTGAATAATTTGGCATAATAAAAAGATCGTATTTCTAAATTCAGATCATGATATTTTCTTCCAACAGGTCACGTCTACCTTTGTACAGAGAAGTTATGGCTGGAGCTGGTGCTGGTCTCTGCCAAGTTGTAGCTACGACTCCTATGGAGCTGTTAAAAATTCAACTGCAAGATGCAGGCAGAAAAGGTAAATGATGCACTCTGATAGTTCAGGCCGTTATCTCCATCCTCTGTTTGGATGGCAGTTTATAAACACAATGCTATGGTACTGGTGTAAAGTCATGTGTTGTACCTGTCACTCTGCCAGAGATGTTGGGAGGAAAGGTAAAGGCTGCCCTCTAGTAGTATATTACACATTCTCAGTACTAATTTTTACTGGGACGGCCAGGGGACTTATCCCATAGTTCTGTCTTAGAACCTTTCATCAAAATTGTGAATAAGTTGTGCTTTTTAATCTGTTCCCTCCAAGATGCATGGTGAAAAGGTTAATATTGGCAAGATGCAGCTTGAAAAGCCAAATGCTGCCCCTCTATTTGTACTTCAGTTATCATTCTTTTTTTGCTGGGATGGGGGTATATACACTGTACCAAAGTGCCATTGTTTATTTTTAATGATTCATTATGCTTTTGCTAAAGGTACACTGTTATTACACTAAGCTAATCATCCGGGATATAGAGTTACCATGAAAATAATTTTTGGTGTCAGAAAACTAAGCATTGATCATGGTGAAGTGGTGAAATGTAAGCAGGTTCATTAACATAATGTAACATACCGTATTTATTGAATTATACCAGTGTTTGCTTGTTGCATTTTGATGCCTGGATGGGGGATTTGCTTAAAAGCCTGCCAGAAACACTGGAAGTAAGAAATTGTATGTGAGAGATTTCTGCTTCTTATCAGGAAACTTAACTTTCTTACTTTTATAACAATGTGGTATGCCAAAACACTGAATTCTGTAAGGGGTCATTAAACTTTTCCATCATCTTTTTTTCACCATTTCACTAATGCTTACAGCATACTCTCTGTGGAACCCCCCCCCTCCTAGAGTGTACTTTGAAAAAAGGTTAAAAGTGATATTCTACCACCTCTAGCCATCCGTTATTGAGAATCCTGCATTCTGATTGGTTAATCACTGACCTGTTATTCCACAACATACGGTCAGTAAACGTAAACACTGGTAAAAATGAAGTTTTTCACACATTTTTGGTGGTAGAATAGGAATAAACCACAGTTGTCGCACTATTGTCTCATTAACCGTCTCGACTCCAAATTTGCAAAATATTGGACTCGGCTGCGCCTCGTCCGTTATTTTGCCATATTTGGAGTCTTGACGGTTTATTCACCAATAATAGTCCACCAAATGCGATTTATTCCTTAAATTTTGGGCAAAATTATTCTTACGTTTTGAAAAATGGTACATGGGTCTTTGGCTACCTTCCTACACAATAATGTTAGTTTTGTACTCTTGTGAAAATGAATGAAAAGGGGTGAATCCTACTTGAAATGCGAAGCATATTTTTGTGGACACACAATGTTTTTCTTAAAGGGAGATCTTAAAATGTTTGTTTATTCTGCTTTGCACAACAGTGCTTGCCCCCTGGAAGGAGGGGAGGGGGGAGTGCAGTAGGAATGCATATGACCCCCACATTCACCCTAATCATTCCCCAGACAGGATAAACATATGCAGTGGACATGCTTTTCCCCCAAGTATTTCTTTTGCACCTCCCAATTTCCCTCACCAACACCCTCTTCAAATTCCTGGTCTGCTACAGTTTCCTACAGAGACTTGTACCTAGTTGTCGGTATTAACTGACCCTGATTATCCATGTCTCAGAACCTTGAACATTTGTGACGTGGTCACTTTCACAGTGCACAAAGGTGCAGAAAGTCAAGATAGGTAGGTGCTTCCCATTCCAGGAAGGGTCTGTACTGAATGAAAAAGCTTGTCTTATTTATTCATTATTCAAAAGTCTCCATAGCTCAGAGTTGTGATAATTTTTGGGATGTAGGAGACAATTGTGTAAGGTGGGTTCCATTTGTTTAAATTGTGGTGGTATGATCATTTTGGGCTGAAAAGTTGTTTTTTGATGGAAAAAAATGTCCTTTTTGCACTGCAGTTGTAGAGCTTTTGTAGAGACTTCCAGGCTGTCAGGATACATTTGGTGACACACCTCGTGGAAGGTGGGGGGGAGGGGCAGGGGCAGATCAGAGTTTGGTGACTAAATATACTTTTGGAAAATAGTTTAAAAGATTTGTCACATTTGGCAATTTCATCATGAATTTAACTAAAACAGACTTGCTTCTGCCGTCAGTTTGGTAGTAGTCATTCTGACTCCCATAAATTTTAACCCAAGGAAAATGAATGAGACCTTTTGTTTCATTTTCATTCATTGGTTTAAAGAGTTTTAGATCTTACTGGGACTGAGCCTTCCACTGCAGCAGAGATGAGAAAAGCATAGTACAAAATGCATACTATATAAATATGGAAGCATATGGACACTGCAGTTAAGTATGAGCATGATATGAAGAAGTTACCATGGAAACTGGAAACTTGTCACTGTGGGTGACAAAGACTGTGAGTGGTATTGCAAGTTTCTCATGTTCCATTCCAGAAGGTTTATCAGTATCCTTCATTCTTACAGCATTCCTAGCACCACTTTTCTTCCTACCAAAGGTGAATCACCTCTCCTTTTAAACCATAAACCCACTTCCTTGTTCCTTTTTTTTTAAAATAGCTTCTATCATGTTTTTCTTATGTGTTTAGTACACAAGAAAGCACAAGTCACTACAGGTACAGTGGAAGCAACATTAAATGGGGCTAAGGCAGGTGTCGGTGCTGGCTCAGTAACAGCTATAGATATAACACGTGACCTGATTAGAACAAGAGGCTTCACCGGTTTATATAAGGGGCTTGGAGCAACTCTTGCTAGAGACGTGCCATTTTCTATCTTATATTTTCCTTTGTTTGCACGTCTTAATTCATTGGTGAGTATTTTGGGTTTTAAGCATTTTTGCAAATTTTATAGTTTGGAAAATAGTTTACAGCATCAGTGAGAAAAGAGCTCTTGTGGATACATCCTCCATTTAAAGGTCACTTGCTAACAGAGATCATCAATGCAACTGCAGCTAGCTTCTTTTATTATTTCAATGAAGTCAAAGGTCACATGCCAATATCAAAGGTCATGTGACAATGAGGCTATATTGTGTAATAGCGTGGCAATGTAACATTCGTCTCACTTGAAAGCTGTAGTTTTGAAACCATCATTCTTTGATGATAGATGCAACATGGGACCTTCAGTTGTGAGGTTGAAGCTCACATACTGGTCAAAGGGGATGCTCTTGATGAGGCTTAGTTGTAAAGTATAACAGTTTAAGGTTAGTCTCAGTTTAAAAAGTTGAAGTAGTGTGTGACAAAACTTTGATGATAGATGCAAGACAGGTGCCTGCAGTTGTCAGTGGGGCTAAAGATATATCCGAGGTCATTGGTCATCTGTGATCAAATTGTAAAAAAGCCTGAAAATAGAAGTGCCTCAACCTTGGTGGGCCTGTTTGCCTGATGTAAGTTGTGATGAAATGTTAAGAGACACATTTTGGTGACATTTGTAATTTCAAAGGTTACAGTATGTGTCTTCACCCTCCATTGATTGGGTAACAATGGTGATTCATTAATCTTTGTATCCTTCTTTCCATACGTAGAGCTCTGGGTGGCTCTGAATAAAAATATGCAAGTTAGTCAGACTTGTAACTTTCAAACCACAGTTGAACTCTTAGTATAAAAATGCTTCTACAGATCAAGGCCAATGACTGTGCAATACATTAGAGCAGTGAAAACTTCAGAAATTTACTGCTGAAGATGCAAACAGCTTCTAATTCAGAGATGATACAATTTTCTAACTTAAAGACAAGAAAGGTTTAAAAGATACGCAGGTTGGATAGTTTTCATAGTAAATATCTAGAGCATTGTATCAAAGAGGTAAGCCTTATTGTTATTGGTGGAGGTCAAAGGTCATCTTATGGTCATTAGAGGTTAAAATCCTGTGACCTTGTTATCATGATATTTCAGCATAAAAAGCTTGGATAGTTCTAATATGTGGTATGTGGATGTATTTTGAAAAGTATATGAACCCATCAGAGGTCAAAACAAGCCTTCGTAAACTGGAGCCAAGCAGGCCCCTCAGGTATGAAATCTGGGGCCAGATAAAAAATCTAGAGGCCAGAAACTATCATTGGAATAAAACAACCCCATGACAGTCCTTCACATCATTAGCACATGCAGTAATGTAGTAGGATGGTATATAGGGCAAAGGAAGTGAAATAAAATAGAAGAGCTCGTCCATGAGGTCCCTGCCTCCATTCAAACAGAAATATCACACAGTGTTTAATACTACAGTTCCCAATCTGGTACTGAACCCTGTATAGAAGGCTTTCATTGATACTTATGTTGTGATGGGGTGTAGGGGAGGGCCTGTGGGGCATGATCGAATTAGTCTTTTGTCAGGTGGGTGCCCATTAACTCTCTCCCCTCCCCCATGACTATGGACATGATTTAGAGTGGCGTTACTGTAGGTCCATACAACACCATAGGGTTTGGATGGCCTTGAAGGCATGAAATTGTATTATCCTCTTGCAACAGTATGTATATGGTGAGAGACTTTTAATAATATTTGATGCAGTAGAAAACTTGTGCAATCCAACCATATACTTTGGAGCTGAAGTCTGTCCTTTTGGGAGTCAGAAAATTTGCATTAAATAGTCGCAGATGCCAAAAGCTATTTCTGAAGAAATATCAGTGGTTTCACATCATTTAATATGATTAACAGTTTTTTGATGATTTTATGGAGTGATCCATCTAGCTCATGGAGAGTTGATAAGCAGGTCACTTTGTATTTTGTGTTGTACAGCTAAGCTGCATTTACATTGAAAGCTCCTCAACCTGCTCATACTTGGTATATGGATGCAGTATATTGAAAACAAGAACCCCCTATGTTTTTGGTGGAGGTCCTGACAGTGGAAACTAGTTCTCTGTTAAGTGGATTGCTGCCATTCTCCCACATAGGCAATTAGCCACCCCAGCCATAAAAAACAGTAGTTTAGGTCAGTGTTGTAAAGAGTCATGACTCCAGTTACTTCTTCTCAAAATGATAGTGACTGGAGAGAATTCAGGAGTAATTTCCCCATTGGAATAGTACCGTGACTCGTGTCAGTGACTTGACCCGAGTCACTTAAAAGTTTGACAATTGGTGACTTGAGTCACAAATCTAGTGACTCGATTACAACTCTGGTTTAGGTCTATAGTGGTGAATTAGCACTATGTGGTAGATTGCCTCCTACAGTTATGAGGTCTTGAATGTGATTTGAGTGATTACTCTAACGTCAGGAGTAACAGACTCCAGAAATAGTTGCCTAAGCCCAGTTACAGCTACACATCGTATTGGAACTTTTTGTTTAATTTTTCTTTTCTCAAAGGGGTATGCTCCTGGTACAGAAAAAGCTAGCTTCCAGCATTCCTTTGTAGCAGGTTGTGCTGCTGCATGTACAGCTTCTGTCTGTGTAAACCCTATAGATGGTGAGTTATAAAATGTTCACTTGTAAAAAAAATGCAGACATGTGATGGAGTATTCATAGACTTACAGACTTTCCATCAGTAGTTTGGGATTCTGTCATGTTGGAATGTGAGTCAATTGTTACCAACCCCCCTCCCCTCATATTGGAACATAGAGGGGACTAAATCAGGGATGTGATTTATGGAAGTGTGTTTCATTCCTTGTAATATCTGAAATAGTTCCCAGTTGAGTAGGGCATTTTTTGGCTGCACATCCAGGCTAATGCATACACAAAGTCTCTGCATAGTTTTAAAGTCCACGTAAAAAGTTGCTTTCAAAGCCCTGCTTGGTCAAGTCCCTGGTATTGTGTGGACTAATTAAATAGCATATCCTTGGCAAAAGTGATGCAACAGCCCTATTATTGCCGCAGTATGGGGGAGGGGGGAAGGCATGTTTACAATTGACAACAGGGTTGGAAATTCGCGGTCCGCTAGTCCGCCAGCGTATTAAAAATAAACCACTGCTTACTAAAATTACTTTCATGTATTCCCACGGTACGCAAGTGGCATATCAAAACATTGAAAGCAATGACCCACATGCTGAGTTTCAAAGCATGATCAAACGTTTGCCGATAACAGGTTTATATACTGCGTAAGCCCATCACAAGTTCAAAACCACCAATGAACGAACATGTAGGCATCACAGTAATGCTGTAAATCAACAGTATTAATGAACATACATGCACCAGCCGACACTGCGCATCTTGAGCACGATGCTGTAGACAGTAGCTCTATAGTAATTTTATATTAAGATCACCATGAAATGTGATCGCCACGCTGCTTGAGCGGATTCTGTACGGTATGCGTACAGCGTGCTGTACCGTACGGTAATTTTGGTTTTTCTGTGCACTTTATGTGCCACCGTTGTGTACGTTGTTTATAATTTAAAATAAAAATGAAATACTGTACCTTAAAACAACCTTGCAAAGTTGCCATGCCGATATGTGCACTCTTCATCCGTTGAAATTTCCTCAACAATAAGGGCTGACTAAAATCTTACCCAGGCTTACCAAACCTGGGAAAAAGGTACTTGTTGGTCAGCACTCAAGTCAATTTTGCTGACCAGACTTTTTGGCGAATTTCCAACCCTGATTGACAAGTGCATAAAGGCAAGCAGGCAAGGGGCAAAGCCCAACTGGGGATTCTGTATGTACCAGGAACTTTGCAATTTGAGGGATTTGTGAGGTTATGTATGCAAGACCTGACAACAAAAGTTATGTTTCTTCATTATATTTCATTTATATTCATGATGTGCTGCACAGCCATATTTTTGTAGTTAAGATGACAGGGTACACCCACTTAGTTTTGGAAAGAATGGGACCCCACCCATTACTGTCACAGAAAAGCTGACATAGTAAGATTTCTGACTGGAGATTAAGACTGAGTAATACTGGAAAATAGAAGGCAGTTATCTTTGTAAAGGGGCCATTACATTACCCCAAGATCCTTATATTTCTATATACAATTGGAGACAACACCTTGATTGTCATAAAGTCAAACAGTAGGATCACTTTGGTTGGTCACTGATGCCTTCACAGGTCACTCAGAATGGCAGACAGCATTTAAAGTAGCTGAGGGTTTATTCTGTTTTACTCACAAGTTAAAAGGTAAATAGCTAGTAATTTACATTGTAGTTACTTTTGCTATTCATTGATGATTGGACTAATCCACCTGAAAAATTAAGAAATTCTGAATCTGCCATGAGTTTACATGAATGTGCAAAACGTTTGTGTAAGCTGAAGATGGTAATTAATTAAATTTGTATTTCTGGTAATATTATCTTTCCTTTTGTTACAGTGGTAAAAACAAGGATACAGACCTTGAAACAAGCAGAAGGAGAACAGACGTACAGTGGGATCAGGGATTGCTTCATAAAAATTTGGCAAATGGAAGGGCCTACGGCATTTTTCAAGGGGGCCATACCCCGTGTATTAGTGATAGCTCCATTATTTGGAATTGCCCAGGGAGTGTACTATGTTGGAGTTGGTGAATTTGTTATTGACAGGACAAGAAGGCTGGTTGGTTGATAACAACTTGTGATCTAGTGAATGAAGAATGGAGAAAAAGCTACAGCACCCTGCCATTGGTTCCCATTCAGGATGTAAAAGAGATTTTAATAACTTTTTATTTTCTTGTGTCAAAAATTTGTTGTACATCAAATTTTATGTGTTTAGAATGTAAAAATGCTAAAAAGTCATCAGTACATTCAGTCCTAAAAGTTTTACTTTCTCCCTTAAACCAGTTTTAATTGACGTTTTCATAGAGAACAAAATGTGCTAAGTTTGGCTCTGTTACATGAAAAGCTGCAATTAGCTTGCCAATGTTCATATTTATTGACATTAAAGTGAAAACCTTGTAATTCATAATGCAATAATACATTACAGGTTTATTGTCACCGAAGTTTTACATCTGATATGGAAACATAGGAAAGCTGGGGAGTGTTTACAGTGAGGGTAAACTCTGCGTGGGAGTCAAAAAGCACTTCCTAGTAGAAATTCAGGCACTTCTTGGGAGTAGTTAGGCTTGACTTGGGAGTACTAAGGCTTTGCATGGGAGTAGTAGGGCTTGACTTGGGAGTACTTAGGCTTTGCATGGGAGTAGTAGGGCTTGACTTGGGAGTACTTAGGCTTTGCATGGGAGTAGTAAGGCTTGACTTGGGAGTACTTAGGCTTTGCATGGGAGTAGTTAGGCTTGTACTGCAGATGGTTGCAGATTGGTTGTTTCAGCTAAATGATGTATTGCATACAAGTGAGGTGTTTCTTTTTGGGAGGACAAGTATAAGTAGGAGTACACAGTTTTCAGGGTAAAAATTGTAATGTTCAGCTTTGAATCTCTGTGAGTAGAAGTATAAGTTCAAGGTGTGGACAGAACACCTTAGACCAAGACTATCTGAAACTGAAGTCAGTTGTGGGTGGTCTTGGTGATTTGGCACTGAGAGCTGGGTTGTTTTGGGTGAACTACTCTATGTTTGGGACAGAAACCCAGAAAATGGTTGCAACCAAAGATTTAATTTGTGTAAACTTGAGGCCTAATTTCAAGGCACAGGTCACCTGCTGTACTAAGTGATACTTGTTACCTTATACAAAAGTGACCCCAGATAGCGGTTGTGTAGGGGTTTGTGAGTTACAGTAACTTGAGCCAAATGACTTTTCGGTCTCAGCTTATTGCAACTATGGTCTGCACTCACTTTTCTTACACTGTCCAGCATTCTGCTTATCCATTACCTCTGTATGGTCAAACTTAGACAAATTGCATGAACTACATACGTCCAGCATACTTAATTTTGTGTGAAATGGGATGCTTAGAAGAAGCATAAATCATATCTTCTAGTAATTTTTAGACAGAGCAATGGTAGGTAGCCCTGACTACTCTGTCAAATTAATGGGCTTCAGATTTAAAATGCCAATTATCTTGTCCCAGACAACTAAACATCTTCGGATTTATTTTACCCGTAGCTCTTCTCTAATTTTGACAAAAAAAAAATATTAAACCTGTCTTCTTTACCACCCAGACAGGGCCATAGTAGCCTGTAGTGACTTTAGTTTCTCAAGGGCATATTCTGTTGAGTATACTTTCCTGTGTGTAATTTTATTGCAGTTGTAATCTGAAACAGTAATGCAAATTATCTCATCTTATTTCACTTATTGGCACAAGTCATCCTTTGCCAATTAAAGTGCAGCCACCACGTGTGAATAGAGATACCTAGGGGTGGGGACTGGGGAAGGGGTACATATATATTTTGGGGGGTGATGCAGCAGCCCTTTCTAAGTTTTTTTAGCTTAAGGGCTTTATACCTTATTTGCAATAGCCTAGATCACAGTATTACCATACTCAGTGTATATTTATTGTGGTAAATGTTTTTCCCTTCACAATTGATGTTTTGGGGCATTATAAATCAGGGTAAAGCCGAATGCACACGGATGACAGAAAATGTGAAACATGAAACAGAAAACACGTTCGTGTTTTCTGACATCCGTGTGTGTTGGACAAAAACAGAAAACAGCATTTCGTGAAACAGTCTCTGCGATACAAGCACTGCTTGTTTTGCGAAACAAGTGTTTTATCTTAACAAGTGTTATGCTTTTTTTTGTTTTCATCCAGCGCACGCGGACGTCAGCGTGAGAAAACAGGAAACATGTTTTTTGTTTCGTGTTTCACATTTTATATCTCAGGTTTCGCGTTCTCTGTCGTCTCTGTGCATTCGGCTTAAATAACATGGAATACTAAACCAGGTTGTTGTATTTGCTCCTTTCAACAACACCACTGTAGGAAGATGATAAAAGGTTGATATTCTTTTGGTATCTCTTTGTCATGTAAAACATATGTTTGAACATAGATTGTATGGAGATTTAACCTGACAATGTTAACTGCACGGAAGAAAGTAATTTTCTCAAACTACAGTAACAATTAAGTTAAATTAGATCTTATCCTATCATAAACATAGGTCCAAGTCACCAAACTTTTGTTCTGTCACTTGATTATGTCATTGACACTCCAGTAGTTGTGATGGGGGAGGACGTGGAAGGGAAAATAATACGGTAAAAAAACCATAGACAGGGCAAGTGTTGTTGGACAGTTCAGTAATGTCGTAATAGATATATCCCAAATGATCATTTTGCTGATAACAACTGTTAACATAACACCCAAGTAAAAGTACCTCTTAAGAACCTACAAAGTTGATGTCTTTAACTTCATTGTAATTTGGTGCTCTGTCATGAAACACAAAAGTAATGAATTAATTTTCTTCAAAATGAATTTGCCATTTGATTTTTTAGGTACTATTTGAAGAAATTTTTATTACTGTGTTGGTGTGACAATTTTTGTGCATTCACCTCAGCTGATTAGTTTCAGTACCATGGTTACATAGTGTCACTTATGACCAAAACTATGTGTCAGTGTTATAATGATTGATGATTGAATGAAACACAATGTTTACTACTTTACTGGAATTTAATTTTGATTAAGGACTAAGGGATAACTGAGCTTTTATATCAAATTTTTTGTTGTTTTGAATGAAGTTAGTTTATATTTAGAGTGTATTTGTTCAAAACAGAATTATCTTGAACAAAGTTAAACTTGACTATACTTTCAAAAAGATATTCTATTTGATTTGTTGCTGGGAAAAGTTGACTGGAGTTACTTTTTAAGTGTGAAGTAACATAAGCTTATATTAAACTTATTTTAATGTATACTCTCAAGTTTTAAATTTTTATCATATAATTTAGGAGGTGAAGCCCCCAGGCTTAAATTGTGCAGAGAGTGGATTTACTTCACTCCAGCAAAAAGGTGGAGGTTTGAAGTGGGTGGAATGCCCCCAGGGAAATGGCTAGCAATGTAATAACATCGAGGTAGACAGTGGGGGTGTAGGTAGCCGAAAGTCATCACTCATTAAAGCTGTCAAGCCATGAAATGGACCTGGTTGGCATGAGGTCTTTACAGATTACAAAAAGAGGTAAGGGGATTGGACGGTTGAATGAGATGCATAATTGCATGGTATGTTTGGTAGAAAGTAAACACTGTACGATACTATAACAAGTTCTTTGCATTATGTAATTGAGTTGCATTTGGCATATCCATGCCCATAAATTAAGAAATTAGGAAGCAGAAGGGACAGATGCACTTTACTACCATTATTCTGTACCCCCCCCCCCTTCCCCGCTTCACATTATCAGCTACATATCTGTATTACCACTTTCTCTTGTCTTATAAATAACTAGGAGTAAATTAAGTTAAAATTATATGAACACTTAGCTGGCACTGTATGCAGGGTTTCATGTAATCCTTCAAGTTATATTGCAGAGATTTTAGGTAAAAATTATAATGCTTGTATTTAAAATTAGTTTTGCTATTTAGCCTTGCAGTTGAAAATTTTTGTGGCTTTTGAGAGTGGAAGGAGTGGGGTTGGGGTGTATGAACTTAAATGTTGTGGCATTTTTTTCCCTCCAATGGACAGGCCTTGATTTTACTTATTCGTTGCAGACTTTTATGTCACTTTATTGTAATTAGTATTGTACCCTCACTTCCACTGTCCCTGTTTCACAAGGAGACTTGCTTAAGTATTCTGCAGATAGAAAACTTGATATTTACTCTACTGAGCTCATCATGGTGAAACATAGGTTTTGACAATCGTAGTGACATATCACAAGTTATAGAGCGGTTGTGGTCATGGTGATGGGGGTGGGGTTAGGTTTGGGAGGGAGTGGTGGGTAGTATTAGAATCAGTGTTTCCTCTAAGAAATTATTCATTCTGTCAATGTACCCAGTGTGAGAAAATTTGACTCACTCAAGATTCCAATGCCATTCATTCACACTGAATTAACTTAAGGAACACAGAAACCCTCTCTTTTTACTTTTTGCCATGAACATCAGTGCGTCAAATCGAAAAGTCGTTGTGCCAAAATTGCATCATAGCAGCTTAGGAGAAACACTGATCAGAATGATTTAACATTAATATAGATAAATCCATCCATAGTGAATGGTTGTTGTGTTGGTGAGAACAAAATTCCTGGAATATGGTAGAAATGTTGGGAATAGTTCAGTCTGATGGTATTGTCAGTGTGGATTTGAAATGTTTTGGGTTAAGTAATTTTGTTTCATTTGTGCACTTGTTAAGTGTTATTGTTTCGTTCGTGTGTAATATTGGAAATCAAAGCCAGGGTGTGGATACATTTAGTGGTGAATGGAGAGGTGAGAGGGAGAGGTGTAGGGTACTTCAAGCACTCATTCATCTTCAATGTCATGACTTAAGAAGGATAATGATCATGTCTGGGAACAAGATGCATTAATATGATTTAGCTTGGCTAGCTTTTGCACTGTGTGTGCCACTTCTAGAATGAAATCTTGCCAAAGAAGAAACATAGCCAAAATTTATATCATATTTACATACCACCATAGCATCTCATACAGGTATGCAAATACACCATTTCACATCTTTTTGGACATCATTCTTCCTATCCTTGCATGGATTGGAATCCCCTCCCTCTTCAGGGGAGGGGCTACCCCTTCTCTTCCTTATGAAGGGGTGGGGAGCTTAAACCTTGTCATCATCAGGTCATCTGACGCCCATATTTATTCGTTGAAATTCCTTGAACAGTTCATACCAAAGATGGGATTACCATGCTCAGTATTTGTTTTTCAGTTTAGGTATAGCTGTTACCTCATTGAACTGTACATGAATTGTGCATTGTGTAATTTCACAAGTTTACTTAATTTAAGTCATTCCTGTGTTTTGCCTGTGGCCAGTAGGCATGCATGCTCCATCCAGACTCTGATGATGACAATGGCATAATTAACCTGTTAAAACAGAGGACAACATCTTGTTATCATTTTCAGTTCTCCCAACTTTTACAGTAAAATCATTACAGTATTTTATACATTGTGCTATTTCACACCAGTATTCCAGAATTGTGTCAAGTGAAATGTTGACATGTTAAAACAACTAATTGGATCATTCTCACAAAGTTCAAACTGCCCTAAGATGAAGTCAGTTTTAGCTACAGATTACATACCCTGGACCCTGTGCTCAGGATCACAATGATCGAGGCAGTCCACCTGTAGTATATTTAGTTAAAGAACCTGCATATATTTAGGTAAAGCGACCCATGGAATAATGGGACAATGGAAAAATAAATGCTACAAAAGGTCTTGGGTCACCTGTGATCCACATTTTGACTACAGGGTTGGATTCAGAGCACAGGATCTGATTACATCTTCATCCAAGCTATAGCCTGGCTAGAGTTGCAGTGTCAGATTCAAAATAAGGTTTGGATTAAAACCCAGTGGTGGACCCAGAGCGCAAGGTTTTACCTTGTATATTTTGTTAAGTTTCAGTAGTTTGACCAAGAAACCCATCGATTGGATGTATTTTGAACACTTTGAAATCGTGGAGGATGGTTGACTAATGATATTAAAAGTGTTTTGTTGGATTGACTAAATGTGTGCTTTTTGGATTGTTCAAACTTTTTTCAAATAACATGAATTGAACATAGCCTATTCTACCTCTCTGAACTCATGCTGTGTCATTGTATGAGTCACCATACTTTACTCTGGGACACTTTCAAATTATGTTTGAGTTTTTGTTGATTTCTGTTAAAGTTTTGTATCACCATACTGTAGCATCTGTCCTTAGCATTACTCATATATTTAAGTCTGGATGTGAATGAGGATGAAGGATATCATCTGGTGAAGGGTGGGAATTTATTAGCCTTTAAAGTTATATTTGGAAGAATATTGTGTATTACAAAAATATCATACTGTTTGGCATTACTATTTCATGAAGGTGCTAGGTTTGAAAACTTGCAAAACTGTTTCCTTGGGATATTAATTAGGGAGGTGGTGGGCTCATTCACTGCATTTTGTTTCGCTTGTCATCCTTCTTGAAAAAACCGTGCGATGATGGTTTATTTTTAACCGGTTGGTGGGACGGTGGAGGAAATCTTACCTGTTAAGAATGTGGCTTGGCCACATTGTCTCCTGACAAGCCTGGCGTGGCTCTCAGTAAAATGGTTCAGTGGTAAACTCACCCTGAGTGATGCCAGTCATAGTATCAGTATAGTTTCAGTGCGTTTCATTTCGTTTTCTTGGTGTAACAAAATAGTGTGAGTTGTAGTGAAGAAGTTACGCAGTGTACTTTTGTCTGTCTTGCCTCGACTTGATTGTCGCATCATTGAGCGCGTTTTATATGTCATATGTTTCTAATGTAACAATGGAGCTAGTAACCCTCGGTGGGTATGAGCTATATAATGTTACAAAATCCCTTTCAAGATCTGGTAAATACAGTGGCGTAGCTAGACATTTTTTGTGGGGGGGGGGGCAAAGCAAAAAAATTCCGACAGATTATTATCTTGATGATAGTTGTTCGAATTTTTTTTTTTTTTGTTGCTTTCGGGCAGTTTTGAGACCGACTTTTGATTTTCACGTTGACATATCGGTGTGTAATTCTGCTAAAACGCATAAGAAGTGTTGTAAGTGTTTCAAATGACTTGTTTTTATTTATTTCCGACAGAGACTAGAAATTTCCGACGGAGGCCTTGTGGGGGGCAACCGCCTCCCCTGCCCCCCCCCTCTAGCTACGCCACTGGGTAAATAGCACCATGGTATTCATCTTCTAGTTCAACGGTATCTTTTAGTTGGTGACAGTAAACGTGGTACTCGGTTGATCTCATTAGGAATGTATGTACTGTCGTCGTTTTTAAGTGCAACTTTCTTTCAGTCATACCAGTTGGTAGATGATTACTTTCTTACTTGACAGTATTGTTGCTTGTGGGGGTGGGGTGGGGGCGGGCGCTGTAATGTTGGATTTCTGTCATTCAGTTGCAAAAGAATTTTGTGGTAAATCGAAACCTGTTGTCCTGGGTAACTACTAAAAACACAATAACTTTTGGCTGATTTTGGTCAGTAACATTTAAACAATGAAAACTGTGTGAAGATTTTGAGAATGGTAAGGCAAGATGTTTTCATAACAATCCATCTAGTGAGGTAAGGTACATTTATAAATATTCGTTTGTCAGGATTTTCGTTGTTTTCTGTACTGAGATTTCTGCTTTCGATTACAAAAGAAACCCATGTATTTGTGCAGACGTGTGTATGTTTCCGAGTGTGTTTGCATGGGGTATACCGACTATGACTCTTAGCTTTTAAATGCGATATCTGAAGACAGGAATCTTGAAATCTCTTCTTCATCTTCTCATACTGTGCGGACATTTCTGTGGATGCATTTTATTGAATAGATGAACCCATTTGTTTTTGATGCGGTCAAAGGTCATCTGGGATCACCACAGGTCAGATAGATCAACAATCTGCACGTTTAAAAGAAGTCATCGAATTTTTAATCTATGCTTGCATTCTGGTTATCAAATGTGGATTTGGGCATGCAGTAAGTCATGTATTGTAAGCTTGACCCAGTATGTCGAAAGTCGGTTTTTTTTTGTCTTGAGCTCCAATCACTTTAATCTATCTACGTTGAATTTGAAATCAATTGGCGGGATAGTTTCTGTTAGACAGAGCTGCAAAGCTACTTGATGTCTGTGTTAAAAAGGCTTTTAGTGTTTTTTAAGTAAAGTTTTGACCATCATAAAATAATTAAATTTTGGAAAAGATCATATTTTATAGTCATTTTCTTTCAGTATTCTTTCATTTTTGGTTTAGATGACGTGTGTGGCTTCATAACCTAAACATTAGAGTGCTTAGTTGTTTTTTTTTTCCGGGAAAGTTGACTCGTTTTACCCTGAAAATTATCTGATTTACCAAGAATCTGCCCGTGAAATAAGTTTTCCCGGATGGGGGGGGGGGGGGGGGGGGGAAACGGGCTCGTGCACCTATGCCCGTAACATTTAAGAAGTGTGGTCTTGGGAGTGTATGAAGCGCTCTAGATTGTACACAATGACAAACTCAGAAGAAAAGGTCTGGTGGAGGGGGGCAGTGTGTTGACCTTAGTGTGAAGTTGTGCCCTGGTGCTTATGTCGCCAGTGTTATGCATGATAGTAGGTGGGCGGGGCTTCATGTAAAAATCTATATAAGTGAGAAACTACCCTAGCTGTTGGTGAGATAGGATTCGTATACTGCATTAGTGTGCTAGTTATTGGTTTTTCATATTACAGAGTTGCAAACAGCAAACTAGT
This sequence comes from Holothuria leucospilota, assembly GCA_029531755.1. Lineage (NCBI taxonomy): Eukaryota > Metazoa > Echinodermata > Holothuroidea > Aspidochirotida > Holothuriidae > Holothuria > Holothuria leucospilota. Next base: position 27,245,368 of record CM055972.1, on the reverse strand, counting down.
TAGGCCTACGCTATGGACTTTCCGTACGTTTTAAATACGGGAATATGGATTTTTTCGTAAAAACATTTTCAAATTCTAGAACTGTGTCCCAGTGTACCTAACCTGAGTCCAGGCCAATTCGGATTCCACTTGCCTGAATTCCCGGCTGGCTCCGAGTCCGGTACCCTCCCCTTCTCACCCACTGCGTACCCCTTCTCACCTAGTGCGTGCCAATTCCGATTTCCAATGACCCTGTACCCGAGCCAATTCAGAGTCCGGTCGAAGCCTACTCTTCTTGAAAAGTGCAGCATATCTTGGCCATGTTTTTGTAATCATTCGCATGTGCACGTAATGAGGTAGCTTTTTGGAGTCAATTTCATATCTTGCCTCTCCCATAACTTTATTTGACTGCTTGCAGATTTGTGAACATTCTTACATCGCAGTCGAGCCTTCAATAATCTTCGCAATTTTCATTATTATGGAGTTGGCTCAGATTATGGGTCAAATTAAAGTCCATTCCGGGCCAGTTTCCACTCTGTAAACTTGAATTTGGGCTAATTCCGATTTCAATAAAATGCGGACTCGAGTCCGGAATTATTGAGTTCCAGCATGAACTTTGGCATTGCAGACCTGTCAAATGCCCAGTAATGGCCAACTCACTGTAAAGGTGTGCTTTGGTCTTGTTTTGAAATGCAGACTACTCAATCGTCACTCCCTTGGAAAATCAAATATTGACATTGCCATAATACACTGTAGTTTATCTCATCCACTGAGGAAACGTTCACTTTCCCTAAGCTATCTCGAAGTCTACTTCCTTGTCTGGCCACGGGCGGTGTCACGGTAGGAATTTCATTTACGTCACTGTCAAAAAAGGGAACAGGCCAAGTCGGCCCCAAACCAACTCGACCCCAACCAACTCGGCCCCAAACAAAGTCGGCCCCAAGCCAAGTCGGCCCCATGCCAACTCTGCCTCAAGCCAAGTCGGCCCCAAGCCAACTCGTCCCCATACCAACTCGTTCTCAAGGCAACTGGGCCACAATATGAAAAATTATGGCAGAAGTGTTTGTGTTCCAGTTGCATTTGTTTTCCAATCGAGTACTTCATCGTTATGGAAAAAAGTGACTTGCTTTATATCATGTCTTCACGCATGGTTTTGTTGGTCTAATCTGAATTTTACAAAGTTTTTAACTTTCCAATTTTTCTTAGTAGAGTTCAAATTTTCCAAACACATTGACATTTTTTTTTATTTTTTATCTCGCCTAGGCCTACATAAAATTTAATAGGAAAAAATTCCCAATTGATCCTACTGCCTTCAATTCCCCTTCGGGTTCTGTTACACAGAGTAAGTTTGGGATCTATGCTACCTTTTATAATTAATATGTAGGCCCCTAGTGTTACTAAAGATTCATCTTAGAATAACATTATGCCTAACATTTTCAAAGGTATTTTGAGTGGACAAGTGCCTTTCTCATAACTTGCCATAAAAATGTCTTTATCTGTAAAAGTGGACATTGAATTCTTACTTGAGGCCGAGTTGGCTTGGGGCTGAGTTGGTTGGGGTCGAGTTGGTTTGGGGCCGACTTGGCCTGAAAGCGTCAAATATCGACAGCTAAGTGTGCGCAGATGTGTGTGTTAATGAGTGAAGTGGCGCATAATGTTTGTCGTTTGCGTCGTTTGCCTCTTCCATGATTGTAGTAAAGACGTTTCGTCCACACCTGGCTTGTTCGCGAGCGACGTTCTGTTGCTGTCAGTGTCCGTGAAAATAATCAGTCTTGGTTTTTGACAATACTAGTAAAAGATTGCTAGGTTTAGAAAATGAGAGTAGAAAGCAACATCCGGATCGCTAAGTAAGTTGAGTTAGAAAAAATTGAGTTGAAAATGTACACACGCCGGCAATCAGCGCTCTTATTCATGACATATTACTATAATCTAATGGATAATAGTTTGCACTTTGCAGTGTAAATTTAGTGCATTAAAATGTGAACTTATACAACACTTTTTTGGCGTTTTGCACACACCGATAGTATATAGTTAAAATCACCATTACTTCCAGTGGCACAGACCGAGTGCACTCTCTGTTTGGAACCTGTAGTGCAACCAAACCAAGGCAACTATTATGGTTCTTCCCTCACACGCGTCCTGCATGATCAGATCGACGGTCGTTTTGAAGCCTGTGAATTTTGGTAAAATGATTAACAATTTAGACCCTTTCCAAACATCATTTACAAAGGGTTATGGGATAGAGTTTTGGTACCCGTCGTTTTGTCCACAGGAAAATGTCATTGGCGAAAACGATGCACACCAAAACACTACCCCATAATCCTTTGTATTTGCTATTTGGAAAAGGGTCTGTTAGAGCACACCTAAGAGAGCTTCTATCTGTTAACTATACTTATGCCCCTTCATACATAGTGTTATGTACGCGTACCTCTAGCACCACTGCCTGACCTCGATTGATTTCTGCGTCTCAAGGAAGGTATGAACCTTATCAGAAAATCGCTAAGCGTAGGTTTTCTGAGACCTTATGTACATGACATCATAGAACAGAAAGTGCGCCCTCGGCAGAGGAAAGCTCGCTCAACACAAATGCAGACCGCTAATATTTGTATACACGGCTAAGTCTGCGCGCGCGTGGAAGGACTACGTCGTGCGTACAGCTTGCTGTACCAAAGTCATGTGCCTTACTCGGGGAGTTGCCATGTATCACTGTTTGCCGTCCGTCTAAGATGACGTCGGCGTGACGAAATACATGTATTGTACTACGAATGGAGTTCAACTGCTTGCCCCTCTTTTAAAGCAGGGAGTTGTTAACACCACCCTGCTTAAAGTTAGCCTGGTTTGCCGACACTAAGCTCCCGATTGTCTTGCTCTTTTAAAATGAATACGACTTAAAGGAAGTGACGACAATGGTTTTTGTCTTCTGCTAGATCTCAAGGAGTTCTGGCGGTGATTTCTGGCATTGCCATAATAATGCCAGTTGTCGAGGTAAACATGAATTTCTTAACATTCGTAAGTTTTTGAAGGGTTCGGGACAACTTTAAATAACTTATAGAAAATGAATAAGTGCTTTGCTACTTTTAGAGACAATCCGGATTCTTCTCAAAAACAAAAGTTAGACATTTTTGCTTTGCCAATAATGTTTCTACCTTATGGGAGAAATTTGAATAACAAAGGAACTGGATCCCTTAAAGTACATTTACAGTCATTTAAACAAGAAAGGTGACAAAGGTTTCACCCCGGTCGACGAAGCAGGTTTGCTTCAAAGCAATATGTTGTACCAAACCTTTGTCTAAGTATGAAAGAATCCTACCCTCATATTTTCCGATGGCATTCAATAGAAACATATTTGATATGGGCCCACAGTATCCTTGCGTGAAACGCCAAGATAAAATGCTGAAATTGGCTTTTTTAACAATCATACGAAAAATACAGCGACCGGAGATGCTTCAAAAATGCCGTAAAAGCTTTTGAGGTAATTTAAATTCGCAGGCTTCTAAAAAACACCATATAGGCGTACTCTAATAATTTAGGAACACAGCGATTTGGCCTGCCATGTCCACTTTTCTGTAGGCATTTTTTGGGCTAGGTGCCCATGCAAGCCTTTGTATAAACACAAGGCTATTATGCAATATGCTGTGAGTGTGTCAAAATTTAAGCAAAACTGTTTTGCCTGTATTGAAGGGTAAATATTTGCCCGGAGATAATCATAACCCCATGCACGCAACAGAAAGTTCAAAAGGGCTCTTTGTCTCCAGATTGTGTGGTAGGCCTATTGTAAATTACTGCTGGCAGGAAGCTGTCCTGTTGTGTTACCTCTTCGCAGTAGTTCATGGCTAAACCAAGTCAAATCGACGAAAAGCTGACACTAAAAAGAAGGGTTGCTGATAGAAACATTCTTGCGGAAATTTTCGTAGACTTTTCGTCCACATACCAACATGGAGGTCAGAATGAGGATGATTAGTTTTACCGTTCTTGTCATCTTTGTTTTGTCGATCCAAATCGTATATGGGACAGAACAGCCTACCGTAACGTTAAAGGATGGTACTATATTGCAAGGGGTCTACGAGGAATTTAACAGTGACTTGTTACCGGTGTATGGTAAAATAGAATCCTACTACGGAATACCTTATGCCGAGGCACCCGTTGGACCTCTTAGATTTAAACCACCTGTTCCGAAGAAGAAGTTGGATAGTACATTTCAAGCTACTAATGTTGGAAGGACTTGTATGCAGCCAGATCCTTCGATTATTGGTCTCCCGTTGGCAAATGAGGAGTTGTCTGAAGACTGCCTCTTCCTGGATGTGATTGTGCCAAAGTCGGCGGTAAATTAGACTTTTCAGTCATTTTGTAGTGCGGTGACCTCTTCTTGGTCCCCCTCGACACATTTTATTACTTACATAGAAATTTATTAAGTAAAAAACAAGTGTTTTTCTTGCCAAGCATGCACTATTGATAGGACTTACACTGCACTCTATCTCTGTTCAAATAAATCCCCTGGTGAGCTTTGGGACCAAACTCACAAAGGATAAAAATATGCAAAATGGTTCGGAAAGTAAGTCGGGCTTCAAGCGCGAACCTTGCCTAGTCGGTTTTAAGGAAAGATAAGGTGCATAAATGTTGTTGTTTTGCGTAACTTTGCAAAATCCTCAGCGTTGTCGTAAATGAAAAAATCCGTAGCAACACATTCTTTGTAGCTTCAAGGTTGTATAGGACCCTGACGTATGACCGTGCGTATGAAGGATCATGAGCGCTGCTTGTGGAATATAACAGGCAAAGCAATTGGCTCAAGATGTGTAACCTGGAGAGGTGGTGTAATAGAACATGATACAATTGCAAAGACGATTAGCTCATGTGAATTCATTATAGTTGAGGTGCTAATCTTAACGACACCATATCCAACTGTAAGACACTCCACAGTCTCGCAGGGGTGGCCTAAGTGGGGGCAGGGTGCCATGGCCGCACGTCGGTAAAGGATGAACCTCGTCGGAGGTTGTCCGACCCACCGTGAACGAAATTTTCCAGTTTCGCGTGGTGTCTTAATGGGTACGATAAAATATGTAGTCTCCAACGATGACTTGCCGCCCCGACGATTTACTTGATTTTACTCAAAAGTAGGGCGAGTTCTCCTGTCAAAAGAATTTATAGGCCTACAACCCAAAATGTTCCAATTTTTCTCACTGAAAACCCAGTTTTCAAATTTTCTCTCAAAAAGTCCCAAAATATTAAATTTTCTTCATTAGTAATGCAAAATTTTCGCTTCGCTTGACACGCCGAAAATTTTGCGTTCTACAACCTTTCGGCAACCCGTCGCCTTTAATTGTCGGGGGCTCCGGATCGCTGGCTGCACCTCTACTCCTGTCTTAAAATCCTGACTCCACAGTCTTGATCGATCTTGCAGATTATCGTATCTTAAAGGGAGAATGCAGTCACCCCAAAAAAGAATTGTATAGTAGACTATACTATTTCCTGAATGGCTTTTGAGAATCATGTGACAGTATTTTTCTCACTCAATTGTAAAATTTACAAGGACCAACTGCTGATTTACCCTGAATATGCAATATTTATGTCCTAAAATATTATGAACGATACTTGGAAAAGAAATAAGAAGAAATTTGTGACATTTAGCTATTGTTTCAAAATAAGTTTGGGGCGACTGCTTCTGACCTTTAAAGATGATTTGTAAAAATACCATTATCGTAAGAAAATGCGCCTTTCATTAAACATTGTTCGATGCGAAAGGTTTGATCATGATCAGATCTTAAGCCGTAATGCATTGTTTTAATGATACCATGCCAATATAGGCTATTTTTTTTATTGAGAATACCTTCATGGTTTGTTTCTTACAGCCAGAAAAGACACACGTCTTTGTTTTTATTCACGGAGGAGGTTTCACAGTGGGTGCTGGCCAAATGCCGTGGGAACATTTCTTGACATTTGCTTCCTACGGCAATATCATTATAGTGGCGTTTAATTACAGACTGGGACCTTTTGGGTTCCTTACGACCGGTAAGGCCTTTTACGATGGTGCTAGTCCCTTACTTTGAAAAGTTGTTTTAGTATGGACGTATAGGTTGCAAGTATTGAGTTAAGTGCTGACCACAAATCCTTACAGTCCATTGCTGCCCCCTGTAGGCTGGGGATTGTAGAATATGCCCACGGTATTCCCCGCCTGTCTTAAGAGGCGACTAAAGGGGAGGACTTGCACTGTATTTGAACAATATTTGAGACCGAACTTGAACCGTATTTATCTAGTTGACACTATATAACACATTCGTGTTGGTGTGTCGTTAAATCTTAACTAACTAACTAACTAACTAACTAACTAACTAACTAACTAACTAACTAACTAACTAACTAACTAACTAACTAACTAACTAACTAACTAACTAACTAACTAACTAACTAACTAACTAACTAACTAACTAACTAACTAACTAACTAACTAACTAACTAACTAACTAACTAACTAACTAACTAACTAACTAACTAACTAACTAACTAACTAACTAACTAACTAACTAACTAACTAACTAACTAACTAACTAACTAACTAACTAACTAACTAACTAACTAACTAACTAACTAACTAACTAACTAACTAACTAACTACAGTCCTTTGCTCTAAAACAATTAGCGAATTCGCCCTTAAATACCACTGCCTTCTAAACTTTTACTGCTTGAGGCAATTTAATAGGCTTTTGAAGTAGAGAGCACGAAATTTTTTCTCCACGCTACTCACCTTTACTACTGTTGCAGTAGTAGCTACGTAATACACAGACTTACGTTCTAAAAAAGTGATCTTCAAAATGTGATCTCAAATCCACTGGTATTGAAGTCACGTGTTTTTGTTTTATCATCAGATGATAATTTACTGCCAGGAAATCTCGGTCTTTTGGATCAACAGTTGGTCTTAAAATGGGTAAATGAGAATATAGAAGGTAACTAAGAACAACAATGAAAGCTATTTTCGTTTTCTTCTCTTTTACAAAGGTTTCCTTTACCTTTCAGGTTAGCTTGCCTGAATTTTGTTTAAATATGAATGCGTTTTGTGACGACCTTGTCGTATAGTTTCAAGTGACCCCTATAGTAATCGCCTTAAAGACGCATGTCAGAATCTCTTTGTTCAGATATGATTAAAAAAGATTGGCTGAATCTATTTCCATTACAGTCCCATGCATTTTCTTTTCCCAGTACTGTCTTGTGCGATGTTTGGAAAAACCGGAATTTATCATAGTAAAAGAAATAAAGAAACGAGCACATTACTTTGCAGGACAATCGGGGCAGTTTTAAAGGTTATTTTCTCTTCAAAAGTTCACAATCACCCCAGAAAATGTCCCAAACTCTGAAGTTTATGATCTTAGAGACCTTCCGACGGCACTGCGACGAGACTATTTGAAAATTATAATGGTAGATTAAGTGCCTAATTTGTCAACTTTAGATTTCTTTTATTGTTACCAGATTGGAAGTGAAATCGCATCATCGTGTTTTTCAAAAATGAACGTTTTGGTAATGTATACTATTAAAATGTACGAGTATTGAAGGTTTAGGATTCCATTTGAAAACTGTTTCAGTTATGTTAATTACTTAAGATATAGCGTCTATAAAAGTTATTTCTTTTTATCATATCGTATTTGTTGTTAACAGCATTCGGCGGGGACCCTAACAAGGTCACCATTGGAGGTGTTAGTGCTGGTGGCGCCAGTGTCGCATTCCACACACTCTCACCTGGAAGTGCAGGCTTATTTCAGCACGCTATCATGGAGGTGAGTATTATTTGTAGGAGCCCCCCCCCCCACCCCCCCCCCCAAGTGACTAGTAATGGAATTATAGATACGAAACCGACAACGTGGTTTTTCCTTTGACATGTGCCGTATGTTTGTTATCTTAAAAAATATCCTTTGTAAAAGCAATTTATAACAAAAACATAATTGTGCAAAATCGAATGAGTAGTACAGTTTAAGTGTCTCAGTGGTTCTTTGCTGGCGAGGTTACCGAAAGGTTAGGATATTTAGGATAAGCTAGACGTGCTCAAATCTAAATTTATGTTGTCCCTTCGCCAGCAGCCATGTTATCACTGATTTATTTTGAAATGTAAAATCTTATTATCTAGTAATTAAGAAACATCTTTTCTTAGAGCGGATCTCCATTCGACTCGTGGGTGACATATCGTCAAGGAGAGGAAGCCAGGCTGGAAGTTAAGACACTCGCCAAGTTAATTGGATGCAGCGAAGAGGATATTGAAGATGACGCGAAATTGTTAGATTGTCTAATGGAAGCTCCAGCTGAAGATATTATTGACAACATTTCGAAGGTATAAGTGACATCATTCAAAATCTGTTAATTTCCATAAGTGACCTTTAAGTTACAAAGTCAATAGACGAGTTAGAAAATGTTTCCACGCAATGCAATATAGAAATGAGTCAAAGGTGAAGTGTACCACGCTTACAGTGTCCCAGCGCGGGTGTTGCGTGCAAACACCGTGACGTTGCCCGTTGTCATGGTACTCTTGACATTGTGACCCGATCGGAAGTACCGAATTTCCCAACACTCACGTCTGTTCGATGCGCATAGAAACTTAGGCCCACAACACGGAGACATTTATAGACGAGTTGGGAAACTTCGGGATACAATGCATGGTGGGAAGGAAAGTGTACCACAACAGAGACTGCATGTGCAAGACAGATATTTTGTGTAATCACGCTCAATTTTCCAGTGTTAAACTATGGTTCTCGAGACTTCAATCATGGGTCAAAGAGAATTTTCTTTAGAGGAAAAGTTCTTTATAAACTTAGTCTCCTTAGCGTGGACCGAAAAGGTTGGGCAGTATAGCAGTAAATTGTGAAAGACAAAAAAATACTTTCTCAATGCCCTCTTGTCCGTGCGCAATTATCCGTGGCCTTCATCTGTGGTAGTACAATGGTACACCCAAAATCTAATTTCCCAACTCGTCTATTGATTGATATTTAGAGCACAATTGATCTGCACGGAAAAAATCACTTGCCCCAAGCACGCATAGAACTTACCAGTAGCCGTTCGTACTCATAGTAGCCTGAGGCATAGCACATCGGACGCATAGAACGCATAGTACGCATGGCACATCGTACGTATAACACGCAGTAGCACATCGTACAGTGAATCAACATAGAGTCAACAGACCTTATCACTGAGCTATATAACTGAAGTACGCACGTCAATGCGGAATACGCCTCGAAACTGAAGCCGACTTGGGGGTCACGTGATGTAGGTGAGCTTACTCAAGTCGATTCCACTGCCCTAGAAATGCATATCTAGAAGTGAAAATAATGTAACCCAGAATCGTCGATGTATACGCGAAAGCAATCCTTCTCATTAAGTCTCTAGTGCTTTTGTTGTAATTTACTGAATCGGGAATCTTTACACTATGATTGCGTGATCAAAAAATTGCTTTTTACAAACTTTTCTTGATTTTGAGAGTGGTCCTACCACCGATCTACATGTAGGACTGGATATAACATGTGCGTCTAAAAAGGGGAACTACTCCGCTCACACCAGCTACTCGTAAAAGGCCTAGCCACGTACAAGCTCAATGGAGAGACGCTATGAGAGCGGCGTATTTATAGAATTTCTACAAAATGTTAGTATATGCAGCCTACAATTGCACCAACCATCAATGCAAAACCCCCTCGTTAAACGCTACCTGCGGTAATCGTGAGCAATATGGATTTTAAAAACTATTTTTTTTAAGAAAGAAGATGTAGCCTAACCGGACAATATATGATGACGTCACGGTTGACAAAACCCATGCCATGATAAGTATGTGTGCGTGTAAAGTATACGGCGCGTGTTAAACGCTGGCACCGTTGTGCGCAGGAATAGACGAAGAAGGATTAAGTTGTACTTTGTTACGACAGTAAAGCGTGTAATGTCTGATTATTTTGAAACAGGCTGCGCGTTCTTTTGCCAACGAGTGATGACGTTGAGCATTTGCTGGTAAAAATATACATGATCGTACGATATTATTGTAAGGAAGTGCTCACTGGCAGTTTAGGCATAATCCTATACGGTACTACGTTTCTAAGGGCCAAGTTCTCAATACATTATGCTCTAAGGGCCATGTGATGGCATGATTTTGACATAAATGCATGGGTTCTGAAAAGCAGAGATACATCTCTCCCCCTTGATTCGTTTCATTTCGCAAGTTACTTCACTTAACATGAACTGACAGTCAAGGTGTGGTTAAAGCGAAATAGCAAAGGCAATATAAAACAAGTCTGGCAGAAAGAGGGAGTAAAGAACGAAGAAAATTAGAAATTTAAGAATATGTTCAAACGTACAATATTCAAATTAATATATATGAGAACGGTAAAAATGAGAAGGGCATTGCGAGCAACATAACAAGAGACCATATAAGATCTCCGTTATCAATAAAGCCCTTAAATATTTCTTAATCTAGTAAGTTAAGGTAGGGTCTACTAGATGAAAATAAGCACCTGCATCTTTAAAGATTTTCTACAGACTGTGACACTTTGATAATCCTGTTACCTTTACCTGTAATCGGCATACTTAAACTCCGATATCCAACATCGGAACCCAGAAGTTGAGTGAAGAGGTATTAAGGAAACTCCATAGGTATATGTGCCTAGTGGAAACAATTTGCAACAGCTTTGCTATCATAAATTTTCAGAACATCAGTTCCCAATATCAACCTCTTCAATATTCTCACACGGTGTTCTAAACTTATAGGCCTATCGTAAATCCACCAAAACCACTGTCTGCATGGAGATACTCTCTTTGGTTCACTTTTCATGTCAAAAGTGTGAAGTTATTACTGAAAATTTGCTAACACAAACTGTAGACAAAATTGAAAAAAAAATTGTTTGCACAATGACCTTTAGTTTTCTCCTTCGGTTAAAGAGTAATTTCCAATATTTTTATTCATTTTCCATGTTCGTGTACATCCCGCACCGTTAACCATTACGCCCTAGTTGCGTGATGATTTGTTAAGGAGTAGTTCGCGCCATCTTGTGAACACCAAGTGGTTCCCCACCGTTGTAATGCTAAACAATAGCGCGTGTTTTATCCAGTCCTACATTGAGATCGGTGGGTCCTACCCATTCGAAGGACAGCGCGTGTGATCGCATTTCGAATGGTGCGTCGAGACTCGATGCCTGTGAACATTCGCGCACAGATATTTTGTACAAAGTATCGAACGCGTACTTTCACACAGAAACAAAAGGAGGCATTAAGGGAAGCTAGTTGACTTTTGCACGCGTGAAACCTCCCTGGTTTTAGGCGTGCGAAAGTCACCTAACGCAACCGCGTTCTGGTGGACAAGCAGCACACGGGGACGCTAGGTCATGTACTAAAGCACTGTGGTGCGTAACTTGGTGTCCTCCAGAACAACCAGCACGTTCATTGAATTGAGCTTTTGAGCTTTGGTGCAAGCTTCCTATTGTGATGTAGGACTTTTCATGAAGTTGCTGAGGCAACTTTAGCTCTGCGCAGTGGCGGGCATGCTAACGTGTGATAGCGTGCAAATTAGCGTCCAAGATTCTGAAGAGACCATGAGGCTCGTTACAGTGCGTTAGCATGTACATAATTGCCTCGGCGTTTCAATTCTATACGCGTTTCTACGGTGGTGGAATCGACTTGAGTAAGCTAACCTACATCACGTGACCCTCCAGGATGGCTTCAAAACATTATTGTGGAATGATCCTTCCTAGTATATAGTTCATATAGTTCAGTGGACCTTATGCATATGACGTTATATAACAGAAAGTGCGAACCCGTGAAGCTAAGGTAAACGCGTATCATTGCAACTTACACCAACAAATGCAGACCGCTGATTTGTGTACCGGTCGGATACGCGCGTAAGTCTACTATACACGCGCGTGCGAAGTCTGCATCGTGCGTGCAGTGTGCTTCATTGGTTACCCTCCAAAATGACGTCGCGTGACGTCAGTGCATAAGGGTTATGTGGAGGAACAAACAAGTGTAGCTTCGTTTACCTTTCCCCCTTTTATGCGTAATGTGTGTAAACTCTTATCGGATGACATTTTAGATGTTATGGAGCACTTTTGTCTCCTACTCGAACTAGGAAAAATTAGCATTCAAGGGAGGTGTGAGCTAGGAACCAGTGTATTTCTGCTACGAAGCGCTGCTATATAAAACTAGGTATTAATAGCTGACGTTACAAATTGATTTGATTTGATTTGATGTATTTGTTTTATCGCACGAGAATGGGCAAATGAGAAAGAAAGTCCCCCAGAAAATAACAACCGTCCTAATTGCTTCTGGAAGACTATCTTGAAAAGGATAGACATTTAAATAATACACAAAAAATACAAATTATCTAATACCGCTAACACCTGTCATGCTGTGTAGGACTGAGGCCTTCAACCTACCCCAATTGATTTGTTGACATTTGTGGTAATATATATATAAATATACAAATATACTACGTGTCGACTGTCGAGATGTAATCGGGTTTATATAAAGTCCATTGTCGAAGGTACAAGGCAAGTAAAAACTTGATAAAAGTTAGTGAAGAAGTATTGTGGTCTTACCAACGAGGCATGTGTAGACTTCTTCCCGTGCAATACCACATCAGTAGTCACTACATGGTCGGGTTACTCTCTTGGTACGTTTGTTTACTGCTTCTAGGGTGACCACTTCCCGATGCAGAAAAGGAGGACAGCCTTAACTACTACCTAAGCGGAGCGCCACTATAGTTGGCGCGTAGCGTACCATAAAATTTTTGGCTTCACAAACTCCTCAGATGGCCTGAAACGGCCCATTCCGGCGTTCCAGGCTGCAAAATTAGAGCTGTGAAATTGTTATGTTGTGTCTGAAAATGAAATTATCTCTGCAAATTTGTTCTTGAGGGAGGTTTACGGTAGTATATTCAGAATGGAGGAATATTCAACGTCCGGCGCCCTGTGAACCCAAATGGAGCACAGGGTGCTCGAAAGCCGGACTGTCCGGCGAAAAGCCTGACGAATGGCCACCTTAACTGCGTTACTTATTTCACAGTCAAGTCGTTTCAATTGCTTCATTGAATCAAGTACAAAACCTGTTAGTAGGAAAACTCGACAACCAGCAGAGCGGGGCGGATGTAGGTTTCAATTTGTAACATTTTATATTTCTTGCATAATCGAATGTTCCCGTGTTTTGCCCAACTCGTTTAACTTGGTACACTAAAATACTTTTGTTACCTTTGTTTATGCCATAAAGGATTCAGAAGTGACAGGTACACACGTTCGTGTTCTATTCTTTCGATTATTTCGCTAAACCATGTCTATATACATTGCTTTACATGATGGACTTCACTGTAGGCACATACAAAAAGTTCCTATGAAACAATACACCTTATGCATATGTGTGCACAGAACTAGGAGTATTTAGTCACAGAACAAAGATATTATAAGCACAGATTCCAAACTCCAATACCTACACTGTTACACTCAGTGACCCCTCATGGAGACGTAAATATCGGGGCGGAAGTGTCAATAGAACTTATGCATATGATGTCACAATGGAGAAAGTGCTCCCTCTTTTGGAGGAAGATGGCGGAAAAGCGCATATCATTGCAAGTTACATCAATAAATGCAGACAGCTGATTCGTCAACCAATCGTATACGCGCGTAAGTCTACTACACGTGGGGCGAAATCCACGTCGTCCGTGCACATGAGCTTCATTATTTGCACCCAAAATGATGTCAGTGTGATGTCAATGCATAAGGTCTATTTGACATGTGCGCGGTTCTACTCTGTGATATGCCTACAAAGATAGGAACGCTTTACAGAAAATTCCATTGTTCAAAGAGGATAGCGCGGGTGCACTTTTGCAACGCGTTCTATACGCGCAGAATACATTTCTCTGTGTATCATCCGGAATGCTTCACGCACACTTCTGCGCTCTCGGGAAACAACTGACTCGCTAGTTGATTTCCCGTTGTGAACGCGTAAGAAATTAAACGCGCATAATGAAGTGCGTTACTTAAAGATACCATAGAAACTGACCAATGAATATAGGCGAATAAGTCTACGAACTTTAAACTAGTCATTGCGCGTTCATGTTCAAATGTACTTTTGTGTAATGCTGTCAGTAAGAAGTAAAATTCTTGTAAGTCAGTAAGTGGTGTTTAGTATTGAGGAGTGATGCTTCTTACATTTTCAATGTTTCGAAATAACAAGTATTAATACTTTTTGTAAGACATTCATTTCCCTGTTTGTTTTCAAAACGACTGGACAGTGATTAGCACTTCCGCCCCGATATATTGGGCTCCATGGGGAGTCAACACGCCATTTTAAGTTTGGTATCTATGCTTATAATATCTTTGTCACAGAACAGAAAGTGCGCCTTCAGCTGACATAATGTCGTAGCATTACAAGTTACATCAACACAAAACCACACTTCCTTACCGGTCGGATACGCACCTACCTCCACGTAAGCTTACGAAGGCTACGCCGTGCGTACAGTACGTGTGTGCAATTTTGTACCTTATCTAGCCAGGGCCGGAGCTGAACCTCCCTGGTATAGCTAGCTTCATTCTAACATGAGGTCAGCGTGACGTCGATGCATAAGTTCTATTCACATGAGAGAAAGGAAGTCACCATGAAGGTCTTTGGCCGTAATACACGGGGCATGTTTTGTCTCACTCTTATTCATTATTCTTTTAAAAATAAATTTTTGCATAAGGAAGTAATCTTTCTAATGTATCTCCAGACGGCCTTAAACGAACAAAATAAAATTTGCCTCCTCAACATTTGAAGCGTCTTAGTTCACTAAACTGACCATTTATTTAGCACAGAATCGCGATTGCTATATCATCTTTGAATGCTATTTCAAATGACCTTTTCCCCGTAAGCATTAGGATTCTTTTACCCAACACGAGCATATGCTAACACCGAAAGAGATCTATCAGTCTTTAATTCTAAGAGACCTCTCGTGTTTATGAGGGCAAAATATTTTGACCTCTGGTGACTTCAAATGACCTTTACCAAATACTTCTAGCTTACTAAGGAGCATTTGCTTTGTAAGTCTGAGATTCGTTAAGGCTACGTTTTACGAGATATTGTCTTTTAGGTGCTTACAAGCTGGTACCAAGATTTTTGGTCTTACCTCCGTTCACTTCGAATGACATTTAACTTGCATTGAAGTAAGGTACTCTCTGTTGATACGATTCATTTAATAAATATGAAAAAAGCAAAGTGACTTCTGTTTATCGATGTCAAGCTTATATACTAAGCGTTATAAATCCCAAATATCCACACACATACACATATGCACACTGCATCATAATTGCGTAGGCTTCTCGCGCCTTCGAAAGGGCATCAGAAAAGAGAAACCGAGGGACAACCGCCAGCTTGTGGATACATCCCAACATCCCAATATTCGAAAATATTATCCTACTTTATAGTCAGCAAATAAGAGGTGGTACAGTTTGTCCATATTTTTGCTGAGTTTTATGATATTTGTGTTGTTTTCTGAATTGTGGTGGCCCACTAGTGCTTACAGGTCAGTTACAAAGATGAGTCGTTCCAAAGGGGTATTGAAAATACTACTTTCAAACGCATTGTGCATGAGGTGTTGCGTTCTCTTTTTTCGATTGTTGCAGGTAGGTGAAACGTTGGGAGATCCATTCTTTCCTCCTCCTGGACCTAATGTTGATGGGGTATTCCTCCCAAAAGATCCTTTCAACATCATCACGGAGGGCACCTTGAACGGAGAGAGTTACATCGTTGGCTCTAACGCGGAGGAAGGAACAGGTTTCCTATGGTTGTTCTATCCCGATAAAGAAGTCAAACCCGTTGTAAACTCCACCAGTTTTCAAACTATCATAACCTCGGGCTTCATTGGTGATGTGCCTCCTTCAATCATGACAGAGTTAATAAAAGCCATCTACACAGTTGATGAAAAAGACCTAGTGGACGAAAACCAAGATGACTTTTTCCACGAAGTCTCACAGTTTATGGGCGATTTGATGTTTTTCTGCGGGGAGTCCAAATTTGCCAGACTGGCATCGCCGTCGAAGAATTTGTACAGATATACAATGACGTTTGTTCCATCAAATAACCTCGTGGATATCAAATGGGCGGGTGCTTCACATGGTGACCAGTCGCAGTTTGTTTTTGGTGGGTCTTTCCAGGAAAAATATCTTGACAAGACGACTGATGAGGAAAGGGACATGTCTCGGAAGGTGATGCAATATTGGATAAACTTCATGAAAACCGGGTTAGTCCTGACACAATGATAAGATTATGTCGATGTAAGGTAAAAGTTGTACGGCTTTAAGCAATTAAAATCATAAAGGAAACGTTATGATCTAGGCTAGCAAGTTATGCTGCCTTTCTTAAGTGATATTTTGTATTTTATTTTCTCAAACATCTTTGCATTTTGGTAGATCGTATCACCTCAGGAAAAGCTCATCCTGTTTAGAACTACCACCCGTATAGTGGAACAAATATGAGTAATTTAACTCGAAGTCAGTGGTATAGCCAGACACTTTTGCGAGGGACAGAAACCAAAATTTTCGGACAGATTGCTATCTTCGTACACTAATTTTGCTATTAATTCTGTTGTAACAGTGGCGTCGATTTACCGTTGAAGGGTTTTGGTAATTGGACCTAAAAGTTACATACGGTGTAGTGGCGTGGTGTAAAGAAAAACGTATAGTAGTGCTTAAATGCAGAATGATGCTGTATATTTCAATTTTGTGAGACACTTAAAGTTTTTCAATTTTATTTTTACTGTTGGAGGTTCAGGTATACTATATAAATGAAATGCTGCAATTGGTGGTAATTTATACATAGACCGTTTGCAGATAAATGCAATTCACAAACGACCTTCAACAGAGGCTGGATTCTCGTAAGGTTCGGCTGAATAAGCTTGTGAATACGTTTCTTCGGGACCGGCAAATTCTGCGTCCTCCATGGCTCATTTGAAATGCAATTGTAATATTATGGCTGACAAAATGCAATTAGGTGCCTACCGAAACTATTGCTGTTTGCAAAGGTGCTGCTGTATAGCCTACGCTCTCCCGGTGGCAGCTTGAGAACCACGGTCCACCTCTGGTTTGGGAAAAGACCCCGGTGAAGTTCAGCGTCCAAGCCCAGGCTAAAAATATGGGGTATTTACAAATCTTATCACTAGAATGAAGCTTCCAATCGTCTACAATCGGCCAAAAAGACCATAAGTGATCGTTTTTGAAAGGGGAATTTTCATCATCCCAGACAGTTTCAATTCTCCCATCTTTGCAACTTCTAGCTCCTCCCATAACTGTATGAACCTCCTCCTTGTGCAGGAATAAACCTGTTTTATTGCTAAAGGTCATGTCCTGGTAAGCATACAAGGCTGTAAATGTAATAAAAGCACTCTCTCTGCCTTGTGTGGAATGTGAGCTACTCTGCATCTTTCAAATTTTCAAACTTTGATGCCAATCAAAGAGCAGTCACCAACTGAGAATTTTGATACCCCCACACTAAAAATAT
The DNA here is from genome assembly GCA_029531755.1 of Holothuria leucospilota. Taxonomy (NCBI): domain Eukaryota; kingdom Metazoa; phylum Echinodermata; class Holothuroidea; order Aspidochirotida; family Holothuriidae; genus Holothuria; species Holothuria leucospilota. The sequence continues at coordinate 27,227,917 of CM055972.1, read as the reverse complement.
GCTTTGGGGTGATGACTGTCTGTCTTTAAAGTTAAATAACGACACAGAATAACCCCCGTTCAGTTGATGTGGGATGGTAGTTGGTAAGAGAAAGGATTGTCAGAAGGATGGCATTATTTTTCAAGCAATAATTCCGCTCAAGCTGTAGTACAGAAATGGGTAATAATGAGATGCTTGCTTATATTGGCTGCGCGCGAAGCGCGCTGAATAGGCTTACTGAGTATCTGAGCTGCATTTACAGTGGGGTTTCAGAATTGTGCATACAAGCACCATTATGTATGTGATGACCATCGACGACTATGCATTGCATGATGTTAAGGCACCATGGAAAAAATTTCCGGCAGAGACATTGAAGACCTTGTGGGTGAGATCTGACAATCCTTACTTGCCCCTATAGCTACGCTACTCACTGTAATGCAAAAATTTAAGAACCAGTTCCTTGTAACATCCAGTGCACCATGCCTGATGGACCATGACAATTTTAATAAGTGTGCGTGTGCGTGTGCGTGTATGTGTGTGTGCGTGTGTGCGTGATGTAGGCGATGTATTTCGCAAGATCACGCCAAAGTGAACTCAGCGCAAGCATATTTGATATCATAGCCCTCCGTTATCAACTCTGTCTTACTTTCCTTCAAAAAGTCCAACCCCTTGATTCTCTTTAATATAATGCTTTCATAATGTGACTGCAAGCAGAGGCATGAACACTGAGGATAACCTCACATCCCTATCTCGCGGTCCAAGTAAAGAAAAATAGAAACAAAGCTCATCAATGATACACTTCTGCCTGCCACACGTTCACTTTGAGTATCAGATGTGGTAGTTTCATTGCAGAAATCTGGAAAACTTCACATGATAACTGAATGAAGCCTTATCAGAATTTAAAAAATAATTTCTTTTAATATTACCGAAATTTTTTTGGATCAAGTTCTTTCTATTGGAAGCACAATGAGGTCATTTGAGATACAAGTCTAGTACTATGTCATTGGGCAAATTGTAGTGCGTTTGTATGTTCCTATTTTGAAGTAACTTTAAATGTAAAGGAATTAGAGCAAAGATAGCAATAAATGGATTAATCTAACCTTGCTCAAAACAAAAAATAAATAGGAATATTTGTTCATGGCAATGTTGACGAATTGACGCCCAAGTTATGATAGCCCTATGACATCATGGTAGAATTATTACAGTCCTTTGTACGATAACCATCTCTATCAAAGCATAGATAAAGCAGCATCTCGAAAAGAGAATAAGATCTTTTTCGTTAGATTGAAACAGGATCACATATTTTGCCTCTAGTCAGGCCTATTGAAATCTTAAGTTGTGCTCATCCGCTTAAGGTAGGGTCGATCTGTAAGGAAAGATCATGATTCTGTTCTCTGGTCTGCGCAGTACCTAATCAAGCCCTTACCTTCCCAGAAACATCCTGATAAATCGGAAACCGAGCCGGAATATGGTTTTTTCACTTGATCAGATTTTGATAAAAATATTTAATTCTACTATGAATGAACACAAAGCAGTAGCCTGCGGGGGACAGGGGGACAACTGCCCCCTGAGATTTCCAAACCGTAAATGAAAGTTAGCCTACGTGAGAAAAAAATACTGAAATGCTGAAAATTTCACTGTCCTATTTATGATTTCAAGGCCCAAAGAACCTGGAAAATTGTATGTAAGGGCTCCCCTTTTCCCCAAATTTTGCCGGGGAGGTCCCCGAAACCCCACCATGGACGTATTTTCATGTGGATTCTCTTCCTGAGGAAGGAACCCTCTTTCTCTATACAAGATACACAGCTTGAATACACGCAACCTAAAGATAAAATAGCCTATTATTTCCTATAATTAAAGGCTAAACTCAGTGAACTTGTATGCTAAAGTAACTTTTAATTTAAATCAAAGTAAATTTGTTTCTAAGGCAACTTTCAAGGTTTAAAAAGTGTCATTCTCTCCCCCCCCCCTTCCGACAGGCGTTCCGACTGAACATTTTCTTGCAAGGCGTAAGCTAGCTACGGCTACACGCCAACCGATGGTGGCTCCCCCAGTAGTGTACTAAGAGGGAACCGCTGGCAAGGGCCATCAGCCTTGTAGGTGCCATGCCACAGCCGAAAAATTCAGTAAATAAATTTCAAATCATGTAATTTTTTCAAAGATTTACCAAAGATAACACCATTTTGGATGTACGAAACCATCGAACAAGAAATTATCAAAGAGTAGATGTGTCATTCCTCCCCTTAAGCAACATGCACTTCTAAACACTACCAAAACCCTAAAAATCGCTAAATAATGAGGATTCCTATATAATCAATTCAATGCTTTAAGAAACTTTACAAAAGGTAGCATCACTTGCATCCAAGCCCCTCAAGTTCACATGAACAAAAAGTTTCTCAAGGAGTAGAGGCCTCTTCCCTTCTCTTACCACCCCTTACCTTACCCCTAGCCAAAAACTAGGAAGAATATCACTAAATAATATCAACTTGTAAAGATACTGTCAGTTAAAAGCTTTTTCAACGATAGCACCATTTTGTACATGAACCAGGCCTTGCATATGCCGCTCCCCCTTAGCAACCCCCGCCAGGATGACACGCATTCACAAGTGAAAAGGTTTGCTAGGGTGTCAACTATCTGTAGGCACGCCATTTGGTGTTCCGCTTAGACAGTGTCACGAACTGCCGCCCCTAGAGATTTCGCCCAGGATACGGCCCTGATATACTAATTTATCAAACTTCATACTATTATCGTCGATAAAGATACTTACAACAAAAGTCTAGAATATCAATAAATAAAAATTCAAAAAAACATACGGCTTGATGCAACCAACAATAACATCGCGAATTGCACAATGAAAGGAAAGATAGAATTTGTAAAGCTTTCTGCAACATAAAAGAACGCTATAGTTACAAAATACATTTTAACACTGCAACCTGATCGTGCCACATGCAATGGTTTAGAAGAAATTATGTTTTGGCACAAAATCCTGTCTTTATATGTAGAATGGTTTCCAGTTATTCAGTTGTGAATTTAAAAAGTACGTGAAAGCGGATTATTGGTATTCGTTCCTCTTTTATTAGTACAGGGCATTTTCATGATCCACTTCTGAAGAAATATACTTGGCAGTCAAGTTCTGCATCACATTATTCTCGCTTGTCTCTGTAGAACATGTACTATCGAATCAGCTTGTTACGAGTTTCCGACTTCCGGAAGTACCCTCTTAAAGTTGCTACTTTATCTAAACAAATAATGATGACTTTATCTCTCATTTCTATGTAGAGATCCAAACATCGCCGAAGATACTGACTTCTTGTCACTCCCAAACTGGCCTAAATTCACCAAAGAGGACCAAATTTACAAAGATTTGACACCAAACATGGAGAACAGATACATGAAGGAGAGAGACTGCTATTTCATGGATAATGTTTTCTTACCACTGAAAGATACTTTCAGTAAGAATATGCTGTTACACTTTACTTTAGGAGAAAATTATCTCCATTGAAGATACTGGATAATGTGTCAAGAAATTCGATAATTTTGCTTTTGCTGCGCTTTGAGGTTTTCAAGTAATTAATTTAATAATTCGATGGAACAAGCTGACCCGTGAAGCAAAAATAAGAATTGCAGCTATCACCAATCCCAGTAGTGAACAACAGACGATTAGCAGAAAGAATTGAATTTTAACCCCTCGTAAGGAGTATAAGGCTCACTGAAATGTGCTATATTAATTAGAAAAAATGATTATCGTTCTCACGGAAAGAAATGGCGATCATTTTAATGATTGTTGTCTCATATTTAAGTTTAAGAACGATGATTCTAAGTTCAGTGGACGGACAAACGAGCTTTCAACCCCTTTAAGCAGCAGTGTAGCTAGGATTTGGCTGACGAAGGACCCATGCAACGTGTTATATGATTGACGGCATAGAGGAGGGGGCTTAAGTGTCCGAACATATAACCTGGTGCGTCATGTGATATTATCTGACGTAAAATTCGGGTTAAAGAATGTACATTTCTGGAGATCATTTGACGTTTCTTTTAAACTTCCGGCATCAACAAGGGGCGGGGGAATTGCTCAATGTGTCTCGCTAAAATTCGTCGAAGCCTATAGTGTATTTCAATACATGATTGGGTAAAAAATCGCGAGGTGTAGTTGCGCCTCAGCGGTTCTTTTTCTTTGGATAGAGATAATTTTGTCAGTGAAAAAGAAAGGGGGATTTTGAATTCAGAGTCAGTAGCACAAAACCGAGCGTGTTTATAGTAACCTCTCTTTTCCAAGGATGCAGGATCAAACCAGTGCCAAAATGATATTTGTGCCTCCTCCTCTTATAATGAAATACCTCAAAAAAAAAAAAAAAAAAAATTAAAGTTACATATTTATCTCGACTGAAAAAAACGTTTTTAAACTCGAGTAACCTGTTTTTAGAGAAAGGAAAAGGGACTTAAATATATAACTTTTTCCGCCCCCATTTAATAACCATGAACTTCAAACAATTTTTTCTTTGCTTCTCTCCACAGAAGAATTTAAAAAATCGAAGGTAGCTGATGACGAAAAGTCCAAATGGACAGAGGAGGGTCAATGTGAAGGGGAGGCATGTTACGTGGACGAAGAAATGCCTTAACATGGAAATGGAAAAGTCACTGTCACGTCAAAGTATGCAATACTGGAAGTGATGCCTGACTTGTAGTAGTGTACGCAACAAAAGGTGGCCCTGTTATTCATGATCATGTGCAATTAAAATAACCAACAAAAATTATCATTCATAGGATAGATTTTCCTCCATGAGATAATCCGATTTGGAAATGTGATCAACGTTGCCAAGGAAAGACCATCTTGAACCAGACCTCTTTCACAACACTTTACATGGAATATTTGGGTGTTTCAAAGGTTCAATTCACAGTTTGCACACAGATTTGCTGCGCATCTGATTATATTTTAACAACACGTTCAAATACAAAGTATCAGGTCGTCACCTACAATTATTTTAAGGTTTCTAAGTAAATGTGGACACAAAGATTAATGGAGTTTAAATTTACATAATATTTTACATAAAACGTAAGCAGGGCCTGTTATCTTTGAACCAAATGATTTGAGTGTAAAACAAAATTGCAATTATGGGACTATAACAAAATATTTAAACCTTTCCATCAACGTAATGTCTGTTAAATACTGAACTATATCTAACAAAATTAAGCTTGTGTTCGATATCATTAGCGGCTCGCCATAGGGGCACGGGGGCCCTTGCCCCCCAAAAAAGTTTGCAAAGCATGGTCTTCAATTTTCAAAAATAAAAATAAATAAAAATTATGTAATTCGAGATGGGTTAGGCCCTCCCTTTTCCTTGAGTGGGCTTAAAATTAAAGAAGTGAACACCTTTCCAATGCAATGCGAAGGTTAAACATTAATAAAGTGCTTTCAAAACGACATTTTTTCGGCGCGCTTCGCGCGCGTTTTCTCAGTTGCTTATTTGTAATCTGATTAGCGTAGGCATCATAATGTCATTTACAGAGTGTAACGGTAATGCTGGAGTTAAATGCCCATAGTTTTGCAGACACTTCAGAGCTATCGGGGTCATTAGATACACAACCCATTAGCCGTGTTGATTATCATCCACGACTAAGAGCAGTTTTGCCAGGGTGTCACCTGGCCAGATTAGCATAGGTATCTGTCCACAAAAAGTTGTAACGAGCTTGTAGTCTAAAAGTATTGTTTCCCACAGAAGGAGAGGTTTCCCTTCCCTTGTCCAAATTGACAGCGCCGTTGGCCCACGAGCGGTCTTATGACTGTCAAATGGCCTGTTATAAGCAAAAGGTTCTCCACCTCTGTGCTAAAGTATACCGTTTCAATTGATTTAAAATAAACACACCAAACAGTCAATCTAAGCTCAGTGTGATGAGACTTTTGATTAGTGGCCTAGCTATTTGTATATAGGATGAGACGTCGTTCTGAGTTAGGGAAATTCCTCTCCCCCTTTAAAAAAATTTGTTTCGGAACGGTACTGAGATCCAAAATACTTAGTGCTATCATTTCATCGTTTTCAAGTTTCTTCATGCTCGAAACTTTCGTTAGTTTAATAAAACAATCCAGAAAACCAACATTTTATGGCTTCTTGACAAAGCTGAAACTTATTGTCACACAGTGAAAGAAACAATAAAATATTTAAAGGTGGGGCTCATTTTATACAAATGGATCAAACCGCTTTGCCCATTTCACCTTCCTCTTACTCCACCCCTATGGTAGTACGGTAGGGATCGGTTGATACGGTTGTGTTTATTTTTAAAGTAGTCAGCTCATGACTAACTGCCTGAAATGGTTTTTGAAGAGCTTTTGAAAACTACATGGGCATCGCTGTAATACATAATAATAACCATACTCCCATAGGCGTAGGAGGCGGGGGGGGGGGGGGCTGGGGGGGCTGCAGCTCACCCAACAAAATATTTTTTTGTGAAAATTCGGGCAATATTCTGAGAATTTTTCGGGCACCTACTGAAAGAAAAATAATGCAATAATGTAGCTTAACGGAAATCGATACTTTAAAAAACTTCCTTGGTAATTAAAATATAGGTCTGATTTGGATTGCACCATCACCTATATATTCGGTATTAATTCACCAGTGTGTTTTTAAATGGTTAAACTTACATATTGTTATTATCAGTGGTGTATTTGAGGAGCCATTAGGCCATTCCCCCGTCACTGACGCTGATTGTTTTAGTACCTAAAATAAAGCACAAAATTTTACTTCAAAGGTAGCATATGTGGCACCAGATTGCATGTAAGGACACCTAATTTTTCAAAAATTTTCAAAGGGTAGGGGGTGATGCCTATTTTTTTCTTTTAGTACCTAAAATACGTACGGTAAATGTTTTAACTCAAATTTTACTTCAAAGGTAGCATATGTGGCACCAGATTGCATGTATGGACACCTAATTTTTCAAAAAATTTTCAAAGGGGAGGGGGACACCCCCTCCCCTTATACCCCTCCTCCAGGCTGGCGATCACACAACATAGTGCCTGCCCCCACCCCCATGAGAGAAGTCTTGGCCACACCACTGATTATTATCATCATTATTGTAACGACTTCCCCCAGAATTATAACCAATGTGGAATAGGTAGTAACGTGGCAAATTATTGTATGTAATTGGTATGCGGTGTGATAACGGATGCATGCCTATATGATATGTACATTAACATTTTGAACGCGCGCGGAGCGCGCGGAAATTTTTGTTCCTATTTTTCGGGCAGATCGTTACAGCCCCCCCCCCAAATCAACTTGGACCCGACGCCTATGCATATTCCTATTGAGGCTATTGTACTATCCGGAGCTGACCATTAATATTGTTGGGGGTCTTCCGAACCTCCCTGAATACGGACTTGAGTTTGCCCCCCCCCCCAAACAAAATTTCTTAGAGCCGCCCATGTTCGATATAGAAGACTTACGAAAGTCCCTGCAACATTGAGTGATTCAAACACATTATGTAAATGAAAGTAGGCCTATGGCAATCCAAATATTTCCTTTTAGAAGGAGTTTTTTTTTACCAAGAACTAAAAACTATTACAAGTTAGTCACCGTTCATAAAGAGGTTATCAAACTCTCTACCAGAGTATGTATTTTGAAGTCGGTTACTGGTTTCAGAAATTGAGCAAAGTAAGCAGTTGTTAAACCTACACAATATCTAACGAGATCGACCATTTGAGGCCACTATCTAAGCAGAGAGGTATAAACACCCCTGGTCTATGTAATGAATACGACTTACATGGTTAGGTCCATTATATATTCCAGATGAATCTAAAACATAAAGAATTAACATCCTATATGATGTCATACACTCTAAAAATGTCCGGTTCAGATTTGAATCGAATCCGTATAAATGGGCACTGAAACAAAATCTGGTCCAATATTTGACTAGATTTGGTTCATTTTGAATAGAAAATGGTTAGTTTTGAACGAAATCTACTCAAATATTTGATCCTTTTTCGGTTCAGTTTGATTGGGACCTTTTTAGAGTGTATCTTGGCAATGGAAGAGTCTGAACGAAATACTTACCAGAAAAGAGAATAGACCTCTTGACAACATTATCTGATTATGACTACCTAGTACAGTTAAGTTACACTTTATGAAACTTTTTGATAAATATAATATTTTCGCTTTTGCTAAGGCTTTGTGCAGTCACTCTTAATGAAATTAAACATATCTACTATAGTAGACGACGTTTGTAAGTAATGCTAGTGGTTTAACATCATTACTGTCTTAATGTAAATGAGTGAAATTCACTCTTCGACGATTGCCTACAGTGACCACTCTTTTTTTGAGTGGAAATAGACTGAAATTCCACTTTGTTCGGAGTGGAAATTAACTCTAAATGAGTGAAAATTTCACTCCGAAGAGAGTGGAATTCTACTCGAAACAGGGAGTGGTCACTGTAGTCAATCTTTTTGCTGGATTTTCATTCTTTTACATTTAGAGAGTACTGCAGTTTCTTAGAACTTTATACATAAAGACTCATAATTAAAAGACAGTGAAGCTCATAGGGTTCAAATTCTGGCCGGGTCATACCAAAGACTAAAAAGAATGGAACCTACTGCCTTTGTGCTTGGTGCTCAGCATAAGCAATGGAGTAGGGAAAACAAGCCAGTGAGCCACAACTGGAAAAAAGGCCGTGGTCGTCTCGACTTGAACCAATTGGTTGGAAACTGGGACGTTAAACCTCATCTAACTAACTAACTTATGGAAACATCATATCTAGGAAGAAAGGTTTTGGTATCATTATCTTGAAACCAAGCAGTAATCAACATAATAACGTTGACTGAGAAGATATCAACTGACGATTCCTCTGCTTGGATGAAAAGGGTTCTGTATTGCCGTATAGAACAAATCACTCTAAAAACTGTTGGGTAAACCTTTACCCAGGATGGTTACGTATGCCTTCTGCTAAACTGTTGAGTGAAAAGCTACCCAAAGAGGTAAAAAAATTACTCTAATTGGGTAAAACTTTACCAAGGAATGGGTACTTTTGTAACTAACTTGAGTAATGTTTTACCCAACAGTTTAGCAGGAGGCATACGTAACCAACCTGGGTAAAAGTTTACCCGACACATTTTAGAGTGTAGTTTTATGCCCACCCATAGTAATGCCGCAAATGGAAGTATTTTTCAAATGATTTTATGTAGGAATTCCGTACATGCAATGACCACAGAGGGTTATAAAGGACTTCCATGTCAGCCACCTTGTTCAATTTCATGGAAGCTAAACAAAAACAAGTAAGTCCCTATCATAACTTTAGAAAAATCCGCCCCTTGAAACTGAGCGTCACGACTTGACCGATAACGTCACGACTTGGCCGATTTTTAATGATAGAAAACCGAAAATGACTAATTTAGCGACTGAATCTGATTCTAATCACATCATACGTGGAAATAAAAATCGATCATTAAAATGTATTGAAGATGGATGCCTACTATCTTAAGGTTAATCTCCAAAATACGTCACTACACTGCTGAGGATTCGGAAATCAAGGTCAAAGTATGAATGTCCAGGGTTCAAGACGACGAAATCTGTAATGAACCCATCGGATCGAGCAGATCCATTAAGTTTTATTTTCTAGAAACATTCACATATTTTGGAGCTTCTTAAATGCCTTTTGAAGGCGGCGGAGTCGTTTCAGACAACATCGGTCTTGATCATCGGTCTTGATCTACCTAAAAATGGTAAGTGAAATGTCAGCCTTAATCCAGGGTCATCGGTGATCCACATTTAGTCTACTAGTTGAACTCTTAGCACGGGGTTATATAACACTTCCATCAAAGCCTTTGGCTTGGTTAGAGTTGCGGTGTCTGAATCTTACCTGGTTAACGTTTAGACCTAACAGTGGATCACAGCACAAGTTCCAACCCCTTACTAGGTCGCAAGTGGAAAATGATCTGACAAACCTATACGATGAGAGTAATTTTTGTAATCACTGTGTAAAAGCTGTAAGGCTAGAGGAGTATGATGCTCTCAAATTTGGCACATTATCAAAGGCCTTATTTGAGGAATCAACGTAGAAAGGTTCACGGCCCCTCTTCCATTGGCAGGAACGTTTCCTCAAATATAAATGACTTGGTGACATCCTTATACGAAGTGATATAGTTCACTCTTACACTTCGAACACCCAAGCCCCTTATTTTTGGATCAAGTTCAAACACTTTGACTTGCTAAGCGACTGAGTTGAATTTTTTAAGGCGTGGAATTGACTAGCGTGTGCTTGTATCATTGAACCTTTTTTAAGTTTTACGAATTAAACACATTCTTACATGCATCTCTTTATTTATACTACTCAAATACATTCACCATCACTGATTAAATGTAGGGTATTTTAAGTGATATTTGAGTATTTATTTTTCCCAATTTAGATCATACTGTACCGTCAGACCATCATGTAGCATTTACAATTCTTTAACAGCAGGGGTCTCGAATCGTCATTTGTCTGCCATAGCACTTGCTCTCTCACTTGACGTCACAATGTAATGGAGTTAAAGTTAGTCTCAGTTGACTATAGAGAATAAATGAGTGGTAGCGTGAGAAGCAGAACTTGGGGAGGAGAATAAAATAGGAAAGCTGTTCGTATCTTTAGGAACTGGCAGTTGGGCAGGTGCTACACAGCACGGAAAACTGACTCACAGGATTGCCCGTGGCGCATGGAAAAAATGTTTTCATGATATCTCATTTTGCCCAAGTGGCGGGTACAACGATAGGTACACACACACACGCACACACACACACACACACAACACCACATATCTGCCCTACTACACTGGCGGACTCTCAGTAAAACTTTCTTAGGGAAGGAAACTGCGTGTGTCTCACCAATGAGGTGTAATTAGCTAATAACACCTCCTTGGTCTCACTTTAAGTTGCTGAGTTGTGCCAATTACGGTAGGCGTTGATTGATTTAGAAAGTGCGTTGCTAACTTGTAGAAGAAATTGTACTTCATAACCTTTAAAGGGGAAATGCAGTCACCCCAACTTGAAGTAGTGTAGTAGACTGTCCTGTTTCATGATTGGCTCTTGAGAGTCATGTGACAATATTTTTTCTCCTCAAATGTGAAATTTACAAGAAGTAACTGATTGGTTTACCTTGAATATGCAATATTAAAGTCCTAACATATTATGAAAGATACTTTGAAGAGAAATAAGAAGACAATTGTGAGATTTAGCTGTTGCTTCAAAATAAGTTTGGGGCGACTGCTCTTGACCTTTAAATTCGCATGCCTTAACCCAAACCTCTTTGCTTGATGAATCAGAGCCTCTTAAAGTATAACACAGAAATATAAAAGGGTTAGGCCTATGCTGTAAACATGTTTAATCTAATAGTTAAGCATTTTCGTGTACAGTTTATTCAAAGAATTGTACTGTATATCAGGTGTTCCAACTAATTGTAAAACTTTTTAGTACCAGCTTTAGATTAATAAAACACATTAAGGATAAACTTGTCCAAGTGTGAGCATCTCCCTTTAATTAAGCAGTGTTTGCGTATCCTGGACAAAATGTATGGTACTAATGTTTGAGTTTACTCATGCAAGTAAACGTAAAAATTAGTATGTTTATCTCATTTTCATAGTTTTTACCATTGCCTAGGGAGGATCAGATATTGTAGTTACTTTGCTAGCTGACTTGTATATAGCAATGTCAATTCCCACAGCAACAGTTGCCATGGACCTTTTTTAATTTTTCTCAGTAACTAGTCAGTGGGGCTGACCCATGGTGGGCATAGCCGGATTTACCCATTAATCGAGGTAACCTACAGGTTACGGGCCCCCGATATTTTGGCTTTCGGCCCCCCCCCCCCCCGGAAATTTTCATAAACGAGTCACCTTTTTAGCTTAGTTTTCAAATCTGCTTCTGAGTTGAAACAAAAATCCCTACCTTTCTGTTTACCAAAATATAGCTTCTGAAGCTCTTGTCTCCATTTTCTGATCTATAATGTAACCTGGAAGGAATTTCGTTAACGTTACTGATAGTACCAATAAAGCTACTATGAAGCATGTGAAATGGTTTACGACGCATTGTCGTTGAGTATGATATCGTACACTGACACGTGATTATACATGCCTGTTCGAGAGGTTCGTTTCTTCTCTTTCATATACGCTGTATTATTGACATTTTTGTTATTTTTGAGACCGTATTAACAAAATACTCGAAAGGTGATCATTATGTGCACTTAAGCTATGGGGGAGGTTTATTTCCGACAATGAAGGAGATAGTTTCGCCCAAAATATTCCAAGCGCTTCGCGATAATTATAAGCTTAGCTATAATTATGGCGGCCCTTCGGTTAGGACACTAGTGCTTCTTAGTCAGGCCACAGAAACCTTGGGTCAACTGAAGAGGAATGTGGATTGGTGTGATTGTGTAAGGAGTTCTGAATTCCGATCGATGATTTGCCTTGACTTTTTTGTTTTGTTCAAATTGACCTGTACATGATATTCAGGTTAATTGCTAGTCACTAATTGACAATTTAAAAGAATTGGCAGTACCATGAATAGATGCAATGCATTTTGCGTACCTTAATTTCCATAAGCAAGAAATTCTGACAGTCTTTAATTTCAGGAGAGGACCCACAGTCATATAGTTATACTCATGGCCGCACGCAGTGGGACAGTGTCAGTGCCCCTCCCACGAAATGTTTAAAGCCAATTTTTATCGAATCGATCTGTGTTAATTTCCGAGATTTCAAAATAATGTTTAGACTTTATTTGTAAGTCACGGGAAGTTCCATCTCTGACCGTGGGGGCAGACACGTAGCGTAGGTGCAGGGCAACCGTCCTGTCCTTGAGGGTATTTTGTCTTATTTTTCTGTCACCTTTGTCGCTATAAATTCTTAAAATGCAATTCAGTTTCCGCGCGATTCGTACGGTTCCATCCTGAGTACTACTCCCCATAAAATCTCGCAATAATCCAAACTCTCCTCCTTCCTCAAACTCTCCCGCATGCATCATCAATCCCTGCCAGCTGTTAATCATCAGAAGTGAAGATACATTTGCATCAGACAGCGTTTCATTTCAACATTTTTCTGGGAAGACCTGCGTCCAGGCACTTTCGGACACTGCTTGCCTTTTATCTTCACTCTCACGAAGTGAACCATTAACCACATTGCAGCAACATTTTTGCAGTTACACATTTCACTTTAAATTTTTTGCATTGACATGACTATAGGTAATGGTCCTGCACCGAAAGGTCAAATTCTCGGTATCGATTTTCTTGATACATATCATATGCTATATATCATATATGCTTCCGTACATCAGAATGTCCAAGCGCATTTCTGTATGTGGTTATTGATGAAACAAATATTGTACAACCTGCAGGTAGGCCTTCTTGATGCAATTAAAATGAATTTGGACTTTCAAAACCATCGTTCATGGATTTCTATGCCAACGTCATGTGCATATATTATCTTTGATTTCCTATTTAACACATAACAAAAATAAAACAGTAGATGTTATATGTCAAGTTCTATGTCTCCCATACACAAATTGCTCAACTGAATAAAATGTGTCTGAGATGTCTTTCTTTAGGGAGTTTAAAATTTCTTAATCATGAAAGGTAGAATAGTCTTATGCAAATTGACAGACCTGGAAGTGGCATTTCTGGTAATTTACCGGCATCGGCACTGTGTCCAAAATTCTCTCAGCAGGCGAAACGCTAATCAGCCGATGGTGGTGGCGCTCCACTTAGATAGTGTCACGTATTAGTTCCACCCACAAATAATAAATATTTTTTTCTGGTAATAAAAATTACCAGAAAAAAAAATTAATTCCAATAAATTTTAAAAGAGAAATATATGATACAAAATTCTATGATCACTTTAATCCCGTAAGACTCCAATCACTCAGTTTGTGGATCATGAGAATTTCACGTTAATTGAAAAGTCCACAATCGAACAAATATTTGATCGTTAATTCGGCAATACACATGCACGTTTTTTTCACTTACATGAAAATTTCTCAATCCATGCATTATTTTTTTTTTTAGTTCCTAAAAATTCGTTATTTTTTGACAGAAATTTTACTTCAAAAAGGTAGCGTATGTGGCACCAGATTGCATCCAAGGACACCTAATTTTTCAAAAATTTACCCTCCCCTTAGACCCCCCCAGGCCGGCGTTCACACAACATACTGCATACGCCGCTATCTAGTTGTGCCCCCTCATCGAACTGTTGTGCCCCCCTTGTGCCCTCCAGAATGAAAAGTCTGGTGACGCCACTGCATATGCTACATTTGTAGTAAAATTTGTGTTAAAAATTTACGTATTTTAGGTACTAAAAAATTGGCATCGGTGAGGGGGGGAATGGCCCAGTGCCCCCTAAATACATCACTGATAATCATAACATAAGTTTAATCATTAAAAAACACACTGGTGAATTAATACCGAAAATACAGGTCTGGTGAAATTCAAATCAGAAATTTGTTTTAATTATCAAGGAAGTATTTTAAAATATTGATTACCTTTAGCTACATCATTGCTTAATTTTCTTTCAGTAGGTTGCCCGAAAAAATCTCAGCATACTGCCCGTATTTTCATAAAATATTTGGTTGGGGGCTGCAGTCCCCCAGCCCCCGCCTCCTACGCCTATGTGAACAAGGCTAAAAGCACTCTCACAGTAACTCAAATAGTATTGAAGGAAATTTTACATTTTAACTAGAAACGGTCAATGAGACGAATTAAAAAATAAAACAGAAGGACGTTTGTGCTCTCTTACATCTGGAATTATATTCAAGTTCAGTACTACTACGTATAATGTGAAAGAGATAAAGGGATAAAACAAATTTCTGTGCGATGTTCAGCTGACTTAGGCATAATAATTTATCTTGGGGGTAGTATACACTGTCTCCATAAAGCTGATGTTCAGATGCGAAATCTCAACTCGGGTAACTTCATTTTTTCGCCCTCTATGAAAAGATAGCAGATGCACAGATAAATCAAAACTGATCTATGGTTTTGCCATCTCGCTTCATAAAAAAATTCTTGTAAAAGTAACACAATATAATATTTACACAATTATTGCTACTTTTGATCAATAGTCTACCTAATTTTCTTTCCTAAATTGCATGGGATAAAAATCATTTACTGACATATAGTTCATAGAAACTGTATTAGAGAGATAATAACTATTCGACGAATAATTCATTAACTAGCAGTATCTGTATGTAGGGACCTATCAGAGAGTATAATAAGTAAACACGCATGATGAATAAGAACAAGTGAGGCGAGTGAAGTTGAATAATGTGAAAGTTGGACAATCTTAAATTGCATCCGTATGTATATGTGAACAGTTCGAGAGATTCTCCCATTGGGAAACTCCAGTTCTCTCCCCCCCCCCCCATCGAGAGAAATAGTGATGATAGGCGCCACCATTTTTGACTATTTTACCCACAATTACACGCGTTTTTGTTACACTGTCAGTAGCCGGTGGCTTTTGTAGCCCCCTGCAAATTTTATCGGTGTGATATAATCTAGTGACATGTATCATTGTACGGTAGGTTTATTGTCACATTTACCGGAAAGCTAAGTCCTTATCGATGGTTCACCACTCCATTTTTGAGAAAAACGCACGTTTTTGAGATGTCTTTATTCTTGCTAAACGTTTTCTTTGTTAGACTAGCAAGCCTATATACTGTGTTGCACAGTTTTCCCCAATAAAAAAATGGTTTTATCCTAAACAGGAGAATCACCCGGACTGCAGAAAGAGGTTAATCTCTAGTATAAAAATATTCTTCTTCGCCTTTTTCAACAGAACTAGAACCTTTGGAGATGTGCATCCAAAGAATTTCGATGGGGAGGGGGGCGATAAGCGAGACAACTGTTCCATCTTTCATTTCTCTTTGTCGTTAGCTAAAAAATGAACATGGTATTAGAATGTAACATTTTGAAGCTGTATTTAATGTGGCATTGATACAATGAGTGTGACTTCTGTAAGTTACAATAAATGAGATCAACAGTTCCATAAGGTGTGATTAAACACTGGGAAGGCAATGAAAGTTTCAAACCAACTAGCAATGTCAGGATCTATTATTCTCTTATTTTCTAATGCTTCTCCATCCTAAGAAGCAGGGTTCTCAAAAATCCCAAGCAGGTATACTAAATACATTTTGTAGACCGTAAACAATTGCACGTCACATTCGAAATGTTATCCATGGGTGTGGTTGTCAGCGCAGACTTGTCCCAACCAAATCGTGAAGAAACCCATTGCGTTTTAATTCCAATGCTATTCCAATTCTCGTTAGGGCACCAGTTTCAAGTAACGAGTAGAGTGAAATGTTATCTGTGCTACAAAAGTATAAAATGCCGTTAGTAGAGTTTTGAAGGGGATATGATTTGATTGATATTCATTCAAAAAAGCTCCACTCTGGTTGATCAGCAATGACTTGTACATTTAGTTGTTTTCCCAATTAAGCTCTCACACACACTTCTGCGACAATATTGCCTCAAACAATTTAAACTCAGTGCAGGCTACTGTCGCTCTGTCTTGGAGGTGTACTACCCAGGTGGTTTGATTTAAATTAGAGGACGGGCTTAAAGTAAACTTAGTAGGGAGAATTGTTACTGTCTGGGGTGACATTCGAGGGCCTTTAATCACGTGCAACCTTATTCACCCCTTTGATGTTATTCCTGCATGGGTACCAAGAAACAAAAAGAAAGAAACCAAGACAAATTAGTTGCCATTGATATAAAGTTACTAACCTCCAGATAGTCGTGAGTTTGCACACTTGGAAGAATTGTGCCACTTTGTGGAGCAAATTCTAATCTAAAAACAAAGCTCCGGTACGCGAGCGGAAATGGTATTTTATTTTGCTGTTTCAAGTCCCCATTCAGAGTGTGTACGTCCCCACTTTCATGAGGTATTGGTCTCCTTAAAAGTACTAAAAGGCTCTTTCCCCTTCTCTATTACACCAATTGCCTCACGTCTGGACGTCGTCGTTGTCCAGATCATGAAATGTGATACAGCTTGTTGGAAAGAGATAATTAATTGGCTCGGCGATGGAGATAGCCTCGGGCGTTAGAAAGTGACAAATAATCCTACCCCACGAAAGTCCAATTTTGTGCGGTCGGAAATCTAACGGTTCAATACGGCATGTTGGCTGTGCAAGACATACTGGTTGCTTAGTCACACCTTGGTTGAGTACTTATACTGGGAATTCCATTGGGTACACGCTCACACTGGGAATCACATAAAATCTGCAAACTTATAAAGGTAGTAAGAAAAGTTATAATGAAAACATGTGTCTTGTTACACTTCATGCTCAATACTGGGCATTTAATCTCCGTTTGCAGTTGGAAACATTTCTTTGTTAAAGGCAAAAGGCACTTGCCCCGAAATTTTCTTTGAAAAATCATCAAACTCTTGCAAATCTCCTCTTATTACATTTCAAGCACATCTGAAGACGTTTTGAACATAACTATTATAAACAATGGGTAAAGCAAGGAGAAATTCTCCTTGAATTTCACAATTCACTAACAAGCACATTGTCACATGATCAAAACAGGCCATTCATGAACTAGAGTGACAGGGCACACTCACTCTGATTGGGGTGGCTGCCTACTGCCTTTAATATTTGGTCATTTAAACTCCCATCGTAGTTGGAAACACGGTACTGGTCACATTGTGTAGTTTCTCCTCATAATCTGAAGCATCGTACAAGAGACCTGATATGGCAGAAGATTTATGATAATGTTTAATTAATACACGCATGTCTCTGACAGCATAATGTTGGTGCACATCGACAAACCAGAAGTTGGGAGAGAGAGAGTGTGTTAGCATTTTTAAAACTGTGCATAGGAGTTAGCGAAAAACTTCAAATATTAAGTCCATATTACATGGTTGTACTGAGAATGTATATACCTTACTCTTAAACTTCTCATTCAGATTTGAAAGGAGCATGAACGCGGAATCTTGAAAAATATTTCAATATGTTTGGTTCAAAAGTGTACGGATTTGCTTCATATTTTAAGAAAAGTTGTCAAATATTAACAAGATTCCTGCTTGCACCTCTATGGACTAGATTGTTTAAGAGTTAAACGTGTACGTGTTAACGTGTAGTATACTTTTCATTGATAGTTTGCCCGACACTTACAGTAGTCGTGAAAAGTACAGAAAATAGTTTGTTTCACATGCTGCTTTTAAGCAATGCTTACGAATCAAATCATTCTTGACATACAGTCATAATGGCTAACTGTTCTATTTTCAAAGTTTGCGTGAACAAAGATTCACAAAAAATAGTTAAGGTTCGTTTTCATTTTAAAATAGTTAAATTGTAAAAGATAAACTAGCCCTAAAATGAAATTGGAGGATTCATAGTACTTAAATTAGCTTAATTTCAACCGTACTTACCCGCTATGCATGCTGTCATAAAGCAAGCAATAGAACCTGCAATTAGCGCCCTCACACTACTTCCGCGAAATCCGAAGCTCGAGAGGGAGCCATAGGTGTTAGTCCACCCAACTGTATACCAATCGCACCAACGTTAGAGAATCCACACAAAGCATACGTTGCAATTACTTCGGAACGGACCTGACGGGAAACACGAAATAAAATAACTGTCAAAGTAAAGTCTTGCAAAATCATGATGGCTACTCAATCCTTTAATTGTTAGTTTCGTCATAATAGATGGACGAAAAGTGATGTTAGAAGCAAAAGTTTTAGGTTTAGCTTAAGAAGCTTGAAATAATGCTTAAGTTGCCGCTGAAAAAGAAAGAAGAATAATTTTATCATAATTTGAATGAAATAATGTAATTGGAAGTTTTTTTTAAAACCGAAAGTACTAAAATGAATTTCATTAAATCACTAAAGTAAATTCATTAACTAGCAGTTTCGTTAAAAACAAGTGTGAACATTTGTAACTTAAGTATCATTTTACTATCCGCAATAAAGGAAACAGGGTACACTTGTATTGGCAAGTTTTGTTGAACGAATCTATGCAACGCCTGAAGGATAATAATTTTAGTTAGATGTAGTCGACATCTTGTGTTTTTTTGAACCGCATATCGTAAGCATCGATACTATTACAATAAGATCGTAAACATTGTGTAATTGTATGTTGGCGATGACGAAGCATATGGCGACAACAAAGACGGCGATGACGATGACGATGAGGATGACGATGACGATGACGATGGTGATGACGACGACGACGACGACGACGACGATGATGATAATGTCATTTTATAAAATGATCTTGAATTTTGTACATTATAGAATAGGTTAAAATGTGCTGTGGCCCTATCTCTTTCTATGGATTTTTTCGTTCCCTTTAGTCTCCAGTTCAATTAATAATTTTCATATCCGTATCATACATGTTATTTCAAATGATCACAAGAAAACGTTACCGAGATAGTTGGTCCCGCACCAGTCGTCCTGTTGTTTATAAGTTCAGCCAGCCTTTCGTATGCTACAAATTCGTTTAGGAAAGTTTTCAGTCCAATCATCTCAGCTACAATAAAACAATCCGCCCACTCCACGCCCATCAAGAAAGCGATAGGCGAAAAGACATAAGAGCATATAAACTGTGGGGGAACATAATCGATTGGGAGGTTCAAAAACAAAACTTGTAAAATGTGTTCAAAACTAGACATTGATGTATGAGCACACTTATATAAGTAGATGTAAGTCTCTTCATCAGTGACGTGGCCTCTTTTGCAGGCCCGTAGCCAAGAATTCTGATATAAGGGGCACCGGCACCCCATAAAAGGCACCAAAAAGGGTTGTTTGTAGTCAGTAGTGCCACCATGTGATAACCAGTTTGCTGGAACCACAGGGGATGATATTTCAAACCTACCACTGATAGCTTAAGGGTGTCGGTGTACGTGTGCACATGCGCAGAGCCCGCGAAAATTTCGCCCTTCTGGTGGGGATTCCCCTCCTTTCGCAATACAGAGACTTGAAAAGTCTCAAAAGTAAAGGGAACAAGGCTATGATCACGGTGATGCTTATTCAGGTCCACAAGCTGCACGCAGGATGGTGAGGAGTTGAGTACATTGCAAACTGCGAGGGAAAAAGGGATTGCCATAAGGCAGGCTTGTCCAGTTTGATTTTAGTAGATCCCGAAGGAAATTCCTCAATGTCCGAGGAGTAAACAAAATGGGAACACTAGCATGGAGCTTTGAGCAGGACTTTGAATGACAGCGAGAGCACACCAAGCTCTTCACAGTTCACAATTCAGGTTGGTCATCATCGTATTTTTACTTTGAACGAGTTTTTTCATGAAGAGAAAAGGTAAATTTTTTAATAAATTTGTTGTAAGGGTAAATTTAGCTTCAAATGCATGTAGTCATCACGTTATACATATTACTCAAGGTATTAGATTTCTACGTGAAAACCCCTTGATGATGCACGGCAACTAACTTTGAGCCTTCCCCTAGCATTTGCTGGAATAGCTTACTGGGTTTTTTGTGCTAAGCTCACTGGATTTTTTTATTTTTATTTTTTTTTGTGCTAATAATGTTCATAGGTGATACAACTTCGATTGTGAGAATTGTACTGTACGCAAAGCGCGCCGACATTTCGCAGGAAATTTACTTGGCATGGTGAACCTGCTTGTAGACACAACAGGTGGTGAAAGGATATACCCGATGAGAAAACTAAGCTCCCCTTAAGAATCCATCAACCCGAAGCCAGACTAGAAGCAATGGTTTGCCGAAAGGACGCCGAAGTTTGGGCGCGCGAAGCGTACCGAAAACTTGGAATTCTGTTGAAGAAGAATTGAAAATATTTGGTTCTTGTTCAAGGGAAATATTGCGTTTAAAATGCACTAACATGGCATGAAAAGAAAATAACCTAAATTAACACTAAACCTATCAGTTTTACTAATAAACTCAAGCAATAACTTTATTTCCTCAAAATATTATGCATTACAGGAGTAACGGATGTTGCATCCTTGGAAGTTTTGAAAGTTTGAGTGAATTTTTGTGCACCAAATAAGTGAATTTCTCAATGTGAGAGCCTTATTTCGTGAAATGAAGGCTACCATACGACCTTATTCTGAATTGTTTATCATTGTGTATCTATTAATTTTGGTTTCAAAAATATGAAACTTTCTGAAAAACACGCAATATTTCCCTTTAAGGAAAGTTAGAAAATTTGAGTATGTATGAAAGAATGTTCCCCCTCATCCCAGACAATTCCAATTTCCCCAAATAAATTATTCCTAGCCCCTCCCAAAACTGTCTTGAGCCCTCTTCTTGTGCAGACACAAACCTAATACATTGCTTAAGGTCATATCTTGGTGGACATAGAAGGCCATAATGTGTAGTCAGAACTCTCTCTTGCATATTGTGTAATGTTAACTGTACTCTGCACTAGTTTGATGTCCATCAAAGAGCGTTCACTAATAGAGAATTTTTCTGTCTTCCAACCAAAAATGTACTTGGGGTAATGAATGTCTGTCTAAAAGCAAAACTAAGACTCCGGGCGATTGGTCGCGTGAAGCCAACATATCTGAAACGGGTGTTTAAAAGCTTAAGCAAACTGCAACTGAAGATGAAAATGTGCGTTTTTGTCATTTTAGTAAAAAAAATTACAGAAAAACAAAATAAGTTCATTAGTTAACGTCTTTTGGGATTATTTTTGTTCAAACATCGCCTGGAGTCTTTCCGGGGCCACCGTCTGCAGGTAGTAAAATTTTATTTTCTATCGATCTTCCGTATGGGGGCCTGCTCTTTTGTAAAAAAAAAGCCCAAGCTAGGTAGAAACCTGTTGGTCTATGTAGATATTTGGTGTTCGTCTCCTAAATATTTTTCACTAATGCATTGATAATTAACTTAATGAAACGAAATGAGCTAAGCATTATACCTCAAAACTCAACTCATCCACACCCACGAGACCGCCGAGGTATCCAAGTATTCCATCCAGCAGGGCGAGGATTGCAATGAATGCGATGAGATTGCCACCAATATTTAATGCCAGTGGTATGGCTGTTGCTGCCCCATGAGACGCTGCTTCAATCACATTATTTTGTTCCCTTAAAAGATGAAGAAAATGTTCGGCATTTATTAATTAGAAGACACCCATTACTTCTATCTGTTCTCTAAAGTATCTTGAGATATTTTTCAGTTACAGATTTGAAACTGAGTTGACCTGATGTCCGTCAATCCCTTCTATCTTTGCGTGCCATCTTTCCCACAGTTTCTTATGGTATTACATATGTTTTGGAGGTATTTCGAAAATAAAGACCTTAAACTTGGCATTGCAAAATGACTGGTACCCATAAAAGGAAAACTATATGCCACCCAACTTAATTCTCATTATCAAATAATTCTGTGCCACGAAAATGCACCTATGTCATTAAATACATATTTTTGTACATTGAGAAATTTATTTTACACGACACGAGAAAGAGGAGACGTTTTTTGAGAAACTTTAAGAAATAATGCAGCTTAACAGTAAGAAACTTTCTCGTACCCTTTCGGTAGTTCTAGTTCATCTGTCTGTGCACATCTTTCGGTTTCTGGGTAAAACAATTTGGATATTGCCAGGGCAGCTGGGGCTGACATTACAGACGCTGAGAGAAGATGTGATGCGCTGATACCAAACGCTATGTAAGCACCCAGAACACTACCAGCTATTGTTGCGAATCCTCCAGTCATTACGGCATGTATTTCAGACTTCGTCATATCCTTTAACATCGGCCTGATCATTAATGGTGAGTCAGTCTGTATTTAATAAGATTTAAACCGACAAATATAGAATGATTAAAAGCTGTTCTCAACCAAAAAGGCCAAGGCTTAGTAATTCCTTGCTTAAAGGGGGCGATTGATTGCACTGAGGTTCATCCCTCAAATCTATATCTCTTGACTATATCATTTTGTACGATGTTTCCACAGCTTGGTCTCTGCTGACCCCATACGACCTTTGAACCCCACCAAAAAGTGAATAACAAAAAGTTCAAAAAACAACATGTCTTAGAAGGGCTTCGTACCAGGACCGTTTACGTGAGAAACCGAGCTCTAATCCAATACCCCATCAAAGTGTAAGAAGGGTAGGCGGTGCCACTATCTGACGTTACACTCAGTCGGTGAACCATGCACATTTTTTAGGAAAGGCCCGAAATCATCATTCGTGATTTCATGCGAAAGATTTACTGGCTTTTTTAACTTGCCGTGTGTGAATATTTTGGAAGGTTGGTTCTTATGACCATTAGTATTATTACTGTAACAGTTATGCTTGTGAAAAACTAAATGTTGTTCTGTATCAGCTATCTTTGGAACAGTAGAAAATCCAGCCCAAACCTTTCTTTGGTCACGAAACGCAGGACAAAATTTAGAGGTACCGTCCACTGTCTATTTAGTTTACGAGGTTTTCGTAGTTGCACCCCTGATGACCTCATATGACCTTCGACCTTCCCTCTCTCTTAAAGTAACACACCTATATACCAAGTTTGAAAAGGATCCACCATCCCTGTCTTGACATACCGTGTGTTTTTAAGGTTTTCGGTTTTTGACCTCTGATGACCTCAAATGACCTTTGATATCCACTAAAAACAATAGGATTCTTTCTTTTAATATGATAAAGTAATATACTAAGTATGAAGATTGTCCATCATTGATATCTTGATATATCGTATTTGCAAGCAGTTTTTAAAAATTTCGTATTTTCACCTCTAGTGACCTGAGATAACCTTTGACTTCTACCAAAATCAAAAGGGTTTATCTTTCGACTATAATGAATCTGTATGCCAAGTATGAAAAACATTTATGCATCCTACCTAGAGATATTGAGTTTACAAGGTTTTCGGTTTTTGACCTCTGGTGACCTCAAATGACCTTTGACCGCCACTAAAAACAATAGAGATCTTTCTCTTAATATAATAATTCTATATCCCAAGTATGAAAATTATCCATAATTGCTATCTTAAGATATCGTGTTTACAAGCCAAGCGTCACAAACTCACATACACGCACACACATACACACAATCGCCCGCGTAATTACATAGATTCCTTTTGTCTTCAGCAAGGAATCACAAAGGGTAGGATCGATAACTGGATGATATAATTTCCGAGAAGGAAGTAGTTTTCTTGAAAAGTATTGTCTGTGTGATTAGCATATATTGTTGGCTAAGCTATTTTACCAAATCAGCCAGAAAACAAACAAACGCACACACATACACACAAGAAACAGATGCTATAGGTTTATCCCATTATTGTGCACCTAAAGCAGTGGTCTGCGATCTTGGGGGCTTATAGGAGGTATAAGAGTTAAAAAACAATCTTTCCGGCAAAATCTTGGAAAAAAAAACCTCACAAGACAGGCAATTGTCTTACTAAAGTGCTTCTAAGGCAACGAGTGTTGAGTCCCCTAGAAAAAATCCCGTACTCATATGACCTGAAATATGTGAGCAGGAATACCTTATTTTAATGAACACTCGGAACAAAAAACCTGCATTGTCTAACTTTGTCTGCCTTACTAGACTCAACCTGAAAATGTAACCTCAGCTGGGGAATCTTCTCCCGCAGCCACACATACTCCCCCACACACACGCACACACACACACACAACTTATGGAACCGAGGATTGGTTCTTACAAAACAGGGGTATGATGGCGATAATTTGACAGTACAGATTACAGAACGAACAGAAAAAATCCGGCAAAAATTAAACAGGAAATATCGAACGAAATTTACATCACTAAGATACAACTGAATAAATAAAAGAGTGTACTGCATAGACACACAGGCAAGACGGTATTAACAGGACAATAAAGCACACTGCTCCGTGATAGGAGCAAACACTCAGCTATAAGCGTACATTTCTACTTCCAACAAGGGATGGAGGAGCAATACTTTTGCTAGAAATTTTAATGCGTGTTTTCTCCAAAGTAGCGTACAGAGGTTTGCCCGAAAACTTAGAAAATTTTCTGCCCGATGGGGGGGGGGGGAGGCTGCATCCCCCTAGCATCCACCTCCTGCGTCTATGCCCTCCAAACATACGAAAATTTCAGAAGACCCGAAGACTTCCACCAACCTCGTGTAAGTTCTTCCAAAAAGAGTAAGGTAACCAAAGTCACGAGGTGAACAAAGCCGGATTTACCCGGGGGGGGGGGCGTAAACTATCATGTGAGGGGGACCCCTTCAGTATCATTCTTGGTGACATTATTTGTGGGTGTGACTAATAGGTGACACTATCTAAGTGGAGCGCCACCACCATTGGCGTGTAGCCTTCGGAAAAAATTTTGGCAAAATTGCCGATGTCGGTGGATTGCTGTAAATGACACTTCCCAGGCTTGTCAATTTGCATAAGACTGTGTCACCTTTTATGATTTAGACGCTTTCATCCTCCCTAAAGAGAGTTAACTCGGACACTTAGTTCATTCCGTTACATAATTGTGTAAAGGAGAAAAAGAACTTGACATAGAACTTCTGCTGTGTTCATTTCTGTTATGAGTTAAACAGGAAAAAGAAGGTAATATATGCACACGTCATTGGCATAGAAATCTGAAATATGGTGTTTGAAATCCCAATTTATTTCAATTCCATCAAGAGGGCCAGTCTGTAGGTATTACAATTATCGTTTAATCAATAATCACCGACATAGAAGTGCACTTGGGCATTCGGATGGTAGCCGAAGCATATGATAATCGACACCGAGGATTTAACCTATCGGCGCAAGACTATTACCGGTCATGTCAATACAAAATAGTTTAAACTGAAATGTGTAACTATTAAAAATAGACAAAATACATTCATGATTCAGTCTCAGAGCTAAGAGGTTTGACCAGGTGGGTCGAGAATGGTATTTAGGGAAACTTTATAGCAAATAGATGCCTAATGCATAGACGGCACTGCACCAACTAGCTGGTAGTGCTTCTAAACCCTTTCTTTCTAATCTCCTACTTTTCTTTCTAATTTCCTACTTGGTTGAAAAGTATTCCTTACCCTTTCCCCGAATATATTAACGAAATCTTATCATGCTTCTTTCTCAATCGTTTTCTTTCCCATACTAGAATTAAAGCGAAAATTCAATTCACTTTATGTTCATTTAAATGTTGGGTACCGATACACGATTTTGAACATAAAGTAGTTTCAAGGGGGTTAATGGCTCACTTCGTGAGAGTGAAGATAAACTGCAAAAAGTGTTCAAAAGAGGGCCACAGGTCTTCCCAGTAAAATGTTGAAATAAAAACGCTGTTTGACCGAAATGTAGTCTCACTCCTTCTGATTAACATTCAGTAGGGAATGATGATACAGAGAGAGTGAGGAAGAAAGGGAGGTTGGATTATTGTGAGATTTTCCGGGGATTAATCCTACAGAAAGCGAAGCGCGCCGAAAAATGACATTTTTAAAATTTTTAAGCGACGTAGGTAATAGAAAAAAAGAAGAAAAATACCCTCAAGGACGGAACGGTTGTCCTGCCTTCCTTGCTACCAGCGGCGTGTCGATTAGCATGGGACCCCCGGCTCCTGGACCCCAAAGGGCCCCCTATCAGCAGGTCCAGTGGCGCTGGAGGGGCACTATAGAAGATGGTGCTTTAAGCCTGCTCTAGATACATCTGGCCACACGGTCGGTGTAAATTGTGCATTTTGGTAAATTTAAGATGACTTAGATGGTGAGGCTGAATGTGCGCGAAGCGCGCGAAAATTTTAATACTTTGATTACTGATATGCCCAAAGTACTGATATGTCCAAAGAATTCAATGCTCTTCCCATTCTTAAAGCAAGGAATATTGCGGGTACAATTCCAATTTTTTAGACCTTACGGATTTTTTTCTGTGCATCAGAGTAACGGGGCCCCCTTTTGGTGGGGGCCCCCGTCTCAGCACGGTCCGATCCTATAGGAGTTACACCACTGCTTGCTACTCGTTTGTCAGAAATGGAACTTTCCGTGACTTACAAATTACGGCTAAACCTTCTTTAAAATGCCAACAATACAGCGAATATGAAAAAGTTTAAAGGAACCTCTAAAGCACGCATGTATAACCACTTGTCGATATTAATACCACTAGGGCTTCAGAGTACAAACTTTTGTAGGAAAAAAGGTAAAGATTTCTATTTTAACTCAGAAGCAGATTTGAAAACTAAGCTAAAAAGAGTGACTCGTTTATGGAAATTTTCGGGGGCCCCTTAAAGTCGGGGGCCCGTAACCTGTAGGTTACCTCGATTACTGGGTTAATCCGGCTATGGAGGTGAAATTTTGTCACCAATGACAACTAGAGGGCAATCCAACCAATGATTAACAGCACCAAAGTGTGTATACATTACAACGAATATCTTACTGGTCCAAGAAATATATTGCCGGCTGCATTAAGTGATTCTGTTGCTGATGTCTTCATTGTTCTTTCCATCAGCCAAGCAATCTTTTTGATGATAAATTGCATAGTTCCCCAGTAATAGAGAACAGATATACACGCACTGACATAGATGACGAGTGGGAGTACCTTGAAACGAAAAGAAAAGGATGATGTTCAGCTTTAAATGACTGTTCTTAGGAATGATGATTACCATGTGTTACAGTAAAAGAAATGAAAACAAAATGTGCCTTTTGCCCGAACCATTACAAAGGCTATGAACAAAGAGTTTTATAAAAGGTCAATCAGTCTTGGCATGTTGCACAGACTGCCCTAAAAGCTGTTTTTGTACCCCACAGTTCTGTTATGTAAATGGGGTACTTCATGCTTCCAACCCCATAGCTCAAGGCCGCTGCAAATGCAAGTTGCTTTGAAATACAATACTGTGGAAGATATTTGTGTCTATCACCTGTGTTTTCGAGCTCTCTTTTTTCAACTGAATTATACAGCCATGGACGAAACTAGAAAAGTAGCTCTTGACCATATTTTTGAGGGGGAGTGGGGCAATTCCTTATGGTAAAGAGGCGTGTTATCATTACTGGTCTAGACCTTTGGACAGTCAATATTTTCTTCTTTCTAGCATTTCGCAGTAAGCGCGTATCTTTTGCACACATTCTGCTCATGAGCTATGAAATGCACCATGATAATCAGAAACAATCTGACGTCACTTCAACCCTCCACATACTGTAAACTGGCCTTTGGAAAGAATGAAATTCAAATTATGCCATTAACTTCAAACAGGTCCTGTAAAAGCTATCGAGCAATTCTTACTTTGGCAAGAAGGATAGATCAGCATATGCACTCAATGAGTTTTAAGAAAGTTGAACTGGAGTCTACTCGACAATGCTATGCTGATTATGTTGAATCACACATAACTATAAAATGCAAACTTTCTACCACCTAAAACAATCATCAAAGACAGAACCCTTTCTAGAGAGTAAAATTGGGGTTATGAAGGAGAAGGAACTTGGACTCCGTTTTCCTGTGATGTGAATAGTTTGCCCTGTGAATGTGTTGCAGACAGGTTGTGTATAATTATTAGAACTTTCATTTTTTTGCCGGAATTCTTTTAAACTTACGGTAACTTATCAGAACGTAAAATGTAAGTTGTAAATATATTTTGATTATATTCGAGCCCAGCTTGATGTCTTTTTCATTTCATATATGTATGATTATCTTTCATCATAAAGCCAAGTTTCTGTATGCTACAGTTTAGGGCTAAGACTAGGTGGAAGTCTGTGCAAAGATGACCTATTCAACGGTCTGAGCTTTGTTTCCCCATATTTATAATAGCCAAGCTTATTACAAGAAGTTTAAACCTTTCTCCAACCAGTCACTTTAGATATATTATGACAGTTACACTCTCGTGACAATTTGAGACGATTGTAAATAAAACACGAAATTTTTGTAAATAAAACACGAAATTTTTCATCACATGCCCTTCAAACCTTCAAAGAAAAACAACGGTTGTTCAATTAGTGTGACTGTATGACAACAAACATTTTCCATAGTACAATGTACTTTTGTGAAATCAATATTTGCTCTGAAAATTCGTAACTTCCAAACGCAACCTGCTATTGAGATAGGCTGTGCACCAATACACAAAAATAAATTCCTCGATGTTATGAAACTCTCTTCTTTTGGCACCGGAATATACCTTAAAATCATTTTGCCACATTAAGCCACTGATGAGGCAAAGAGGCATAATACAGTAGGCCTGCCTCTATAGCGACCATCATTGTGTTTCAGAATGTTACGTTTGCATCAGGAACTTGTAAAAGCTCACATTTTATTTGTAAATTATTCATTACTCACAAAGTAATTACATTTGGAAATTATGCTAATTGAGCGATAACTTTGAACATTTCGTACCATAGGCCCACCGTCTAACTTTTTGCACAAACTTCGAGAAAAGGTAAGATAGGTAAAAGTCGATAATGACTTGAAGAGTGATAATTGTTAGGTTACCTTAAAGGCAAAAAAGTGTTCCAAGTACTGAGGATCACCGAAAACAAATTTAGCTCCTTCGTCTGAAAAGTCAAGAAACGTTTGTACAACGTCTCCCAACCATTCGACTATTGCAAATCCAACGTTGGTCTGGAGAATAAAGAGAGCTAAAAGAAACTGCAGCACTAAACCCCATACCACAGGACGCCATTTGACCTAAAATAGAATGAAATTCTTTTTAAATTAACACATTTTCCATTCCTCTGTGTGATCCAACATAATATACCCATGGAATGATCCCCTTCTTTGGCAATGAACGGATTTGATTTTCTTTTAAAGAAATCCACAATCAAACGAGCAACAAAACTGAAGACAGTGAAACTAGGCTATACTTTTAAATATCTTTCTACCCTTGGACTGCAAATGCCGTCACAAATTCGTAAAGAGATCCAAGGTCGCCATGTTCAATACTCTTTCATATTGCAGCCAATCAAAATAGTCAAATTTGTACTGGGGAATATGTTAATTTGACGAACAGCCCACGTGACAGATATGAATGCTATTTAAGATGGCATTTATTACTTGACATAATTTTGCATTATTACTCAAAATGCTAAGAAAAAGGAAAGTGCCTTCCCCTTATTACAAGTTTGCATGTCATTCTATATTTTACCTCTATTTCGTAGCATGTTTGAACGTTAGTGTTGTCTTAGCGTATATTAATCATGCCTTGGAAATCCATTGGGGTGTTAAAAAGAATCAATGTATCTCATTTTCTTTCAGTTACTATGTGACTACAGCTCTTACACCATACTATATCTTTTCTCAATTGTAAAATGTAAAGTACTCACTTTTCGTGGGTATTTCGAGAAAATATAGGTGAACAAAACAAAAAATATTAATCCAGTTCCAGAAATAAGTTGTTCTGGATTCTCTCTGCAGAGGAAGTACAGTCCAACCGCTAATCCAGTAACACCTATAAGGGAAATTGGCCTTTAAAAGATAGGGATAAGAAAAAAAAATAAAGTGCTAATTATTGACTACAAGCATTAACATCATGTTAAAAGCCAAGCAATTGGAGCTAGACACACTGTACCCACGACTTACGGTAGCCCTCGTATCTGCAAGTAGACGTAGACCCGGTAGAAGATTAGCTGCTTGCATTTGTGTTATTGTAAGTTGTAATGCTACGGGCCTACCTCAGCCTAGGGACCTCTTTCTGTCATGAGACGTCATGTGCATAGTACGGTCTCTTCTGATTTCTCTAATGTTTCAGAAAAAGCATTTTCAGATGAAATATGGATTATAAAGTAGTAAGAGACTCAGTGCATTATTCTAGACAATGCCAATTTGCCATCTTAAATGTATCAATAATTGTTCTTAGTTTGTTATGGAATCCGAAAAGGGCAAACTGGATATGTAGTACATCGTAACGTACTACTACTGAAACAATAGGTGGTACTACTAATTGCAAATGCACTGTATCTAATTTAACACGTACTACTGCTGAAATATCACGTGGTACTACTAAATGAAAATGTACTACATCTAATTTCACACGTACTACTACTAAATCTAGGAGATGGTGCTATGTGACCGTTTTCGAGTAACATGAAATCCGCGAATCTGAAGTGATGCATTCTGTAATGAAAACACCTGAGTACCATCCAAAGAAAAGGTTTTGCAAGAATTCTTAAAGAGTAAAACCTTCCTAACAGCGCTCTTAAAATAGGAAAATTAAGTCACCAAACTTATGTGGAATTTTGTACAACTACCCTGATTAACTTGCTATAAGCATAATCCGCCTTAAGAAGTTAAAGATGGAAGAACAGGATACTAAATCAAGAATAGACGAGTTGGGAAATTAGATTTTGATGTACCATGTAGTACCACAGATCAAGTTCACGGACATATTCGCACAGATAACGACGGCTGCGTACGACTGATGTTTTTGTCTACCATGTTAACCATCATTCTGTCCAACCTTTTTGGTCCAAGATTAAGAGATGAACTCCAAAGAGAACTTTTCCGTTAAAGAAAATTTTCTTTGACCCATGACTAATGTCTAAAAAACATAGATTTAAACTCGAAAATTGTGCTTGATTATACAAAATATCTGTCTTGCACATGCAGTCTCTGTTGTGGTACACTTTCCTTCCCAGCATGCATTGTACATCGACGTTTCCCAACTCGTCTATCTCTTTTCCCACAGAAAACAGGAAGTTTGCTCGAACCCTGAAAAAGGAAAACCTTTGTGCAAGATCTCAACAATTTGAGAGGAAGTGTAGAGCCATGAAAAGCCGAATAAAAACTGCTCAAAACAGTCTGAAGGGGAAACAAACCTATAACATTTCATTAAGAACCTCTCCGATAGATAATCACTGTCGGACATAGAGAAAATAGCTCTTGGTAGGGGCTGAAAGTTTATAGCCACCTACCCTAAACCAACGAAAATATCAATCCTCTTTGGTCCTTAAAGGGTTAAGCAATACCTCTAAGGCCAAAAAAATTGCCCTACAGTCACACAAAACGACTGTTCCAAAGTCCTGAAACCCTTCGACAAGGGAAGGAGTATTGGTCGCGTGAAATTGGATGTACTACGTTTGCAGTTAGCAGTACCACGTATTGTTCCAGTAGTAGTACGTGTTAAAATAGTAGTACGTGTGCAATTTATTAATGTACAACATAACCAGTTTGCCCTTTTCGGATTCCATACTTTGTAATAAACGTTGAAAACTGAGAGAATCAGAATAAATGCATCATTAACAGCATCTTTCGATGAGACGACCATTCTTCAAAAAAAAAAGACAATAAAGCAAACTTTGAATGTTATTTTGCAAAAAGCAGAACTTGTGTTTCTGAAAAAGTCACTTTTGTAAAAGGAAAAAGAAGTCTACTTGCCATTTTCCATATTCCCATATTTTACATAAAATCTGCATCGTCTGCGAACCGCAGTTCTTCCAAATTGTCTCCCCAAAGTGATCTCGAAAAAGAGCGTAGATGAGAAAAAAGAGGGTGACTCCAGTGAGTGATAACAGAACTGTAGCAGCTTCGAGATCTCGGTAACAGGCGTATGTGAGATAACCAATGTAACCAAGGAGTAGAATTGCATAGATCCCGTATCTAATTGTGCTTTCGTTATCCTTCACAAACGTGGTAAAACTTGCAGTTGATTCGTCAATACGCTGGATGAAAAGTTAATTGGAACTTGTATTTAAACATAGCATAATTCTTAGTTCATTCCATGCAACTACAAAATAATTCAAATTTTGTTGTTACAAAGGAGGAAAAATAAAAGCAAGATATATAATAAGGAGTAGACGACAAAGCTAGCTTTCTTAATCACATTGACCTTGAATCAACTTGATTGGTGCCTGGAAAGATGGATTGATAGCGAGGGTGCTTGCTAGTTCGGAGGACGTGTATTAGTCCACCACCTGCACTGGTTGAATTCATTAGAAACGTAATCAGCACTTGCTTCAAAGGTTATTAGTGTATAACTTGCAATCGTTAAGTTCCCGATCAAGTGCTTGTTCGGCAGTAGCATTGAGGGGTTTGAACAATTTAAGTATTATCCAAATAAGTTATGTTCCAATTTACGTATTCATAGGCATATGGGACGGCATCTTATGGCAAAATGACGTAAGAAAGTAATGAAAGAGTAAATACATACATCGTACTTTAATATTACAAATCTACTTACAATTCTTCGTGGAAGACGAATACCTACCCTCCACATTCTCTCTTGAAAGTCCCCATCTTCATCCACTGAGTCTGCATTTTCCTCTTGACATTCTTTGTTACCGGAGCAATTCCTTGGACCAATTTCACTGTCGGGATTTCTGTTAGATGACATGTCTAGAGACTTCAAACTTATGTCCTCGTTAACATAACCCTTTTGGAAGATTAAAAAGATGTCACAGAAGCACACACATCACATATAAAAGGTAAATTAAGATACATACTTTTAGGTAGATCCTGTCCAATTTTGGGGGTAGGGAGGGATAAGAAACCTTTATGACTCGAACAGAGTGACAAATACAAGTACAAACTTGATCATTTTCTTTAAGAAAGATCTGCTACTAATGGATCGTTGAATTACGTCATTGATTCCTTTAAGTTCAAGACACTGGAGGGAATATGAACAAAAAAATCGTGCAGTTAACGCTAGTGGTAATGACAAGATTCGCCAAACAGGGGAGAGACACTTTCCCAAAAAGGGGGAGGGGGTGGTGACCAATTTGAAGCCCCGACAACGGGTTTCCAGGAGGTTGGCAAAGCTAAAATGTTAAATAAGCTGGGGTTAAGCTTCGGTTTAGTTTCATTAGTTTTGGCGAGGATTGCAAAAAACTTGAACTTATGACAGCATATCAATTTAACAAACAAGCTTGCATTTGAAATTTACAAACCAGGAAATCAGGTCAACTATCAAATTTGTCAAGAGTCCTCCTTCAAACTTTAATAACTTGCTAATTACTGGCAAGGACATTTGAGATACGTGCGATGATATGCTGATGAGTTACTGGCTAGAGAAAATGGGCATTTTCCCACAATAGCTTTGTCTGCATAATGAGTACGGTAAGTAGGCTACTTGTCAATGCATACAAAAATTGTATTTGATTTCTTGTGAAGAATCCAAAGCTTTATGCAAGATTAAAATGATTGTAGGTTATATCCATTTCTCTTCAACCTTTGCGGCACATTGCTCTCCTTCATCAGGATCATCAGTCTGCAACTTCACCTAACGACGCCGAGGATACGAAATATGAAAAACTCAAATGATCTTCCCTTCTAATTATACAAAAGTACTTATTGCAAGTAACTAGAAACCTAGTAGACTACATATGTGTACCATGCTCACATAATATTTTGAAATGTGTTGTTCAACTAGGAAAAGCGGTATAGAGGGAGATAATGAGTGCATCGACGTCTATACCCCCCCCCCCCCACCTGATGAAAATCAGATGCGGTGTTTAAGGTTAAGATTAACAGTCAGATTTCTTGATACTCGTAGGTAAGGGCGTATGAATGGAATGGTATGGAAAGTAATATTTTCACAAGAAGCAAGAAAAGATAGAAAACTAAGTTTAGAAATAGTAAATTCTTTCAATGAACTTCAGAATTAACGGAGATAGAAGGGGGGGGGGGGGCTTTTGCAGCACTGCATACTTAGAAGAAAAGTTTTGGCTTTTGAATTATTTCATATTTCCTGAGATTTTCTTTTAATGAATCAGTCTCCTCACCATTCAAGCAGTTCTGACGTGTATGTGACACTACAAGTTTAGTGAGGGTATCTAACTCCCTAAATGCAGATAGTGGACTATATATAATTATGTAGGGGCAGAATAGGTGCACAACCACTGAATTAAAATATAATAACTCTGGATATATGGTAAATTGAAGTTAGTGTCACCTCGGTATCGCCATTTTTAAGGGTTAATTAGTCACGGAGGCTTGGTTTGTTGCATCTTTCTTGCTATATTTGGTAAAACTTTGATAAGATGTAGAGCAGACATCAGACAATCAGAAAATTATGTGCTCCATTGTTTTTGCACATGAAAAAAAATGGAGCGCATACTTTTCTGATTGTCTGATGTCTACTCTACATCTTATCAAAGTTTTACCAAATATAGCAAGAAAAAATGCAAACCCCCAAAAGCTACGAAACGGCCTGGACTAAAAAGTCTCTTGGCAGCCATTGTCAGACTTCAAAAAATTTGAAGTCAAGTAGCCATGATGTTTTGTTTAAAGGAATTTATAAATAATACTACGTAATTTGCTATTTATGAGGTCCATAATGAGAAAACGTTTACTTAAACTTCCATGTAACTAAAGGAGCTTACCAAAATGGTTGGAGATTGTGGATTGTAGCGTCATATTACTCACAAGTGTGTTGTAAATAGGTAAGGTGCTACCACTATATTTTACCATCGTATTTTCTTCAGTGGGTACAAGTCATTACTAACTCGAGGTTGGTAATAAATAGAAAGCTAAGGGACAACCGATATTTAAAATGTAAAGAGATGCTTACACTAAGTGAGACCCGAGAAAGAGTCCTTTCGTAGGTGTATGAAAGCAATTCGAGTAGCTTCCAGGTGATGGGCTTCCAGGAAGTGTCAAATAATCTACATTTTTTATTCCACAATAGTCACGTGCAATGCAAAGGGTTGCCCAACCATAGGCATGGGGAACAGGGGAAATATTTCCCAGGTTTTGGAGATTCACCCGACTTTTCATTTTTACAAGTTTGCTTCAAAGGCTCTTCATTTTCTCACTTTTTGACGCAAATCTCCTCTACTGGTCTTATCATAGTGTTAAAACGATGCTGGATTGGATCTTTGCATTAAAAGGAAGCGCAGATTATGCTGTGAAAGTGTTGCTATAATGTCACATTTCCACTCACCACAGATCACTAGGACCAATGGAGTACATGACTGTATACCACAGAAATGATAGATGAGTGAATCAGTTAAATACTCACAGGTTTCATAGAATTGTTGGCTGTATGCAGCTGTTTGATGATTATTCATGATACTAGTGTTGGTGTTTGTTACACACATCCGTCTGTAAATGGGCCCTTAGCCAGCTTAACATTTTTAGGGGGGGGGGGCAAGTGTTGTGATTGAGGGGGCATAACATTTTCTCCTAATTTTCGGTGTACTATCTACGCGGAGCGCCACCATTGGTTGTCGCGTAGGGTACAGAGAATCCCCCCCCCCCCAAATAGCTCACATATTGCATAAAATGGCACTTAATCCCAAGCCTTGTAAAGTGCATGTAAACAGTCTTTTTTGAGCTAAAAACTTCACCAATATTTCATCTAGTGGTGCAGAAATATTTTTTTGCTGGGGCATTGCCCCGAAATGCTCCCCCCTTGGCTACGGGCCCGTCTGTGAAAGAACACTATGGCTTGTATGTGCAGTAAATTAATGAAGTATAGGTTCTTCTATTGTAGCTCAGACACTGCAGAATCAACTCCGCGATTCAATTTAAATATTCATGTACAGCGGAATCCCACACCTGACAATATTTCTTGATAATACTTGATAAGAAGTTATGGAAAGACAATTGTAGTATTATTTCGTTGTGATTTTCAAATATGCCAGGCTTCTATAGACCTGAGCTAAAAGAATTGCATGGTTTAATCAATCTATTCTAAGTTTTTGTTTAACATGCATAACGTCCCTGGAAGACGCTTATCTATCTGTCTGTCTGTCTGTCTGTCTGTCTGTCTGTCTGTCTGTCTGTCTGTCTGTCTGTCTGTCTGTCTGTCTGTCTGTCTGTCTGTCTGTCTAGTATGTTAGTAGCCCTTTAACCTCAACTTAAACAAAGGGCTAAAAGTCTAATAGTGGATTGCGTATAGTTACTACGGGGTTAGCAGCTTTGTAAGCGATTGACAGCCAGTTTGATTGTATTTCCTTCTAGCAGTCTATAAGTAAATTACTGCAAGATTCAACGCCCCATGTTATTATTTATCGTTTTGAAACTAGCACAGCTGGTCATGCTACCTTTCTGAAATTTGTGTACGTCAAGCTATGATAATGACAAGGGCGTAGAAAGCGGGGGGGGGGGGCTTGTGGGGCTTAGCCCCCAATCAAAAAAGTGGTGACTGAAGTATGCTTCCGCCCCCCAACATCCAAGGGCAAAAACCCCTTATTTGTCTCTTCTGTAAGAAATGTCAAAATTTTGCCTTAATTTTCCTTAAAGTTTGTCCAAAATGTTGCACCAAATTGCATCTGAGTACCCTCAAATACCCAAAAATTTTCCAAAGGGGAGGGTGACACCCCCTCCTCTTAGACCCCTCCCCCAGGTCGGCGATCCGAAAAAGGTTCAGCCTCCCGTCTCGAAAAGCTTCCTACACCTATCGATAATGACGTGAGTGTAAGGTACTTGTACAGTATAAAACGTGACTTACCATATTTCCATGGGCATAACCATGTACTGTGGAAGACATTGCAAGACATTCCTTTACTACGTTGTCTCTTTTGTAAGACGGAAATCTCTTATCCTTTCTAGTAAATTTCTTTAAACGACATTGCAAACTTTATTAGGCTACATAGTCCTGCTGGGCTGCCATTGCACGTAAGTTGGTATAAGTCTGAGCTAGGGAACCTCAAGGTACTCAATTTAAGGCTAACCCGCTATGATAAATGCACTGACCAAAGAATTAAATTATGATTGCACTCAAAGTTCACACCAGCAACATTAAAGATTCCAAGTAGATATGAAACATTACTACACTCTCACTGCATCAAACGCAAACAATCTTCACATGTGATCAAATATCAGTAAACGGACTTAGGAACTGTTGACTTTTGTTCCTTAATGAGAAATTACTATCTTGTCTCTTTCTGACAAAGGTACCCTTGATTCGTAGAGTTCACTGTGAAACCTGTGCACAATATTTTACTACGCATTACCTGTCAAGAAAAGTTGTCGATGTTAGAGAGATGACTTAAAACCAGACATTGTTACTCAAAATAAGATACGGCACTGTTACTGCAGTACCCAACGTGAGCACACGTGCTCCCTTTTATGATGACTTGTTCTCAATTATTCTTTCGATGAATCAAGGCCGATGATTGTATGTCCTGTGTATTCTACATTTGGTTGAGTATCATCTAACGAAATAGTGGGCAAAAATCCATACATTTTCAGGTAAACTAGTGATCAACTTGTTTGTAACATTCAAGGGGTTCCGTTAAAGTTATCTTTAAACAATAACATGTCTATTTATGGAAGTAATTCTATGGCGACAAAACACCACAGGCGATCATGATATGCTTTCTCAATGAGCCATCAGGCTCTTTAGAGCAAAACCATGTGAGCTATGAATGACTTTCTAATGAGAATATTCGCATATTAAAAGGCATATCAAAGTAAAACCAAACTGTTACTCGTTGAACTTGGCATACTAAATAACAAGCAAAAAACCGCTGGCAAAACGCGCCAGAATTTGTTTTACCGTTATAGGTTACCTTAAAGTTACAAGTAAATCTTACAACTACTATTTATTAACGTCTCCTTAAAATTTGCTCAGGTGCTTGTTTTTCCGAAGAGATTTTACCGCTCTTGAGGTAAGACTAGAAATGTGAAGATGGACACCAAACCAATAGGATATTCTTTGATCCTTTTATGAAATCGTGGATGTGTTTCTGTAACTGTTGCTATGAATTTCTGTTTTATCATAGCTTGCTGTTGGAAGCTTGGGAAATCTTAGGAGAGGATTATACAAGCATCAAAGAGTAATTACTAAAGGACTATTTTTCAAATTGTTCATCTTCCATGGCATGCACTTCTCTCGCTCAAATATCAGCATTGAGATGGTTCTGATATCAACTCATGAATGTTGCGCCCGATCGCATTTTCGTTGCAAACCATATTTTCAAATCAGTAAGTACAGTTAAGGATGACTTCGCGATTTGACCTTTGAGCTATACTTTGACCTTACCCATAGCAACCAAAAAATCACTATCTTAAAAATTATCTCGTCAGTCTTAGCATATCTTGTAGTTTTATTACTTTTTCTAATATACTGAGAGAAAAATAATGGTAAAACCCAAGTTTTAGTTAATTTGACCTTTGATCTCTGACCTTTGACCTGTTACGTCCTTAATGATGCATTCACAGGTTTAATAGTCAGGTACCTACCAAGTTTGAAGTTGATCAAACCTACGGTTCAGGAGGAGTTTGCTACACACATTTTACACGCACGTACACACGACACTCAGACACCCTCACACATTTCTAATGTTAGGTGAAGTACAATAGATATCTCATCTCCGCATACTTTTTTGTATGGAGATGAGATAACAAATGGTCCTGCTAGTGCCTAAAGACCCTCTCATAACCTTATTGTTCATGTGAGGTTTCAATTAAAATACACAACACACTTGTAACTATACAATCTAAATTACACTCTAAACTGGCCCAGGATTTCTTAGCAATATGCAACGCTCTGTAAACTGTGCATAAAAAAATCCTAAGAGCGGCTTATACAAGTGCATGGTCGCCGTAAGAAGCAATAGAAAATCAAATACCCATGATCCGCATGTCCGAATCAGGACAATATATCAAAAAAAAAAAAAAATGAACAAGGACACCAGACAAAGACGTTAACGGAAGTTTATATAACATTCGGGGACCAAACTTAACGTTCGCTCCTTGTAGCCAATGAGCTTTTGGTACTGCACGCCAGGGTTAATCACCGCACTTCAACTTGAAGTTTTAGCATAGAAGCAGCATGTAGTAAACTTCTGTACTCAATTCTTAACACAATGGATGGACATTACATGCATAAATGTGTCAACCATACTGACTATTCATCCATGAGTGATGTGACATCAACGATATGATGATTAAGTATCAGGTAATCGTCGTTTGGGTAAGTTGTGCTTGCAAGGTTAAAAGGCTCCTATGAGTAGTCTTAATCGTCTAAAAAGACACCTAAAATAAGCCAGCTGACAAAAGAGACAAATAAAAATGAATGATTTTACCTTTACAGTAACGCTAAAAGAAAGAACCGACTTGAAACCTCAGCAACTGAAAGGACATTACAGACTCAACTTTATTTATAATACTTTCCCAATTATTACAAAGTGAGACAGTCAAACTTCTTGTGCACAATGATTCGGGTACTCCTAATACAGGAACATTGCCACGTAAGCCCGCGGTGATCTAAACAGGGGGTTACAGCACTTGTTGTATTTCTTCTTCAGTTTGAAAAAGAATTAAGCTGCTTACCAAGCTACACAGTAAACTTATTTTGTGTATATTATTAATTAAATGCTAATACTATAGTGTGGTTACTGCAGTGCCCACAAGGCGTGTCACCTCCCCTTGTTTGTTAGTTTTAATCACCATACTAGACATATAATGAACTTAATATGAACAGAAACACCAAAATTGGGTTTTAGCATTTCTTTTGAAATTTTTTATCAGTACCATGCAATAGCTGTGCTTCATCGCTTTGGTTCTTGTAAATTAAAGGCATCTGCTAATATCAGGAACAACACCACACAATTAGTGCAAATGAACTTACAACCCTGTTAAACGATGAAATGGGTGTTTGTGAAAGCAGGGAGCTGTTATTTGGATGGAGATAGATCGCTTTGAAGTGAGGTTTGTACCGCCAAAGTCACTCAGTAATCCATCGCTTGTATCTTTCTTGGCATTTTAATAGGGCTTACACTGGATTAAAAAGTAAACACAAAAGGGATTTGTCGTCTGCTACATTTACAGTAAGACTGAAGGTTTTCCTCCACTGCCACAGCATTGCCAGTCGTCAGGGAAATAAAATATTATTGCATCTTTCGACGCTCGGTGACGCGAATGACAGTATATCAGTTAGGTTTTATGTAGAAATATGAACAAGAATCTATATCTGGTTATTTCAGGAAACTTCCGGAATCTTTCATATTATTGTAATAAAAGTTAGACTTATACCTCGTCAACTAGTTTGCATACGGTATTTTGTATAGGAAGGGGCTGACTGTATTCTTTTAAGTTC
Source organism: Holothuria leucospilota (assembly GCA_029531755.1). NCBI lineage: Eukaryota > Metazoa > Echinodermata > Holothuroidea > Aspidochirotida > Holothuriidae > Holothuria > Holothuria leucospilota. The sequence goes on along the minus strand of CM055972.1, from coordinate 27,187,173 downwards.
AACTGAACAGCCGTTTCGAGTTTATTACCACCTGCTCAAAAAATGTTGGCGGCGCAAACCTACACATCAAAGTATTGTTCTGCGCAGGCCACTTGTTAAAGGATTACGTGACTTGAATGATATCGCTAGGTGAATGCCATTAAATTGGAGCCACCGAACAAAGGAAAGAAATGCCTTTTCGCCAAATAAACGGCTTATCGTTGATAATCTCCCTCGGCTAAGTGGGTCTTAAAGTATTAGCATAAATTAAACTTTTCGATATATCTCCATCCAAATAACAGCTCCCTGGTGAAAGCTTATTACATGGCGAATAAACGCCACAGACGCTGATGATATGCTTTCTCAAGGAAACATCAGGTATTTTCAATCATTATGGTAGAGTACAACTATATGCACTTGTTTACATAATAGATACTGATGAGACGTACTGTCTGAAAACAAAAATAATTTGAAATATGAATTGAAACACCATGAAGAAGGATATGTATATAAAAGGTCTATCAAAGTAACAAAGGCTAAACCTGAATTTGTTAAGCTTGGCATAATATAAATAACTGACAACAACGGCAAATCGCGAAAAGGTGGTTTAACCGTGATTTAATGTTTATACGTAAACTTTACAACTTTCATATATTACCCTCCCCTTATAATTTTTCTTCAGGTGCTTAATTTCTTTGAAAGAGTATGGCCTTCTTCAGATAAGATTTATTATGTGAATATGCATATTGTTTCAGTATGTTATTCTATGGCATTTTATGTAAACATAGGCATCCTTTTGTAATGAACTGTACTAAAATCTAACTTTTTAAGTTTCTGTTTGCTGGTGGCTGTTTTGGAAAGCGAAGTCGAGGATGTATGAAAACATCAAAGAGCAATTTCTGAATGGCTTTTGTGGAATTGTATATTCTTAAATGTCAACATGGAGGTATTACTGATATCAGATTCAAGAATGCTGCGCCCGGTCGTATTTGTCAAATTGGAGTGCACCTCTAAAAAAAAGATAGGCATAACGTAGAAATGTGGATAGAGAACCTTTTAAGAACATCGTGCCTTCGTGAGTGAGTCGGCCGATTCACGAGACAATATTGATAATTGCTTCCTTTTCAAATTAAAAACTAGGTACTCGTAAAATGAATGTCAATTTGCTGTCACGCAAAGTCACTTTTCCAGTTCTCATATGAACTCAGCGCATTAACTTCAGGAGGCCATGATTAAGTAACTCGACCACCCCAAATAATGTTGGAATGCCGTGCATGCGATCTTTAAACAAATTGCCCAGTTACGGTATTGCCTAAAGAACCTCTTATAACAATATATATGGCTTTGAGGGTTTCAATCAAAATGTCTGATAGACGTGCAACCATACATTTTAAATTACACCATAAATTGGCCCAAACTTAATTAACCAATATGTAACGTTATGTGAACTAGAAATGGAAGAAATCCCAAGAGCACTGCTTTAATGTAAATAATCAGTATGTCCAAATCAGGACAACGGATCAAAATAAGTACCATGTATCAGGAAAGGCGTTAAAGTAAGTATTCATAACATTCCAGGACCCTTGTAAACGTTCGCTTCTTGAGGCAATACGCTTTTGATGCTGCCTGGCTCTTCATCGTCAATAGCTGCACCTCAATGTGAAGATGCAGAATAGAAAAGGAAGCATAAAAATTCTTTACTCAGTTCTCTGAACAATTAATGAACATGAAAAGTATAAGTGAGTGTCGACAGTACTGAATATTTTGTCCACGAATCATGTGACATTTACTGTAGTAAAGTGGAATTTTGACCTGTTTGGCATTCCTTGGGTAGAGTGAGTTGTTACGTAATGAAGCCTTTGTTCCATGCCGTTGACATGTGTGTGTGCAGAATGTGTAGTCAGACCTGTATGCAGCCGTCGTGTTTGGCAGATGTGCCTGTTGGCAGTCTCCGGCGATTCGTCGTCGTGATCCCGTTTTGTATTGTACAAATTGTTACTGTGATGTCCGAGATGCCGGGACAACCCCGTTGGTATTCAGCAAAATGTATCTGGATCTGGTTGAATCATTAACTGGACTGGTTAAAGTCATTTCATCATGACACTATACGTAATCACCCTGACTGGTGACGAGATGTCTCTAAGGCAGTGTTCCTGTCCGGTAGGCTGTTGAGCATAGCCCGATTGTGGTGATGGAGGTTTGCCGAGTAGCCGAGGCCTCTCCGGTTGAGCTCAGACTTTCGCGTTTCGCGATTCCTCTAATGATGTCCGCGTTCGCGTCAAGATTTTATACGCGACCAGTGAAGAACCAGAAGATGGAGACCAGTTAAGTTAATTGATTGTTAGTAATTTTAAGTGGAATTCAGAGTCCCAAATTTGTAACGTTACTTAGAAATTTTGTGTGGTATGGCCTTAGCCAAGGCTAGGCCTCCGTTGAACCCAGTTAAGACATCCTGTGTATGTTAGGCTGTTGGCGGGAGATTAAAGAGCATTCTGCAGAATGTCTAGAGTAATTGAAGCTCTTATGAATGGAAAGTTATCACAATGTTGTGAAAAGTAGTTTTAGTCATTTGATGAATGTATTTGTATGCTGAAGAAATAGTGTTTGGAGAATTATGAACAAATTTAGAGTGAGGGTTGAGAACAAAGGGACTTCATTGTTTAGGGCCATGTGGTCCATGGAGGGCGCTATGTTGCTGTGGTCAATGTCAGCTGTCATAAAAGGGTGAGTCATGGGGATGATGAATGGGAGCTATTGTTTATTGTTTGCAGAGGCAGAGCAATGTGAGAGATCAGGGATTATCCTTAGTGCTTTGTATTCAGATCGTGTTAGGGTTGTATAGATCTGAGCTCAGTGCTTTGGGGGAAAGGGTTCTCACTGACGGTAAATGAGGTGTATCTTCTTAGCCTAGACCGAAGGCAAAGGGTGTCAAGTGGGATGGCTAACAAGCTGCAGAACCCATGCATTTGAGTTTTATCAGTGTTTATCTCTGAATATAAATTGCCAGAATTGGGCTGACCTTGAGGATTATTTTTTACACTTGCATCAATATTATAGTGTCTATTGTGTAAGAAGTTGTAATGAGTTTCACAGTACATGGTTATCACTGTACCTAGGTTGTGTCTTTTAGAAGTTAGTCACTTAATGAGTGTTAATCTGAGAAGTTATGTTATTCTGCTAATGTGTTTTTATGAGAAGCTTGGTAATGTAATAATGCTCTTTTGTCCTGAGGTGAGAAGTCCTCGTATCTATGTTTATATATGGTTAATGTACTCTAGAGAGTGAATTGAGATGTTATTGCTATGAGGTGCAAAGGGTCCTACATGGAGGAGAGCATTGGGGTATGTCATTGCTTTTCATGACTTCTACAGTCGTATGTTAACTGGAGATTACTGTGAGATGAAGATTCACATTTTGCATTACATTTCATATTGAATATGAGACGTTTGGGTATTGTTTGGATTTAGATGGAGTTTGGGTTGTGTTACAGTCTTTTGGGTTAACCTTGGCGAGGTTGCCAGGTGGATGTGTTCAATGGTTGAACAATGGTTTAAGACTGGTAAGCTGGTTTCCTGTAAATTGACGACAGATGATGATGATGATGATGATGTGGGGAGTACGCCATGGTTGGTCGGGATGGAAGGACGAATTCCTGGTCTTCTCATGGTTGAAGGATGTGTATTCCTAGCATTAGCTGAGTTCCGTATGTTTGTTGGGGGCAACACCCTACCAGCTGAATTTATGCTGAGTTCTGTATGTCATATATGTGTGTTGCCTGAAAAGATATTCCCTCGTATTGCATGCTTCTGTAGTAACCTTATCGTAAGCTAGACTTTATATTTTCACATATTGTGATTTCATGTTGTACATATTCACCGCTCACCTTTTATATTGAGAAAGAGAGAACTTCAGCTGAACAATAAACAGATTGGTTGTTGTTCCATCGCAAGAAAACTCTTGCCGTCGTTATTTATAACTTATAACGTCGGAGCCTAGGGACCTTAAATCCTGCAGCGTGCATATTGCCTTGCCCCGCCAAATACGGGATCGCTTCATTACGATTTGATGATTAAGTTTCAGGTAAACAACTAGCTTAGAAGGCCAATAAATCAACAACACAAAGGTCACTAACTTTCTGATCTGTGAGCACGACTGTTTAGACAAAGATACAGATACTGAATGTGGTAACAACGGTAGAGTTTTGTTAATATTAAAGAGCAAACGTTCTACATTGATACAGGGAATGAACCGTGTATGAAATAGTCCAAATGAACAAAGCATTTAACTATTGGTATCATTGCAAATTTATTTCTGGATGGTGGCTAGCTTATAGTATCTCCTCTTTACAATAGAATAGTCCAAGACTATACCAACGCAAATAAACCAAAAGAAGAGACTCGAAAAAAGAGTCTTGCTGATAGACAAGTGTTTAAATTTTCGATAAGCGTTCAGTTACAAAACCAACGGAGTAGAAATGATTTGTCTAACATATCTTGTCGCCTTTTTGTCATCGATCCAAATCACATCTGGTACAGTACAGCCTACCGTAACGTTAAAGGATGGTACTGTATTGCAAGGGGTCTACGAGGAATTTAACAGTGACTTGTTACCGGTGTATGGTAAAATAGAATCCTACTACGGAATTCCTTATGCCGAGGCGCCCGTCGGACCTCTCAGGTTCAAGCCACCTGTTCCAAAAAAGCAGCTGGACAGTCCACTTGAAGCTACTAAAGTTGGAAGGTCTTGTATGCAGCCAGACATATCAATTCTAGGAGTTCCGTTAACTAATGAGGAGATGTCTGAAGATTGTCTCTTCCTGGACGTGATTGTGCCGAAGTCGGTGGTAAATTACACATTTTCAGTCTTTTATAATCTAATCAACGACATCTCTCTTGTCGTATCATGTTTCGAATTTGATGGAAGGGTTAACTATGCCTTTACCCTTTTTCATCGAAGCAATAAAATTGTGTATAAGTACCTATAAGACAAACACGCAATGAACGATACCACTTTCTTGAAATAAGCAATCTGAGAGCTCTACTGTGAAATGTTATAGATTAATTCCTGTGCAGAACCATGCATTAAAAGTCTATGCGTCTCATCTCTTTGGTCCTTTCAATGTCTGTGTGTAACTGGACGGCAATCGACCCCCTAGTGGACATTCCCGGAGCAAGGAGGCGGTTCCCTGCCTTTGTAAGTGGTGGTTGGATTGCCAACGATTGCACACATAGGCGTAGGAGTCCAAGTGGATGTTGGGGGGGGGGGGGGGGCTGGAACGACTTGCCAAAAAATATAATCCAAAATTTCCACGCGCTCCACGTCCGTTCGACCTGTTAATGTACATATCATATGGACACTCATCGTTTATCGCACCACATGCAAATAACTTACAATAATTTGCCTTGTTTCTACCTTCTTTATTGGCTTTAATTTTGGCGGAAGTCGTTGATCGCCGACCTGGGGGAGGGTGTAAGGGGAGGGGACTTCCCCCGGGAAGGGGTTCCCCCTCCCCTTTGAAAATTTTTGAAAAAATAGGTGCCCTTACATGCAGTCTGGTGCCACATATGCTACCTTTGAAGTAAAATTTGTGTTAAAACATTTACGTATTTTAGGTACTAAAATAAAAAAAGTCGCCATTACCCCTTCTCTGAAAATTTTTGAAAAATTAGGTGTCCTTTCATGCAATGTGGTGCCACATATGCTACCTTTGAAGTAAAATTTGTGTTAAAACATTTACGAATTTTAGGCACTAAAATAAAAAAATCGGCATTACCCCCTCCTCTTTGAAAAGTTTTGAAAAATTAGGTGTCCTTACATGAAGTCTGGTGCCACATATGCTACCTTTGAAGTAAAATTTGTGTTAAAAAATTTACGTACTTTAGGTAGAAAAAATCAGCATCAATTACTCACTGACAGTGAGGGTGGGGCCAGTGATATGCCCCTCAAATACACCACTGATAATCAAGTTTAACCATTAAAAAGCACACTGATGAATGAATACGGAATATATAGGTGCTGGTGCAATTCAAATCAGAACTTTATATTAATTACCAGGGAAGTTTTTAAATTATTAATACCCTTCAGCTAAGTCATTGCATTATTTTTCTTTCAGTAGGTGCCCGAAAAATTTTCAGCATTTTGCCCGAATTTACACAAAATGTTTGGTTGGGGGCTGCAGCCCACCCCCTCCTAAGCCTATGATTGCACACAAGATTCACTTATGCCCTGACTTAGAGATAACCAGCTTGTGTAGTAGAAGTTTGTCTAACAAAAACCACCAGTAATACATGATACTGCCTAGTACTTGGTATGGGTGGGGCTTTTCACATTTTTGCAACAAAATTTACATTGATAAAGTTCTAGCGAGGGTTTCTTCTTCCATCGTCATAAACAGGTATCTTTTGCATGAACGATACACATTTTATTGAGGGCACTGTTTTCAGGCAATGGCCTATTGAAAAAAGAGAAAGCTTAGTTAGAAAAAGGTAATATTTGGTACTTTTATTGTATCAACCTATGCCAGGGAGCTGTTATACCATGGATGACGCACGGCTTGCCCACGGGGGGGGGGGGTGTTTTTACTGAAACTGTTTCATTGAAATTCTTGGCTTTTTACGGAGTAAAAATGGAAAGTTTGGTTATTTTTAACAAAATCTGGACTCCTTTAGAGCATAATCAGTCATGGCCCCTGCCCCCACCTGGCCCTACCCTTCGGTTGCACTGGTATGAAACCCTTATCTAGTGACCAGTATTCGTTCTTCTTTGAAACTAATGCAGCATCACAGTAATTTATATGGCCTTTCCATCCAGAGGGGCAACTTTAAATTACCACAGAGCTTCTGGAATGTCTTCCCTGGGCCCAAGTGTTGCTCCTGGACCTCACCATTACCCTACGGGGTATAACAACCCGGTGCCCATTTATATGCCATAGAGGGTGGTTTCCGAACACACACCCTGTTGTTTCCGATGGAAAGACATTATCTGCACATTCCCAATTTCAAAGTCACAACTCAATCAACCCCGATTCTGCAATAAATTCTTCTAGGTCCTTACAAAGACAGCAATGCCCTTTGGACATTGTTGGATATTGCCCAGTTGGTCCAAAGTGGCCCGTACGAATTCAAATTTAAGGGTCACCAAAATGTATACCAGCCACAAATTGTAAAAGACTTCAAATATTATGTCATCTAGGTATTAAGGAAGAATATTACTGTTTTTGGTAGAAGCCACAGGTCATCAAATATCACCAGAATTGAAATTAGGCAAAAGTTCCTAACTTCTTGTAAACAAAATATTTTAGGGAGGATTGGCAGGGAGATAGATCATACTTAGCCTTTGGATGCCCGTATTAAAGACAAGGAACCTATACCGTCTTTGGTGAAGGTAGGATGTCAAACAAGGTCAAAAGAGATTTAAAGATGACAACCTCTTAAACATATACCGGTATCCCATAAAGGGTAACCTTGATGGATGCTCCACATTGAGGTCAAGGAGGTTCTTGTCTTTTCCTAGAGATCAAAGGTCATTCGAGGTCACCAGAAGCCAAATTGTAAAGAGCTAGGAAAAACGCGATAATTCAAGAAGGTTAACCTTGACTCATTTTACGTCACCAGAAGTCAATTGTAAAAGCTGTATTCACTAATTTATGAGAACTTTTCACCATGATATTAGTCCTACAATTTGACCAATTTGACCAATTTTGAATCTAAGCCATTTAAGCCAGCTTACGTTGACAAAAATCTTTTATGGGGAGGGGGAACCTGCTTTCACGGCTCCCGAGTACGATACCTGCACTAAGGTGACAAAGGAAGAACCTGCCTCGGATGCAAACTATCGCAGGTTGGCATATGTACAATTTCAGCCAATTTTCATAACACGTGTTACAGTTTCTGTAACACAGATCAGTTTAAACTGGACATGCTACGTGTATTGGGTAACAATTTTCACCGATTTCTGGGTCTATCGGGGGTGGGATTACGACATCAGTCTGTGGTAACTCAACATCAGTGTCAGGAACTCATTTGTACCTTCCCTCTTGAAAACAGTTCTGGATACGCTTATGACGTCATGTCTTCCATTGCATCGATCTCTTCCTCTGGGAAGAATGAAAACGTAAAGAGTGTATCTATAGACACAGGGGAGATGCGGACTTTCGTTGACGGAAGCCCCCTAAATATGATAAACTTCTGCGGGAACCTAAAACGTATGGGACTGGAGTAGCAAAACCCCTAATATAATCTGTTCATTGACAATAACAGCGTGGTTTGCTTTCTACAGACAGAGAACTCACATGTCTTGGTTTCGATTCATGGCGGAGGTTTCACGATGGGTGCTGGTCAAATGTCGTGGTTTCATTTCCTTACACTTGCTTCCTACGGCAATATCATTGTAGTGGCGTTCAATTACAGACTGGGACCTTTTGGATTCCTTACGACTGGTAAGATCTCTTTGTATGAAAATGGATCTACTAGCTTCATGATTTGAGATGTTGCTTAAGGATCCATTTGATTGCACGAGTTTTATATCTCAAGTATATCGACACCTTGATTTTACCTTTTATTTGAAACAATAATATTTGGAACAGATTAGTAAAACACCACCTCTTTAGGCATGAACTATGCGGCATATCTTCCTGGCTCGTACCATACCGAAACTTGGAGAACATGGATGAAAAGGTTCAGCAAAGGTATTTGGAGCAAACTAGTAGCTAAAGAAATTTACACTGAACATTGGTAATCATTATCATATTTTGTTGCTTACATATTTATGACAAATTAAAGCATTCTCAACGGTGTTTATAAAATAATAATTATTCTTGTACCCTTATAATTTAGTATACCGTAAAAATTGGGAACAGACCTACGTCTTCTCAGAACCCTTGGGTCCTCTTCCTCAGTGGAATGTGGTACTCAATCCAAAATAGGCCTATACAGAGCTAGCTCATTTCATTTGAGACAACTGCCAACATATGCATTAGACGTTGGATAATTACTAAATTTCCTTGATTCACCTGCTCACTGAATCGTGTGGAAAGGGTTGAATGGATTTCTATTGATTTGATTGAAGCTCATGCAAGTTGTGCTCTGAAAATGAAAATCACATGTTAGCTTTCAATTGCGTTGCCTGTAACTCAAAACAGCCATCTTTTTGTTGTTTGATATCAATTTTAGCAGTTTACTTGTTCATAGATCATCGTCTCAGTTAGGTACACTAACAAAGGCAACAGGATCGATAATATTGTTGCAAAGTGCACAGTAATCTGTTTCATCACTTCACGAGCAATTGAAAGCAAGTGAAACTGTGATCACAGTAAGAGTTTACGAGTGAACAGCTCACAGCCAGAATAGCAGGCGGCATTATGTTTGCCATTCACCTAGTTTAACGGTTACGTTATTCTTGAGTAAGGACATTGCATTATCATCTTTAAATTACCTTTCAAAGTAAATGCTTGCCACAAATTTCAAGCCCAATGCAATCCTAAACTTAACTCGTAAAATAAGGAGATACTTTCTTCAGCTGTATTTATCTATTGTCTTTTAAAATTTTTCATTTTATTTACTCTTGATATTTGTGTGTATACAAACAGTCCTTAAAATTTTTGTCATGGCAGCGTTGATATTTCCATGTTTTTAGCTACTGGTGTCGCTAATTAACGAAACTGACAAGGGTGACCCTGTTATACACCAGGTAGAGACTGGTGCACTTCTTCAGCTGTTTTTACTTTATATCACGGCTATAACAGAATGAAACCGAAAAAAAAAATCAACAGGGCATGGAATTCTACAACTCTCTATACTATCAGTGCCGTATTTCAGCTTACTGCTCACAATGGTTATAAATGAGAATTTATTTCATCTGTTTAGTGCCCTTAATTCAATGCAATGTTAAACCTAGTATAATGCATATAGTTAGCTTAAGTTTTCTTACCCTATGTGTAAGCTTTCGTGTAATTAATATAGAAGTATAGAGTAATTTCAGACTGAAGTCTGAAGGGTCGATGAAAATTCAAACGTGTTTGAGATACAAGTCGTTTTAAACTAAGCACTAGGTGGGAAGATGTGCCATAGAAGCTAAATTTTTCTTCTAAGTTCATACAACTTCACTCTACGCCGTATCAATGAAGATAAAATCAAACATTGTTTTAAGCCTAATTTTCATCAACATCCAGTCACCTCAACCTGAATTACTATACCCAGGTATCCTATTTCATGAATGGCTCTTTTCAATGATGTGACATTTTTTGTTAGTGAATTGTTCAATTCCTGCAAAATAATTCTTTAATTAATCTGTTATGTATAATATTTATTTTTTAAAACACCATAAAAGAATCTTTTCAGAGAAATTACAGGATATTTGTAAGATATGGATGATGTTTCTCAGTAGTGTTAGAACTAATGCTAATTCGCTTTAAAATTGGTATAGAGAAGCATCATGCTTACGATCCCTGTGCCTAGACTTGTCACTGCTATAGAAGGCCTCATTGAGAAAAAGATTAGAATTCACAAGCAACGCGTTTTTGGATCCAAGGCCTAACATTGTTTCTGGTATAATCAGGTCTTAATGAGATGCAGTCATGATATCTTGATGTTTTTGTTTTATCATCAGATGATACTTTACTGCCAGGAAATCTCGGTCTAGTGGATCAGCAGTTGGCCTTGAAATGGGTAAATGAGAACATTGAAGGCAAGTATTGACTCTAATGAAGCCTAAACTTTAATCGAAGACTACCTTGGTCTGCTGTTCTGAGGAATAGCTTGAAATAAAATGCACCTTATGACAACTTTGTTCTAAGGTTAAACTTGCACGGTAACATTTTTACCTATTAGGCAGTAACCTCCAAAAAAGATGCATCAAAATTGTTGCATCGATTTTTAGTAACATTTCTTCTAGTCTCAATGTTTTTAATTCTACCCTTTTAACGTTAGAGTATAATTTTGCACTTACAGATAATTTATAGATAATAAAAAGTATCCATATATCTCAAAAGAAGCTTAAAGATTTCTTGTTTTACAACAAATCAATGAAATTGGGAATCTTTTCAACCTTGTTGCTATTCTTACGTCTGTCACTCTGTAGTCTTTCCTCTGCCACTTTTGTTGTACGTTTTGTAAATTAAGAAAGGGACCATTCTGTAAAGAAAGGAACCAGTTTCAAAAGCTTTTTACGATTTTCCCGTTCCTCTGCATCCATTATTAATTGCACCTGTCAATTATTCTGCAAACATGTGATGATCTCTTTGTAATCCCTTTGAACTGTTATGTAATGTTAGCATGCTATGTTACCGATGCAATGTTTGTAGTGTTTTCAAACTAATTCAGATTCTGTTAATCAGTTTCAGATACAAATTAAGTGACCTCATTATATTTTCATTTTATCAAACTTCTTGCCCACAGCATTCGGTGGAGACCCTAACAAAGTCACTATTGGAGGTATTAGTGCTGGTGGCGCCAGTGCCGCATTCCACACACTCTCCCCCGGAAGTAAAGGATTATTTCAATATGCGATGATAGAGGTAAACTCTACTATTCTGCTTAAAAGAAATAAAAACAATGACAATACAGTAATGGATCCGGCAGGATACAAAAGAGATGATGATCATTTTGGTTGTTACACGAAGGAGTCGTCGGTTAGCCTACCATAGAATGTACGCCAAATTATATATTTGAGCAAATCCTTTACGTTGAGCACACATAGGGTAGGAGACGTTTCCAATACAGATAGTTTACGTTTCTTTTCAGTCTGGGGTATTAGGTTTTGTTAATATTTATGTTTAAAGGCACATGTAGTAGCATAAACGCAATTTTAGTTTCAGACTCTCAAAGATGGCGGGAGGCTCCCTACCCGTCCGCTATTACGCTTAGAGTTTTTTACTTAGTTAATAATTTGAACACCTAATCAGCATTGTCTTATACTGAAAAATATTTTCAGAGCGGATCTCCATTCGATTCGTGGGTAACATATCGTCAAGGAGAGGAAGCCAGACTGGAAGTGAGGACACTAGCCAAGTTAATTGGATGCAGAGCAGAGGATATTGAAGATGACGCCAAATTGTTAAACTGTCTAATGAAAGCTCCAGCTGAAGATATCAATGAAAACATTGGGAAGGTGAGCGTATAAAACATCACTCAACTTAAATTTATCAAGTTGGTTATGATAAAAAGGATAAACTGTACACAGAAGACTCGGTACGGAAAACAAAAACAAGAGCACCAGGTATCTGCTACAGATTCCCAGGATATTCTCAAATATGTATCATACAAAACACCAAGGAAGGAGGAAGACCTGCGTAATTACATCTACACACAAGAACACAGAATGCAAATAGCTTTGAGACGGTGTCATAAAAAACCAAGGAGAAGGCACGTACAGTGACTGGAATTTTATTACTTGGAGAAAAAAAATCTCCTAATGGAAAATAACATTAAAGTACACCTATCGTCCACTCTTAAAAGCATCTTACCCAACAACTAAGAAAACTATATCGCTTTAAAGTCATTCAGACTCATTTTTGATATTGGTCATAAATCGATCAGAGGGATGATGGCGTCGGTGCCATCGTTTTGCTTTTTAATGTAATTTTACTAATTACGCTGTCCCGCATGAATTAATGCTGAGAGAACAACCAATGATAAGTTGGGAGCAAAATTTCATTACTAAAACAATTATGTTTTTACTCCATTTTTGTGTCCACCACTCTTTAGGAAGTCGAGGAAGTATCCTTTGCCCTAAACAGGATTTACACATGCAGGTGCAGACACTATAAGGTACAGCGCAACTGTGTACCAACAATCGTCAATACCTTAATAGTGCACAATGTTGTTTTAATTCATCCAGTCAGTAGCGGAGATTTGTGTGAAAAAGTTGAAGGGGGAGATCAAGGTCCTTGGACCAAAATTTTCTGTGTTAAACAGTGAAATTCAGTGGGAGAATCTCCAAAAGGTGTGTGGGGTATACCCTTTGTCGTCTCCGAGATTTCCACCTATGTATCCAGTCCACAAAATTGATCGTTTAATTCACCAGTCCACCTAATATTTGATCCAATCTTTCAACTAGACAGGTCTGCACCTGCAGTTAAGTACTTCGTAGCCATTAAGTGTTTTGTTTTCTACTCCTCACTTGAAAACTTGTATCTTCTCCGACAATAACTGGGGCAAAAGCAACGACGTGATGCTTGTATTATGCGCCGTTGTACACGGAGCCAAACCAATAGCCTCAGCCAAGATCGCCAGACTAAAACAAAGATGTTGGAACAGGCCTTGTATTCAGCAAGTGCACTTTAGTACTAATCTCCTTGTTGCATTATGGACACTTTCAAAGAAGTGGTCGTTTATCCGATACGCTACTAGATTTAGCCTACATAGCAACTTGAAATTCTGGAACTATTTGTCAACCCTGTACACTAGTGCTGTCTTAAGAGGACACTAAATATAAACTGAGTTAACCAAACCACCTTAACACCTCCCTGATCGATGATGGCTTAGTGGTGAAGGCGGTCGCACGAAACGGGACAGGCCAGGTTCGAGTCCTGGTCGCGTGGTTTAATTTTCTCTCTGACTTTATTTCTTGTGTTTCTCTCTCTTTCCCATTGCTACAGGTCGGTTTAACGGGCCTTCCTGGACCCAGTGTTGATGGAGTATTCCTTCCAAAAAATGCTTTGAACATCCTAGAGGAGGGAACCCTTAACGGGGAGAGTTATGTTGTTGGGTCTAACGCAGAGGAAGGAACAGGATACCTATCGATATTTTTTCCTGATAAGGAGGTCAAACCTGTTATCAATAACACCAGTCTTTCGGCAATCATATCCTCCGGTCTAATTGGTGACGTGCCGTCTTCAATTGTGCAAAAATTAATGAAAACACTATACACAATCGATGAGAAAGACTTACTCAATGAAAATCAAGAAGACTACTTCCACGAAATCTCGCAGTTTTTAGGCGATTTGATATTTTTCTGTGGGTCATCTAAATTTGCCAAATTGGCGTCACAGTCAAAGAATGTGTACAGGTATACAATGACATTCGTTCCATCAAACAACTTGATGGGTGTCAATTGGATGGGAGCTACGCATGGTTGTCATGCGCAGTTTGTGTTTGGTATGCCTTTCCAAGAAAAATTCCTTGAAAAGTTTACTGATAAGGATAGAGACATGTCTCGGAAGGTAATGCAATACTGGATTAACTTTATGAAAACCGGGTGAGTATTGACGCATCAGACTGAATTGGTACATGTTAAGATCAAATGCTTAATTTGAAGACGTAAACAGTTTTAAACGATACAGGCCTTAAAGGGCAATGTCTGGTCTGGCAATTCATATATTTTGGATTGATATTTTGTTTCTGTTCCTTAAGTAAACTAACTGTTTTTTTTAGCAGTGTTGCAGTATGAGTACATCACAATGAGTACAGTTAGGGGAACGGATACGGCTACGGGTATGTGCACGGGAACACATAAATGGTCACCTATTAATTAATTTTTGGGGGTGGGCCCTTTTGCCGTAAGCCTGAAAATGTCGTATATTTTGCTCGAACATAGCAAATGTTTGGCACAAATGACAAATGTGTGTGTGTGTGGGGGGGGGGGGGCTGCAGCCCCATTTCCCAGCCCTTGTATGCCTATGCGGGTACCAGGTGATGAGTACAGATGCGAGCACGGGTCTTTATTTCATAAATTTGTAATAACCATCCGTTAAATTACCATACACAATTCCATCCCTTTTATACCTCAGCGCCCAGCCGAGTTTCCTATGTAACTTGGGCGCAACCCTCCCCTACGAAAAAAAATACCCCTTAATTCCACGGGGAAAATTTCAACCTGGAACAATTTCTAATACAAGTAATACGTCTGTCAAAGGTCCCTGCTACTTGGTGCACATCAGAAGAGCACAACTTGTCCTCAGATAATTGAAAAAAATTGCACCCTAGAGACTATGAGCTTATAAATAAATGTTCGAATTTTTATGGGCAGTGTAAATTTTCCAGGTAGAATATTGTCTGGGCTGATGTTCAGTGTAAGTAAGTGTGCGGATGGGAATTGTTTGGTCAGGAATTGTGCATGTTTAAATCATATCCACGGGAAGTCTTTTTCGTACCATTGATTTCTTTTTCAAACAGTTGACTTTGCTAAACCTGTGTCAGATACCATGCAAAGAAAGCTCAAGAAGTTGTAGTCCAATAGAGAATCCACATGTTAATACCACTTCCGTCCTGTAACTCGTGGAAATTTCTCTAAACAAAATTTGATTAGCCTAATGTACTAAACACAGTTGATCTAACTCATAAAACTGATTTTCAAGCGTGAATGTATAACCAACCCAAACAAAGTTAAACTGAAAATATGTCTCAATGATGCTTTTCAAACCTGAAGAACACTATCATTATAATAACGTGTTTAAAAGTTTCTGCACTGCGAAAAACGTATATTAAGACATGACCCAAATGATACGACCTTTTGAAGGCATAGCTAATATACTTTTACATGCAAGGATATGGTGGGATATGCATCTTACAAAACCATGTTCGAAATGTAGCTGTCTTTGGCACCAAAAATGCTACTATGTTCCTGAAGATATGCCAGTCTACACCCAGAAATGCATAGTCAAAGAGACATATATAAACCTCAGACGGTTACAACTTGTTTATGAGTCCATGGTGTTTTATACTGCGTAACCTTAGGAAGGAAAATGGAATTTCCGAACACGAAAAATTATAAAAAAACTCCAATTAACTTTTAAACAATAGTTTGGACTCAGTCAGACTAATGAAGCAATGAAATTGCATAGGAATCGATGAAAATATGTCCAGGAAAAAGCAATATAGCGGTATCCATTTGTTTAGAGCAAGTGCAAAGGAATTAAGTTACAATTCTGACCTCTGTACAGTACTAAGCGACGGGTGAAACAGTAAAACTCATCAAACAGGATAAAGGAACTTTCCTTTGGTAAAATTTCAAAAAGGCCTTTGAGTATTAATTGGTTAACTGAAGGATCAAAAGTCTAAGTTGGAATGAGAACAAACCGAAGATACGTAACAGATAACAACCTTGGTACGAACCGACTTGCAAAGCAAGGCACTGATACAGTTAAGTGTGACGTCAGTGTGAAAAGTTGTGATTTATCATCTACGCACTTACAATGTTATAGACCGATGAATGTGAAAGAGAGTCTTAGTACAGGACCATGAGTAATGGGTACCGTACGGGTTTGGGTATGATGGATACAATTATGTGAACCATAGCATGAGTATGATTACTTTTGTTTCTTACCGATAGGGACTGTTCAACTTGCAACACAAAGCTTAAATTTATGTAAGAATTCAACAACCTTTGGAACTTCTTCATACGTCTTTTGATGGAATATATAATACTTCAGATGAAAAATTCAGTAAATTTAAGGATGTATATCAAATGTAACTTTAAACCAAAGAAAATGTCTTGCTTTGGAAAAGTGAATTGCTGACCAAGAGTAACATGCTCCGTGTCCAACAGAAAAGTTGAAGTAATTCTTCAATCCCAAAAAAGATGAGAAATTGTTCTGTCTTCCAATTTAGTTATTTAACACCCTTTTTTATAAGAAACAAAAAATAATTTGTGCCAAGTAACCGATGAAGGAACGAAACTGGAAGTGTTGAGTTCTCGTGTAACGTAAAGTATTAAGGGGAATTTAAAAACTGTTTCCACTGGTTAGTGGTCAAATTAAATTCACTCTTCCATTTATTTGAATTTGTAGAAGGATTACAGATGTCATGGACTGAAGTTTTGTACAAATATTGTGAAGTCTTTCAATAGGTTTTGAATAGAGTCTGAGGATAAGGGTCCCATTTCTAAGAGACAGGGATTGCATCGATTATACCTTGAATATGGATGAAAGGAAAATTGTAGATGGAGATACTCGGTTTATCTTAACTGTGGAGAAGAGATTATTCTTCTCGTCATAAAAATCTTTTACATAAACAGTACCATTTTCATCCACCATTTTACACATGCATTCTTTTGTGTCAACCTTTATGCACGAACTATTCTGTATTATCTAATTTTTAAGTCAGTTGTTGGATTATAAAATAATACAGCGAAGATGTAAAAATATTAATGAGGTATATTTAGGGTTTGAAACATCCCTGGGAGAAAAATTGCATTCAGATAAAAAAGTTTTCCTGCAGGCCTTAAAATAGTGATCAAAAATCATTCCCACAAATCTTCATTCTCGTCAGTGTATCTTCTAACCCACGAACATTTCAAGGGAGGGGGTGGGGTGGGGCAGACTAGTTTGCGATGCACAGATTAGCCTTGTGTGTGAGCGAGTACTTATGACGAACATTGTGTCTTATGGAAGATGAACATTTCTATAACAAGTTACGTTGGTAAATACTACTTTATCAATCTAATTAGGTTTTAACCTGACTAAATACATGCGCACATACATTCTTATCCTGAAAAAGTATATAAAAAGAACACAAAAAGAGGAAGATGAAGAAACAAAAAGGAATCACAAACAAGAAAAGTGAGACAGAGTGCATGTTGTTACATATATGTGATATTAGTTTATGTATAGTTACGCTGAAAACGAGAACCGAAGAGTACAGCGCGTAAACTGATCATACCATGTGTAAAGATCAAAACCCAATTTTTCAGTACCTAAACATTTGCTTTATGTATTAATTAGTGCTTAAAGTGGGCATGACACGACCAAATTAAGTTTTGAGTAATGCAAGATTGGATAATATGATGTATAAATATCAATTCACACCCAGTCACAACTGGTGCAATACGGTACAAATAGAATTTGAAGAAAAACGTCAAACAATCCAATTTTGAAAAATGCCGCAACAGGTCACCTGACTTTTATGACGCAATTGGCGGCACAAATACTGTGCCTATATAAGGACGCGTATCTAGATGTGAAACTAATGTAACGCTAAGGTAAAGTTATCTTAGCAACTTCATGACAATGCTTACATCACAATACCTGCGCAACATACAGAGCCCAAAGCGCGGACCGTGTTGGCGGCTTCGAGGCACACCATTGGTCAATATGCACTCGTGCATATGCGCGCGTGTTTTAGCTTCCCTACATAAGCCTCAGTTATGTTTTTGCAAAAGAACGCGTTCGGCGAGTTACACAGAACAGTTATGCACATGTATGAACAGTCCATATCAAGCGCGTCTATACTCTGTGTACTGTTCAGTGACGGTGGTTACGGTGCGAATGCTAAACAGTCACCGCCCAAGGACGCATCATTCACAATGTGGTCACTGGTCACACACGTTGCTCTAGTTTCGTAACACAGGTGTTCGCAATGATGTACCTGCTAACGCGCATTAAAATGCACATGATTCGGTGTGTGGAACGCGCTCACATACGTCTTTTCGCTTTCGTATTTCGTATGGGCTGAGCCTGGCCTGTATTTGTGAATTCAAATGGTCGTATTCCGGTATATATGGACGTAGTTTAGTCCGGGAAACATTCGTTGTATTTCAAGCTGTGCCCAAAGATTTTTTTTACATAGAAACTTACTTTGGTCGTGTCGTGCTCACTTTCATTAAGGTCTCTGCATAGGAATCAGGAAGAAGTCAAATCGATAGAGGTAGTTGGTGAGTTTTCAAGATTGCTTAAACCTTTTGTTACTTTTGAAAACTTGAATAGTTTTCTAAAAATGACGATTATGTGTCCTCTCCATGTAGGAATCCGAACATCGCCACAGACGCTGACTATTTGACACTCCCAAACTGGCCTAAATTCAAGAAAACGGACCAAGTCTACAAAGATCTAACTCCAGACATGGAGAACAGATACATGAAGGAGAGAGAATGCTATTTCATGGATAACGTTTTCTTACCACTAAGGAATGCTTTCAGTGAGCATTTACTCCGTTTTACTGCGCTCTGGAAAATAACTCGTTTTCATAGAAGATGCTGTAATCCTTTCAGTTCAAACTCGATAAGTTTGCTTTAGTTAGCATCTAGATGTTTTCAAAATTAAGCATTAATACATGCATATAGGAAATTGGTATTTTGCGACTCAGATGTTTCTCATCTTCGAGAAGCGACATGTTTGCTTGTCTGTCAGTGAAATTAAAGGGGGATTCTGGATAAAGGATGAGTACAATAAAATTGTCAATTAAAAAGAACGGGTATGTGGTTGTAAGTAAAATACAAGATCAAAATGTGATGACGATATTTTTGATCCATCTTCGTTTCAAGTACCTCTAAGCGTTAAACCGGCCTGCTGTGACTCAACTGAAAGGGCCCTTTTCAAAATTTAATAAACCTACCTCTGTTTGGTAGTAAGAAGGACATAAAAATATCAACTTTTCCTGCTGTCATTCAATGACCATAAGCTTTTGACTTAAACTTTGTTCCTCTCTTTACAGAAGAATTTAAAAAATCGAAGATAGCTGATGACGAACAGTCCAAATGGACAGAGGAGGGTCAATGTGAAGGAGAGGCATGTCACGTGGACGAAGAAAAAGCTGAAATGACAAAAGAAAGGTTGTTAGGAATCAAAGTAGGAGACGACAGAAATGATGTTAAAACTTTACCATAACTTTAACTTTTATATAGAAAAAAAAATTGTACGAAATTTATTTCATGATCCACAAGATCAAGAACTATAAGCCTATTCAACATCTGCTAAAAAAAAAACCAACGAAAAACGGCCTGGTTATAAGATAAGTTTTGGCGTCGGGTTACTCATTGCGTAACGCATGACGACCAATGTGACTGTTTCCAGGTGGCTCTGTTTAAGATATAGTTCTGTGCCGGTGTGTAAACTTGGTGACACTGACCGTTACATTCAATGAAATATTGTATAACATTGGTAGGAAATATCTGCAATGCAGTTGTAAAATCTTTTCTATATGCTTACCATCATTGTTCGCCACTTCTTTGTAAGGTTTTTGGTGTCACTTGTTTGAAAAGAGAAAAGTGAATTCCCTTTCACACTTCGTCGTTGCTGAATTTTGTAATGTTTTTCAGAAAGTACATAGTGGGTGTTGATTTCATCGAAATAGTATATTAATTTCATCCACAACAGCCTGTCAATTTGTGAAAGTTGTGGAGCTGTGATTTAACCCGAACAACATGGTGAGATAGAGGGGTAGTAAGATGGGCAAACGAAATGTTGAATAATATTAAGAAACGATAGTTCCATGTGAAAATGAAAGCAAAACCACAAGGTCACAGAGTGTGAAAAAAAACATGAATTTAACACTGCCAGTATGTAAAATGCTCTTTCTTGGAAAAGTTACCATGTTAGATGGCCTAAAATAAATCTTGAAGCTTTCATACTTCGGCTAATGACTTTGCACGATACTACAAGTATTTTCTTTCACCCCACACGTTTGCTTTTTATACTTGGCTTTTATTCAGATTTAAGGCTAAGGGAACTTTTTAACAATCTCAAACTCCACTATGGACTACCAGAATGCAGTGTGGCCACAACAATACTAGTTCATATCAAGATCCTGGATATAACAAGATGCCGACTCATTCAACAATTTCAGAAGTATGTCTTGCAGAGCTTTTAGCACGCCCTAACATTCATCATCTTAACTTTAGCTCAACGTAATGACCCCTCTTAAAATTTTTCCCCTAACAAGTACTCTAGAATGAAAAAAAAATGTCTCCTTCAATATTGATTTGTACATGCAAATGAAGATATCTATGTTTTGATACACATGACTGCATTGTTTAGCAGGCCCGTATGCAGCTTTTTCAGCGGGGAGGTTCGATTTTACGCCAAGCGGAACAAAAAATTTTCCGCTCGCTGGGCGCGCGGTACATTGCCCTTCTCAGCCGGTATTTGGTATATCCAAAAACTGAAGACCCCCCTTTTTTTGCTTTTAATACTTTGAGAGACCCCTATTTTGTGTCCCCGAGACGAAGTGAGGACCTTTTTTTCGGGCCTTCTGGCGGAACTCATAATGTCCGGGGCGGAACTCCAAGTCGTTCTGGGGGTTGCGATCCCCCTGAACCCCCTGGATACGGGCTTATCAGTTTAGCATAAGACGTGGAAAGGATCAGTGGCAAAGCAGGAATTCTTCAGTTGACGGAAGGGGTTGGAACTTTCCTTTGGGCATATTTGTTTGATTTTATGCAGCCAAAACTGAAGATGTAGGAAGGATGCCGAGGTGAAGAAGTATATTGAGAAGACTGAGGAGGGCGACGGGTTGGAATGTGGGGTGGGGTGGTGGTGGTAGGGATGGTGGTGGAGGTGTGCAATTGAAAGAATTCTTTGCATAACATCGTACCATAATTCATTTCATAGCATGTTTGGCTCAGTAAGCATACTTAATGTATCGAGTTTCATGGGTAGTGTTTTTTCTAGAAGAGTGACTACTTATTTGGGGCCTTATATAGCAATTAATCTGTACTCAGTGACAGTGAAAATTGATCGTCTGTTATGCCGGTTGACCCTTATTGGATAATTATACATACTACCCATATCAACCCTCTTCTTTTTCTCGACAAATGACCGAACCTCTCTTGACATTTACCGCATCTTCGATCATTGCAAAAGAACAGCTACAGTACTAAGGGAAGGTTAAATTGCAACACTTTCACAGAAAATATTGAAGGTCGTGTTATCTTTTATTTTGGTTAGTCGCTAGGAGGTATGGGTTCTACTATTTAGCTTTATTAATCAAAACTATGAACAACACCAATGAAACTCTTCTGGGCCGCCTTACACTTTGGGCATTGTTCCAGAAAATATTCTTGTAGAATCTCGGAAAAGAGTTTTTCATACTGATGCAGCATACGTAGTCGACTGGAGGTCTTACTAACATCACAGTATATCATAACTCCCGTACACCATCGTAGTGGGCCACATCAGTGCAGTATATCAATGCAATGCATGGACGTCATTGGGGGGGGGGGACGGGGGACACATCCCCCACATTTCGATGGGTGGGGGACATAATATCAAATGTCCCCCACGTTTCGTAAAAGAGTAGTGTCGTGGCTCTATTTGATAAGGGCTCACGCAAATCAGCATCCTGCATTCGCACCATCATATATGAGAAGTTCAGTTCCATGAAAAGTGCCCGACGTTTTACCTGTTATTGCTCTCAAAAGGGACAATTTCTCTAATAAGAACCCAAAATGGTGGTTTCGAAACAATGTTTGTAATCCCCGATACAGTCTACAACCCCTACAGTTTCTATTTCCCCCTTTTTTGTTCTTAATGATTACATATGCTTTTTGTGTGTTAGCTTACCAAAAATCTTCGTGCGCTTTGCAATTTCACGATTCCGACTCGCAAGAACGTTATCGGTTCGCAACTTGGCTTTTGAAGTATTATGTGCAGTGGCGTAGCCATTGGGGGAAGGGGGCAGAGTTCCCCTGAAAAAAGACAGGGAAAATCGGGAAGAGGAGAAGAAAAACGGGAGGAGGAGAGAGAAGGAAAAGAGGAAAATGAGAGAGAAAATGAAAAAAGAGAGGAGAAGGAAAAAAGAAGTAGAAATAGAAAAGGGGGAGCAAAATAAAATACACCAAAGGCAGCTGCTACTAATGCCAAGTCTCCCCCAAATACGCCCAGTAGCACCGACACTCGGGGCTAAAGGGGGGGGGGGGGTTCAGGTTTGTTGACAGCATACCCTTCTCTTAGACAACCCAACTACAACTACCTAACCAAAAATTAGAATTCACTAAATTATCGGCATTTCCCAGCTGTATTTGCTCAGATCCAAAAATATTCCTGAAATAGCACCATTTTGTATTTACAGTAAGCAACCTCAAATTAACAAAAAATTCTCAAAGATAGAGGGATGCTGTATCCCCTTAGATCCCTCCCCTAGGCGGGCACCTTTATGCACTGTCAAGAGAAGGATCCTCTACTGCCGTATACAATCGCAGGATGCTTAAAAAAGGACAATTTAGGCAGACTTGGGGGACTTGGGTGGCATTACGACGTCCTCTGTCCTTCTACCCGCAATCACCATCTCCTGGCTGCGCCACTGAATACGCCAACACTCTGCTATCCCAAAACTGGGGTTCCGGGAAGTCCTGGAAAAAGTGTAAAAATAGGGAAGAAGATTGTCCGTAACACCCCCCCCCCCGACTGGGAAACCTGGCTACGCCACTGATCAAGTGACATAGTGCAAAATATGCCTTGCAATGGCATGGGATATTTAGGCTCCTTTATATCCCTTTTTTCACCACCGCCTCGAAATATAAGTGCTGTCGTAACTCTGGGTCTCTGACATGGCCCTGCCCCCTTGTCGGAAAAATCTGTCGCCACCCATGTGTCAGTTTATACTTATTTTGCTTTCAAAAGGGTCATATCATCGATCAATCCCAAATTTTTTGGTACGCTTTTGCCACTCTTCCTCAGTTCTCTTACTTACAGCTTTTAAAGTGGAAGCCCTTATCCATTTTTCATTTAATTAGTAGAATACATGGATAATGTAAATGTCGGGAATTTTGTGTCATTTAGCTAAACTTTGTTAAGGTTCCTTTGTGTCTGTTGTGTGGTACGGCTAGTGACTCGGAGAGGGAAGTAAAATGCAAGTTTTGCCCGAAAGGTACCAACTGCCCGGACGATTGGACCTATATAAGATTTAAATAGGTACAATTATTATTAAGTGTAGGCTTGACCAAAAGTTTTCGCGCGCTTCAAACTTAACCGCCATGTTGGTGTAATTACCAACATCTTCCCAAAGCATCTCCCAGAGAAACACAGCAGTAAAAGATTAAAGCTGTTAACGATTTACCAGGAAAAAGACTGGCATTTTGAGTAGCATGTACATTAATTTTGTTTGGCAATTGAAAGTATCTCGATGCAGATTCTGAAGGCAGGTTTTGTTATGAAAATCTCACTTACTAAAGAAAAATTTCCGGGCGCTTTGCGCCCCTGCGTCATCGTTTGCATTCGATTTCGTGACCATTATGAAGGAAATAACACATGGTACCGGTACTATTCTGATTACAATTTCAAAAAACAAAGAGTCATCTCAAAACATCTGTAGGGGCCTTACATCAATATGGGATCTTTCATTCTGATTTGTAGCATGATGTGAAAGTACGTCTTTGTCGTAATACATTTTCAGAGTTATTTTCCGAGCTCTTCGCGCGCAGCCATATCGGTATGAATGGTGATTGTTAATATACACTTGCAGGTAAGGACACCTAATTTTTCAAACGACGATCTGCGACGAATAACTGTATCACAGACGTATGAGACGGGGGCATGTGGTCGAAAATTCCGGCAGGAAACGATAAAAATTCGGGACAAAGAACAGGTGAAATTATTGCAGAGATAAAGTAAATTAAAGTGAAAAGAATTTTCTACTGAATTCCCAAATTTTTGTTCAAATGCCCCAAAACGTGCCAAAATTTTTGCGCTCTTCGCCCGCATGTAGACATAGGTGTTTAGTGCCAGCGGTCTTTTAGTTTGTACGACAGGACTTCCTAATACACAAACCTTCATTTTAACCTTCGAGCCCCACTACCCTTCTATCATCTCAAAGTTCAGAAAGTAGACAGATTCTGTGTATTACATCCGCGACGCCGACCGTTTACTCAGTTCAAAACTATACAATGATACTATCGTTACTTCAACCACAGATTTGGGATAAATTGACAAACGACGTTTGAAGTATAAAGCTCATGTAAAGTAAATGCAGTAAGCAGTGAGCTCGAGGTGGAGTTTCGGTGAATCAAAAATTTTTTTCCTTGTGGTAAAATATTTGTCACCAATAGTTTTTGGTTCCACATTTGGGGAGAAATCCACTCAAATATTGCACCTTTTGCGATCTAGGCACCTTTCAAATCCAAAACAAATTTCCAAAGGGAGGGGGGCCCTCTCCCCTTAGACCTCTTCCCCAGGCCACAGATCAGTATGCAACGAAGTTCACGTAACTTGAGGAGATTCAGGCAAAACTTTTCTGCGACCCAAATTGGAATAGTTCCGTTCGCTAATGTACTGCACGGCAACCTGTTAGAAAAACCATAGCTACGCACTGTAACATTATGATGGCATTACCCCATTTTTATGTAACTGATCCAGAGCTTCCGGAAGAAGTCCTACACAGGTGTCTGTCAGCCTTAGAAGCCCTTTTGTATGAAAAATGACGCATAGGAGAAAATTTTGGTAATGTTTAAAGAATGTTTCTCTGGACTTCGCGCACGTATTTTGGAGTAAAAAATCTGTACCGAACAGAAGGCACAAAAGTAACCAAAAAAGAGGGGGCTTCTGGAGGTTTGTTCACAATGTATTCTCCACTTAGACGGTATAGTCTCCTTCTTCTCCTAACCAAAGATTAGAACTCACTAAATTTCATATTTTCCAGTCATATATGACTCAGCTTCAAAACTATCCCAAAGAATGCACCATTTTGCATCTAATAAACCTTAAACTAACAAAAATTCCCCAAAGGGGAGGGATTTCCCCTCCTCTTAACCCCCCTCCTCACTGCGACGGCACCTTATGTAGTGACTATAAGGAAAGATCCTCGCTCCTCTACACAAACTAAGCCTGAATGAAAAAGGTTACAATTTACACAAACATGGGAATTTAATTGAGGTAGCATTACGACATCATTGGTGGTGCCCCCCATCACCAAAGTCTGGCGGTGCCATTGAAGAGGGGAACAGGGAAGGACCTTTAAGAAGACATCCCCACTTTAAAGCTAAAGAGCTTCTTTTGTACTAAGTCATGAATGTCCCCCCACGTTTCAATACGGATTGACGCCCTGATGCAATGTATCATGACATATCCTTCAGTAGAATTTGGACACTTTACTTCTAATAAGATGAAGCTGGGAACAAAGTCTTGGTTATTTGTCAGTCAGTTACATCCTGTTAAAAAAATATGTTGATTTGCATTTATTAATAACCCTGTCCTAATAGCTGTGAACACGTAACTCTGCTGGCAAACAGTACGCAGATAGAAGTAATCAAATGAATGACAAAGAATGACAGTCTGGAGGTGTGACCTTTACACCAAGACGACCACTCAATAACCCGACAGGTTTAAAACTGGCTTAGCGTACTGGAAGAAACAATGCCTTCTTTGTTGCAATCCATTCTATCCTTAAATAGCAAGTGATACCGTACCAGGGTTGCCAGCCCCTTTCCAAAGTTCTCAAGATCATGCTACAAAATTCCTAAGAAATCCGAAATTTAAAGTGTAACACTGAAATACCAAACTGCAACTATTGCAACATATTAACAAAGAGCCATATTTTTACTTATTATAGTATGCCAATTTGAGGAAAAAAAACAAACAAACAAGAGGGGACTTTATGTTTGAACTGCTTGTTCTTGAATGAGAAGGAAAAATTTCCAGTAGTCATGGATGAAATAACCAGAATTAAACCGATTTCAAATCCGAAAGACTGGCGAAACTATCATACCAGGTAGTACTTCCATGATCGCACAGCTATAAAACACACACACACGTTGGAGTAGTAGTCCACGGTGCAGTGCAGTGAATCTCTACTGGCAACTGAGTAGTTGCATCAACTTGCGTACCATCACTTAACCTACGCAGCAGGTGTAGAATAAGTACTTTGTTGGTATTACGAGGGCCGCAGCTGATGCAGGTCTAGTACATGTCCGCCGGGCAAGAAGTGGTTACTGTGGTGTTATTTTATTGAAGCCAGGCTGACCCCTTGAATCATTTTCGAAAATCACTGTTTTCGTCCCTGGCAACACAA
Organism: Holothuria leucospilota; assembly: GCA_029531755.1. Classification (NCBI taxonomy): domain Eukaryota; kingdom Metazoa; phylum Echinodermata; class Holothuroidea; order Aspidochirotida; family Holothuriidae; genus Holothuria; species Holothuria leucospilota. The sequence goes on along the minus strand of CM055972.1, from coordinate 27,160,543 downwards.
CCAAACCTTGTCAAAGTTACACTGCTGTTACCGCACTATACCATTCTACAAACTTTCGGCAAATTTAGGGCGTAACTGTAGTGGCAGTTGATGATGTTTTGATTTCAGATAACGACTCCTACTGACCTTCAATAAAGATCTGCAAAAATATAAACAAATCATTTAAACTTACTTATATAAAATTGCAGCCAAATCTTGGACAAATAGGAGCTGAATTGGCGAGAGCTGAGACGCAAATAAAGTCCAGAAAGACCCTCCTCCCACAGTAAAAGTTCCCCAAGTTTTAACTTCTAGCCCCTGCTCCAAATTAACGAAAACACCTTACTTATACACCTAGCGAATGCCTAAGTAGTACTTTCATGCTTGCACTACGTTGAAATTGCTCAATGCCTTATCCATACGACACTGTTCAAAAGCAATTGGGAACACAAGAGACTGCATATGTCATCTTTGACCAACCAGAGCGAAGCTGTTGTTTGAATCATTGTCAATCAAAGTGCAGTTACTAATTATATATTATGTTCATATTCCTAAAAAGTTTAAGGGCGAGTTTGTATGGCCTTTAAAAGTGACTGACATTTAGCAGTAACGCAAGATGGCAATAGCTCAGCATGTGGTTATAAGCACTCTTTTTTTATAACGTTGCATTTCTATTGTGCACGGACAAGGATCACTTGTTAAATGGAAACACTCGAGATTAAAATCAAACACCGTGTCTGCGACCATTTTAGGTCGAAACAATTAAACAATGAAAGCGAAGTGTGAACATTACGATAGAGAGTGAGGCAATGTGTTTTACGACTATCTATATGATAAGAAAATAAACATCCAGAAATAACCATTTCTCACGAATTTTCGTGACTCGAAAACCAGCTGTAGCGTATGTTTGGTCTTTGTCTTGATCTATATTCAATGTGACAAACAGTTAGGTTTCGTTTTTAATTTTATTCATTAAAATAGTTACATGACGTATGTTATAGGTGGGGATATTTTCAAATAGACAAATGCTACAATCTGTTAAAAGTACCTTCTTAATTTTTGAACATAAAAATGATAAAGTTTAAAGATCGGGAAAAGATCACACTTCATAATTATTTCCGTTCGTACTTCTTTCTTCCTAGTAAAGATGACGAAAGCATCTTCGTAACTTATAACATAAAAGTTTCGTGTATGGAAGCGTACGTTTGTGTTTATGACGCCCTTGCTGGTAATCTAGAAATTCCTACAAGGAACAAATCTGGGAACCATATACTTGATCTGTACAGTCTTAAGTTGTGCCCAACTACTTACGTAGCTTTTTGGTTTATTGCGAAATCTAAGAGATCACAAAGCTCTCTAATATGATCAGGGATGTCGCCCTCTCATATGATCAGGATTTACCCGACAGGTGGCCCAGGTCCCCGACGGGGGTGCAGCAACCCCACGCCCCGACAGAGGTGATGAGTTGCCAAAAGATAAACAAACACAGAACTTTCGTCGCGCGAAGAGCACTGAAAAATTTTTGTCCTTTTTTGCAAAAATTTGAAAATTTGATTGAAGAAAATTTAAAAAAAGTTGTTCTTTTCAAAGGAAAATGTATTATATTTGGCGCTAATGTGTAGATAAAACATGAAACATTGCCATGGTATCAGATTATTATTTAATTGGTATTCATGAATAGGTGAGAATATTTATAGAAATGTTTGAAAATGTTGCGTGTAGAAAATCACGTTAAGCAGTTTAGGAAAGGTAATGAGAGCAAAGTTATCTGAGTGAAAAAGACGTTCCTTTGCAGTGTTAATTCTACGTATAACGCCCGTGGAAGTATAGACTGAGGAAAGAATAAACAAAAAACTTTCTTTCTTTCTTTCTTTCTTTCTTTCTTTCTTTCTTTCTTTCTTTCTTTCTTTCTTTCTTTCTTTCTTTCTTTCTTTCTTTCTTTCTTTCTTTCTTTCTTTCTTTCTTTCTTTCTTTCTTCTTTCTTTCTGTCTTTCTTGTTTGCCTGCTTGCTTGCTTGCTTTCTTTCTTTCTTGCTTGCTTGCTTGCTTGCTTGCTTGCTTGCTTGCTTGCTTGCTTGCTTGCTTTCTTCTTTTCTTTCTTTCTTCCTTCCTTCCTTCTTTCTTTCTTTCTTTCCTTCCTTCTTTCCTTCCTTCCCTTCCTTCCTTTCTTCCTTTCTTCCTTTCTTCCTTTCTTCCTTTCTTTCTTTCTTCCTTTCTTTCTTTCAGTTATACGGCTAGGATAAGCTGAGCTGCGGCAAAGTTGTTGCTCTTGTTGCAATACACAAAAAGACAGGGATGACGTCGTAACTGTAACTGATATGTCGCTGTATTTGCGAAAAGAGCAAATCAGAGGGTCGCTTATAAGCACTACTGGATAATGCGTTTATTCCGAATTCTGGTGGTTTTGCTGAGGGCACAGAGGGGTTAGGGTTATGGGTTCAATGCCCATGACCCAGGGCGAACAAATGCCCAATATCAGCTGATTTTAGACGAAACACCCCAAACGACTGTCCTTTTATAAAATAGACATCTTTGACGTGTGAACGCAGGTAAAAACTTACCAAACTTTCTTTAAAAGGTAGTACTTGAAAGGACTTTATTAGCACCCTAGGGAATGTATCATTATTAACATTTGTCGGGTAGCTTGATAGAAGTTATGTTATCCATTCCATGCAATCCCTAACATTAGCCATCGCCCCAACCACCAACCAATTGCATCATCAAACCGTTCGGGTGCTAAAAAGTTGGTCAAATTGTGACTATTGCAGTCGGTTTAGTATGCATCGACTGCAATTTGTAAATAGTGAAATGCTTCATGATTCTTATGTCTACAATTTTGTAAACACCAAGAGCTTCTTGAGCTTCGGCCCTAGATCCAACCAAGGACCCAAGGGATTGTCCCTAGACCCCAGCAGCCGCTTAATCTTACACATTTGCGTGCATCTCCTGTGAGGCCCATTGTCACTGGGTTTGTATGGTCTGATCTGCCTCCCCCCGACCAAATCTCCCTCTACACGCCTTTTGTCTTAGCCTGCGTTTTGACGCTTTTCAAAGTGACTCATTATATTTGCGTTCAGTGAAAGGTGGAGAAATCATTTCTTAAAACAATTTCTGGGTTTGGGACGTAACAAAACACCCTGGGAGCACATTTTGTATAAAATCCGTGAAAGGAGTGTCATATAACATGTAACACACACTTTACTCTCTTGTGTTTTATATTTGGAAACTTTTCACATCATTTGAGAAGACAACAGACATGAGATCAAAAGCATTTATTTATACGAATTTGGATGGACGGATAGGTGTATTTCAATGTCGAAAAGGGCAGAGATCGTGGTAAATAGGTTCGCCTAAGCTGCTTTTTTTATGTTTAGGAAGGTACAATACTCCTTATCTGTCAGTTAAATCACAACCTGGACATTGACTAATTCGTAATCAGCACATAGAATTTGGAAGCAGGAGAAATGTGGGTGTGCAATACGTCGTTAGATATTGCATAACCCAATTAAATGGAAATAAAAGTCAAAATTTTCCCCTCTCATTTGGTAACCGTGAACTTATATATAATATTTCTTTTCCACAGAAAAGTTCAACAGCTTGAAGACAAGCGACGACGAAAAGTCCAAATGGACAGAGGAGGGTCGATGTGAAGGGAAGGCATGTCACTTGGACGAAGAAAAGCCTTAATATGACAAAGGAAAAGTCATTGGTTTTTGGTATAGAATCCGAAACAAATGGATACTGATTGAAAATTGAAAAGGGTTAATTTCATAAAATCAGCTGATCAAAAGTAAGATCAACTTTGCCCTTACATATTTCAATGACCGTACTCAACCTTGAAGTGCAATATTAAAATACTTTTTGAACTAGTCAGTCGACATTAGTACTGTAAAATAGATGTATTCTTACTCAATAATAACATTTACGAGTATCGATACTTCAGCTTCGTGCGTAACGTAAACTGGTACCGTAATCACTTATAAAGACATTGGCATAGTTTTTCTACCCTATTGGAGAATGTGCTCTCCTTGACAAAAACAAAAGGTTAACCCCCGGCACGAATTCTCGCCTTTGGGGATACACACTTTATCATACCTTCTGTCTTGGAGATGGCTCTCGAAGGAATTGGAAAATTCTCCGACGGGGGCATGATGGGCCATGTCCTGTTCTTGTGCCACATCTGATTAAATGGTGATATAAAAATAATAACATTGTCAGTATTTAATGAAATTGCAATAGTGAATTTTCTCATGGGTCCGGATGACCATAGTCAATCCAGCCCGCGAGTCGAGTGTTCTCAGTGCACCCCAGATGAGCTTGGTAGTTGTAAATTTCAGTTACATGCAAAGAGATCATATGTTAAAGTATCAAGAAGCCTACTAACAACACTTACAGCATAAGCATCGTCCTATATCGGCAAAGGGAGCTTCTAAACTCTTTCCTCGTATAAATTAGACAGACAAAATTTCGCTAAGTTTTCTTTATTTCGTATACATAGAAGAAAAACGGAAAAATAAAATCTAGTGCAAATCGCGCTGATAATAATTGGTTTCCTTATAAATGTTTTACATGTGCAATGTACAGGAGAAGAGTTGTGAATACGATGAAAAGTATTATGTTGCTTTTTTGCCGGCAACATGAATTACGATAGTCTACCAATATTTGAGAGTGCGGGGGCAAAAAAGTGTTTTCCCGCATACTAAAGAGTGGGAGACGGTTGCCTCTGCTTCCCCTCTGTTTCGACACTTAACCTATGGAATTAACAAATGACTACGAAGACGACATGGTCTACTACAGTACTGGTAAACCATTGCGACGTACGTGAGGTTTCAATTGTACCCACCAACCAAGCATACATCAGGTAGTTGTTATTTGCATACATGAAGTCCATCGATTCGAACAGGGCGGTGGTATTAGCTAATACCGTGTCCTCGATCGACTCAGGAAGGCCGTATTAGAACCTCCTGCTAAGCAGCTAAGCTTCACGCGTTTACGTACCTCCGTAGGCTTACGTAGCTTATGTAGCTTACGTTTTGTTCAGTGGCAAACCGTAGAAATTACACGAATATCATCTGCCGCGCACTAGACAACGCATATTGCAAAGACGGATACTGTGTGGAGTTGTATAGGAACTGCAGAGAACGAGGTAAATGCAATGTCACGACGGATTGAATGGAAGTGGCCAAAATTCTACCGGGCTCGATCCCGGTCTCGGGGATTTTATAGCCAAGTCACGAGTCTGGGCTGTAGCCTACGAAACCGATTCCGAGTCCTTGCTCTGCGAGTCTGAGCCCTTAAAATCGTGACTCGAGACCGGCCTCGAGTCCGAGACTGGTCTCGAGTACTACAGCACTGACTCCAAAGTATACTTACCCAACATTCGTAGTACATCTTGACGCCATTAGTTATGTACTGTAGTGAGAGATATCTGATGGCAACTCCCTGGTACTGTTGCTACGGCACATAAGTATAATAAAGTTACCAAAAGCCACCTTGCCGCTAAGCACTCGGCTCGATGTTGGTACGGTTACCACTGTATTAATGTTTACAAAAAGTTGTGAATTTAGATTGATCTTAAATGCGATCAAACTAATTTCTATCAATCTTCAACAGAAGTAAACTAACCAGAGTTACAGAAAAAAAAACCCAGCTATTTCTTACCTTGCACATATGGTATGTCTATTCAAAGGCAAAAGTGCTCTCTACTTAGTACTTTCTTCCTTGTCATCAATAATACCGATAATGTGTAGCCTTTAAGGTACATAACCCAGGGTGCGAATGTCATCTGATTCATTGGATACATCCAAATGTCAGAAAGTTGTTCAAGACATCACAATTACCACTTGCTTCGAACCAGTATACATTAAAATTGTAAACTAAAAAAATGTTAGCTTGGGAACAGTGTTTGTGTTTCTGGAGATTAAAAGTGTACGCTTACTTGAAAATTGATAAAGTTATGCATCCAGATTATATAATATTGGACGCACTTGCGGACTATTGGACTATGCTTCAGCTTAAGTTTGTCAATCAAAATCCATTTTTATATGTGAGTTAGCAACTGAAAAGATTAGAAGACTAGACAAAATAATGGAAAGGTTGATTTATTGCATATGTTTGTTCATTTGTCTGAGTATTTTACAAAAGATGAACTAATTGAGAGCCAGAGGTGTGTGCATCGTGTTAAAAGATAAGATAAGCCATTCCAATGGCACTATTATTGTTCTTCCGGCACGGATTTCTTGGTTATTGAAAAGATTACTCGAAAAGCTTTCGAATGGAAAAGTAATCCAACCAGGAATTGGATGCCAAAGGTTGTACTCAGACCATAGTACCTTTTACTCGGGTTGCAAATACATGTACTCCGACCCTGGTAATGAGTACTCCAACCGGTAAGTATTCAAAAGTACTTAGTATTTGGATAGAACTACTGACGATAGTATTGTGCTTTAGTGGGATTTTATTTCATTAATACCAAGTTGAATATGGCAAGTTACTTGGGGCAGGTTCAATAATGTATGTTCAGATTAGGGCAAAGTAGGGTGACGGGTAACATTCCTCAGAACAAGTTTGAAAGGGTCGTTATTTTGGCAGACTACCGTTTCGGTGATTATTGTTAGAGTCTTTTGTAATATTGGACAAAATCAGTACATAATAATGTTTCAGACAGTAGACGTTTATTTTGTACATTTTGCTCCTTATGATATTCTCTTCTCAAGCTGCTGAAATTTTAGTACCTTCTCACAAAGAATGTGACAACCAGTTACCTTGCACTTAATTTTATTGACGCTTTCTTCTTCCTTTCTCGATCTATACTATCGCATCGTTGTACCGGTCATCAAGTGGAAAACCGCCCACCATATGTATATACCGCAAGTTACAAACATAGTTAAGAGCCTTTCAGGATTGGTCTAAATGTTAACTATCAAAAACCCTGTAAAGTTTAAACGACGTTGTGATGTACACTATGTTATGTATTGAATGTGGCTAATTTATTCCCGTTATGCGTATCAATATTACCGTCGTTCGAGTCCAACTTTGTCAAACGGGCATGACACTTGAGATATCGTTCCTTACATTAATGCCCACGAGTGTAATTTGTGAAGTTGCAGTTCTGTTATATATGGGTCAGGATTATTAGCTAATTAAAATACCTTTCAGACAGAAAATATCTCAACATATATGACTATATTAGTCAAAAATATTTGAGCTAATGACAGCCAAGTGTGTAAGCGAGGATAAAAATCACTGCAAAGTGGTAAAAAAAAAAATTAACATCAATTTAACCTAATTATCCTGTCTTTCCAGAACGGGTGTCATGAATTTGATTGGGCATGCATTAAATCATACCAGCTTAGTTAAAGCTGCGAACAGTCGGATTTTGTGTAGAGTTTTCATTATTATTAGTCTCGCTTCATTTTATTGGGATTCAGTTGATGATACTTTTATTACTGAACAAATATGTAAAGCCTGTTACAAATCTATCAGTTTTTAATTTACATTAATTTTGCAGCATGAAAAACTGAAATAAACATAGATTGGAAGAAGAAGAGAACATGTTGTGGTCATTGTCTTCACAACTTATTCTTTTCAGGTTAAGATGACCATCTTCACAAAATGAAATATTAATTTGCTGTGTGTTAAGAAGAGATAATGTCTGTTTATGTGTCGTGCTAGCTTGTAAACAAGAACATGCACACAAGTATAGGGTTGGCGGGCAAAGCATACTTCATGGGTATGGTTACTATTGATCCTACGTCTTGCCGTCACTATATACCTGAGAACCGACCCCGACTTCTTGACAAAAACTGAATGTAACGTATGTTATAGCTAATTACAGGCTTACTTTATCCGAGGGTGCACTTCGATCTCAAGGCCTCTTATATACCTACCGTCTGTTGTCTAAAGTGGTACCCCACTGCTTTAATCGCTTTTGACAAAAATCGGAGCTTCAATTGCTTTACATTCTACGCAAATGCGTATCGTTTTAATAGAACATTATTATGGTGTTAGTTGATAATTTAATCCATATTCATCAGTACCCAATATTATTTATGGGTAATGGTCGAACAATCTGTGAACAAGCAGCTTCATTAATCAGTTACGGAAAGGTCAGGTAAAGCAACGTGAGCGACGGGATAATTGCGTTCCTGTGTACAGTTACTTAAAGCATTTTAAGTATTTTCGTGTTGAAACTGAAAAGATTGAAGACCAGCGACGTCGAGACATCCAAATGAACAAAAGGACTTCAATGTGCAAAGGAGCACTGGAGAAGCATGCCACGAGGCAGTGTTGAAGTACCCATACCCGTACTTATTCTTGTACCCGAGTAAGTTTCAGTACTCGTACTCATACTCCTACTCATGACCTGGTACCGCATCCGCACCCGTACTAATCGTCTGGTACCCTTATATGTACTCGTGCCAGTAATTACTTTTCTTAAGGTTCGAACTTGTACCTTACTACCTCTGCTCGTACCCATGACCTAGTAACCGGGCCCGTATTTGTACTTCAGACTTGATCCCCGTACCGGTACTCAATTTTCCAGTACATGTCTTCCAAACCCATTACCAAAACTCTGTTTCTAACCCAAGATATTCCTTTTGGAATATTTGCTACTTTTGTCAAGAACTCCTTCCAGGTTCAGGTTTCCTAAAGGTCAAATGAAGTTCAAACCCTTCCAGGTTTACGAAAGGTCACAGAATATAATGCCAAGTGTTACTTTTGTCACGATATCCTTCCAGATTTTTCTAGAGGTCACAGAATGTGATGCCAAGTGGGCATATTGCCTCAGATTCCGTTTGTTATTCTTTCAAAATTGAATACCTTGCTTTTCCTTGAAAGCTGATACTGTTCGAATGTTTAGATTTTTTCCTCGTAGATGTACTGTAAAACTGTTCTGTACTTATGATACAGGCGAGGGCGGGCGCAAAACAGTTATGAAATATTCCACACTCACTGGTATCAACATTATAAAGAGACAATAGCTACGTCGGACCAATTGCAAGTTGCCCAGATGACATCACAGATTTCGTATAACGCATTGTGGAAACTGAAGAAATAGTACTTATTCAAAGATCAGAATTATTCAAATGTAACAATGCTATTGAGATGGGATTTGTAATGCCTAATTCAGGTACTTTTTCTGCATTTTTTGAAAACGTCAATTACTTGGTCACCAGAACATGCTTCTAAAGGGGATATGGCATCCCCACAAACCAGGGAGTAGCTAGCAACTACTTGCTTTAACATATTTAGGAATAGACCTAGAGTTCTAAATATAGTTGACAACGGCACTTTGACTGACATTCATTCAAAGCATATAGTTTCACTCTGGTTGGTCAACAATGACTTGCACAGTCAGTTGAGTGTGTCAAGCTCATACACACTGTGTTTGACAATGCTGCCTCAAGCAATTTAAACTTAGTGCAGGCTGTCTTAGAGGTGTATACACAGGAGATTTGGCTTAAATTAGAGGAGGGGTTGAAGTTAACTTAGCAGGGAGCATTGTTACTGTCTGGGAGAGCTTTAAGTTATCAGCAATCCAAGAAAGTTTTCCACAAAGACAAACTACAGGGTTAAGCAACATGCATTTCAGGATTGGTACAACGTTTCGTCCTACATCTGGTGTCAAGCCGCCCAGTCTGTATCGGGCAATTTGTTGTTTACATACGCTGCCAGCACAGGATATCCAATACTGGAGAGTTGCTTTGCTTCAAAGTGCGAAAAAGTAATCTCCACTAAAATCCTGGAGTCAAAAAGAATGGAAGCTAGAAAGACAAAGGTTTATTATCGCCATATTTGCTCTTGGCTGCTAAACGTTCTACAGAAAAGCACCGTTGGACCAAATCTGTGCAAAGTGGCCGCGAAGTGCCAAAGAATTAAAGGTCTGTGTACATAAACGTGATGTAAAAACCTTAAAAACGTCAAAAATAGCCACAATTCTCTTCAAAACCCACCTAATATTGACCATTTTACAAGATATTTACTGGTTTTGCACTAATATCATGAATAAACATGAGCTACATATGTAAAGTTGTGACATTGAAAAAAGGAGTTATGCGGTAGCTGTTATTTTACCCTTTGCTTGACCTTCATTTCAAGGGCATTTGTAATGGTGACATGACCTAGCCTGAGATGTTTATTTTGGAAGTAGCTATTACTACTTTGAAAATGCCCAGATTAAAACCAAAATATAAACTTGCTGGTACGTAATTAGCGGATAATTTGTGTAGGATTAAGAAAAGAAATACAGACCCTGTGCAACATCATAATTTTTGCAGAGAGAAACTTTGAAGAGTGTTAACTTGAGAGCGGTAAATTATATTCAAATAATTACAACGGATTTTCTTAATCTACCATTGGTAAGTAAACCGACTGTTTTGGTTCCATGTCCACAGACCTTTAAAGACATTGGTGGGCATGCACGGTAATAGTAATAACAAACCATATCTTCCATTCGAACGTTCTATAGTCGAAAGTTATCTTCACAATTCCTGTCTTGAAATTCCTTAAAGAACACCTTTTGTTGCACTCGTGGCTATAAAACTAGGAGCATAAGTTTCCATTTTCCAAGTTTGTTGTCCCGGACTTTAAACACTTTTTTAAAAAGTAATGGTAAGTGTTATCTATGATGATGCCATATGTTTACCAGTAGTCTGCATTAGCTATTTATTAACCGATATTGATATATTACTCTGTAAAAAATTTCTGTAAATTAACAGTAAAGTTCTGTAGAATTTTCAAGATTTTTTCTGTATTTCTTAGTTAACATAAATTTTTTGTGATTTTTACAGAAGTTTTCCGTATGTCACATGGTTTACGGAATAAGTTTGTATTTTTATACGAATAAAAATTTACAGATAATTTCTGTTAAATTTTACAGAAAATATCTGTTTTTCATATTTACGAGAATATTCTGTAAATTTAACAGAGGTTTTACGTATTTCCAGTAGTTTACTGAAAAAAAATCTGTTTTGCAAATTCAAATTAGAAATAGATCTAACTGGTTAAGAGATACCAGTGTAAACACTCCGCGGGTGTAGTTTATTAGAAATATCATAATGAAGCATTGTGTAACCTTGAATTGAGTGTAGACTAAATTAAAGTCATTTTTAGGGAAAGCTAGTTAATAAAGTGGGCGTGGCCAAAATTTGAAAAAAAATTGTGAATTGAGGCTAATAGCAGGCCGACACTTATCAGATCTGAAACAAAAGACACTTTTTGGTGAAAAGATAAGTAGTTTAAATATTAATACCGATAAAGAATATTAAGATTATGAACTTTATTTCTGTAAAAATATGTAGTAACATTTTTCACTATAACTAGCGTGTCGTAGACGTGGTACATAACACACTCCGCATATCGCACACAGCATATGTTCAGAATTATGGACCGCTACCGCCCCCGGTTCTCTCGCCTGGTTTTCGCCCCTGGCTCTTCGCCAGAGAGTCAGGGGACTTTTGGAAAAAAAGCTCTCGCCTGGCGCAGGTGCAGGAGTGTCCGTGATCACGACGGCGGAGCTCCCAGGGTGGGACCTGTTCTATTCAGCCAGTCTAGAACGGGACCACTGTCAGGTGGTGTCAGTTAAGTCAAAGTTTGTCCCTTGGGGACGTTGTTACTCCTTCGGGGAGCAGAACTCTTTCGGGAGTATTGTTTGGTTTTCGCCCCTGGCTCTTCGCCAGAGAGTCAGGGGACTTTTGGAAAAAAAATTTTTCTCGCCGGTTCTCTCTACCGCCCCCGGTTCTGCATCCGGTTGTGGAGCTTGTTAAAGCGTGGGGATAATGAGGTTACCCTTTGCCACAACTGCCTCCGGGACACCCTTGGGCAAGGTGCGCCTGTATTTTTGGCCCAGTTTTGTTCAGTTTTTTGTTTTTGTGTAAATAGTGTATATAGTGTACATAGTGTAAATATAGCAAGTTGACTCCACCCCGGACCCCTCGTGGCAGGTGGACCCCGCCCCGGACCCCTCGTGGCCCCTGTTGTTGGTGTCTGGTTTTTTTTTTTATTGTTGGCGGTATGTAGTATTATTGGTTTAGGGTGGCCGGGGGGAGGTTGGTCTGTTGGGTATTTGGGTTGTTGTCAGTGTGTGTGTGGTTCTATTGTTGTAATGAACATACTTTTCTGTTTGGTTTGGTGGTGTGTGGATAGTTTTGCATTTATGTTCCTGTCCGATCCGGTTGAGTTTGTTTCTTGTTTGTATGTGCCGTTTCCATGCACTTAAAAAGCTCTCTCGCCAGTCCTGGGTAGGACTTTAAACTGCATCCGCTTGTGGAGTTTGTTTAAACATGGGAGTAATGAGGTTACCCTTTGCCACAACCGCCTCCTGGGCACCCTTGGGCAAGGTGCACCTGTATTTGCCCAGTGCTTTTTATGTGTTGTTGCCTTTGGGCGTATGGCAGTGTTTCCACTCTTCCCGAAATTACCCGACATTCGGGAAATCTGGGTGCTCTTCGGGAAATTTTCGGGAAGGGGGATAATTTCGGGAAATCTGGAAATAACGTTTGGCGTATGGAAATGACGTATGGCTTGACAGGGTGAAATCCTGGATCAGCCATTAAAGTAGCATAAAAGAAGCGCTATTGGAAATATCAGGAAATACCAAGCCGATTTCAGGAAATTTTAGATTCCATTTCAGGAAAAATGAATTAAGAATGTGGAAACACTGGCGTATGGTAGCCTTTGTGCGTGTGCTTTTGCCTTCGGGCGCGGTGGCCTTTGTGGCCGGTTGGTTGGAGGGTGAGACTTTGTTTTGGGGTGGTTTGTGGTTGTTGGGCTAGGGTGTTGTTTTGGGGTTGGCTGCAGTGGCAGTTTCTGAACCTCAGTAGTAACAAAGACTTGTGTTCCCCGTTGCATGGTGTGTATAGTTTGTTTGGCATTGTGTTTGTGATCCGACAAGATTTTTGTTTGGATTTGGGGTTCTTTAGTTTCTCAGTGCCTGTTTGTACGTACTTAAAAAGCTCTCGCCAGACAGAAAGGGGGATGTTCCAAAGGGTAGTTATACAGCGTGGACGATGAAGTCTCGTACATGCTTGTATACCACGGTCTGTATATAAAGCGGCAGCTTCAATCAAAATTTTACAGGCAAACACTGTAGTGGTTATGACTTAAAGTTTCCCACTGTTTTTTTACAGAGTTTATATGTAATGTGAAATTACAGAAGTATCTTGGAAACGCTGCTGCCAGAAAAAAAATCTGTAAAAATAACACTTTTTTCTCGTAAATTTTACCGAGGATTTCTGCAATTTGAAATTACAGAAAAAGTCTGGAAACTCTGCTGCGAGAAAAAATCTGTAAAAAAACAGAAATTTGTTTACAGTGTACTTATAAAGGTGGAATCCATTGTGATAGACCCTCAGCAAACTTTTGTTGGATCAAAAGTGTAACTAATTTTGGGTACTTGTGAGATAGTACTTATTGTATCACGTATGTCTACTGACAGAATGTAACACAGTTAAACATTCTGGGAACGATACCCAGTGCACTTTTAAAACCCCAGTTAATACCACCATTAAAACATGAAGGGCAGGGCGTAGCCATCCCCGGAGCCCGGGTGGGCGAAGTTGTGAATATTTCCCCATACTTTAATTATCAAAGTGCGCAGATGCCATAATCTAAGCAAAGGCGCACCACAGGTTGGTGCGTAGCGTACAGAGAAATGTTTGGTTAACAATACCTCCTAGATCGCCGGAAATAACACCAGACACTTCACAGGCCTTGGAATGTTGCAGATAAAGTTTGCTAAAAATTTTTTTATGACCCTTTGTAACATCTATGGCCATATAAACTTCGTGAATATCATGCACTGGGTGGAATGACTGCGTGACTGAGCTGAAGAATGTATTACTTGCGCAACAGCAGAATGTAGCCTAATAATAAGGATGCCGAGTTACGCAGCCTAATGGCCACGTTACTGTACATTGTGAATACCATAGAGAATAATAAAACTAGAGGACGCACTGAGCGCACTCCGTTGTACGCGTTCCGATATGAAGAAATATACCCTGCTGAATTACTACAGCTGAAATAGCCTACTCGTTGCCCTCCAAGCATTTTCCAGCCATTTCATGCGCGTTTCACGCAAGCTGCATGCATGAGGTGCGTTTGACATTAATAATGCTGAAAATGCCGGAGTGTGAGACGCACGCGTGGTATTTATCGCATTTGACAGGAGGAAACAGCATAATATCGAAGGCGTTAAAACTCAAACCTATTACGTGCATGGCGGACGATTTTCTCGGAAATGTGAGAACACGTTTCGAAAAATTAGTTTTGAAAATGTGGAAAAATACCAATCTGAATCCAATAGAGCGGCGATTTGTTTTCAATATTGCGGGACATTAAGAGATTTTCCAATAATTTACCGTGTGAAAAATCAAAGTCAATGTGCGATATCTCAGTTTTGGGGGACATGTCCCCCCTGTCTCCCGGGATCGCCGCCCATGTCTGAATCCTCGTCTAAACTCAGCCCATTGATTTGAATATTAGTGCAGTGGGGGTGCAATGCAGTGGCCATGTGAGCTACCCGGTGAGCTACCTAGCCCGATTTTATTGATACGATTTACTGGCGCGGCGGAAGTGTAAGTGTTTCAAAACTTTTCCTTTCCCTTTTCTTCTTTCCCTCCATTTCTTTCCCTCTTTCTCTTCAATGCTTCTTTTTGTTTTTTCTTTCCCTCTTTCTCTTTCCTTTTTTCTCTCCTTTTGACCTTTGCCTTTCTCTTTTCCCCTCTCTTTGTTTTCCCTTTCCTCTCTTTTCATTTCTGGCTCTCTTCTTTCATTCTTTTTCTTTCTCTTATTTCTTTCCCTTTTCCCTCTTTTTCTTTGCCCCTTTTTCTTTCCTTCTTTTCCTCCCTCGTCTCTTCCCCATTTTCTCCAACATTTTTTCCGGGTGGGCGACACGCCCACCTCGCCCACCCGCTGCCTACGCTACTGATGAAGACAAGTTGCACATCCCCTTACCAAATAATCTCTAGACCAGGGAGCTGTTAGAATTGTCACGGCTCCCACCTGTCGGTACACACAATGGCTGTTGGTCCCGTCAAAGCCACCGTAAGTAGCTCAATGTACAATTTATGCGTTGACGACAGATACCTTCTATTCCCTATTCGAAAACACAGTGGCACGTTATTATTGCAGTGTCACACAGTTAAACACCGAATACCCCCACGAATGCATACGGTGGGTTAAGAGTAGCGCGCGTGTAGTCTTTCCCGTTTAAATCTTTGTCGTTCTTATGAACTGGTTGGAGATGAATATTCGTTTTATCTGCCTTTTCTTCCTCTCGATGCGTTCTGCCATCACAACAACACAACCTACAGTAACATTAAAAGATGGCACTGTTCTTCAAGGTATCAAGGAAGAGTTTCACAGCGATTTATTACCGGTGCACGGTGAATTTGGATCATTCTACGGAATACCATACGCAGAGCCTCCTATCGGAGCACTGAGGTTTAAGCCTCCTCTTCCCAGAAAGCAGTTGGAAAGTCCATTTAATGCCGTTAAAGTTGGTCGTTCTTGTATGCAACCAGATCCTGAGACTCATGGTGTTAGATTGAGAAATGAAGAGCGTTGCGAGGACTGTCTTTTCTTAGACGTGATAGTACCAACGCATACGGTAAACTATTTATTGCATTCATTCGGAAACCCTAATATTTAGTAATATACCGTAGTTCTATGTACGCCTATGTAATTTTTGTCCATCAACACTTGGTCAAAGTATGGAAGAAGGGGAAATGATTTGTAACATAAAATAGTCTGCTGTGGTTATACCTTACCATGGACTGGGCTGCTGTAATGCAGACGGGATTAGATCTATTTCACGGGTCTCTGTATTCTGTAATGTTTGGATAAGGGGGATTTAGAGACACCGACAGCCGTAGGCCTAAATTTTCAGGTAATTGTTCAAGTTGATGTCAGTAATAGTTACTATATCTAGCAGGGGTACAGTTATACAATTTTTCAAGGGCAAAGTAAGTCTCAACGTGGCATGCAGTAGTTTGTTCTAAGTGTTCACTATTTTAACCTTGGAGCGAGAGTTTGAATTTAGTACCCTGATGTTAAAAGTGCACACAAACTTTCGCTTCGGAAAGTGATAAATTGCAGAGAGGAAAGGAGATTTTGCACCATCCAAACTTTTAGGGATTACCTTGCAGGCTCTCATTTGTCAGTGTTTCACATTTTAGTAATACTGAAATTTGCATCTGTTTATATTTTCATCCCACCTGAGGTGAAAATTTCCATTGGGGATGGGGGGGGGGGATTTTCCATCCTACTAATAGTTTCAGGCGATTTAACCCCCCCCCCCCCAACTCTGTACAATCTTGTATGTATTCTTACCAGCTCCCTTTTATTGGAAATTACTAGTGTACGTTATTCATAATTGAACAATTGAAACGTGACAAGCCTTTCTGCGAAATGCGCTTCAATATTTTTTTTTCATGGAATGAAATGTTGCTCATATACGTCATAGGCAAGACGTTAAGTTAGTATGTAAGTATTCTAGAATGCAGGTGTTGATAGATGTGCAAATATAGCCTATGTGAGCACGTGTGTCTCTATGCGTTGGCATTACTTATAACGCACACACGCCGTCTAAGGTGTGACTTTAGTCGTATTCATGCATTTACACATTTACAGCAACATGGCAGTGTGAACTATTTCTTGCAGCCCGAGAAAGCTCACGTTTTCGTAATGATTCATGGCGGAGGTTTCACCATTGGTGCAGGTCAAATGGCGATGGTACATTTCTTGACATTTGCTGCCTATAGTAACGTAATCGTCGTGACGTTTAATTATAGACTGGGACCATTTGGATTTCTCACGACTGGTAAGTTCTTCTCTGAAAGGAACCTAAAGTACGAAGTAAGGTAACTGAAAAGGTATAGGTTGTTCTCAAGTTTTCGTTATTTTGAAACAAGTAGACTACAGGGAAGCCGCTAAGTTAATCCCTCCTCCCTCTGGAGCACCCAGTCTTGCTATATATCTCATCAGTCATCAGAAATGTCTTATAAATGTGTTTGTGACGAGGACAGAAACAAACAGTTGATAGATCAGCGGTATCACCATATTATTCAAAGGGAAATACTTGTGTTTAGATTGCATCGACATAGCCCAGAAAAAAACCTGGCTTTTATCAAATTATAACGTTCTTCAGTCTCAACAATTAACGCATTAAAAAAGAAAAAGAAATGAATGTTGCATCATTTTAAAAGTAGAAACTTTCAGTGACCTAATTTTTCAGGAGCTTCAAAGCAGTTATTTCTCACTGTAGCGTCCATCCTTCTTGAAAACAAAGTTACCCAGCTACCTGTCTTACTTTGAATTCGGTAATATTATTTTTCGTTTTGTTTAAAAAAAATAAAGAAATTAAAAACTATACATAAGGTACAGTGTTTTCCTTTGAAGACAGACATTCATCACACCGTGTAATTTTTGTTTGGTTAGGGGTTACCGAAATTCTCAATTGGTTACTGCTCTTTCATTGACATCACAGCTAGAAAATGCAAAGTAGCTCACATTTTATAGAATGCAGAGAGAGTATTCTGATTTACACATTAGGGCCTTGTATGCCCACCTGGATATGTCCTTGAGCGGTAAACTAGATTTGTGTCTAAACAAGGAGGAGCTTAAGACCGAAGTAACGTAGTTGGGAGAATTGGAACTGTTCCGGATGAGGTAATTTCCCCTTTGAAGCCGCCAATTATCTTGAATGATTCAACCATACAGGAAAACCAGGAGTCCTGCAACTCTCAAGTTAAAATTTTTGGAAGGCAGGTGTGGGAATATGGCTTAGAGCTAGTACGATACTACTCGGTGTGGAAACCCTTACAGCATTGCCCAGTACTAGTTCGTGGTACAGATCACATACACCTACCCAAATTACAGTTATCCATTGCTTCAGTAAAGAATTTGTTCAGTTTATCTTCCAGGGTTCTTGTTGTCTTTTCGGCAGCGTGGGATATCATAATGTTGTTTGATATGTACAAAGGAATAGAGGTCAGATTTCCATAGACACAGAAAGCTTTTGATCTAATGGTCGATACTTGAATACCAAGCAAATCAATATGAAGTAAACGGGGCAATGCGATGCTCGAGTTTTGTACGACTCGCGGTGGTAAGCACCTTGCAATGCGGGTTACATTCACCTTAAAACAGGGAGTCATTTATAATTATAGTCACACATTTACTGTGGGATTTCAGTATATGCGTTTAGTAAGCGTTTGGCTAATAATATACACTTTGGTTTTAGTCAGGTTTTGACTGATTTACAATTTGCGTAGGGCTTTAGCTTTAAAAATATTTAATGTGCAAGGCTAATGAGCAACAACCTAGCTAGCCCTCCTCAAATGTCTGGCAGTTGAAGTTTAAAACAATTATCATGTCCTTTGCATTCGTATACAGTTTTATGTAGGCCTAGTTCCATTCAATAACATACCCATACGGGATACAAAGGCGCAACGTCAGGGGTCTATGGTAAGTACACTAATTTCATATGAAAATCTCTGGAAAATAGGAGCCCTTTTGAGGATGCTCCAACTGACTTTCACTTTTTACACAGTTCAGTTTCCTTCTAGGGCCGTTTGCACCCCTCCCCACCTTATGTGAAACACTCTCCTCAGGCTACTACTGAGAATAATCCTATTAAGAACATGCTTAGCATAGTGCACTGTTTCATTGACTAACTATGAACTCAGACATCCTCCAGGTAGGGTATGAACATTTACAGATCAAGCACGAACGATCAAACCAAGTATACTACTCCTAAAGGAGAAGCAACACCCACCCTGAGTGGTGTGGCATGCATTAGTAGTACTCACAAAAGCCCTGATTGTACAAAGATCTCTTCGACACATCTACATAGTTCCTTTGTGGCCAGATATATGGTGTGAAGTCGCCTTGCGGTGCATTTACGACTGTGGTGGGACCAAGTAACTGGTGAGAGGGTCATGGCCCTTTGTGGGGGAAATGTTTGAATTTCTTCAAGAGTCTTATAGCCTTATAGGTACGGCAAAGCATGTCCAGGTTATCAGTCGTCCCGACGGACACCTGATTTTGCACTCAAGGAAAGGAGAGTCTTCAATAAAACATTAATTATTTTCTTTCCTAAATTTTAAAATTGCCTTAAATAAAACGCCAAATTTTCTTCAGTATAAGCCATAAATTCGAATGCTTTTTCAATATAATAAACCCCAAAGTCCGAACCAAAAATCTCCGGCCTGTCCAGTGCACCAAGCAATTTTGCCTTCCCCAACCTTCCGGCAATTGTCGGGCTTCGGGTTGTTGGCCCCCGTCGAGCAATTGTCCCGGACTTACGCAGAATTGACTGTTCATGTAGTGAACATACTTTGGTACCCTGGCCAAAATCGTGGTATGATTCATTGGTGTAATGTTGCTTGATATACCTAAGCCTGAGATACTAAAGCCCCGTCTACATGATCATACATTTGTTCATAAACATCATCATATGTTTGTCATGAACAAATGTATGATCGTGTGGACTACTTTCCCAACAATTTGATCAATGTCCAACATATATTCAGGTCTTTACACTTTTAGCTCCAAGTTCCATCTTCCTAACAAATGTTCAAACATTTGCGTTTGCTTGGAAAGATGTATGATCATGTAAACGGGCCGTGAGGGCTGCGAACTTGTTTTGAACTTGTTTGGAGTGCGGTAATGATGGGGACGCAAACGAAACTTGGTGGTCACTTTTGTTCGAATCTGGTTATAAAGTTGTGATCTAAATTGCAAACATTTCTTCGTTGTATTTTGTGCTACTTAGGTAACGTGCCTGAGCAAGACAAGCTACAAAACGCACATAGCCTCATTCTAGACAATGTATGCTCGGAGTATTGGCGAGTGTGTAACAACGTCGTAAGTTGTGACATAGCAAGACTCATTTGTGCGGGGGCACCACAGATTGCTATTTTTCAGCAACAATTTTGCTACCAGTTCAGTTGTAAGAAGGGGGCCGAATGTTTTGCTTTCCAAGAGATTTTGGACCTAAGCCGTAAAACTTAGGCTACGTGTTGTCATGGGGAGGGCCGTAAGCGACGGGTAAAAAGGTTAGCCTTAAAACACGGATTTGTGCCGTTCGTTTCAACATTTTAAGGTTTAACGAACCTTTCAAAAGAAGTTTTTATCAGGATTATTGTTTAAGGATCAGTTACGTGAAATCAATGAAATGCTGTTATAGTGGGTAGTTTACACAAAGACATGACTTTGGACGTCCGCAAAAAAAAAAAAAAAAAGGCAAGATTTTTATCGATTCTCGCCAGGCGTGTCCATCAAAGCCTTTTGACGCAATAGCCCAATGCAAGGCGTGTCCTTCCGGAGTTTCTCTTAGATGATTGTTACGGCTAATCTGGACCATGCTTGAAAAATACTGCGTGTTCCATGTGTTAATATGACGCGCTAACGAAATATTTTGGATGACGATGTTACGGCTTGTGGTCGCAAGTCAAACCAATAACAGCGAAAGATCACAGAAGAACGAGATTAAAACTCAACAACTTAATGATTATTTACAACCTCCTTATCTCACTTAAATTTACAATAATTAATTAGATTTACTCACAATCCTTTACTTAATGTTATTCTAGTCTGGTCCAAGGGTTGGTAGTGCATGCACGTCGACGATGGTACAGTAGTAGACCTGCAGCGTGCTGTAGCGTAGGAACTGGTTCCACGAGCGAATAATGACAAGGCTAGGCGATGATGGATGATAACGTCGATCTCCACACACAGTGTAGAAACGGCGTAAGGCAATTTATCACAAGTGTGCAGTGTCAGTGGCTGGCTTCAGGATTCGGTCAGAGAATAACTTCTCAACAAACAGCGTCTGGTCTCGTTATGATATCTCTCTCCCATAACAGTTGTTGAACTACCTTTTATATGCTAGGCTTTTAATCGAGAAATCTCTGGAATTCAATAGAACTTTCAATGCACACAGTCGAGCAATTACGAGAACGTTCCTTGCATGCACAGTAGTAAACAAACAATGCCAATATTTCTTAGAAGTGTCGCTTTACGTAAACAGTTCCTTCGAGAAAATTCTAGAAAGGCTGCGTTGAAGTTGAATTCTCTGGAGCTTTCCATTCGCTCGTCGATGGATTCAATCTGGTGTTCCTGATGGGTCGTCTTGTAACAACGATAATAACAATATGACTAGGCGCCGACCGAAAAAATTCATTTTAATTTTTAAAGGTGCTTCTAGGGCCCTACGCGTTTCCCTTATCAGCCTACAACCCAGGGTCCACCTTAATGATACGGGCTCTAGCTAAACAGGCGCAAACCCTCGGAACGTCTGGGTTACTTCAGTGATGCTGTTATGATTTCAAAAGTGGAGGAGAGTTGAGGGAGCATTTTTGGGGGTGGATGGGGAAAACTGTGAGCGCAAATTGCTCCTGTAAACTGTATTACCCTTGTACAGGAACGGACTGGGTGCAAGTGCGTGGGGGAGGGGGGGGGGGCAGTACCCGTAGATGACCATGCGTTGCAAATTTCCAGTTGGCCCAAATTTTCGAACGAGACGTTTGAAGCTTTGGGTGTTTGGGGGTGTGTGTGTGGAGGGGGAGGCGGAGAGTCTCCCTTGCCGTTCCTCTAGCTACGCCTCTGGTCGTAAGTTTGAGCAGGACCCATGCAGAATGCGTAGTATGGTTGAGAGGCTTATATAAAGGGGTTATCCTCAGGAAATTGTCACATGGACCATGCAGTAGGCCTTCAATGCTGCCTAAAACAATGCATTATGTGAATTGAGTGAGGTATTGAAATAAAGCGAGGAGTTGCTATTGCCTATTGGCAAACTCCTGGATAAAAAGAATGCGCTAAAACCAGTGTCGGTCAGTAATAACCCCTAGTTCTCGAGATACCAGCAAGTGAAGTTACTACATTTGTGACCAGTTAGCTTGAAGCAAGCAGGGGTTATATTAGTCAGGGTCAACCTGCCGTAGGGAACGTGTTTTCATTTGATCTTTTTCACTTAGCCTTCGACGTCAGGGAGCATTGTGTACTGATCTTCACTCTCAGAGAAGATGGAGTTTCTAGTCTAAACATGTATTTTTCACAAATGCTATCGCTATTGGTCACTTGGAGCGTTCAACCAATAACACTGACATCGTACAAGGTACGTGTAGTAATGAACAGTGACGTCAAGCTTTGGTAGTGACAAACTAATCCGGAACATTTTCAATGTTTATCCATGATGACGTAAGCGTTAAGCCTTCAGTAAGGTATGGAGCAAATGTTATCTTCATTTCATGTGCTTGACTTGGTTAAAATTGGGTCCAACGAAAAAGATACGTTTTGGTACAAGAGAAACTTGTTTCCATCCACGTTTCCCATTGGCTTCAAATTCGCAACTCTGTGGATATTCAGACTAGATGAGCGTTCTCATTTCTGACTGGCCCTCCACGTTTCTTGGTTGGGGAGTAACTTTCATCACGTTTTGCTCCCGGACGCCGAGGGATAAGTAAAGAGACCATGGCAAATGTAAACACGGTCCCTCGCTGCACGGTGACCCAGGTTAGGGTTATATCATCTTCTCACATTGATGAACAATGTTCTGTTTTGATTTGTAGTTTGTAAATTTCCCATGTCCCTTATGCATTTACGATACGATAACATTTGATTATGGAGACGAATATTGGTTATACAGTTAAAGAAAAACAAAAGAGAACTCATTAATGTGAAGTTTTGATGTTACAAGAAGTTCAACGGCGGGGGGGAGGGGGGTTGGAGCTGGGGATGAAAATATGACAACTTCTTGTGCTAATATCTGCACATCCGATTTCAGTGCTAATTTCAGCAGAATTGTCAGAATAAGTATACTCCCCCCAAAATATCAAAACTTAGTTCAAGCCTATAGCCCTTTATAGTCATGACGGGAACCCAAACCACTATTTGGGAAACGAAAGCGTTGAATTTTCTAAAAGGGCTCAGTTGTGGATACACTTGGGAAGTTTGTCGATACTGACAAGTCATCTAAAATAATCTTTTTCCTGGGAAGGATATCTTTTTCGATCTTCCGTAAGTCAAATTTTATAATAAAAAGAAGAATATGTTAAAAGGAGAATTAAAGTAAATTAAGGTTAGGTGAAGTTAACTACGGGAATTATTTAAACCAACTTCTGAGAGACAATGAGACTGAAATTTTAGAAGGTGTTGAGAGGTCATGCTACCGACAGATTTTTGCGTTTCACTTCCGGGATTGGCTAGCCTACACGAAGAATATACGTGGTAAAGTAAAGGATATATTCAAGTTTGAAAAAGTTTACCAAGCAATCTAAGTGAAACGTACCTTGAACAAATTCCTTTTCCTTGGCAGATTCAGCATTGGGAGCATCCTTGAGTGCCAACCGTAAAAGGTCATGAGACTAGTGACAGGGGAGTAGCAAATGGCTTCAAATCACGGTCTGAAATAACTTTGCAGGCCTACCAGGCGGGGGTGGGGATACATCGGTTTCACGCGTTGAAATATCGCGTAAAAGTGTTCATGCAATCAGCTCCCTATTCCATTCAAAGTTGCCCCAATATATATATATATATATATATATATATATATATATATATATATATATATATATATATGCGAAAGAAATACGGTAAAAACGAGAAGGACGTCGCTTTACGTGTAAACTGTTTATTCAAGCTTTCGGCCCTCTGGCCTTCATCAGGTTCTGGATAAATCAAACAAATGAAACTAGAGTTAGAGATAAGTTTACTTAAACTAAGGTATTCAGAACATAAATTTCTTAAAGCATTATTAGAAAAGAAAAGAAAATAAATAACAAATATGTTACATGTTAAAGTTGATAAGATGTTGGTGCTGGACGTTGTATTCGCTAAATGGGATGTTGGTGTGTGTGCTTAGTGGGGTGTGTCATGATTACGTGGGGAGGATATTTGTCAATACTGATTCCGTTTGGGTGTAATGTATGAAGCTTATTGATCCAGAATGATTCCCTGTGGAGGATGGCAGTACGTGATTGTTTTGTTATTGACTCTATACCGGTAATTCTAACATTGTCTATTGTGTGATGTATTGAATTGAAATGTGTTGTGTATGGGAGGCGCTTTGCTTGAGTATTATCATGACAGTTGTTAATTTCTGACCTCGTGTTACTAAATCTTGTGTAGAGTGTTGTTTCTGTTTTGCCTACATACTGTTTTCCGCACTGTGTGCATGTTACTAGGATTACCCAGGATGTTTTGCAGTCAATGTGTGTTGTGATGGGGAATTCTTGCTTTGTGCCCGTGCTTTCAAATTTTTTGGTAACATGTATATATCTGTGCATCATACATTTTTTTTTGATTTGCATGGGAAGATTTGTGTATCTTGAATATGAGAAGGTAAAACTGATGGGCAAGCTTTACCTTCTCATATTCAAGATACAACACACTTTATAAGAAAAGAAATTTATGTTCTGAATACCTTAGTTTAAGTAAACTTATCTCTAACTCTAATTTCATTTGTTTGATTTATCCAGAACCTGATGAAGGCCAGATGGGCGAAAGCTTGAATAAACAGTTTACACGTAAAGCGACGTCCTCGTTTTTTACCGTATTTCTTACGCATATATAATGACGCAGAACCGATTACGTCTTAGGCAAATGGGATTATTTCTCGCACTTGTATTTATATATATATATATATATGTATATATATATATATATATATATTTTGGTTGATGATAGAGGCATTGCTTTCGCTCTACGCTCTTCGTTTATATATATATATATATATATATATATATATATATATATATATATATATATATATATATATATATATATATATATATATATATATATATATATATATATAACGCTAATTCCCACCTTAAGGGGAAATTGTTATATCTGCTTGTACATAGGGCGAAAAAATGATAATAAAATACATAAGAAATAAATTCGCCCTAACGTCTAAACATATGATTAACGTTATTTCAATGGCCAGCCATCCGTTCGTGTTAACAGGTAGGTGTCCGTAAATTTGACAACTTTGAAGTAATGGCATCTAGTTTGTAAATCTAAGAGGGCGCCCTTGTAAGTTTACGTATTTCTATAGAAAAAGTGTGTGGAAACGTTAAGGCGAAACTTATATTTTACCCGAAAATTTTTTTCCCCTTAAGGTCGACTTTTCAACAACAACAACTTTCCCCCTAAGTGCCGAATTAGAGAAATATATATATATATATATATATATATATATATATATATATATACATTCAGGGAAGTCAAAAATGGAAACCTTTAAAAATGGAAATACAAAATGGAAACGCAGCTGTATAAACAGTGTGATTACGATTTTCATACCCATCTATACTCACTCTTAGTTTCTGAAAATCCTTTAAATCGCGTTTTCGATAATAAGTGTTTAAGTCTTTCTTTTTTGTGTACAGGTGATGAGTTAATCCCTGGAAATCTCGGTCTACTGGATCAGCAGCTCGCCTTAAAATGGGTAAACAAGAACATTGCAGGTACCATAAAGAATTCTTATTTCACTCATTGCGGTACTGAAAGTTACTGCGGATCAAATCGAAAATGTCATATTTCTGTTTTTGTGTATCTTCTGGTACAACCGTACATAAATCACTCACTTGTCCATGCAGTTATCACATAAAAGGCCATACAGGAATGGAATAACTCAGTAGCGTAGACAGCGGGTGGGCGGGGCGGGCGGGTCGCCCACCCGGGGAAAAATGTTGGGGAAATGGGGAAGAGAGAGGAGGGACAAAAAGAGGCTGCAGCCCCCAGCCCGCCGCCTCCTACGCCTATGAAGAGGAAAGAGAAAGAGGGAAAGAAAAAACAAAAAGAAACATTGAAGAGAAAGGGAAGAAATGTAGGGAAAGAAAAAAGGGGAAAGGAAAAAATTTGAAACACACTTTCGCCGCGCCTGCATATCGTAACAATAAAATCGGGCTAGGTAGCTCACCGAGTAGCTCACATGGCCACTGCATTGCACCCCCACTGCACTAATATTCAAGTCAATGGGCTGAGTTCAGGCGAGGATTCAGATAAGTATTTTTCCACATTTTCAAAACTAATTTTCAGAAACGTGTTCTCACATTTCCGAGAAAATCGTCCGCCATTCACGTAATAGGTTTGAGTTTTCCTTCGATATTATGCTGTTTCCTCCTGTCCTTATGCGATAAATACCACGCGTGCATCTCACGCTCCGGCATTTTCAGCATTATTGACGTGAAACGCGCCGCATGCATGCAGCTTGCGTGCAACGTGCATGAAATGGCTTGAAACTGCTTGGAGGGCAAAAAGTATTTCAGCTGTAGTTATTCAGTAGGCTATATTTCTTCATATCGGAACACGTACAACGGAGTGCTCTCATTGCGTCCTCTAGTTAATTATTCTCTATGGTATTCACAATGTACTGCAACGTGGCCATTAGGCTGTGTGACTCGGCATCCTTATTATTAGGCTACATTCTGCTGTTGCGCAAGTAATACATTCTTCAGTTCAGTCACGCAGTCATTCCACCCAGTGCATGATATTCACGAAGTTTTTTTTATGACCATAGATGTTACAAAGGGTCATAAAAATTTTATTTATCTAATTTTATCTGCAATATTGCAAGGCCTAGAAATTGTCTGGTGTCATTTCCGGCGATCTAGGAGGTATTTTTAACCAAAACTTTCTCTGTACGCTACGCGCCAACCTATGGTGGCGCTTCGCTAAGATTGTGGGATATGCGCACTTTGATAATTAAAGTTTGGGGAAATGTTCACAACTTCGCCCACCCGGTCTCTAGGGGCTGGCTACGCCCCTGGAATAACCGGTCAACCTGACTTTGAAACTTCAGCTATATTGTCACCAATTTCCACATACTTCCTTTACAAGTATCCTTTATGATGTTTCAGAACACAAAATAATATTTTGTATCAAAGGTGAACAAAACATTGAAGAAAATTTAACAATCCAATAAGAAAATAATCACTTGATTAAAATTAGTGATATATCAAGAAAAATACCTGTTTGTACTGTGCTTTTTTCAATTGGAATAAATGTATTACCCTTTAGAGTTTCAAGATACAAATGCGTTCTGCGCTTTGGTTTGATAGCGCCCCGTGATCTCGTGTCAGAAAGGTGACGTAAAATACATCAAGTGATCAGTTAATTGTTAACATGCTTGGAGTAGGGAAAATATGTCTACCAAGAATAAAAATGAAATATTCATGGAATAATGTATTTACATGCTTCAACGATATGTCGTATTTGAAGTTGTATGTAATTTGTAATTGCGGCATCAACACCAACATTTAGTGAGGCATCTGAGTGACGAAAGTTTACGTAAAATATAGAAACTGTAAGAAATGGACAAGGGCAGGCAAAGGAACACTCATGACAAATTAAAAAAAAACTAACTAATTTGTGTTTCCTTCTAAAAACACTACAAAAAAAAAAAAATAATAAAAAATAAAACATAAAGGAAACTTAAACTGAAGGTACAAAGACAATTCGTAGAACATACAAAGGAAATGGTTGAAACTCTCAAGAGGATATGACGTTTACTCAGAGAACATTTTTAGTGCGCTCTTAAATTGGAAATTTGTTCGATTGTTACTCTATAGAGTTTAGTCGTCTGCTACATCAGTTATATTCAGGCTTCCCTGCAACAAATTTTTGAGATGAGCAAACTGTGTACATGATCTGAATACATTGCTCACTACCTGCAAACTAATGACTTATTGTAGCCCTCAAAGCAATTCCCAAAAAAGGATAATTATTTGACGGAAGGTACAAAGACTAGTTTTGCAGAAGGGAAAGATTTATGATTGAAGTCATTATTAAACCATTAGCAATTCATGCTGTTGAAAAAAGTATTTCCATAATTTATCTTTGGGCGTTGTAGCTACTGTAATCTGTGATTTATGTGTTTCCCTGCAGCATTCGGCGGAGACCCCAACAAAGTCACAATAGCAGGCTTTAGCGCAGGAAGCGCTAGTGTAGGATTCCACACTCTTTCACCTGGTAGTAAAGGCTTGTTCCAAAATGCGATTATGCAGGTAATAAATTTTCTTTGCGTTTTGCAGAAGACAAAATACAAAGTAACGGAGTACAGACGAATAAATTTTCTTTAAAACCATACGAAAATGTTTGGCGTTTTTAATGGGCACTCATTAATGATAAATTGTTTTTACATATTTTTTTACTAGCAGATGTTGTCATTTTTGGTTGAAGAAAGCAAAACGCAAAACCGTAATGTTGGTGTGTGTATGAGACTCAGTGTTTAAAGGAAACGAGGGTTGTAAACATCAACTTTCAAAAGATTTAGTGAACATACATCGTACTTGGTTCTCACATGTAATTAAACAAATACATATATATATATATATATATATATATATATATATATATATATATATATATATATATATATATCTTGAAAATTGAAATTGAAAGAGGTTATGCTCCCAACTTTGTTCAAAATGAATTTGAAAAGTCTGACAAACTTTTTAGATTTGAGCTTCTTAAACCAAGTCACAAAAAAGAAAGCTCGCAAATTCCCTCTAAGTTTGGACTACAACCCTGTAATTCCAAATGTAGGAAGCATGATAAGTAAGCACCTGTCTCTTTTGCATAGCTTTTCTAAACTTATGAAACTTTCCTCAGAACGTTCTATTTTCCAGCGTATCGGAAGTGTAAGTCACTTTGTAGCCTTCTGCGCAAAAACCAAAATGCAGGGGCTATTGAGGAAGGGAGGTGTTTCAAATGTGAGAGAGTGCGGTGTGACTTGTGTCAAAATTTTCTTAAGAAAGGATCTCATTTCACCAGTGCGGTGACGGATAAATCTTATCCTCTGAATGGTAAAGTTTCATGCACAAGTTCAAAAGTTATAAATTTGGCCACTTGCTGTAAATGTAATGCGCAGTATGTTGGATCTACTAAAAATCAGTTTAAAATTCTTTTTAGAAATCATAAGTCAGATATGCTGAATGGAAAAAGTAGGTGTGAATTAGCAGTTCCTTTTAAAGATTCTCAACATAATTCCAAAGATATACGATCATGATTACTGAACAAATTTTTAGCAAAAATAACGTTGAAAATATTTTAACTAAAAGAGAAGGGTACTGGCTAGCTCCACTGCAATCGGCTTATCCGTTAGGGCTCAACAAAAGAAAAGAGTTTCACTCTAATAAAGAGTAAGCTTCTTACCCACTTGGATTTTTAGGGTTTTAGCTTGTATTACAGCTTTAGATTTTCATTTCATTTTATCGACTGGATTTCTTCTTTTTTACAAGATTTTATCGTACTGCTTTTAGTCTCTAGTTAGCCTGCGTTTAGATTGCTTTTAGGTTTATTTTAATTGTGTAGCATTCTTAACTTTAGTTGGACAGGTATCTCGCCAAAAAGATGGAATGACTACGCAGGCTTATGTTTACTTCTCTTGAACTTCTTTGAGCAGTCTCTACAGGGGTTTCGCACTTTACTCTAACGCACGTTTCGCACGTTACTTTTATTCACCCATTCCAGCTAGGGTGTTTTTCGATAGGATTTATCATGATTTAAGGTTTAGACTTTTACGTTGCTTGCTTACTGAATTTTTACGTGTTCCGACAACTTGTTCCTATGCTTTTACTGATGTTATATATAATTGCGTTAACTTGCTTTGTACAGTCACGCTGAAGAAGTCTGAATAGAAGGAAGAAAGCTCCGTGGTGAGACGCACTTTACAACTTTTAAGTCTGCAGTTGACTCCTTTTTATCGTTTTATTCTTTTATGTGATTCTTAAAAAGTTGAGTCTTTTGAATCCACAAGGATCCTGCAAGTTACAAGAGGAATGTTGTTGCTACCAGTACCTGTACTCTGAATATATGTATATATATTTATATTTATATATATATATATATATATATATATATATATATATATATATATATATATATATATATATATATATATATATATATATATTATATATATAATATATATATATATATATATATATATATATATATATATATCGACAGATTTTTGTCCGTCCGCTGATCTCAAAAATGTGTTTGTGTCACAGAGCGGGTCACCAATTGACAGTTGGGTACCTAATCGTCAAGGGAAAGAAGCCAAGCTGGAAGTGAGGACCCTGGCCAAGTTAATTGGTTGTAGTCCAGAGGATATTGAAGATGACTCCAAATTATTAAGCTGCCTCATGGAAGCGTCTGCAGATTCTATTCTTCAGAATATTGGTAAGGTGAGCAGAAATATGTTTCTGTACAGCATCTGGTACATGATGTGATGCATCGAGAAGAACCCATTTGATGACAACTTGAACCAAAAGAGAATATCCCCTAAATTTTTGGACTCAAAGGTTTTTCTTCTCTCTTGCTGTACTTACCTTGCTTTGTGAGAAGAGATATGGTTTTGGGGGAGGTAAGATAGTTTAACTTAAAGGCATATTCCAGTGGCCTTTCACAAGGGTCCTACGTGACAAGGAAAAAAACATCAGTTCACAGATTGGTTGATTTAATCCAGATATGCTACCAGTTCTCATCATGGTCACAGAATGTTACGTTAAGTGTGCTTATTGCCTCAGAATCCTTGTGTTTTTCTGTTGAATTTACTGTCCTTGTCCTTGGTATTTGATACTGTTGGAATATTTGATATCTTACATGTAGATCTAGCATAGCAGTACACCATGAACAGATGAGTAGAGAATGTAAAACAACATTATTAAATATTCCATACGGCTGTGTCAATATCATAGAGAAATGGGATGCTATGTCTAACCAATGTGTCGGGAAGTACACCACAGATTTCCCATCATGCACTGTATCTCTTAGGATAATAAAATTTTTTCGAAATTCGGTGTCTTCCAAAAACTACATGCTCTTGCGATACCGTTTTCACATCCTAAAATAGACAATAATTCTACATTTTTGAAACTATTGAATTTAGTCCATGTCAAGTCCCTTTACCCTTGGTTTGACATGCCTTGGGAATTTCTCTCTGAAGCTGAATAAGCCATTGGGCAGTTCTGATTCCGAGCAGGAACACATATAAACTGTGTTATGCGGAAGAGCAAACTGCATGACAGTAATACATGTTACATTTAAGTAAGTGTTGCATGGGTGTAGGCTGTTTATGTCTCTGTTTAATTTTGACTTGCAGGGAGCTGTGATAGAGTCAGCCTCACAAACATTGTTGGTACCTTCTTTAAGCGTGTGTATCGTATATCGCTTTGCTTCACTGTAGGTTGGTCAGGAGTTAGGAGATCCGCTCTTTCCAGTGCCTGGTCCAAACGTTGATGGAGTTTTCCTTCCAAAGAACGCTTCGACTATCGTTGAAGAGGAAAACTTGAATGGGGAAAATTACATCGTCGGTACAAATGGCGACGAAGGAACGCTGTATCTTTTCCTGTTCTTTCAGGACAAAGAAGTCACACCAGTTATAAATTCCACTTTGCTCCCATCAATTCTCGGCACGTTTATACGTGAAGTACCTGATCCAATTGTAGTTGAATTAATAAAGACATTGTATATAGTTGACCCAAAAGATTTAGTCGACGGAAAGCGAGATGACTTCTTTCATGAAGCTGCGCAGTATCTTGCAGACTGGTTTTTAATGTGCAGTGCTTCTAAGTATGCCAGATTGACATCAGCAACAAAAAATGTCTACAGATATACAATGACTTTCGTTCCTACCAATGAATTGCTAGATATAAAGTGGGCAGGGGCTGGTCATGGCGATGAGGCACAATATGTATTTGGCGGAGTTTTTCAGGAAAAATTACTCGACAGGACAACGGCTGAGGAAAAGGAGATGTCTCGAAAGGCATTGCAGTACTGGACGAACTTCGTGAAGACTGGGTGAGATTATTCACTTTAAGTGTCCGAAATGAAATTATCCACTCAAATGTGACAAAGTTTTGTTAGAAATCAGAGATTGCTAGGTGTTGATAAAACAAATCTTGACTTTGTGAGTGTGCTCATGAAAATGAGCCAGTAAGAATGCTCGGTAGTAGGGTTCTTCTTTCATTTGGTTTCCATCGAGGTGGGCAGGTGGGTTAGTGGGGTGGGGGAGGGTGAATTAGTTGCTTTTTCATGCACAGGCTCATTCTGCATTGTAAATCAGCGACAAAATCAGGAGCTAATGAAACAACTACAAATATATAGATTTATTCATGACATAATTCTCCAACTGCTCCTGTCGCGGCATGTCTAGTAAGGGTAGCATATAACGGCTTATTTTAAGTGGATTGTTGATTACCCTCAAAATTAGTCCCCTTTGCCTGTATATGTCGATAGAAATGTACTCAATTACGGTGAGGGATCAATATTTTGCACTAGTAATCGGTAAAGTGCTCTGGTTGTATTTGCCGTCTGCACTCCTACACAAGACTTGCGCCCTCAGTTACCCACTGGAAAACTTGAAAAAAATAAATAATGAAATATACCCCTTCCTTTTTTGAGACGATCATGAAATAGTGGGGTCACCTGCTACCCCTTTCAAACGTCTTCTACATACTACACTACTTGGAATAGCATTGTTTGTGGATGAAAATAGAGGGAGGGTGTGAGAAACAATTGTTACAGCAGATGGTCACTGAAGTATTGATTATTGATGGAGTAGCAGAGAACCAGTTTAAATTTTTGTAGATTAAAACTCACTACATTTTTTTGGAGCCGAGCCAAATTCTCTAGTTTATTTTCAATTTAGTGATCCGAATACTGCGGGAGAGGGTGACAACTGGTCTCTTCCAGAGTGGCCTAAATTCACCAAGGAGAACGAAATCTTCAAGGACTTGACACCAGATATGAGCAACAGATACATGAAACAGAGGGAATGCTATTTTATTGAGAATGTCCTCCCTCAACTGAATGACGCCCTGAGTAAGATTCTTATCTGTCTGTCTATCGATCGATCTGTCTTTCTGTTTGTCTGCCTCTGTTTCTCTGTCTGTCTGACTGTCTGCCTCTTTCTCTTTTCGTCCGTGCATTTAGGATAAAGAACCAATGCATCGACTTTGACACGGTCTCATGTCTGTGGGAACATCATTTGTAAATATGCTAGCTACTACGTTTTTTGCTTTCGCATTTCAATGACTAGTTGGTTTTAAGAGAATGAGTTGTAGGCTAAAATTCACAGTAAAAGAATCGTACACAATCATCCAACTGCCTGTGTCAACATTTGTATTTCTTCACAGAAGAGTTGGCGAACTTGAAGACAAATAACGACGAGAAGTCAAAATGGACAGCAGAGGGTCAATGTTTAGGGGAGTCATGTCATGTGGAGACAGAAGAACCTTAAAGTAATGAAGGATAAATACTTTCTGAATGTAGGCCTAATACATTTTAACTGATGTTTGCTTTGATTTCAACTGGGAATAATTTTACGAATTCTTGAATCTTTCATTTTTCAATGTGAACTCAGATTTTCAAAGTCGTTAGAGGAATAAACAATTATGTGGATATTGTAACGTAAAAATCATAAGTTTGAATAAGTTGGTATTACATTCATATTCAACCTTTTCCAACAGTACTTTAAAATTTGATATTTGATCGCAGGCCCTGGTACTCTGTGCTGATTGTGTAGTCAGTCCGGTGTCATTCAAGTTCAGGCCGATAAAGGCTTTCTACTAGTGTCTTCATATTTGTAAACATTTCAGAGATTCTACGGCTTTGTCTCTGAGTCCTTACCTGATATTGTCTCAGCAGTCAATGTACGGATACGGATCATCGCGTGGGCACACACGTGGTTGGGGGAAAGCGTCATTCTTACCCTTTTTCTTTGACGACTTCCACACCCCATTTCCGTTAGATACTTCCCCCTTTCTGTCTTTCTTAGATAAACATCCATTAAATATTCAAAGTTCTGGAAAGCTTACCCAAAGTAGAACAGTATCATTATTGATTCCTTGCCGAAGGCAGACAAGGAATCTATGCGATAGTGATGTGTGTATGTATGTATGAGTGAGTGTATGTGACCCTTAGCTTGTAAACACAGTATCTCCAGTTAGTAATGACCGAAACTTTCATATTTGGTATATAGATTTGTCGTGTTAAGAGAAAGAACCTTATTGTTTTTAGTGGAGATCAGGGGCGTCAATCCGTATTCAAATGTGGGGGGGACGGGGGACATCCATGACTTAGCCCAAACCAATCCCTTTGGTTTTGAAGAGGGGTGTCTTCCTATAGGCCCTTTCCTCCCCCCCCCCTTATGATGACTGACGCCCTATTCTAATAACAGGCCCGTAGCCAGGAATTCTGATATAGGGGGGCACCGAAACCTCATAGAGGGGCACCGAAGATTATGTTTGTTGTCAGTAGTACCACCACAGGATTACAGTTTGACGGGATTATCTCAAGCTTATCGCACATAGCATAAAGGTATCGGTTTTACGTGTGCACATACGCGCGTCGAAGCGCGCGAAAATTTCACTCTTCTGATGGAAATTATTCCCTCCGCTTGCAATACAGAGACGTAAAAATTCTCCACAAGTGAAGGGAACAACACTATAATCACGATATATCTTCAGCTCAGCAAGCGCAGGTGAAGCCGGTTAAGTACTTTGCCAAAGGCGAGGCGGGACCAGGGGCTGCCATTAGGCAGGCTTGGTGTGATCCAGTATAATTTTGTTAGGACCCAGAGGGAAATTCCCCGAATATGTGGCAAATTAACAATATGGGAACACTAGCATGGAGCTTTGGGCAGGACTTTGAATGACAGTGAGAGTACAACGTCTTCACAGTTCACAATTCGGATGGTCATTATCGTATTTCTACTTTGAACGAAATTTTACATGAAAAAAAAATATGAGAAAAAGTAAATTTTGGAATAAATTTTTGGTACGAGTAAATGTAGCTTCAAACCGTATAGTCGTCACGGAGCGAATGTTACTCAAGGTACTAGATTACTACATGAAAGCCCCTTGATGTAAGGGATCTAACTTTGAGACTTCACCTAGCTTTGGCTGGAAGAGTTCACTTGAATTTTTGTACTTATAATGTTCATGAGTGATATTACTTCGCTTGTGAGAATTGCGCGCGAAGCGCGCCGAAATTTTGCAGGAAAATTATTTACCACGGTAAAACCTGCATACAGACTCAGCAAGGGGAGGTGAAAAGATAAGCCCGACGAAGGAACCAAGCTCCCCTAAGAGGTCCAGCAACCCGAAGCCCCGTCAGAAGCAATGGGTTACAGATTGGATACCTGAACGCGAAATTTTGGGCGACCGGCGAAAAATTTAAAAAAGTTAACATGACCATCATAGATGATCTGCCAGGTGAAATACACGGAGTCCACGGAATTACTTCAAGATGTTATTTTCATCATGTCCCAAAATAGCTGAAACCACGCTTCGCAGCGTGGATCATTGTCGGAGATCATGGACCCGACCAGGCCCGTTGAAAGGGTGACATGTTTTGGGGTGTGAAGGTGATCGTCCCAAATTCCGACTGGCTGGATGTTTTTCCAACTGAGTGGAGACATGTAAATTGCACTTTTTTTTATGAGCGCTATGAGTTTTGTATACAGCAGTGGGGATCCTTCCTTTGTCACTACATAAATGTATCGTCCTGGGGGGAAGAGTCTAAGGGGAGGGGACGCCCTTCCCCTTTAAGAAATTTTTGTTAATTTAAGATTGCCTAGATGCAAAATGTTGCTATCTTTGGGATATTTTTGGAGCTGATCGTATATGGCTGGAAAATGTCCATAATTTAGTGAATTCTAATTTTCCCGACTGGCTAGATGTTTTTACTAACTGCAGTGGCTGCGCGTAAATTGCACCTTTTTTATGCCCCTGCGTTTGTATACAGCAGCGGGGAACCTTCCTTTGTCACTATATAAAGGTGTCATCCTGGGGAGGGGTCTAAGGGAAGGGGGGCCTCCTCCCCTTTGAGAAATTTTTTGTTAATTTAAGGTTGCTTAGATGCAAAATGGTGCTATCTTTGGGATATTTTTGGAGCTGATCGTAGTATAGCAAAGTTGTGAAGGACTAGCAAGGACGTTTTCAGAATGCTTTCAAGTCCTAAGTGTATTAACAATCACCATCTGTACCGATAATGGCATCGGCGAAGCGCTCTGTAAAAATTTTTGAAAAATGTTTAACGGCAACAAAGTACTTTCAACCTTCCACATCATGCTACAAATTAGACCGAATACAGTGGCGTACCCAGGATTTGTCTCAAGGGGGCGGGGCATGCAGTATGTTGTGTGACCGCCGGCCTGGGGGAGGGGTGCCCCCCTCCGCTTTGAAAATTTTTGAAAAATAAGGTGTCCTTACATGCAATCTGGTGCCAAATATGCTACCCTTTGAAGTAAAATTTGTGTTAAAAATATACGTATTTTAAGGAACTTAAAAAAATCGGAATAAGTGAGGGGGCATGGCCGAATGGCCCTCCCCTCTGCGTACGCCACTGATTGAATGATCCCATATTGATGAGAGGCCCCTTCAGATGTTTGGAGATGTATGTCTGTTTTCAGAGAGTGTTGTGATCAGAATAGTTCCATATTTTTACCTTTTTAATGGTCATGAGAAGAAGTGCAAACCGTGACGCATTCGCGCGAAGCGCGCCCAAATTTTGTCATTATATAAGATTTCCCTGACGAAATCTGCATTCAGAATCTGCATCGAGACACTTAACAATTGCCCAACAAACCTACATACCACTCAAAAAGCCAGTCGAATAGAGCCACAGCACTACTCTTTTATGCAAATGTGGGGGGGGGGGACATTTGATATTGTGTCCCCCACCCATCGAAATGTGGGGGGGGGGACATGTCCCCCCGTCCCCCCCAGGATTGACGCCCATGGTGGAGATCAAAGGTCATTTGAGGTAACCAGAGGTAAAAAACCGAAAACCTTGTGAACACGATATCTCAAGATAGCAATGACCAACACTTTTCATATTTGCTATACGGATTTGTCATGTCAAAAGAAAGAATTTTATTGTTTTTGGTAGAGGCCAAAGGTCATCTGAGGTCACTGGAGGTTAAACTGCGAAAACCTCGTAAACGGCTTGTAAACACGATATCTCAAGATAGCAATGACCAACACTTTTCATATTTGCTATACAGATTTGTCATGTTAAGAGAAAGAACCTTATTGCTTTTGGTAAAGATCAAAGGTCATTTGAGGTCATCGGGAATAAAAGACTGAAAATCTTGTAATCACGATTTCTCCAGATAGGAGTAAAACACACTTTTCATATTTGGTATATAGATTTGTCATGTCAAGAGAAAGAACATTATTGTTTTTGGTAGAGGTCAAAGGTCATCTGAAGTCACCGGAGGTCAAACTGCGAAAACCTCATAAACGGCTTGTAAACACGATATCTCAAGATGGCAATGACCAACCTTATCATTTTTAGTATATAGATATTTCATGTTGAGAAGAAGAACCCTATTGTTTGTGGTAGAAGTCAAAGGTCATCTGAGTTCACGGGAGGTAAAAATGCGAAAACCTTGTAAATCGTTTGTAATCATGATATCTCAAGGTAGCAATGATAGACATTTTTCATATTTGGTATGTAGATTTGTCATGTAGAGGGAAAGACCCCTATTGTTTTTAGTGAAGGTCAAAGGTCATTGAATGTAGGACACTTTTCATACATGGTGTATTGATTTGTCATGTTCAGAGAATCAACCCTATTGGTTTTGGTAGAGGTCAAAGGTCATCTGCGGTCACTGGAGGTCAAAAAATAAAATTTTCCAAGAATTCCCAATATTGTCATATGGGGTCACCAGAGGTCAAAAAACAAACTTTCACAACCATTCCCAAGATCGTCATCTGGGGTCACCGGAGGGATAAACCTCAGTGCAATAAAGCATCCCCAATCGGTAAGGAATCACTAAGTCTTTGGGCTTTCTGGTTTCGATTATTGAATTCTGTCACTTTTTGCAGTGGCGAAAATGTTTTATGTCATCAGGGAGCTACAACAAATCGGCCAAAAGATCAGACGCGGCTAGAGGCTTGAATACGTTCACAACATTGTATCAGTGATCGAATTATTTGACAACCTAAGCTGTCCTATGTGAAAAACAAAAACAAACGATTACGACTTTTTGCTTCGATGACAAGAGAAACCTATACAGTGGTGGTGGTATGTATGTATGCGAGAGCGTCGACGCCTTCTCAAGGAGGGGGGGGGGGGACTAAGATGACCTTGACCAGAACTAAGTCAAGTGCGAATCGCAAAACCCTAGCAGCCTAAGATCCGGATCCCTGTGGAACGGGGAGGCTTTGAACTACAAATGATCTGTAGTACAATCTGAGACATTTTCCCAAGAAATTTATTCATTGACTGGCTGTTTACATTTGGGTTTGATTTCATTGAATAAGTTATTGTATGCTGTGGACTCAGATCTACGGCTTCTACCCTCGTAAGGGTTCGGGAAGCACGGGGGGGGGGGGCAAACGATATGATATTCCCCACTTTCAAAAGTGGAGGTGACATGTCCCCCGTCCCCCAGCATTTTACGCCATCGTATGAATGTGTGCAAGAGTTTATGTGCTTGTAAGTGTTTGTGCCGCTTAGCTCGTATAAACGATAACTCAAAAAGAGTAACTTCTAAAACTCTTTTACTTTACATGTGGGTGGATTACATTAACTAAAGGAACCATATCGTTTTTGGAGGAAGTAAAAGGTCATCGAAGGCCACAGAGGCAAAACACCGAAAATCTTGTTAACATGTTTTATCAAGATAAGCATCATGTATTGCTTTCATACAAAGCATTTGAATGCGTTCAATCAAGTAAATGACCCCTACTGCTTTTGGTTCAGTCCAAGAGTCATCTGAGTTCACCGACGTCAAATACCTCTGTGAACATACAAAATGTAGAAAAGGTGGATTCTTTCTACGCTTAGCATGTAGATGCGTCAAATTGATTAGATAAAGCCCAATGGATTTGGTGGGCGAATGTTGTACGAGGTCATCAGTGGTTATACACTGCACGCCGTTTCTACATATGATATCTCAAGACAGCAACCATGGATAATTTTTCATGCTCGGCATATGGATGCCTTATATTAAGTGAATGAACACTGTCCTTTTTGGTGGAGTTAGCGATAGATGAGGTTTTACGGCTAAGTTTCTAAGCAATTGGTTTAAGTCGGGCCAGCCACTGCCTTTTTTCCAGTTGTGGCTCAGTGGCTTTGTTTCCCTAGTCTATTGCTTATGCTGAGCACCAAGCACAATGGCAGTAGGTTAAATTTTTAAAGTTTTTGGTATGACCCGGCCAGGAGTCGAACCCCAGACCTTCCGGCTGCAAGTCGGATGCTCTAACCACTTGACCATGCAGTCGGTGGAAGTCAGTTGAAGTCATACACTGGAAACTCCTTACTCATGAACTCAAGTTACAAATCATGAGTAGACTTTTCACTCTGAGGATGTCAATGCATTATACTAGGTAGATATAGGCTGCCTTTTTCGGTGCAGGTCAAAGAACATCTTAGGTCA
Organism: Holothuria leucospilota; assembly: GCA_029531755.1. Taxonomy (NCBI): domain Eukaryota; kingdom Metazoa; phylum Echinodermata; class Holothuroidea; order Aspidochirotida; family Holothuriidae; genus Holothuria; species Holothuria leucospilota. The sequence continues at coordinate 27,121,156 of CM055972.1, read as the reverse complement.
CTCGAGGTCAAGCACGAAGACCTTGTTTGTACAATGTCGCAAATTAGGAATCAGGGATACATTTTGAACCTAGCATACCGATGCATTATGGTATGTAGTTGTAACGTCACGATTTCTTTGAAGGTCAAAGGCAAGCTGATGTCACAGAGGTCAATTACTGTTAACCTAGCTAACGTAATATCTCACTATATCACATGACCTGACTGTTAGCCTACTGGTTAGCCGCCCCCGGGCCGAAAGGTCATGCCAAAATCTCTAAAATAGGACCTGTTGCTTGCTTGCTTGGTGCACAGAGTTTTAGAACAGGTGTAAATATATATATATATATATATATATATATATATATATATATATATATATATATATATATATATATATATATATATATATATATATGGTTAAACCTGAGAAAGTATGCATTCGTTTGCATGGCCCCAGTGGCGTTCCCAGAGTAAAGGGAGGGAGAAAAATTTAAACAAAGCGCATTAAACAGGATTAAGTCAAAAGTGTGCATGATAAATCTACGTCCACACAATATGAACTTTACACTCTAAAAATAGTTTTTAGGAAGTAAACAGTCTTCTTCATATTCTTGCTCCAACTTTGTTAATATGTTTAGATGCTACACACACCTGTCTAATTCCTAAACGCTCTGCGTTAGAACTCGTTTAGTTGATAAACGGATATTATTTAAGTGCTATGCATGTGTACAGTAAGTATAAACATGTTTACAAAGTGACAAAGGAAGTGTTTTATTGCTAAACACGTTTTTTACAGTGTACTTCGTAGCTATCTGTATTGAAAATGTTAAAATCTGGTGCAATAAAGTCATCAAAACCTCGATACATTTTTGCAGTCTAATTTACAAACAGAGAATATTGCTGACTTTATGGCATCAGTGGCGCCGCCAGGATTTGGTGATGGGGGGGGGGGGCACCACATATGACGTCGTAATGCCAACTCAGTTGACCTCCCAAAGTCTGTGTAAATTGTACCTTTTTCTTGCGTCCCTGCGATTGTATATAACAGTGGGGATCCTTCCTTGGCACTACATAGAGGCCGTCTTGGGGGAGGGGTCTAAGGGGAGGGGGTGTCTCCTCTTTGAGAAATTTTTGTTAATTTAAGGTTGCTTAGATTCAAAATGGTGCTATCTTTGCGATATTTTGGGGACTGATCACATATGGCTGGAAAATGTCCATAATTTGGTGAATTCTTCTTTCTGGTTAGGTGAAAGAGGAGAGTATGTTGTCTAAGAGAAGGGTATGTTGTCAACAAACCTCCTGAAGCCCCCCCCCCTCCCCTTTGGCTACTTTACTGCCTTCCATTCGGGGAAAGTGCTTACACAAAAATAAGGGCGTGGAGTGCATAGAAATATTCTTGGACTACTACGAAAATTTCCTTTGCTTCATTGTTCATTATAAAAGGGCATCTAAAGCTGTCTAAGGCTGGCAGACACCGGTATAGGGCTTCATGGAAGCTCTGGATTAATTATATAAAATGGGGCACTGACATGATGCTAATAATTACCCGAAATCCAAATGGTACTGAAGAGTATGATGCCAGCCACTTTACAACTATCGTATTTTTACAGGCTAAGTTTGAACGAAAATCCAGACGAACAGCTTCCAGCAAGGAGGAATGGGAGGGAGAGTATAGGTGCAAGAAGGTGATACTGTATCTCCCTGACAGGTATATCAAAAAGGGTGAAGGACTAACAAGCGCGTTTCAGAATGCTTTTGCAATTGGTGACTCGAGTCACGAATCTAGTGACTCGATTACAACTCTGTCACTCAGTCGAAAACACACCTCACCCTACCCCCTACAGAATCTTTAGCTTCAAAGCCTTTTGAGATCATTTTAAAATTTTTAAAAAAATTCTGAAATCGATTGGGGGGGGGGACGCGCCCCCATGCCCCCCGTGCCGGCGCCACTGTATGGCATGCTCTACCACGCAACTTTCTGCTTTAATTAATACATTTACAACAATTGTCCTGGTCGGCTTAGTTTTCACCTTTTACAACAAAGAATTATATTACTATACAAGGAGATGCCCAAGTTTATTTTTTAATATTGTGCAATTGTTTAGTAATGTGAACATACTCATTTTTTAACTTGTTTAGTATTCAAATTTTTAAATTTTTCACGCAGCGTTTATAAATATTAGAGGTAACAAGCATCACATTCGGGAAAACTATGTAGGGTGGTGAAGGGGAGGTGTAGAGTTTTCCCGCTTCCCTTTATTTTGACGAACCCAATCATCACTTAGCATAACATTGTTTGTTATTTGAAATGATAATTCCCCGATCTGAAGTACCTTACAATTAAAGGGCATCAAAACGGAATATAGCATACAAAATTTCCAAGGTATATTTCACCTTTTGGAGAGTTTAGATCAGTGGTTCCCAACCGGGGGCGTTATCGCACAAATCAGGGGGTGATGAGCGCTAAGGGGGCGGGAGGAGGGCCCTTTGAAAAGTGGGATACTCAATTTACACCAACGCTTTACTAGATTCCAAAAGCTTTTCTCTAGCTGAACTCTCAAATTGGTTCGCACAAAAAAGAGATGAATGGAGTCAACAAGTTGAGTAGGTCTAATATTCCCTTTCCAGATGCCACAAAATCGCATCTACTGTAACAGTGTTTTATTTTAATTTTTCCTTTAAGGACCCTCAATTTCCATCAGTGACAGTGAAAGCGGTGACCGAAGGGGTCATAGCTAAAAATCGTCCTGCAAATTTAACCTTGAATGTACTAGTTTCCGGCTTGCAGTCCATAAACATGACATACTGACAGAAGCGACAATTGTAGGTAACTAACAAAATAGGTAACTTTGGCAATGTACTATGAAGTAAAACTTTAAAATGTTTTTAAAAATGCAGTTTTTCGGTGCGTCAATTTCTTCTTCTTATAATTTCTGCCGGCACAAGTCTTTCAATTCCCCATGCCACCCCTACTATCCTTCTTCCTCCCGTGACAGGTCAACCCCTTTTCAGCATCAGAGGGAACTCCCGTTATTTATTATTGAAATACAAACTGGCCTAAGGCTGATTTTGCAATCTTTTTAGTTTGTATTGAAGGTTATTAGGTAATCGGAAGATAGCCAGAATTTGACTGACTGTACGTTATTCTAGTGTCAACAATATCGTAAATACTTCACAGCTTCCGGGGCGAATCCCCCAGTCGCCCACTGGGAGGTTGACATTTAGCCTCAATTTGGGGAACAGTCCACAACTCGATGGGGCCCTGGCCTGAATTTCAGTGAAATACCAAAGACGTTTCTCCTCTTTTGACCGCGATCAAGCCTTCCAGCTTTTGCAAATCGTGGGTTAAAGAGTCGCCATCTCCAAAGGATGTCAGTTTCTAAAGTCCCACATTGCTGTTTTTCTACCCTGGGTCAAACCCACCCGTAATAACGATGTATGTCACGGTAGGTCTACCCTTTTATGTCAGCATGTCTTGTTTTATTATCGTCGTTTCATCCATAGTAAGTAATAGTAGGCTTCGGAAAGGGGGGGGGGGGGCGTTTGTCCATCCTCATTTGGTGAAAGGGGGCGTTAAGCTGGAAAGGGTTGGGAACCACTGAACTAAACTTAACATACAATCCAAAGTGTTCGGTGGAAGGAGGCCGAAGTAAATTCAGTAGCACAAATTGTAAAAGAGCGTTCAGGAATATGATTGAAATAGCCGTAATATATCCAGAAAACCGTAATGCATTAGAAATGCCGTATTGCATCAACTTGTGGGCAATGTAGGCTACCTGGGAGAGACTCAAGAACCACTCGCCAAGCTGGTGGGGTAAGTGTACATGGAGATCGCCAAAATGAAAATTTTACTCGCCAATGGCGAGAAGGCGAGCCGTTTTGTCAAGACCTGCTTCACTTTTCTTTACGTAGGAAGTTCCATCCCTAGTCGCAAAGTTGTCGACTTGTATTTATTTTACGATACGGTAAGCAACTCGCAGTGGTAGTTTTGGCCATTTCATCAGACAGACGGAGTGGTTATGACCATAAAGTGCATTTATTCCTGATAGGATTCAGTCTCCTGAAAGTTGATCTGCACTCTTCTCATGGTGTAGATTCATGCATATGTACCTAGAAAGTTTGCAATAACCCCTCCCCTCCCCACCCCAACGCTTCCCTGTTTTACAAGCCAAATTGTCTAGAAAAAAGTTTCATCAGGATTACATATAAACACGGCCTACTTCGCGTATAGTATACCTTCTCAAGTACTGATATTGTTAAAAACTTTTTCCATTTCCCTTTCACCAACCTTACTACAACCCATCGTCTCGTAGGGGCCAAGTCGACCAGGGAGCTGTAACAGCTTCCTGATTCGACAGACCGTAAAGCCGCGGTCACATTACAGCGAATTCGGATCGGATTCCGATCCGATTTTTGTGAGTTTTTATTAAAATCTTCTCCATTTCGGGTCGAAAAAGACCCAAAATTTGCCAACCTGTGTAATTATATGATTTTTATCGCAGGACTACGAAAATTAAGTTAATACGAATTATTTCGTGACGTCACATCGACAAACAGCCTTTATCTGACTACGCTTGTCCGATAAAAGCTGTCCGTCGAATTGACGTCACGAAAAGATCAGTTACCATTTCATTTTTATAGACCTCTGAGGCAAATCATATATTTCCACTGGTTGGCAAATTTTGGGCTCTTTCTGATCCGAAATGGAGAAGATTTTAATAAAAACTCACAAAAATCGGATCGGATTCCGATCCGAATTCACTGTAGTGTGACCGCGGCGTAATAGCTCTAGTATACAAATTTTTCTAGCACAGTAAAGCCAGCCGTACACTACACGACTTTGCACACTGCAACTCAATTCGATCGTCGGATCTCCAACAGTCGTATAGTGTGCGTGAGTTTATGACTGCGACTGAAAGTTTTAGGACCAGTTTTAAGTCGCGCCGACTTGAGTCGGGAAGAACGAACATGTTGGTTCTTCCCGACTGAAGTCGGCGCGACTTAAAACTGATCTTAAAACTGCCAATCGCAGTCTTAAACTCTTGCACACCTCACGACTGTTGGCGACCCGACGATCGAGTTGGGTTGCGGTGTGCTAAGTCGTGTAGTGTACGGCTAGCTTAACCCGTTCTTCTCTCGCTGTATTGACCTTGTGAGTATGTGATAGATGGCGCTCTTGTGATAAACAATCATTTATACAAGACCGCCCTTCGTCGCAGGTTGTCTGAGGGCTGTCCCTTTCGGCCACTGCATTTTATTTCGTGTCCCCTCGGGGTAGTTAATCCATTTTTGGAGTAGTTTCAGGTTTTCCCCTGTAGTAGAATTTTTTTCTACATTCACTCATGCAAATTTTGAAACCACGGAAGTAATGCAAGGTCATGCATTGGTTGTAGGATAATGATGTAAAGTGGCGTCGGACTACAGAAAAGAAGTTGCATTACGCACTTCAACAATTCGGGCCGAATGTTGTGAATGAGAGATATTTCATTTAAAAAAGCTCTCGCTCGTTCGTAAAAGGGAACTATTATGGACGTACGAACGAGGTCGGGGGGAGGGGGAGGGTGCAGACATTCTCCATCCAAGTTCGAGAAAAACACATTTTTCGGGCAGAATTGTGTGGGGCTGAGATTTAATTAGAACAGAAGGTGAGATAGAGGGACAGTAAGATGGACAAATGAAATGTTGAATAATATTAAGAAAAGTTAGTTCCATGTGGAAATGAAAGCAAAACCACAAGGTCACAGAGCGTGAAAAAACATGAATTTAACACTGCTAGTATAAGAAATGCCCTTTCTGGAAAAAAATTAACCATGTTACATGGCCTTAAATAAATGTTGGAGCTTTCAGACTTCGGCTAACGACGTTAAACGATACTACAAGTATTTTCTTTCACCCCCCCTTTTTATACTTGGTGTTGTTATAGATTTAAGGCTAAGGAAACTGTTTAGCAATCTTAAACTCCACTATAGAATACCAGAATGCAGAGGGCTACAACAATGCTAGTTCATATCAACTGATCAAGATCCTGATTTAACAAGATGCCGACTCATTCAACAATTTTCAGAAGTATGTCTTGCAAGCTTTTAGCACGCCCTATTCCGCCCTAACATTCATCATATCTTTAGCTCAACGTAGTGACCCCTCTTAAAATCCCCCCGTAACTACTCTAGAATGAAAATAAGTGCCTCCTTCAATATTGGTTTGTACATGCAAATGAAGGTAATTAGATTTTGATGTACATGACATCATTGTTTAGCATACGACGTGAAAAGGATCAGTGGCATAGCCACGTATTCTTCAGTTGACAGAAGTAGACCAGTGGCGTAGCTAGACTTTTTTCCGGGGGGGGGGGCAAACACCTAAATTTTCCAATTTTTTTAAAGACTGCATAAGGGTACGTTCTGCATGCTGCAATGTGGGTTACAAACATACCTCTTACTGTACATGTAACACATACCAGACACATAGGCCTAAGTGTTGTTCACTGATAGTGTTCTTCTGGATCTGAATCGTGAAACTGCAAAGCGCGCGTGAAAATTTTTTGTAGACTTACACAAAAACATGTGTAATCAATAAGTACAAAAAGAAAAAAAGAAAAATTTGCAAGGGTTGTAGACCGTATCGGGGATAACATACACTGTAGGTCTATCATACAGGGATGTAAACTTTTAGTGAATGGTGAGAGTGAGATTCGCTGGGAGACTACTGACGCGGAGCGCGACCATCGGTTCGCGCGGATCGTCCCGGCAGGGGGACTTTTTGCCAAAAATACCCTAGACTGCAGGATATGACACTCCTCGTTCCTCATCACTTCATGCTCAGAATTGCCAGTTTTCTGATGTTTCATGTTCCTGGAAAATTGTAAGGAGACATTTTGGTCACGTTTAAAATAGGCTTTCGAAAATTGGAAATTCTGAGGCCTTTACTGACATGTATTACTGTATAATGCACTACACTGTCAGCTTACTGCAGACTATGATTAGTTGGACGAGCTGGAACTCAGGTCGTGTGATAACTTGCGGTTACTCGACCCAGGACGCATCGTTTGCTTTGTAAGTGGATTTTGAACACTATACTGAGACATTGCGTGAGGAAGTGATGCTTCATCGTGAGAGCGTGAGATTGCGTGACCGACACGTTGAATTCGTGAGAGGTGACAGCCCTGTGCTACAGTATAGAACCACCTGGACTACCAGATGAAATAGTCAAACTTTGCTCCGTGAGTCGCTCACCAACTGACCGTACAGCATGACACACACAAGAGAACAGCAACCAGGCTTTGCGATATGGGACGGAATTTACGACGTCTACATAAACGGTGTACTCTGCCTACATGTTACTTGGTAAGGTGGGCAGTACTATGTGCAATGGAAGAAGAAACTGGAGTGACTATACAGCGCGCGTAGCGCGCCGAAAATTTTGGGTTCATATTAGAGAAATTGTCCTCTTGAGGGCAAAAAACAGGTAAACTGTCGAGGCGACTAGTCGCCGTCAGGGACTGCATACTTGATTGTAAATTTCCGAATGTTTCATTTTTTGAACCAGAGGGGAAGATCGCCCCTGAAGTAGACGGAAGGGGTTGGAACCTTCCTTGGGTATATTTGTTTGACTGAAGATGCAGGAAGGATGGCGAGGTAAAGAAGTTTATGGAGTAGGCTGAGGGCGACGGAGTGGTAGTGGTGGGGTGGAGGTGGGGTGGTGGTGGGGTGGACTTGGGGGTGGTGGTGGGGGCGGTGGTGGAGGTCTGGAATTAAAAGAATTTTTTGCATAACATCGTACCATAATTCATTTCATAGCATATTTGGCTCAGTAAGCATACTTAATGTGCCGAGTTTCATGGGAAGTGTTTTTCTAGAAGAGTGACTACTAATTTGGGGCCATACAGCAATTAATCTGTACTCAGTGACAGTGAAAATGGATCGTCTGTTATGCCGATTGACCCGGCCTTGATAGGATTATCATGTATATTACCCATATCAATCCTCTTCTTGCTCGACAAATAAACGAACCTCTCTTGAAATTTACCTTATATTTTGATTTTTACAAAAGAACAACCTACAGTATTCAAGGGAAGGTAAAGTTGCAGCACCTTCACAGAAAATAGTGAATGTTTTGTTATCTTTTATTTAGGTTAGTCGGTAGGAGGTGTGGGTTCTACTGTTTAGCTTTATGAATCAAAACTATGAACAAAAACAATGTAACTCTTCTGGGCTCTCGAGCACTTTGGTATTGTTCCAGAAAATATTCTGCAGAAACTCGGAAAAGAAAGAGTTTTCCATACTGATGCAGCATACGTAGCCGACTGGCGGACTAGTAACATCACAGCACATCATAACTTCAGTACACCATCGTAGTGGGCCAAATCAATCCAGTATATCAATGCAATGTATCATGAATTTGGACACGTTACTTCTAATAAGATAAAGTTGGGGACAAAGTCTTGGTTATTTGTCAATCAGTTACATCCTGTTGGAAAAAAAGATTATTTACATTTATTATAAAAAAGCCCTTTCCTAATAGTTGTGAACACGTATAGCTTCATCATTAGAAAACTTTGCTGGCAAACAGTACGCAGACAGAAGTAATCAAATGAATGTCAAGAATGAGTCTGGAGGTGTGACCTTTGCACCAAGACATCCACTTAATAATCCGACAGGTTTAAAACTGGCTTAGCGTACTGGACATGGGCGTCAATCCTGGGGGGGGGGGGGGGGACGGGGGGATATGTCCCCCACATTTCGATGGGTGGGGGACACAATATCAAATGTCCCCCCCCCCACATTTGCGTAAAAGAGTAGTGTCGTGGCTCTATTTGACTGGCTTTTTGAGTGACATGTAGGTTTGCTGGGCAATTGTTAAGTGTCTTGATGCAGATTCTGAATGTACATTTCGTCAGGGAAATCTTATTTAATGGCAAAATTTCGGCGCGCTTCGGGCGCATGCGTCACGGTTTGCACTTCTTCTCATGACCGTTAAAAAGGTAATTATACATGGAACAATTCTGATCACAACACTTTCCGAAAACAGACATACATCTCCAGACATCTGTAGGGGCCTCGCATCAATATGGGATCATTCAATCAGTGGCGTACGCAGCGGGGAGGGCCATTCCGCCATGCCCACCTTCTCTGATTCCGATTTTTTTTTTTAAGTTCCTAAAATTACGTAAATTTTTTAACACAAATTTACTTAAAAAAGGTAGCATATTTGGCACCAGATTACATGTAAGGACACTTAATTTTTCAAAAAATTTCAAAGGGGATGGGGACACCCCATTGGGCCATGTCCCCCTAACTGATGCCTAATTTTTTAGTTCCTAAAAATACGTAAATTTTTAACACAAATTTTACTTCAAAAGGTAACATGTGTGGCACCAGATTGCATGTAAGGACACCCAATTTTTCAAAACATTTCAAAGGGACAACCCCTCCCCTTAGATCCCTCCCCCAGGCCAGCGGTCACACAACATACTGCATGCCCCCCCCCCCTTGTGGAAGGTTGAAAGTACGTTGTTGCCGTTAAACACTTTACAAGAAATATTACCGAGCGTGGCCGAAGCCATTATTTTTACCGAGCTTCGCCGAAGCCATTATCGGTATAGATGGTGCAGGCGCGGATCCAGGTTGGCCTGGGGAGCCCGCCCCCCCCCCCCCACGAAAGGAGAAAAAGGGAAGAAAAAGAAAAAAGAAAAGGAGAAAGAAAAATTAAAACCAAAAAAATAATAAAAGTGTCTAAGAACGTATTTAAAGTATATATTTCTCTAGGGGTTGGGTGGAGCTATAGCTGGATTATCTCTTTAGATATCTTTCACATAATGTTCGAAAACAGGTGAATAGCTTAGTAATGATCCTTGACTTGAGATCTAAATAAGTAAACATCGTGACATGTGCAGTATGGGCCCCGCTAGATGGACTGAAACCAGTAACAATTTTGTGTTAAAGAGTGAAAGTTTTTGTAACCTAAAGGGATTGAGAGGCAACGTTTTCGCCATGCAGACATTGCAGAATGAATACAGATGAGGGGCTGTCAGGTGACGTGCTATTGTGCACAGTGGCACCAGCTGTTGCAGGCAAAGTAGCGGCGTGCATACCCTATTCGATTTCAAAACTGTCTGAAAAGTTTTAAAATGAACTCAAAAGGCTTTTAAGCTACAGACAGTTGCGTCGGCACAGTGGGCAATGGGTGACGTGTGTCCCCCTCCCCCATCGATTCTTGAAAATTTTTAAAATTGTGACAAAAGTCGTTTAAGCTACAGATTTCTGTGGAGGGTGGAGGGTGAGATGTATTTTTGATGATTGGTTTACTTGTTCTTACCCTTTTCTTTCACAAACTGTTCTCAAACTATCATAAGTTTTGGAAATTCTTGACAAATTCAAAATTTTCGCACGCTCCGCTAGCGTCAAGCCTTGTGTCAGAGTTGTCCTTATTTTCAATAGCTTTCGGTAACTCACGGGGAACCAAGGAGCAAAAGTGCTTTTTAAGAATTCTCAGTCAGAAGATTCGTTTCTGAATAGCATAGGTTGGTGGGAAAATGACAGCGTCCGATGCAGGTTCTAAATGCAGGTTTTGTCATGGACTAATTCTTATTCAAAATTTCGGCGAGCTTCGCCCGCATACGACAGGGTTTACACCCGATTTCATATACCATTGACAAAGCTATGACGCAAGAAATTATTCAAATGCAAACATTTTTCTAAAAAGTACATCTCCTTCTCTGTAGGGCATTCATCATTATGGGATCTTTGAATAATCTAGTCTAGCACATGGTTTGAAAGATTGAAAGTACGTAATTGCCTTATTTTCCAAACATTTTACCGCGACGTTCAATAACGACGAAAATCTTTTCTGAAACGAATTTTGCCTGTCCACCATCCCTCTTTCTATACTTGAAAAGACAAGGTGATATATATCTCCTCCCATATGGATGTCGGGTAGGGAGAATCCCGTTGGTCCCTCTTTTGTATACTGTAACTAATTCAGAGCTCCCGGGAGGCGCTATACTGTTCTCTGTCAACCTTGGATATCCTTTTAAATGTAAACGAAATATTTTATTATAGTCCAAGAATGTTTCTGTGGATTCCACGCAGGTACAGTTTAATTGCATGTACAATTTTCCCATGGGCGTGGATCATGGGGAATGGGGAGACGCGTCCCTCTCACTTTTTTGGAAGGGGGACATCATCAAAAAGTCCCCCTTCCTTTTTTCAAAAATGGTAGAACAGACTGCAATTATGCCTAGGAAAACGAAATTTTTAGAAGAAAAATAACCTAAAAATCCTACACTTTTGTTGCACCAAATCGCATCTGAGGGCATTCAGTTCTAGAAAAATTTCCCTTAGACCCCTCCCCCATGCCGACGATCACAAAACTTATTGCCTCCCCGTGACGCAAATTCTGGCTACCACCACTGCTTCTTCCACCAGGACGGCGATTCACAAATGTGGAAAAGTCCCCCCCTACACACTTTTGGAGATGGATCCACGCCCATGATTTTTCCTGGGACTTTAGGAGGTTTGAAGACATATATAAACCGTCTCTTACTCCCCTTTTTCACCTGAACGAAAATTAGAATTCACTAAATTGTGGACATTTTTTAAACATACAATCACTTTAGAATGACTAAAGATACCACCATTTTGCATAAAGGCTCCCTAAAATTATCAAACATTTCTCAAAGGGGAGGGTAAACTCCTTCCTGAGATTGCACTCTCATGTACTAACAAGAAAAGGCTCTCCCACTCTTGTATATAGCGTATACAAAATCCCACTGCATAAAAAGGCACGGTTTAGCAGTTACCTGGTGTTCCCCCAATCACCAACTCCCGCCGGCACCATCGGTCATAGATTCTGAAGGGTATACCCTTCAGAAATCCATAAAGAAGGTGATATATCATCTCTCCTCCCATATGGACGTCAGGTTATGAGAGTCCTGTTGGTCCCCCTTTTCAGTATACAATTAATGCAGAGCTCCCGGGAGGCTCTATACCGAAAATTTTCCGCGTGCTTCACGCGCAATTGTTTACGCTTACGGAGAGAGGTATGTTTTTATTGAGTGATGGATTTATTTTTTCACTTTTTACGAAAAATCATTTGACATCTTTCACGATTTTTGCAAAGTTTCTCAATATTTCTTGTTTTTCGCTTGATCTGCGTAGTTTTAGCCTTGAATTACTCCTTTTACTATCAATAAGGTCCCAAAAGTATTCGCATTACTCATCGGTGGGGTTCTACCATAAGCCAATTATTCATGTGAATAAACGTGATTTCAGAGGAGCCAGCATTGTAAGGATGTAAAGCAACTGATATTCATTTTTTCACCCTCCTCTTCTTATGAGAACTGAAAAATTAGTATCGAACCCACCTTCTAATTGATAGACACACATAAAGGGAATTGACACAGTTTGTAATAGCAATGGTTTTAAATGTAAATTCAAATTTTCGCGGGCAATTGTTTCATCTGACGTCCTTATACCTGAATACCGTATAACGAAAATAAAACACTCATTATGGCAAAATCATTTCAAGTTACCTGCATGGGCTCATAATGTTGGCGTGTAAGTTTTAAGATAACTTAGATTGTCCGGAACTTCTGCAGGTACATATAGTAACTTGTAGTGAGCCATACACATCAAATTCCATGCAACATGAAAAGGTATAAAATCTCACTGACATAAGAACTGGAGCCGATTTCTGTGCTCTTAAAATGCAATACTGCGAGAGCTTCCGGGGGCTTCGCCCCCTGGACCCCGAAGGGACCCTATCGCGGGGCCCTGGACACCACGCGTAGGAACTCGCGCTTCGCGCTCTTGGTGAACCTTCGGTGCACATAAGATTTTCCATCATGCCCCCCCCCTCAAATTTTTTGGATCCGCGCCTGCAGATGGTGATTGTTAATACACTTACGACTACAAAGCATTCTGAAAACGCCCTTGCTAATCCTTCACACCTTTGCTATACTACGATCAGCTCCAAAAATATCCCAAAGATATCCCATTTTGCATCTAAGCAACCTTAAATTAACAAAACTTTCTCAAACCTTAGACCCCTCCCCCAGGATGACACCTTTATATAGTGACAAAGGAAGGATCCCCACTGCTGTATACAAACGCAGGGTGAATAAAAAAAGGTGCAATTTACACGCCGCCACTGCAGTTAGTAAAAACATCCAGCCAGTCGGAAAAATTAGAATTCACTAAATTATGGACATTTGCCAGTCACGTACGATTAGCTCCAAAAATATCTCAAAGATAGCACCGTTTTGCACCTAAGCAGCCTTAAATTAACAAACATTTCTCAAAGGGGAGGGGGTGTCCCCTTAGACCCCTCCCCCAGGACGACACATTTATGTAGTGACAAAGGAAGGATTCCCACTGCTGTATACAAAACGCAGAGCACATAACAAAGTGCAATTTAAACGCCTCCACTCAGTTGGAAAAAACATCCAGCCGGTCGGAATTTGGGACCTTCACACGCCCAAATATATCACCCTAGCAACGGGCCTGGTCGGGTCCATGATCTCCGACAATAATCCACGCTGCGAAGCGTTGTTTCAGGTATTTTGGGACATGATGAAAATAACATCTTGAAGTAATTCCGTGGACTCCGTGTATTTCACCTGGCAGATCATCTATGATGGTCATGTTAACTTTGAAATGATAATTCTTATTAGAATAGGACAACGTCAGTCATCATAAGAAGGGGGGGGGGGGAGGAAAGGGCCTATAGGAAGACGCCACCTCTTCAAAACCAAAGGTATTAATTTGTGCTAAGTCATGTATGTCCCCCGTCCCCCCCCCCACATTTGAATACGGATTGACGCCCCTGGTACTGGAAGAAACGCCTTTTTTGATACGATCCATTCTATCCTTAAATCGCAAGTGATGCCATACCAGTGTTGTCAGCCCTTTTTCAAAGTTCTCGAGATCATGCGTTCAAATTCCTAGGAATCTGAAATTTAAAGCAAACTGCAACGTTTGCAACATATGAACGAAGAGCCATATTTTTACTTATTACGTTATGCGGATTTGAAAAAAAAAAACAACAAAAGGCGATATCATGTTTGTACTGTTTGTTCTTGAATGAGAAGGAAAAGAATTCCCGTAGTCATTAATGCAATTACCAGAATTATACCGATTTCTAAAGATCTTGGGAAAAATCTCAGTGACTGGAGAAACTAGCATACCTGGTAGTACTTCCATGATCCTACAGGTATATACGCACACACACGTTGGAGTAGTACTTCACGGTTCAGTGCAGTTAATCTCTACTGGCAACTGAGTAGTCGCATCAACTTGCGTACCATCACTTAACCTACGCAGCATTCAGGCATTAGGCATAGGAGCCTAATTTGATGGGAGAGGGGGGGATGTTGTGACTTGTTCGAAAAATGCAACTCATATCTGCCTCTGAGTGCCCCCCCCCCCAAAAGTAGCATATTACCCGAATTTTTTCACTGCTTGCCCAGTCCACCAGTACTATACCAACTTACAAACTTTCCGCAAATGCAGCTCAAAACTGTAGCGGCAGTCGATGATGTTTTGATTTCAGATAACGACTCCTTCTGACTTTCAAATGAAGATTCGCAAAATATAAACAAATCATTAAAACTTAACTTATATAAAATTGTAGCCAAATCTTGGACAAATAGGCGCAGAATTGGCGAGAGCTGAGATGCAAACACTGTCCAGAAAGACCCTAGAATCTGGCTTCCCAAAGTAAAAGTTCCCCAAGTTCTAACTTCTAGCCCCGCTCCAAATTAAACAAAACACCTTACTTATACACCTAGCGAATGCTAAAGTAGTACTTTCATGCTTGTACTAAGTTGAAATTGCTCAATGCCTTATCGTAACGACACTGTTGGAAAGCCTGGGAAAGCATGTGACTGCACAAGTCATTTTTAACCAACCAGAGCGAAGCTGTTGTTTGAATCATCGTCAATCAAAGTGCAGTTACTAATTGTATTTAGAGATATGATCATATTCCGAAATAGGTTTAGGACGAGATTGTAGGGCCTTAAAAAGGGACTGACATTTCGCAGTAACGCAAGATGGCAATAGCTCAGCATGTGGTTATTAGCAGAATTTTTATAACGTTGTATTTCTAATGTGAACGGACAAGCAGTGGCGTAGCTAGAGGGGGGCGGGGGCGGGGAGGGCCCTCGCCCCCCCACAAAGCCTCCGAAGGCCTCTGTCGGAAATTTCTAGTCTCTGTCGGAAATAAATAAAAACTAAATAAAAACAATTCATTTGAAACACTTACAACACTTCTTATGTTTTTAAGCAGAATTACACGTCGATATGTCAACGTGAAAATCAAAGTCGGCCTCAAAATTGCCCGGAAAGAAAAAAAAAAAGCAAAAAAAAAAGGTCCCCAGAATTTCGAACCGTACAACTGTCAAGATAATAATCTGTCGGAATTTTTTGCTTTTGCCCCCCCCCGCCCCCACAAAAAATATCTAGCTACGCCACTGCGGACAAGGATCACTTGCTAAATGGTAACACTCGAGACTAAAATCAAACACAACGCCTGTGACCATTTTTGGTCGAAACGATTAAACAGTGAAAGGGAAGTGTGAACATTACGATAGAAAGTGAGGCAATGTGTTTCGTAACTATTTATAGGAGAAGAAAATAACATCCAGAAATAGCCATTTCTCACGAATTTTCTTGACCGAAACCAGCTATTGCGTATGTTTGGTCTCGGGAATGTGAGCATGCATTAAGTTATGGTAACTTTATAAAACGTGACGAACAGTCGGGTTTTGTTTTTTGTGTTATTCATTAAAATAGTAACATGACATATGCTATCAGTTGGGGGGGGGGGGGGTATTTTCAATTAGAGAATGCTACAATCGGTTAAAAGTGCCTTTTCAATTTTTGACAATAAAAACGATAAAGTTTAAAGATCGGGAAAAGGTCACATTCCATGGTTATTTCCGTTCTTACTTCTTTCTTCCTAGTAAAGATGACGAAGGGAGCTTCGTAGCTTACAACATCTAAGTTGCGTGTATGAAAGCGTATGTTTGTGTTTATGGGCTCTTGCTGGTAAACAAGAAATTCATACAGGGAACAAATCCGGGCACCATATACTTGATCGGTACAGTCTTAAGTTGTGCCCTACTACTTAATCTCTTTTTGGTTTTTTGCAAAATCTAATAAATCACAAAGCTCTCTCATATGATCAGGGGTGACGCCAGGACTTGCCCATCTCTCCCCGGGGGGAGCAACCCCAGCCCCCGGCCGACAAAGGCGATGAGTTGCCAAAAGGTAGACAAACGCAGAATTTTCGAAGTGCGAAGAGCACCCAAAAATTTTGACCTAACTCCTTTTTCTTGCAAAAACTTGAAAATTTGGGGGTGTTATTGGAGAAAATTTGAGAAATATGTTTTTTTTTCAAGGCAAATGTTTTATATTCGGCGCAAATGTGTAGATGATTCATGAAACATTACTATGGTATCAGTTTATCATTTAATTAGTATTCATGAGTAGGGGAGACTATTTACAGGAAAAGCTTGAAAGTTTTGTGGGCAGAAAGTCACGTTCAGCAGTTGAGGAAGGGTGATGAGAGCAACGTTATTTGTATGATAATGGCATTCCTTTGCAGAGTTAATTCTACGTATAACGTGGAAATATAGACTGGGAAAGATGAACGAAAGGTAATAGCTCAAAACTTCGACCCTTCTGAGTACAACGTCTCTTCTTCTTTTTTCCCTTCCCTTCCCTTCCCTTCCCTTCCCTTCCCTTCACTTCCCTTCCCTTCCCATCCCATTCCATCCCTTCCCTTCCCTCCCCCTTTCCTTTCCTTTCCTTTCTTTTCCTTTCCTTTCCTTTACGTAAGTGACACTCCCAAAATATTCTTATGCATATTCTAACGTCACACAACTTGATTCAATGATAAAGGCTAAACTGTTTGCGAGGCACGCTTATGCTACAGGTGACTAACAGATAACACACGACCAGAACAGGAAACACAGAAAACGACAGACAAGACAAAGAAGAGCAACTTTTTTAATAAAAGTGTATTTTTTGCCAACGCTTCGTCCAAGCGTCCCTTTGCCTCCGTGGAATACATGTGTGTGGATCATTAATTATGTCAGTTTGGTATAATTTTACGGGAATGCTCCACCCTGGGAACTGACAATATTGTTCTGACTTTTAGCGGAAACTGGTAGATGATTGCCCGAAAACTAGAGTACATTATGCCCGAAAATCCGACATGAAAACCACATTTCAGCACACAAATTTGCGGGAGTGCATTGCAATAACAGTAAATAATATCAGCTGGCAATTGGATCTTCTAAACTCGATACTCATATTTATAGTTTCTGTTTTCAAATTCCTTCAAGGATATCTTGCGTTACACTTGGCCCAGAAATTAGAGACATATGTCATTTTCTAAGCTTTTAGTCGCAGTGTTCATTCGTAACATAAAAGCAAATGTAACTGTGATCTATGATGGCGTAGATGTTTAGCTGACAGAAGTTTCTATTGGAAAAATTTTAACAGATCTTAAACGTTACTAATAAAATGTAATACATTGAAATAGAGTTTAGTTTTACGCAGCGGCGTAGCTACGGGGGGGGGCCTGGGGGCCTGGGGGCCTGGGCCCCCCCAGATATTCGTCAGGCCCCCAGATTTTTGTGTCCTAATAAAATGTGTAAGAATTAAGAAAAAATAAATGTTTGAACGGAAATAAATTTTGAAGTATTTCCTTCAAAAAATAAATAAATAAATAAAATGTGTAAGAATTAAGAAAAGTAAATGTGTGAAAAACACATTTTGCGCACGTATGAAATCTACTTATAACTTTAAAATGTCTACTTTCACTAAATTAGGTATATAATCTGCACTGTCCTTTAATTCTCATATAATTCACTTGGACGATGAAACGAACGTCCCAACGACTAATTCGGATGTGGCATTGACAGGTTTAGACCCTTTCTGCCTTTCGGATGACTGGTTGATTTACTGAAAACATGGCAACCATACACTGAAGACCATTCTTACACGACCAATCCTATACGGTATCATACACAAAATATGCCGTACGGTAATGTACTGCGTTCGAATAATTCTTCCATTTTTAACAAGTATGTCGTGTCTCTTTCCTTGCCTATGAAAAGTGCACTGTAGAACTATTGTTTTCGACAAGTCCTCTTTTTAGTAGTTCGCACTGGCGTCACGGTCCGGACGGATTTGTAAAATTGCCAACAAGGTACGGATTTCATGTGTTTGCCACATGATCCCTACTTCTGCTTTGCAGGGTAAATAGTTTGAAAGATTTACTGGTGGTATTATAGGTCTGACCAAGTAATATACCGATGACTTGAGTCCGTGAACAAATACAGCACCATTTTGCATCTACACACCATTGAAAACCGGAAAAATTTCCAAAGGGAAGGGCAAGGGCGGATCCAGGGGGGGGGCAACTAGGGTCAACTGCCCCCCTTATGACCAGTCTAGCGCCCCTCAATACAAGAAAAATGCGCCCCCTGCGTCCTAAAAGTTAAGTAAAAACTGCCCGAAAAGTAAAAAAAAAAAAAAAAAAAAGGTCCCCAGAATTTCGAACCGTATAGCTATATAACTACGGCAATGGGAGTTGGTCTCCGAAATGTAGTCGGTCAAATTCAAGAGTATGCGGCCCCTGCATGATGTTGGCGCCCCCCTTTTCAAACTGCCCCCCCCCTTCAGCTAGGGGCTGGATCCGCCCTTGGGGAAGGGGACACCCTTAGACCCCTACTTCAGGACAGTGATCTATGTCCTCTTTGCTAGAAAATAAATATGATAACCCTAGGTTGGAGACAAATGGTATGATCTAGGGGATATGTAATTGAGTAGTGGACATGTAGCCTATGGATATGGTGATGGACAAATGTTACAGAGATATACTAGAAGGTGAATATGGGAGAATTGCAGGCAGAATAATTGAAAAGGGATGCAAAATTCAGAATGATTCTTGTATTATCTCAGCTCAATATGATATCCACGGCCGTACACAGCGGGGGGGGGGGCGGGCAATTTCCCCCAGAAGTTTTCAAGTGCACCGTTTCCAACTTTGAGAATATACAGAGAAAACGCAGTAAAAATATAAAAAATAGATGTGATCGTAATGATAGAACTTAAGCAATTTCAAATAGGCAGATCAATATTTTCATGTCTATATCTGTACACATCATCAATCATTTACAGTTTGTTAGGATGTATTTCTAGCCTACTTTTCTAAAATTCTCGCCCTACGCGCGATTATACATAGCTACAATGTTGTTGCTATAGGTAGCTTCAATCATCAATAGCTTAAAAACGTTTTTAAACTGTGCCAGTTTAGTCATAAAAACGTTTTAAAACCAATAACACTCAGTCCCCTCCCTTAAACCATTCCCACAACGGAGTTCAATGGCTGAGGTCATGCTTCATATCATATCCACCACGCTCTCAAAAATGACTTTTGTCGCACTTAGTCACAACTAACGTTTTCCTTTTAAAGCTGACATCCCTCAAATATTGCACCATTTGCTATCTATACGTCTTCCGGAAATTACAAATTTTCGCCAAGGAGGAGGGAGACACCCTTTCCCTTTAGTCCCCTTCCCCAGGCCACAGATCAGTAATGCCCACTTTTTGCCCCCTAGCAAAAAAGTGCATGTGCGGCCTTGTGTATTACAATATTATTTTTCATGGATTGATTTTTTCCCATTACTTGAGAAATGGCAGACATGAAATTCGAATTTCAAGGCTGGGTACGTGCAGCTTAAAACACGTGGGAAGTGCCGTTTCCGGCCATCTGGAGGGTTTTTAAAGCCAAAAATTTTCTTGCACGCTCCGCGCCAACTGATAGTGGCGCTCCGCTTAGATAGTCTTCACAAGCCCGACCCTCCGCGGTGCCGGCCCCCCCATTTGTTACCTAGGCCCCCTAAAAATTTCATCCTAGATACGCCCCTGGTTTTACGAGTATGCTTTACAAGCCATATTGTTAATAGTAAACATGCATAACACCCCTAGAGAAAAATGCTGAACCGTGCTATGAACTTAGATCTGAAGTATTGTAAACAGCTCAAAAGAGCAATAAGTCATGAATACAAAGGTTGCTGTTTTTCTGGTGCATGTGACACTGATGTACAGACGAAGATAAAGCTATTGTATGCGCTAGCAGCTTAAGGCGTTTGCTAATGTTTAAGAGTAAACTTTTGGCACCTGAGATAGGCAGTAGGCCTATACGGTATCGTGCAGGAAATAGTTCAAAATTATAAAGAGTTAGCAGACTATTACTAACTACTATTACGAATTTATTGCTGGAAGGTGCCTATGCTGTAGTATCTCCTCTGTACATTAGAACCGTCAAGGACTATATACCCAGTACGATACACAAAAAGAGGCCTTGATAATAGACACAAGCTGAATTCACAATACAAGCATGGAAGTCAAAATAAAGATGATTCGTCCTATTGTTCTTGTCGTCTTACTTTCATCGACACAATTCGCCTCCGGGACACCACAGCCTACCGTGACGTTAAAGGATGGTACAATATTGCAAGGAATCACAGAAGAATGTAACAGAGATGTGCTACCAGTTCATGCTAAACTAGAATCCTACTATGGAATACCTTATGCCGAAGCACCCGTTGGACCTCTTAGGTTTAAGCCACCGGTCCCGAAGAAGAAGTTGGATAGTCCATTTGATGCTACTAAAATTGGTAGTTCTTGTATGCAGCCAGACTCAGCAAGTTTTGGTGTTCGGCTTGGAAATATGGAAATATCTGAAGACTGCCTCTTCCTGGATGTGATTGTGCCAAAATCGGCGGTAAATTACACTTTTCAGTCATTTTATAGTCTAAATAAAGACATTGTCATAGCCTTGTGTAGTTATGAAGGTTGTAGCCGGGATAACTACCTTATTGGCACTTTTTTCATCACCTCCATTAAATTCATAAAGTCGAGGGATGTGGGTGCCCCAAAATACAGAATATCAGTTTTTCACATTATCATATTTGGAGCTCTGCTGTGTAATGCTCAGGTTCGTTTCCATGCAAATTAGAGCGTTGGATAGCCTATGTGTCCCATCTCTTTGGGCATATATCAAATCCAATTTTGTGCCTGTGAGGGAAATTCACTCGCCGGGGGACTTCCCTGCAGCAAATGTGTATCAAAAGCGATTTGTGAAAGTTTACAGACAGAAATACAGTGGCCACGCCAAGGAGGAAGGGAGGCATAAAGCACGTTAACCAAATTTTTGTAGCATCCCGCTTGCGCTCTGATGAAATTTTGGGTGTTTATAATATGCGCACATGCAACATAAAATATCGATTTTAAAACTAGGGCCCACTAGCACTTTATCAATCAATCTGGGGTTAGACTTGCACAAAATATTTGTGTTGGCGAGTTGCAATATCGTATACAAATAACCTGTAATAGGCTGACGGTATACACAAAACAATACAGAAGTCTTTTTTTCTCGTTCTTCTCTTGCAAAGTGTATTGTACGCGACAGTTGTATTAAACCTTTCTTGTTGTCGGTTCAATCTACACAAAGGTAGACCAAATATTAAAGTTATAACACAAATACAGTTACTGAATCAAGTGACGTAATTCTTACATGCCGCCAAACGTTTATCCTAACGTATGATACATACACTAAACTTCGCATAAGTCCTACTCCAGTGCAAACACATTTTGACAAGCCAAAAACCCTTCATTAGCCACCAAAAAAGACAAAAAATACAATGATAATATATCTCTCCAAGTCTGAAGGTAATAATGCTTAAGGATTACAGCAAAAGAAAACCCATTTAAGTAAAACTTACGACACTGAGCCAACGATAACTTTACTGAAGACGAATGAAGGGCTCTGCAAACTGACATGTGCCCTCTATATAAATAACAACAAAGACATTTTGCCCGTACAGTATTCTCAAAACTACACATTTTGTGATAAGCTTCGCCCTCCATCTAGTTTTGGGAAGCACTGAACAATTCCTAAAACAACAAATTCTAGTAAGATCGTTTCTACAGCCACTGCAGACGAGTCTCCCCCATTAATACAGTTCACAAATCGACGATATGTTAGTCCAGTTCTAAGTTAGAAACCTGTTGAGATTGCAGTTTCGTTGCCTTTGTAAACGCTCATCTAATTACATATGAAGATCTTTAAACAGTTTCATCACATCTCAATTAATTTAAATTCCAGTGCCTTACAAGTTGCATGGGAAACTTTTCTCTCCTGGGTGCTCACCACATCAGGGACCATAAAGTGGTGATAACTTCACAAGGTACCTAAAAGGCAATTTCTTTAATGTTTAATACCAGAGTTCTGTGCGTTCCAAGCGTGCACTTGGCACAAACCACCTTTTTTCGCATTATTACCCAATTTTGGCGCAATTTTTGTATCCGAGCTATCCATTGCTTATAGCCATTTTGAATACATCTCAGACAATCATCCCAGTTTATAAGGCAGTGAAAGCTGTAGTTGTATATGGCAATTCTATAAGTGGCGGTTGTTATACGCAGTTACAGTAATCTGATACTTTGAAGGAGGATTCTGTCCAAAAAGAAAAGTGTTAAGAATATTAAGTTTCCGTCCTGCTTTCTTGGGTCTAAGAAAGGAACGAATTCGACGATTAGTTAAATCAAGAATGGATCATAAAACACACAAAAAGTGTAAGATTCACTAAGTGAGATTAGAGATTTCAGGAATGCTTCTCACAAAGTCTAGTAACAATAGATCATTCTTTAGGCTGCCATTATCTGTATCGCGTTATTTCTAATCGAAGAGGAAACGTTCCGGAAATGGTTATCAGTCATTTTCCAGAGGTTGTTCCTGCATCCCTCGCAGTGCTTTTCCTTACCATCTGTCTTGGTAATTTCTTTAAAATAAAACAATGTTTCACTAGAAGTTAAGCTTTTGTATCCGATTGGCATACAATGGATCTCAGTACTAACAAAAATTCAAACTGCTCTTGGAAGCCATATATAAAAGATTCATCTCGTTTGGTTAGGAAAATCATTGCAAATAACATTTTTTCTTCAGGAAAAAGAAATTTGAGCTGAATGTTCAAGTTCTCTTCCATTGTTCTTCCATCTGAATGGGGTTACTTCGTGGTCGAACAAACGTTGAGAAGGATATTCAGATAAAACTCAGAAGGCATGAGGAGTGCCACTTTCGTCAATATGGGAGGCATTTTAGTCACAAGGTTTCTAGATATGCTACACGCCAACTGATAATGGGCTCCGCTTAGATACTACAGAGAGACAACCCAAAGAACAGTACTAAAAATGCCAAACGTCATGTTTACCAAGCAATAAATTTCCTCGGGAAAAGGAGTGAACATGCAGAGGTGGACCTGTGGCCACAGAAGGGAATGTGGGTAAAGGATTTAGTTATTTGGTCAAAAAATTTGATCAGTTATGACTGCAAACGATCCGTTTTTCGCCACAAAATAAAATGTACCGGGTTGGTTTGTCCATAACATTACTGTCCATGCTAATTTACAGCACCAATATGATTTGTCTTTTTTTTCAGCCAGAGAATGCACACGTCTTTGTTTCCATTCACGGCGGAGCTTTCATCATGGGTGCTGGCCAAATGTCGTTTTTAGATTTCCTGATAATTGCTTCCTATGGCAATATCATTGTCGTGTCGTTCAATTACAGACTGGGGCCTTTTGGGTTCCTTACAACTGGTAAGATTTCTTACTTATCTTTTCATTAAGAAAAGAGCATTAACAGAGGACAGAAAAGTGTATGGACCCACTCGCTTGCATGAACTTAATATAGCAAGTCTTTGCATCTCCTTGCTGTTAACCATTATTTAAAACAACCTTTCTGAATCAGGTTAATGAAACACCATCTACCTAGATAATAGACGTGCGGCATTTCTACGAGGCTCGATCATATGTGTAGTATACAAATATTTTTATAATGAGTAAGGGGAAAGGACTTTCACTATGTAGGTATATGGAACAGTACTATGGAAGAAACAGAAACAACCAAAGATCTACAGCTTGTGAAGGTCCTTTCAAAGAAGCTGCCCTTTAGAGAGCAAAGACAGGTAAATCTTCGGGAATACAGGTCACCGTCAGGACTACACAGTTTTTCGTACCGACGAAGGCACCTCAATGAAATCATAAAATCCCCGACGGGGGGGGGGGGGGGCTTTCCTGACAAGGGCATGGCCCACTCTGGCCCCAACTGGTGCCATCCCTGTTTACCGCTGATTCCAGTTAGCTTACGACAGAGTAAACGACCGTTGACCGAGTCACGAGCTTCGTGATTCATGCAACATGTCAATGAAATGTTTTTAGTTTAAAGCGTCGTTTAACCAGCGTATGACTTGCATTGGTGACAAGTCATATTTGGGAAGTCCAAGTCAAGTCACAATTTAATGCTAGTATTGACAAGTCAAGTCACTAGTCACATAAATAGCGACTCTAGTCTAACTCGAGTACAAGTCGCATGACTCCAGTCTACAACTCTGCTGCATGTAATGAAGCCCCTCCTGGTGTACCTATGGTTATGTTAGAATATAAAGGTAGTGTGTCATTCTACAGTGTCATTTATAGGTAGGTAAAGGTGTGTAGACACGTAACCAAAGAGTTGTTATATTGAGATCTCCTGATGAAAAATTCGTTTGAATTGTTTAAATATCTTTTGCCCTTCTCAAGATATACCTCTTCAAAGTTTGACCAAATCTGAGATTTATCTTGGCTGTGCAAAAAATATGATGTGGAGTGTTTGCAAAGTGTCTGCATATCTTTTGTATATACTTTATAAATTGTCTGTTTGGTATTTAATGTATACATTTTTAAAAGAAGTTAATAGCTGTTTTCAAAATAAATCCTTAGGGGCAAATCAACATTTCAGTGTCCTCGGAGTGAAAGTTAAACAAACAAAGGATAACGTAACACGTATCTCATATGTCCTTCTTTTCACGTCACAAATTAACATATATGTAGCTTATGTTTACTCATAATGTAGGTGCAAAACAGTAGTTGTCATGTTAAGTGGAAAATATTTGACTGGTTTTGTTGGGAATGTTTGAGTATTCATGATATGTTTAATGCTTTTTACATGAAATAAGTAGGTATGGCATTCACATCTCCGCAGACCATTAAATGATTTATTCTAAATAAATAAATTAATTTTGACTCTATCCCCGAGCTTCCGTGTAAACGTTCCCCACCCTCCCTCTCTCCAATTTACCTACCAGTGTTATTGCTAAAGTAGCCCAAAGTGAACATGATATGCTTAGTGGCCTGGATGGTGTGGATTAAGTTCGCCACCTTATTTGGACTAAAAATCTGTATTACACATAGGCCTATGTACAAAGAGTTCTGATTTCTTGTGGGCTATCGTAACGTGTACGATCTTTTGTTAGCTATTTTAATTGTTCTCGAATCTCTTCTCTTGTATATCAAATGTTTTCCTGCAGGATATTAGGTAAAAAATTCTCCCAATTTGGCCAAGAATTAAGATCGTTTATCTGCATCGTCAGTAAACAGTACTAGCTATTCAAAGGTCACACTGACATGCAATGTGACATTTATCTAAGTTCGCGTCAGTTCATCGTCCATGGTGCGGGACCTTTCAACTCTCTGATTGGTCGATAATATCCGTGCCTCCAAGGTTTTCTCGCATGTTATTGACACGGCTTCCGTTGCAATGACCACTTCGTTAATAAGAACCTTGTAACATATCACAAGACTATAATTTATAACAAGATTGCCATATATTAAGTTGGGATTGTGACATATTTTATGATAACTTTTCATTTGAAGATTGCCATATACAGATAATTGTAATATATATATATATATATATATATATATATATATACAAACATACATATATAGCTTAAGATTGTCATATATATTTCAAGATTATCACGTTAAAGATTTCATCAACTTGGTTTAATCTTGTTATTTTGAGGATTACTTAAAAATGCTCACACGGCGGTAATCAATGGTAGTAGGAACAGGGAGGTGTTATTAGATGGAGATCCATCGAAAACTTTAATTTATGCTAATCCAATTAGGTTTGAGACTAAATCCTTTAACTAGGGATAATTGAACTAAAGGGCATTAAATTCCTTTGTCTAATATCTTGGCAACCTTATTCATACCTACAGCGACCCCAACAAAAAGGATTATTTGGAACAATGCTTTAATGTCTAACTAGTTGCCGACAGTCGAGTACGAAACACTGTTCTGACATTCAAAACGACTGTTTATTGCTAAGGATTCTAATGATACTGACTATAAATCAATGCTCATGTTTTATGCAAATGAGCAAAAGAAGTATAAGACTAAAGTTTGCTGTCGGATTTTGACTAATTTCCGCATTCCCTCGCATGACTTAAAAGGCACACCTACATTGAGCAAGTTATAGGAAACTAGACAAGCATGTTGTAAATAGCGTCCAAACGCGTCCAAACCCTCAAATTAATTTACATCTTAAGCGACTGGCAATCTGCTCTTCGAGATGTAGCAGACGACGTACCTCACTTGCACTTAGTTCCTAACAGCTCTTAAGCCTATTGAATCATCAAAAACAACACACAAAAGAGATTATTGTCGGTAAATAGTAGGGTTCAAAGAGGGAGTTTTCGATGGATCTCCATCTCCCTGGTGGGAAGGTTCATTTCCGGCAACCAAGGACATTTTTTAGCCAAAACATATCTAAACGCTACACACTATTGTGGCTCTTCGCTATCATTCTTAAAAGGGTCCTTGTAAAACGCAGGGTGATTTGAGAATGAATGAGTGATGCATGTAGGAGGGTGGAAGATTTTATAGAAAATGGAAATGGTTGCACAGAAGTGGACAAAGAATTTGGAGCCAACTCGTCTTTGTACTTGTTTGTCTTGTTCATTGGAGAGTTTCATGATCTAGCAAAAGGGGTCGAAATGGCTGGAGGAAAGTTTCATACCGTCTTATTGTTTTTTTTTTCTGAAATTTGCCGAAACAGAAACTGTAGAGTCAACTAATACTGCATAGTAGTTAACAACGCCAAGCAAATGTTTCTTTGGATTAGTTATCTCTTTCCAGATGCCACAGGAAAACATATCTAACAGTGTTTAGCATATTTAGGCGTTTTCCTTTGCAAGTGGGCTACTTCAGGTTTTCTGATTTGTCCTTTTGAACAAAATAAGCTCATGACTTGCCTATAAGTTGGCAGCCTATTCCAGTACTGCAAAGCAGACACGCTACGTTTTGTAAAAATATTACATGAAAGTCATATTTCATAGTGGAGTCCATTGTACCAATGTTAATATTTCTAATCCAAGCAATCACAAAACGAGCCACTCTTTTCCTCCAAGTTACGAATAAAAGCACAGTATGTTTTAACCACTATAGTTTTAATGAGAAATGAGTAAACAGCTTTTTCGTGTTAAGGGACCCTAAGAAAGAAGGTTGAGAAACACTGGCTTAAATATTATGGAGGCACTGCGTATTTGTCTTATACGAAGTTCCCCTAACATTCATTTTCGTCGCTGTCACCTCTCCCCTAGCTCTTCCACAAGCTTGTCATGACTGCTTAACTCGGCTGAGCTACTACGCACGGTCAAAAGCTTATCAAGATGGCCGACGTTTAGGGGATGTGGTGGTGTTATTAAATTTTGTTGGGATTGTAGACTGATCCTAATTTACAAGGCGGCAGTGCACTTACAGTAAACTTAAAAGGTGCACAGCAAACAAGCACGGAGGTTAATTGAATAAATTGGAGCCTTACCAATGTCACGCAAAGCAGCATCACCATGTTATAAACTAATATAGGTGGAAACAGGTTCAATAATCAAGAACAGTGTTTTTGTGACGTTTCCATTAAAATGGCAGTGAATAGTGTCATTTGGCATCTTTAAAGTACGAATTTGGAATTGATGTGCAGGTCAGAGTTGGAGACCGTATTCCAAAGTGAGGGCTAAAATTGGAATTATCTGTGGTAATGTGACATTCGAAAAGCTGTAGGCCAATCACATTTCTTAACCTGCAATTGACAAAGAAAGCTTAACTTCTTTGGGGTGAGTGTAATGACTGGGTAGGCTAAACAAAAGTTCAATAGAAAAGAATCACGTTAACTATCCTTAGGCCTAGGATTATCACTTTCTGTGGTGAAGCCTAATGAGATGCAGTCATGAAAGTTTTTTTCTCCTTCAATCATCAGATGATAATTTACTGCCAGGAAATCTAGGTCTTTTTGATCAACAGTTGGCCTTGAAATGGGTAAATGAGAACATTGAAGGTAAGTACAAGCACTAATTAAGGTTGTGTTTATATCTTTTATCAAATATTACCTCATTTTTTAGTCTGCTGTCTACTGTTGCATCCTTCAAAATGTATTCTGTAATCATACCCTTCAAACGTTACAGGAATGTTTCATATCAGAATTGGTCGACGTCTATGCAAGTGCTTGGAATACGCCTTCCATAAAATTAATATATGTGTACATTATGACATTTCCTGGTTACAGCATTCGGTGGAGACCCTAACAAAGTTACAATAGGAGGTATTAGTGCTGGTGGCGCCAGTGCTGCATTCCACACACTCTCTCCTGGAAGTAAAGGATTGTTTCGGCACGCCATGATAGAGGCAAGCACCATTATTTTTCTAAGAAAGCATAAGAGAAGCAATAGAAAAAGAAATGGAATAATAGGATAAGAAAAGGACCTGGATATGTGGAATAATAGGATAAGAGACGGACCAGGATATTTGGTTGCTTCACCACGCTGTTGTTGATTTTACTAGAAATGCTATGTTTGCCAGATTTATTTTGCGCAAACTCTCTTCACTTCGCAAACAGAGCATGAGAAACTTCTCTATTACCGATAATCTTAAAATTAGTTCCTAGTTTTGATTTGTGGCTTTTAGTTAAGAAGAGCCAGTTCATCAGGCATATTGCACTAACGTAGTAGAAACCGGAAAATAAGTTAGTTACAATTATATCAGTGGATGTGTGATAAACCTGTACTTGAACACACTGTTATTTGGTTTCAAAATTTCTATTAGTTCAATGATCTTTGTACTGTTTTGTGCTCCTTCACGGTTGTCATATATCCATATGTGGAGTATAAGTGTGCCCAGTGATCTAGGAGAGGTTTATGGTTGGTCTGATGACAGTTAACAACCACTGAGACTATGCTGACATACTCAAAGCAATATTTACGTCGATAATAGTGAAGGGGTGGAAAAGGTCGATCTTCCCAATAACTTAGGTAGATTGTAGGGACATTTCTTTTAAGAGGAGAATAGTGTGCGACATGATCTAAAAGTTCCAAGAAAATTTGTGTTCTAAATTACTATAGGAACCCAGAATCCAGAATTGGTATTTCCTAAGCCTGAACAGTTGCGTCCACACATTGTTGGCGTAGAGATGTTTTGTGGTAGAGTATTACCCCTCCAAAAGCAACCACCAGTATAGTATCTTACAAAGATTGTAATTAATGTTGACATTATGTAACGAACATTATCAAATTTGAAAAAAATATTTTGTAGAGTGGGTCTCCATTCGACTCATGGATAACATATCGTCAAGGAGAGGAAGCAAGACTTGAAGTGAAGACCCTCGCCAAATTAATTGGATGCAGTCCAGAGGATATTGAAGACGACTCCAAATTATTAGATTGTCTAATGGAAGCCTCTGCTGAAGACATCAATGAAAACATTGCTAAGGTGAGAGTATAACTGACGTCACTAGACATGAATTAAGTTCCCATAAATATAGTTTTGTAAATCCAATAGGCCTATTCAATGATTATGAGAAAAAGCACTGATTGCACTCAGGACACAATTTGTCTGCACCTAAAGGTTGCCATATAAAAATTCCCATATATACGTGCCATCACCCAGCATCAATCAATTTCCTACAACGTAGTCTTTTTATGTCAAATTAATCTATTTCATGATCACAACAATAGGTAAATTGGTTGCACGCAAAACCGCAACGTAATTGTTCTGCACTGAAACGTACTGACAAAATTACTGGAAGGTACTGAAGCAATTATGAACCGATGTCATTAACCTCACAAAGCTTAATGTGTGAAAACTTTCACAGGATGAAATCTTAGTGAAGCCTACTTTTTCTTGCATGGGAGATTTGAAAACACGAAAGTTCTTAAGGCAGGAAGGAGAACTCGATGAATTTCGGCTTGCTTTACCAATCTACACTTTTACCTGTGAAGATATAATCTGAAGAAATCTGTGTATAGACTTGAAATTTTGATCCAGACCTGTTGACTTGTTGAAACGTTTGGTTAAATTTAACACTAAAAAACAATGTATGAGGTTAATAATTGGTACAAGGCAGTTAAAATGTGCAAATACATTACTTGTGCCATCAAATATAGACCCTTAGGGCTAAAGAAGTATTACTATGGCCTAACAGGTAAAGTCATAGGCATGGGAAACTTGGGAATCACGGAGACCTGAAGCTTCCAGTCATAATGTGGGGGCGGGGGGGGGGGCTAAGTGTACTTCCGCCCCAACTTTCAAGGACGAAAATTCCTTATTTGTTCACTCTATGAACTTTATCATACTTTTGCAATAAAATATCAAACTTTTCAAGTAAGAATTCATCAAATATGCACAAAGTGTAGAATCAGATTGCATCTAAAGACCCTTAAATATTCAAACTTGTTTCCCCTCCCCTTGGAAGATAGACTAGAATATTAAGCTCCTTGCTGAGAACAGCTTCCTTCGCCTATGGGTTGATTTAAAAACATTGACCTTTCCCCAAGTAATACGGCAACAGTAATGCACTAATTATATATCAAAGTCCTTGTAAATATATTTAATGTTCATCTGTCTCCAAAGATACATCGTGGCAATAATCACACTGTGTCTTTTTCACAAAAACATGATTAGATTGAAAAACCCCCATAACGTGCAAAAGCTTTGAACAAATGAAATTATCAATTATCCTCTTCAGTTTGTTTAAGTTGGACAACGTTGAAACTCATCTCAGTTTCAAAATGAACCAGTGATTCCTGACAACAATCAAAAGCCATTGGCTTCCAGGCTTACGATAGTCACTATATGACAGTATGAGAACTCACTCTACCAGGACGCACGCCGCAAAGTTCAAGAAGTTCCTAGCGGCAAGGAGCTGGTAATCCATCTCCCTGCTTGTAGGAACAGCCTGTAATTTGTGGAGGCATTTGTATTATGAAAAAAGCACGAGAATACAAAGGAGTAAAGCTACCATTCATGTATTCAGATATTATGACACAGTTCGGTAACAAAGAATAGTTTCCTCGCGGAGCGGACTCTGTTAGGACCCCCAAAATGGGATATCACTGAGCAAGGAATATGCTAGGAAATGTTAGATTCCATTTCAGGAAAAATGAATTTAGAGTGTGGAAGCACTGCAATATCTGCAGTGCCTTCAGTATGTAAACATTCTCGCTACGATCTCAAAATTCGAAACCAAAACATCCCATAACATACACAATAAAGGTCAGGTGCTAATATTTTTATCATTATATTGCTCTTTTAGACGTAATTGAACATTCCGACCATAAATTTTTCAGAATGTTGCAGAGATGGCTTCAATTTTAATAGATTTGGACTCTAAATTTTTTGTCTCTGGTGGTCGCCGTTCGCGTCAAACAGAAGCTACGTACAAGTCATGTGACCAACTTCACGCGTGCTGAGAATAATATACCTGCTGCAGACTTACTAACAGGTTCACGTAGTGCCCTAGTGAAACCAGTACACAACTGCAAATCGTTAGCGGAATAATACATGATTAAGTGTCCTTTTTAAGTCTCCTAAGTTGTGTTTTCAGCAAAATTTTGAATGATTTTAACAATTTCTTCCTACCTTCCTTTAAATGATCAATTCCTTCTTGCAAAAGAGCATTGCAAGTTCCACAATGGGCACTGTCAATGGGGACACAATTTGGTGGTATTATTTTTTCTTTTGTCGTAGTAACATTCTTCGACATGGTGTGAAGCGAAAATCCGCGATATCTTTTGTATTTTATTGTTTGATGACGTCATAGAGCTCCAAAAGTAACATACGGCAACATAAGCTTACGATTCTATCGTAAGCTAACAAGGAATTCATTTATCACCTTTAATGATTGTATAAAAAGCTTAATAAGACAGACACACGTACTCAACGTTTTACAGCTTCAACGTTTTATTTTTATAGGTAATTTACTAAAGTTACATTGTGTTTGTTTTGAAACGGTCATAGATGTACCAGTTATATGCTGTTTTTATGAATTGTTACCACTGAAATTCATAATTCTACACAACAGAAGCCATTAAGAGCACTGACAAATATTTCAGAAAGACGAATACGCAATAGGGAAGAAAAGTCATTACGATAATATGAAATCGTTACAGATTATATTATGGAACCAGCATTGTTTCACCCTTGACTCATAATTTCTCACAGAAAGAATTTTTGTTCTTTTTGTTTACGCTATGAACTTTCAAAAATAGCTTCATTCTTTGCAAGAAAGGAGTAGAATTGTCCATCGCTACATAAAAATTGTAGTATTCTCCAACAATACTTGAAAAATGCCGAATTTCAGTTCTCCGCTCAGTGCACACAATGTATCGTGGACCTCTTCCCAAAACTCAACACTTGATTGCGCATTAGGCTACTCTTACACCATCGGTAGCTAACGGACGTCCACAGACACGGTGGACGGATACTTGCTATTCATGAGCTACAAGTTTGTACAGACGTGTGCGAGATATTTACTTACAAGTACATACACGCACGAGTAACGAATACCCACGGTCCATTTATCATGCGTAAACGCTCCGACAATTACGCAATATTTACTCAATCTCAACCTACAACAAGTATGAAAAATGGACAGGTGCAATCGGCGCTTCTTAGGGACTAACATATATGAATGAGACTGTCGTAAGGCTCATGGACAGCACGTGCATGGAAACAAAAGATTTTGCGGTTTGTCAGGACCAGGATTCAAAGTAACAATACATTTGGGGAGGGGGAGGATTTGGTGAGTCTGGCTGCGAGGAAAAGACTAAATAAAATGATGGGAGAGGGGATAGATTTCTTTTTCAGCGACAGCATCTGAGTACCAAATAAAATGTAGCGTTCGGTCTTGGGGAACGGTGACCATGATGGTAGCCATGGAACTACTACAGACAGAAAATAAGGGAGGTATAAAGTGGAAAGCATTCCATAAAGCAGAATTGCCAGGTGGGTGAATGGCAGAGGTTTAAACTGCTCTTGCAATAAATACGGTGACCTGGCGAAATTTTCTTCGAGTGTTCTCACATAGTACTGGCTTCTCCTATAAGCGAATAGACCAATTTCCTGTAAACAACCCCTCGACACGCTACATAATTATTAATTATACACAAAATAACCTTCTGTCATCATTGTAGTGTCATTGTTATAAAATCGGATAACCGTTTAAACAGCAGTGTTAAGAAGCCATAACGAGTTAAAGGGCAACAAAATTTTCTATTATGATCCCAAGGCTATATGACATATAGACACAATTTGCGAAAGTTGCGTTCTACTGCACTGATAAGCATTTGTAAGTATAAGACGGTGAATAACTCAAGGCTGAAACCGCCTTATCTTGGTTGTTTTGTTTTCATAATTTTAAATTCGATGTTAATGTTCACCACAAACAAAAAAGTCTTAGTGATTCCTTTCCGACAGGAAATATCTTTTTGGGTATTTTAGTTTTAATTGACACGGTTTTATTGTGAAACTAC
Source organism: Holothuria leucospilota (assembly GCA_029531755.1). Taxonomy (NCBI): domain Eukaryota; kingdom Metazoa; phylum Echinodermata; class Holothuroidea; order Aspidochirotida; family Holothuriidae; genus Holothuria; species Holothuria leucospilota. The sequence continues at coordinate 27,087,479 of CM055972.1, read as the reverse complement.
TGCATTTGCACTTAGATGTACAATAACAAAGTGCAGGATCCATGTTCCTTTGCTAATAATTTGTAACCATGGATCATAGCATAAGTCATCAGATATTTGCTTTGACCATAGGTCTTCAATAAAGTGCAAAATAAAGGGTAATGCAAATGGATGTCACGCTAACATAGTCAAAACATGCTTCAAGAATCAATTTAGGCCAATTCGTTTCAGATATAATGTCTAGCCTGATTTGTATTCTTGTTTGAAATATTGATGTTTACAATTCACAGTGGTGACACCAAATAACCAATACACATTGGGTATCATATACTCAGTATCATATCAATAAAGTTTCTTTTGTGGTGGTATCATACGGATGTTCACAGTTAGACATTTGGTGACCTGGCATATAACCTTTTAACTTTCACCAGAAGCAACGTGGTTCTTTTACTCATCACGGGGCACATGACTACTTAAGTGTTAGATCCTTCAATGTAATCGTTGAAACGATGTCATATTCACAAGAACTATAAAGTTTGACCTCTGGTGATTGCAAGTGGCTTTTCAACTTCACCAAAATACATTCTTGTACTAAGTTTCATCTACGTAGCATGTTTGAAAACCGCCACTGTTGCCCTTCTTGATAAAATGTCTTTGGCATTTACAGGCAGGTAACAAGATTTCCAAATTATGATCTCAGTGACTTAAAATGGCCGTTGACCTTCATCGACGACAATAGGGTTTTTCGTTAATACTATACATTTATGTAGTTATTATGAGAAATATCCTTGATTTCTGAGTTTCGTTATTCCCCTTACAAGCGTCATAAAACAAATGTATACACGCATACGCATGAATATTCACGCCGTTATGAAAGCGTGAGATTCTTTGCCCTGGAATTTAGAGAACGACAGCCACATTAGCTTCTAAATACAGCCCAAGGTTTTCTTGTGAATAACAGTAACCATATGAGGAGAACGATGTTCCTCATATTTTTGTAACCTCTTCGTAATATCTCGGACTTGAGATCACCCAATACTGTTTGCAAATCTGTTTCAAGTATGGGTCACTTCATGAAACCAATCAACACTGTGTACACTGAAAATAGTAGTGTTAACAAAAGTATGCTATAAGAAATGGTGCGTGATCACCATTTTATCTATTGTTACAGGTTGGTCAAAAGTTGGGCAAGCCATTCTTTCCTCCTCCTGGACCAAATCTCGACGGGGTATTCCTTCCAAAAGATGCTGTGAATATTCTTCAGGAGGGAACTTTGAACGGAGAGAGTTACGTCGTTGGTTCTGACGCAGAGGAAGGGACAGTTCTCTTATGGATGTTGCATAGTGATAAGAATGTCAAACCTGTTGTAAACTCCACCACTCTTTCAGAAATCTTATCTACCGGAACCATTGGTGATGTGCCTATTGGTAATGTGCCTAATTCAATTGCGCAGAAGTTAATGAAGGTTATTTACACAATTGATGAAAAAGAGTTAGTGAATGAAAATCAAGATGACTACTTCCACGAAGTCTCTCAGTTTTTGGGTGATGTGATGTTTTTCTGCGGGGCATCTAAATTTGCTAGACTGGCGTCGCAATCGAAGAATGTGTACAGGTTTACAATGACGTACGTTCCATCAAGTAACGTGATAGATGTCAAATGGACCGGGGCTACGCATGGTGAACATGCACAGTTTGTGTATGGTAAGCCTTTCGAGGAAAATTTACTTGACAAGGGTTCGGATGAGGAAAGAAACATGTCTCGAAAAGTGATGCAATACTGGATAAACTTCATGAAAACCGGGTGAGTGATGATAAATGAGACTGAAGTGATGCATGTGAAAGTCAAATATCTTACGTTTAGTACGTAAACGGTTAATAACGGTTACGGCCATAAACGTCAGCGTCTGTTCCCTTAGATCATACCTTTCTTGGTTAATATTTTTTGTTTAATATAATCGGTATATCTGTTTTTCTAATGCATTTCCATACCAAGCCATGAAAAGTTGCCCTTTGAAGTTGCTTTTACGACCCTTAGAAATCAATTAAAGTACATAAATGCAAGACACACTTCCTTGTAACACATGTTTGCCAAGTTTAACTAATCCAAACATTGCCTCTCGATATGCCTAATTTGCACATGTTAGGGAGGTAGGTGTTGACTTTAAAACACAATTTGCGAATAAAAACTGTAATATTAAAGTTCCTAAATTTGAAACATATTGGTATATTTTGAGAAGGGTTAAGTAATAACATCTTCAATCAAAGTAAACTTGAATGAAGCATACGTTTCATCACAGTTTTATATCGTTTGTTTGTTTTCATCAAAGTTTTTTTCTCTTTAATATCCTACATAACCTACATAATATGACTGCATACGGGAAGCTTGAAAACTTTACAAACTTGACCTGCCTTGTACATGTTCAGTTTTGTGGGGGAGATGATTCACTTTTGATTGTTTTACTTCTATTTGGGTAACAAAACCGTACGTAATATTCTTTGTGAATATGTGAAGAACAGCAAATGCGAATTTAATTAGAACTTCAACGGGATGTTCGCAGTAATCTCTAACAATAACAAATGGGCTCATGCCGTTCTTTGAGAATCTCAATGAGATCATTTGGACCAGATCTACAATATTAGAACAGAACCACAAGGGAAAAACAAATGATGCATTGCTTTTCTTTTGTTGGATTATTGGGGGAAAAGGGAAACGTGGACGTAACCATCATTTCTGGAAGCTTTTAACTATAACATAAACAATGTGATTGCTCTATGACAATGTTGACCGTATCAAACAAACAATTGAGGCAGATTGTAATAAAGCAACCACAGAGAAAATGTTCCATCAAGGTTGCCTCTAGGACATTACAGGAAAGTGAGTACAAGAAACCGTTGTGAGATAACGTTCCCATTTTAGTCAGAAAATGGCAATATCTCCAAACGAGAGCAAGGTCTCATGCTATTTGTTGAAAAGTCTTTACATAATATCCCTCTATTCTATTTTAGACTAACTTCTCCACTTAATATAATAGATATGTTCCAAGAGGGTCATGATTCTATTTATCCAACTCTTACCTAATCCAAACTTGTCAAGCCGTTTCCTCAAGGGTGGGGAACCTCCGGCTCGCGAGACAATGTTATCCGGCCCACACGGCAATTCATAAATGTAATAAATGTAAATTCAATTCTGCGTTACCTAATCCATAACCATCGTTTTTTTTCTAGAATCAATCATCAAGATACGTCATACCTTATTCATAGCAGTGATATTTCCAAAGTTTGCAGACTCCAGGGTATCGTGTATGTCTGCGTCCATGTCCTATAATCTATAATCGGAAGACCATGCCGGAGGATGTTAATTATGCCTTCAGGAATATATTACAAACTGTAGGTTAATCGGTCTGGACCAACAAGTAGTTTTTCTTCTCTTGTCTGTTGAATACCTATCCAATTACTTAACTGTCCAGTGATAGGAATGGGCATGGTGAACACGATCAATTCGACATAAAGTTAAGCACACGAAAAAAAAAAAAAAATTGTTGAAAGGATAGGTTTTGCATGTGTTTGTGCGCCTTTATGTTTCCTACTAAAGACCAGACCAAGCGGGATTCCATACTTTCTCGGAGAAATCTATTCAAGAAGAACAAGAATACGAACGGTCAAAAAGTGTAAAAAAAGCCTTAAGGTAGTGGTAGCAGTAATAAAATAGATCATATAACAGTAGTGTTATATGGATTGTAGAGAAAAGACACATTTTGCGACATGATAGGACGGTAAGAAACACCTCACCGTAACCTAGCTACAGCTTTAACCCGATAAAAGGCCACACACATACATTTTAATTCCAGTTAAGGTAAAAACGAAGAATAAGGAGCAAGAAGCGTGGCAGTCATCCATATTTGTTAGGTATGTATGACCAAGGTCAAACAGCATCTTCCTGGTATGACAGTAGTGTTTATAGTCAGTAGTCACCCCTGTTACATCAAATGGGAAGTTCGTAGCTGATTAAAATGATTAAAGCCCGATGTGGATGTAAACAGGTGAGTAATTGGCCACAAAACTGAGAGCTGCAAACATGATATAACATAGTGTGACTTAAAATAAAATAAAATAAAATAAAATAAAATAAAATAAAATAAAATAAAATAAAATAAAATAAAATAAAATAAAATAAAATAAAATAAAATAAAATAAAATAAAATAAAATAAAATAAAATAAAATAAAATAAAATAAAATAAAATAAAATAAAATAAAATAAAATAAAATAAAATAAAATAAAATAAAATAAAATAAAATAAAATAAAATAATGGTCAAGTTACACAAAACAAACGGAGCCTACTATATGGCAGGGTTTAAACCCAATGTTCTGACATGTAAACGTAAAATGGTCCCCCTTTATACAGTTTCAGAGGAAAAATTTGAGATGGGTTGTGGGTTAGTGCTTGACGTTATTAGTATAAACAGGATTTCCTAATTTGCTTTCAACGAAATGTACTTTCTGTGAATTAGGGCACTTGATTGTCCGTCGTACACACGTAAACCATCCTGGAATCTAGCGAGGTTCTTGAAAATGCGACAGGCTACACTGTAGTTAACCATCGAGTAGGTTTTAGTGAACCTGAGACAAGTGTTCGACCACCGGACGCCCCCTTTTTACCATTCTGTTAAAAAGAATTCTTTCGCTCATTCCCTTGCAGAGATCCAAACATAGCCGAAGACGTTGACCACTTGCCACTCCCAGACTGGCCTAAATTCACCAAAGAGGACCAAGTCTATAAAGATTTGACACCCGACATGGAGAACATAAACATGAAGAAGAGAGAATGCTATTTCATGGATAACGTTTTCTTACCATTGAGGGATGCTTTCAGTGAGAATACTATAATATACTGTACTTTTAGAAGGAAGTTTATCTTTATTGAAGATAGTGGATAACAGAGCTACTAGTGAACGGTCATGATCTATTTAGCGCCAATAGTCGTGTTTACTCTTTGAATGCCCGATAAATCGCGCTAAGTTGCGATTACTCGACTACAGTCATTATAAGAAACCTGGTGATAAATATAGAGTGATCTACCAAAAGTATCAACAAAGCACTACTCTAGAAGTGTTATGTATGTATATTGATCTTGTGACAAAACTTGGAAAGATTTGTTATGGCTGCATTTTGGCAATACAAAAATGGCAGAGATGACGTCGTAACTGTAACCGATAAGTCGCTGTATTTGCGAAAACAGCAAACCAGAGGGTCGCTTATAAGCACTACTTGATAATGCGTTTATAAAAAATTCTGGTGATTTTCTGAAGGCACAGAGGGGTTAGGGTTGGGGGGTTCAATGTCCATGACCTAAGGAAACACCCCAAACGGCTGTCTTTTTATAAAATGGACATCTTTGACGTGTAAACGCAAGTAAAAGCTTACCAAACTTTCTTTAAAAGGTAGTACTTGAAAGGACTTTTATGAGCACCCTGGGGAATGTAGGCCTATCATTATTAAGTTTTGTCGGGCAGCTTGATAGAAGTTATTTTTGTCCATCCCATGCAATCCCTAACATTATCCATTGCCCCAACCACTAATCGTTTGCATCATCAAACCGTTCGGGTGCTAATAAAAATGGGTCAAATTGTGACTTTTGCAGTCGGTTTAGTATGCATCGGCTGCCATTTGAAAATAGTGAAATGCTTCATGATTCTTATGTCTACAGTTTTGTAAACACCAAGAGCTTTCAGGAGCTTCGGCCCTAGACCCAACCAAGGACCCAAGGGGTTGTCCCTGGACCCCAGAAGTTGCTTAATCTTACACATTTGCGTACATCTACTGTGAGGCCCATTGTCATTGGGTTAGTATTGCCTGGTCTCCCTCCCCCTACCAAATCATCCTCTAGACATCTTTTGTTCTTAGCCTGCGTTTTGACGCTTTTCAAAGTAACTGATTATATTTGCGTTCAGTTCAAGGTGGAGAAACCATTTCTATACAGTATTACTGCGGGGTTTGGGAGGTAACAAAACACCCTGGTAGCACATGTATAAAATCTGTGAAAGGAGTACCACATAACAAGTAACACACACTTTACTCTCTTCTGTTCCACATTTGGATACTTTTTACATCATTTGAGAAGACAACAGACATGAGATCAAAAGCATTTATTTATACGAATTTAGATGAACGCATATGTATATTTCAATGTCTAAAAGGGCAGAAATCGTGGTAAGTAGGTACACCTAAGCTGCTTTTTATGTTTAGGAAGGCACAATACTCCTTATCTGCTAGTTAAATCACAACCCGCATATTGACTAATTCGTAATCAGTAGCCTACATTGAATTTGAAAGCAGGAGAAAAAGTGAGTGGGCAATACGTTTTTAGATATTGCATAAACCAATTAAATGGAAATAAAAGTCCAACTTTTCCCCTCTCATTTGATAACCATGAACTTATATACAATACTTCTTTCCCACAGAAAATTTCAAAAGCTACAAGACAAGCGACGACGAAAGGTCCAAATGGACAGAGGAGGGTCGATGTGAATGGGAGGCATGTCACTTGGACGAAGAAAAGCCTTAATATGACAAAGGAAAAGTCATTTGTTTTCGTAAAGAATCCGAAACAAATGGATAGTAATTGAAAAGGGTTAATTTCATAAAATCAGCAGATCAAAAGTATGGTCAATTATGTCTTTTAATATGTCAATGACCGAACTCAACGTTGAAGTGCGATATTAATATACTTCTTGAACTCGTCAGTCGACATTCGTACTGTTAAATAGTTGTATTCTTACTCAATAAGAATGTTTGCGAGTATCGATACTTCAGCTTCGTGTTTAATGTAAGCTGGTACCGTAATCACTTATAAAAGACATTGACATACCGTAGTTTGTCTACCCTTTTGGCATTCCAAACAGTGCTGTAGTTGAGTCCCCACTTTCCGAGTCCAAGTCCTCACCAACCGAGTCCGAGTGCGAGTCAATGGTATTCGAGTCGGAGACCGAGTCACAGGGTTCGAGCCCCCTTTACGAAAAAGGGTACACTACGAATAAGAAGTCATAGGAATTTTGAAGTGTGCGGAAGAAAGGAAAATGAGTAGTCAGTGCTCTTGAGAGATTTGTGAAACCAGGGAGGCGGTACTAGGTGGAACATACCAACTCCCCAGTGATACTATCTAGGCGGAGCCCCACCGTAACTTAGTTGACGAGCAGTGTCCTAAGAAAATCTCTTAAAATGGCTCCTATATTTATGAAATGGCACTCTCCAGACCTTGTAAGTGCATCTAAACGACCTTCATTTTGATAAAGCCATGCTGTAGAAATTTGGCACTCTTACAGAAAAGGTAAGTTAACGTTTCGCTACAGGTGTAATCCTATAAAACACCTCTTAATCTAATCGACCGTCCTTGGAGAGGGATTCGTGAGGAGGGATGTGCCCCTGGCCACAGTTAAAATATTTGCACTTAGAAGGATCTCAGATGCAACTTGGTGCTTTGATTATTATACTTTACCTACTAACGTGTTTTAATGCACTAACATTTACCTTTTTTAATGTCTAGGAAAAGAACATGTTTTGTAAAACAAAGAAAAATGTATTTGGGAATAATAACAAAAATGCACACTATTTCGCCATGAGCCGGCCAGCATTGTTAATTCACTATACAGCCTGTTTTGAAGAAGTGTGGTACCTATTGAGTGCCATGATAACTTAGAGTTCAGAACTGCGGAGGGCAGCAAAAATTGAAATAAGTGTTGAAAATGTGTATTGATGGGTGTACAAAAGTACAACCCTCCTCCACTGGGGATAATTTATTTTTTTGTTGAACCGTGCCACATATACAAGAGAACAACAATGCAATTGAGGATGAATTTCTTCCAACATTAAAACCAGTGCAGGACAACCAAGTAGCCTGTTCGTAGGGTAGTAGGGAAGGTAGAGGGGCATTTACTCTTTCTAAGAAAGGTTCCGCGGATTATCTTTATTATTGGGTGGGGGGTGGGCTTAAACCTGAAACTACTCCCAAATGGGGTTACTACCCACTTTGCACAGACCACCTAGGGAGCCGTTTATTTAGACCTACTGTACTATTTCCTACATACAAGCACCTAGCGTGTTGTTTATTTAATATTTAGGCTACTACATAAAAGCAAATTATGAACCTAAAACTGAGAAACTCCACAGCGGGCGAAGGGGTCAAAATAGTGTTCGTATTGGAGAATTTTCCCTCCTTGACAAAAACAAAAGCTTAACCGTCGGCACGACTTCTCGCAGTTGAAAATACACATTTATCATACCTTCTGTTTTGGAGATGGCTCTCGAAAGGAATTGCAAAATTCTCCGACGGGGGCACCATGGGCCATGTCTTGTTCTTGTGCCACCTCTGGTTAAATGGTGATAGGAAAATAATTACGGTTGTCAGTATTTAATGAAATTGCTATAGTGAATTTTCTCATTCGTACGGATGAACATGGTCTCTCCAGCCCGCGGGTCGATTGTTCTCAATGCACCCCAGATGAGCTTGGTAGTTGTGAATTTCAGTGACATGCAAAAAGATCATATGTTAAAGTAGCAACAAGAAACCTACTAACAAAAATTACAGCATAAGCATACCTATATCTTCAAAGGTAGCTTCTAAACTCTTTCCTCGTAGGTTAAATTAGAAACTAGATTTCACTAAGTTTTTCTTCTGTCGTATACATAGAAGAAAAATGGAGAAATAAAATCAAGCGCGAAGCGAACTAATAATACTTTGTTTCCATGTTCTTCATGTGTAATGCACAGGAGAAGAGTTGTGAATACAATGAAAAGTATTATGTTGCTTTGTTGCAGGCAACGTGAATTACGATAGCCTACCATACTTGAGAGTGCAGGGCAAAAAAGGCGTCTTCCCGCATACTTAAGAGTTGGGGAAGGTCACCCCCTCTTCCACACTACTGTTCCAACACCTAACGAATGGAATTAACAAATGACTACGAAGACGACATGGTCTACTACAGTACTGGTAAACCGTTGCGACGTACGTGGACGTGCGTGAGGTTTAAATTGTACCCACCAACCAACCTTACATCAGGGAGTTGTTGTTTGCATACATGAAGTCCATTGATTCGAACAGGAACTTGGTGGTATTCGCTAATACCACCTCCCTGATTTGAATACCATTCAGAGTGTCCTCGACTCAGGGAGGTATTATTAGCACCTCCCTGCTCAGTTTCACGCGTTTACTTACCTATTTAGGCCTACACAGCTTATGTGTTTGTTCAGTGGCAGACCATAGAACTTACACGAATATCATCTGCCGCGCACTAGACAGCGCATATTGCAAAGAAGGATAACGTGTGGAGTTGTATGGGAACTGCAGAGAAAGAAGTAAATGCCATGTGACGAAGGGTTAAATGAAAGTAGCCAAAATTCTGCCGGTCTTGATCCCGGTCCCGGGGATTTTATAGAAAAGTCACGAGTCCGGATTATACCAGTTCGAGTCCGAGTCCGAGTCCTTAGAATCGTGACTCGAGACCGGTCTAGAGTACTACAGCCCTGATTCCAAAGAATACTTACCCAACATTCGTACTACTCATGCATCTTGACTTCATTTTTTTATGTACTGTAGTGTGTATTACAAGAGACATCTGGTGGCAACTCCCTGATATTGGAGCTATCGCACATAAGTATAACAAAGATACCAAAAGCCACCTTGCAGCTAAGTACGGCTCGATGTTGAGCCCTTTGGTACGGTTACCACAGTATTGATGTTTACAAAAAGTTGTGAATTTAGGTTGATCTTCTTCAGTGAGATCAAATTAATAGCTATCACCCTTCAACAGAAGTAAACTAACCAGAATTACAGAATAAAGCCAGGTATTTCTAATACCTTACATATATAGTAAATCTATTCGAAGCCAAAAGTGCTCTCTACTTAGTCCTTTCTTCCTTATCATCAATCATACTGATTATGTGTAGCCTTTTAAGGTACACAATTCAGGGTGAGAATGTCATCCGTTAATTTCATTGGATACATCCAATTGTCAGAAAGTTGTTCAAGACATCACAATTTCCACTTGCTTTGAACCAGTGTACATTAACATTGTAAACTAAAAAAAATGTTAGATTGGGAAGAGTGTTTGTGTTTCTACAGATTAAAAGTGTACGTTTATTTGAAAATTGATACAGCTATGCACCCTCCCGATTACCTAGCACGTTTTCTCACATAATATTGACGCACTTGTATCCTTCAATTATGTCAATCAAAATCCATTTCTATGTGTGAGCTATCGACTGAAAAGATAAGGAAATTAGACAAAATGATAGAAAGATTGATTTAATACGTTTGTTTGTTTGTTTATTTGTCCGATTTTGTAAAATACTCAAAAATATATTTTTGAGTACTTTGCAAAAGTGAACTAATTGTTCTCGAATGAAAAAGTACTCTAACCGGCACTTGGATTGCCAAAGGTTGAACTTGACTGTAGTGCCTTTTACTCCGGTTGCAAATACATTTACTCCGAACCTGAGAATAAGTTCTTACACCGGTAAGTTTTCAAAAGTAAGTAGTATCTGAATAGAGCTACTGACGACAGTACTTTAGTAATTTAATGGGTTTCATTTCATTAATACCAAATGGAAAATGGCAAGTTACTTGGTGTAGGTACCATAATGTATGTTAAGTTTACGGCAAATTAGGGTGACGGGTAAATTTCCTTCCAACATTTGAAAGGTTCCTCATTTTGGCAGACAGCACTGAGTTTTGGTGATTATTGTTAGATTTTATTGTAATATTGGACAAAATCAGTACATCATAATGTGTTTCAGACAATAGAAGTTTATTTTATACACTTTGCTCTTTATGACATCCGCTTCTCAAGCTGTTGAAATATTAGTAAACTTCTCGAAAAGAATGTGACAACTATTAACCTTGCACTCAATTTTATTGACGCTTTCGTCTTCCTTTCTCGACCTCTACTATCGCATCGTTGTATGACCTAGTGGAAATTCCACCCACCGTATATACCGTATGTTGCAAACATAATTAAGTGCCTTTGAAAACTGGTCTAAATGTCAGTCACCAACAACCCTATAACGTTTAAACGAGTTTGTCAAGTATGCACGTTAATATTTACGGTGTTATCAACCCTGAGGTGAAAACTGAGGTTGACGCTATCTATGGTAAAGATTCTAGCATTCAGTCACCAAGCTGGAAAGAAAACAGTGAATTGAAATTGACTGCTGCTGTTGGTTGGAGTGTCTAAGGCAGTATCAGAACTTTCATCTTCGAGTTGGGCTGTATGTGTGTCTGATAGTGTGTGTGTTTTTAGGTGGGAAGAAAGCCATATCGGCGCGGACTTAATCTAGTCTTGCCGATCCTTTTGCAGTATATAAGTGTGCTGCAACACGAGGTCTTTCTCTCTTCCGGCATACCGTCAAGCTGTACAGAGCAAGGGAAGAGCAGGTCCAGTGACGCTACTGCGGACAGTAAGTTTGTTTTACTTTTAGGGAATTGGTGGGTCAAACTTAGTTGTGAGCTGTATCAGGAACCTTGATTTGTGGGATGGGATAAGAGCTAGTCATATTTCACCGTATTGAGTGGGAATTATTACGGGCGTCAAGGACTGTAGCCATTGCAACGATGTATATATTGATCGGGCCATAGATGTAGGCCACATGAAGGTCCTTGAGTGTGTTAGGGTGTTTAGTTACTGTCTGGATGGATGCACTTTTGAAATAAATGGCGCTGTTTCGATTTGCACTAAACAGAGTGGCCAGCTTAGGCTGAACACGGGGTCATTGATCCTCTGTTAGGCTAAGCTAGTTGGCGTAACGAGTATGTAGCTATGGGAGATGTTATTGTTGTTCGCTGGGGTAAATCATTTTGTCTTTTGTTGTATCGTAGGAGTTTGACTAACTCCCAGGGGTGCTTTAATTGAATGCTTTTCTTTACTTGAGTGCTTTTCTCTGCTTTACCGAACTTCTGTGCATTACTTAACTTTGTGTGACTTTACATAGAGGTGCTTTACTTTGTTAAGCTCTACATTAATTTAGGCTAAATTATTCATCTTGCTTTGTGCAGCATTGGGGTGTATTGTACCAACAGCATATTAGCTCTGCATTGTAATTATTTATAAAGAAAACACAACCAACAGACCACAAGATTTAGTAAATCTAGCCAAGCAGGCACTGTTGAAATTTATATTCTATTTGTTTCTATTTGTTTATTTGTCTGTGACAATCCATTTGGGAAACCGCAATAAATTGGCGGGCCTAACCATTGTACTGGCTCACGACAAAAGTCTCAGCTAGGAGTTCACTTTTTAAGGCAGTCATTGATCTGAAAGTCCATCATACATCCCCTAAGTTCCAACTCTCCGATTTTCGTTCTGTATTTTTCTGTTTTCGACCAAGCTGTTGTGGAAGAGGTTGTGAGACTATCTATTAAGATCACACAATTTTTTATGTTCATTAAGCACTATCATATTCCATGAGAAATGACCACACTAATCCTCCGAACACGAAACCTGTTAGATATTCTCAATTTTGCCTTGTGGAATTTAATCACAAATTTGAGTTCTATTGTGTTTAATACCTGTCTTCAAGCATTATTATGTTGGTTACTGACTGTTCCATTAACCTGGAGTAGTTAAACTGTGTCACCTCTTGCAAAATTGAATACATCTCACTAATTGACCATGGATAGGTTAAGTAACTACCTTGAGATAATTTTCTCAGAAAAGGAGGGTGCATGGACTCTCACATCAAAGGATGTGAGGCGATGTACAATCTGTTGTGTAATCATGAGTTCAATCAACTGCAACTTGTTTGGTTTTAAAAGATCAGTAAGCACAGAAAATCAGAAAAGTTTACCCTTATCACTTATCAAAAAGGAAACAATATCCGTTACTAGTATTACCAGGAAGTGTCACCTACCTTTCACTGGGATAAGTCTGCTCGAGTTTCCAGGGTCACTGTAAGGCAAGAACCAAGATGTTAAAGTCTTAATACAAAAGGGGCACCTTGACTTAACTCTTCAGACCCAGTTAAACATCCTCGAGTCTAAGACTGTCCAACGATGACAAGTCCCTATTCCCTTTTTTGACTGAGTTTAGTCCACTTGTAGGTGTACCTCATTAGGGTCTATTTAAACAACACCGTCGCAGTAAAAACCCTTAAGGCTGGATTCGATGTCTAAAAGTAAGAAACCCGGGGTATACTGGCCACTTTCCTTTGAGATTTCCTTTGGTTCTCAGAAATCCCATGGATATAATATCACATCTGTTAGTCTTATTATAACAGTAGCTGCAGTATTTTCTTGAAAATGTAATTATGAAACTTATATATAGCCAACTTACAGTCTGGAACTTGAAAGTGAAAGTATAGTCTACATCCCTGTCACTTGCAATTCCACCTCAGAAAATGATAAATATTATCTAGCACAGTAGTTGACAAGTAGTGACTTCATTTGTGATGCACTCCCTCCAGACGGCATTGAATAGCTTCCATTCAATAGCTTCCACACACAATAGCAACTTCTTAGCTGCTATAACGATAGAAGTTATGTACAAGTATGGATAGGATGCAGCACCTGTAGAAATATTAATTAGGTCCTCATACCACATGTGCTAGTGAGCAGCATGTCCAGTAAAGCAGCAAGCAGCACTGCAGGCTCACTTCATTGCAGCTGTGGACCACGCCTAGCAAGGACCTACAATCTTGCTATATACTAAATCTACAGTGCCAGCAGAGAGGATATTACAGTTACAGAATTTTACTGTACTTAGCTTACATTTTTTAAAATCACCATTTACTTATCTTAGTCCTACGTAGTTATTTCAATGTGTCTATTTGGATACTTAGCCGTCGCTCACTTTTGCAGTTAGCACTATCTATCCATAGCTGGTAATTAGATGCACGGTAATGATCCCCATGGTATATCGCATGTGGAATTTGGCTCAGTCATAGCCAACTCAATTTAGGGCACTCCACTTTACCACTACCGCTGTTTCAAGCTTATATCTAGGCGTGGACCGAGCCTAGCAGCACTGAGAATGCCTGACTAAACGAGGGCTAGGACTGGTACATCATGGAGGATTAACGAACAAATTAGGAAACAGGTACGGCAAGCCACTACCTCGTTTCTCTAGAGACATACTGGCTGATCTGTTTAGCTAGCCTATGAAGTACCCATGGACGTTATTGTTCCACACAGTAGGTTACTGGAAGGGTCGACAGAAGACGAAAAACAGAACTCAGTCACACCCGGAAATTTCAATCGTATGTGAGATCATTTATTTGATCACCATTCAATTCTGAAGAAGAATAAAAAGAAAAAGAGCAATCTTAAGTAAATACTCTAGGAAACCAAATTAATTGTCACTAAACCCCTAAACTTACATCCATTAAGTCCCTTTAAAGTTTCTGATATCACCGTAATGAGTAACAGGCTGGCCCAGCCACATCCTTCCTCACTACAGTACTCTAATCTGATTACCAAAGATCCGTACATACACTTTTCTGATTCGGCACAGCGTTCTCAGTTTCATGCAAATAACACTGAACAACCTGACATTCAAAACCCAACATGATGTTCTGCAACTGCATAAATTTCAATGGCACACGTAAAGTGTAATTTACACATATGTAAATGAATCATTGCAATAGTAATAAACTTACTACCGTGACCGGATGTAACCTAAAACAGCAGCCTCTGGTGTGGTTCACTGTCACACACGCAGGTTAACAGAACAGTCTTGTCCAGTAAGATTCCTAACGAGTCATCAACACTAGAAACTGTAAGCAAAGTGGAAACCCAGTGTTTTCAGCTTAATTTATACCCGTCAGGTAAACTTACGCCGGCACTTTAGCGGCGTGCCATTTTGCTCTGCTTCTACAGTGCTTATTCGAACAAGAGCGCCCTCCAAACCTGACACTTTCTCATTTTCGAACGAAACAGTTACTTTGGACTTTTTTCCCGATTGATTGCGGGAGGGATATGGTCCCAGTTCCTCCTTTAATCAATAAGTGTATCAGCCTACAGGCTGCATGTTAAAACAGGAGTTAGTAGTTATAGTGACAGGTGTGTTTTCAATGTACCTAATCCAAGGATCCCACTTATTTATAAACACACTAATGTACGGTTTCAAGCGTTATATAGACTTGCAATCCTTGTAGTTCAGTAGCCTACCTCGTAAATAATCCTCCGTCCAACCAATTAAGTTACAGGTTTGGTGTTCCAGTGACATGTTTGTTGCTTGCTTGACTACGTAAAGTTATTTTATTACATAAATCGCAAGGTCCCAATGGTTCAAGGTACGTGAGTTGCATTGCCACAATTAACACATACTCTCAACCGTTAACCTATACCTGCCGGTACACACAATGACTTTTGATCCCTTAAAAGCCACCGTAAGTAGCTCAATACAAAATTTATAGTAGACGACAAATGTCTTGCATTCGAATACAAACTGGCACAAACCTTCATAATGTTATTAGCGCAGTGCATGTCACGCAGATAAAACCGAATTCCCACGAATGCATAGGTTAACATTAGCGCGAGTGTAATTGTTCTCGTTTAAATCTTTCTTGTTCTGATTAACTGATTGGAGATGGTTCGTTTTATCTGTCTTCTTTCCTTCCTTCTCTCGATGCGTTCTGCATTCACAACAACACAACCTACAGTTACATTACAAGATGGCACCGTTCTTCAAGGTATCAAGGAGGAGTTTCACAGCGATTTATTACCGGTGCACAGTAAATTTGGATCATTCTACGGAATACCATACGCAGAGCCTCCTGTCGGACCGCTGAGGTTTAAGCCTCCCCTTCCCAGAAAGCAGTTGGAAAGTCCATTTAATGCCGTTAAAGTTGGTCGTTCTTGTGTGCAACCAGATCCTGAAATTTACGGTATTCGATTGATAAATGAAGAACGTTCCGAGGACTGTCTTTTCTTAGACGTGATAGTACCAGAGACTACGGTAAAACTATTCTTTGCATTCATTTGGCAACCCTAATATTTAATAGCATACCGTCGATCAATGTAGGCCTAAGTAAAAGTATGATCACCACTTTGTCAAAGTATGGAGGTCACGAGAGGGAAAGTGATTTGTAACATAAAGAGAAAATCTGCTGTGGTCATACCTTACCGTGGTCAGGGGTGCTGCAATACAGTCAAGAATATCTATTTCACGGGTCTCAGCATTGTTTGGATAAGGGAGATTTAGAGACACCGACATCCGTAGGCCTAAATTTTCAGGTAATTGTTTCGTTCCTTGACGTGAGGTCAACGAGAGTTTATATATCAGCTGGCCGTTGGCGTAGCCAGGATTTTTGATTGTGAGGTGTGGCCAACCGCAGGACCTGATCGCCGACCTGGGGGAGGGGTCAATGGGGAGGGGGTGTCCCCCTCTCTTTTGAAATTTTTTTGAATATTTAAGTACCCTCAGATGCAATCTGGTGGGGGGCGTACGCACCCTGGATCCGGCCTTGAACTGTCATAAGAAAAATTATGCTTAGCAAATCAAAGGTTGTCAGTACATTGGTGTAGTTGTGTAGTTAGGCCTTTCTCGAGGGGTAGGCACTAGCCTGTGCAGATTTTTCCGGGGGTGTTGGTGTAACTCAGTCATAAGAAAATGTCAAATTACCAAAAGTCATTATAACTGAACATGGCCAATAGTTTCGGCTTCAGAATGTTAATAAAGCCAGTTGAGCACTGGCATAATTAGAGGAAATGGTCCTCTCTCCAGAACTCAGTGACGTGACCAAAGTAGCGATATATCGAGATAAAATACTTTGATGTATAGAAATAGTAAATCTAGGCTATATCTCACAGTGAATAGGAGTAAATTTTCAGGAAACCAGTGTAGGGCCTGGTTTTATGTAGTTGATTGACTATACGTAGTAGAAAGCTATAGCGATTGTGCTATTGCTAAAGGTTTTACCTTTTTTACAACACAAAATTGTAAGTCCTCAAGCGCATAACGCTTCCAACTCATCGGAACACTGGTCGTACTATGCGTTTGTAACAATTTCATTTAAAGGTCAAGAGCAGTCGCCCCAAACTTATTTTGAAGCAACAGCTAAATCTCACAATTTTCTTCTTATTTCTCTTCAAAGTATCTTTCATAATATTTTAGGACTTCAGTATTTCATATTCAAGGTAAACCAATCAGTTACTTCTAGTAAATTTCACAGTTGAGGAGAAAAATATTGTCACATGACTCTAAAGAGCCAATCATGAAACAGGACAGTCTACTACACTACTTCAAGTTGGGGTGACTGCATTTCCCCTTTAAAGTGCCACGGCAACTTTACCAAATTTCTTCCGAATACAAATACACTGAATAACGGCGTTTTCTATTTTCATCGGAACATCAGTCGGATAGGAGGTGTGCTTTGTTTATCTGAAGAAACTCATGTCATGAGTGTTTTTCGCCTGTCTGGTCATACCGATGAGACATTTGTATTGTCAAAGCTAATATAAAAACCCCAAAAGAATGTTTTTCACTTTACCAGGGAGATAACCCGTCAAGGTTCATCATGCTGCACTCGAGAAACTTCCTAAAACAAAAACATATCCTTCTGTAAATTCAGGAAACTTTCCACACCTACAAAGAATTAGCGTACTTTATTTTGGAAAACAAATTTTTCCATCCAGTTACAGCCTAGCTTCTTTCACTGCAATTGTATCCTTTGTAAACCATTCATAGACGCAGTTTTGTGCTATGTAAATATCCATTCACCCGTGATATTTTTAACCGTTAGGCCTACTGACACAAATTAACTCGACATACAGTACCTGAAGAGAAGCATTGAATCGTACGTAACACGTTTAAATCATTCTATCAAGTGAAGTAATGCATTGGGGAGGGTCTTAATTGTTGTTATCCTGCAACGGATTTGTTTTTCTCTATTGCTAGCTATGCACCAGCTTATCGAAAAATACGAGAATCATTCAGATTTCACGACTGGTTCACCAAATTTCTACGTGACAACTCGTTGGCATTCTATCGCCGACTTTACCCAACCCCTACTGATGAAACCTGGTACTTATCTCACACGGTCGAAACGCATCCAGCAACAGCATACCAGCTATGGCTTTCTACCAAGTAAAGTCACTCTATACCATTAAACCAGACCAATCCCTGGTTTCCTGATTTCTTATTTTAGTTACCATAACATGGTAACTTGACGGTTCTAGGATACATTATAGGTATCTTGTATATCCCGACATATCACCACTTCAGTCACGTAACTGAGTTCTGGAGAGCCGACCACTCTTTTTAATGCTATTTTTTCAGAATTCGATTGGAGGGGGGCATAACCCCCTTGGCGGTACAGTTCTACAATTTTTCAAGGGCACACTGAGTCTCAACGTGGCATGCAGTTGTCTGTTTTAAATGTTTACTTTTTATTCTAGGAGCGAGGGTATGAATTTAGTACCCTGTGTTAAATGTGCACACAGACTTTCGCCTCGGAAATTGGTAATTTACAGAAAGGAAAGGAGATTTTGCACCATCCAAACTTTAGGGATCACCTTGCAGGTTCTCATTTGTCAGTGCTCCACATTTTAGTGGTATGAAATTTGCATACGTCTAATTTTCATCCCAACTGAGGTGAACATTTCCATTGGGGAAGGGGGATTTCCCCTCCAACCAAAAGCTTTAGGCCATTTAACCCCCCAGTTCTGTACAATCTTGTATGAATCCTGATGGCACTGAAGGCCCCCGTACTAGCCCCCTTGTATTGGAAATTACTAGTGTACGTTCTACACAATTGAAACGGGGCAAGCCTTTTTTGCGAAATACGCTTCAATATTTTTTCATGGGATGAAATGTTGCGCATACGTCATATAGGCAATACGTTACGCCTTAAAAGTTAGTATGTAAGTATTCTAGAATGCAGGTGTTCATAGATATGCAAAAATAGGTACGTTGGTTTTACTTATAACGCACGCCGTTTAAGGTGTGACTTTCGTCGTATCTATGCGTATACACATTTACAGCAAAATATCATAGTGTGAATTATTTCTTGCAGCCCGAGAAAGCTCACGTTTTCGTAATGATTCATGGCGGAGGTTTCACCACTGGTGCCGGCCAAATGGCGATGGGCGATTTCTTGACATTTGCTGCCTATAGTAACGTCATCGTCGTGACGCTTAATTATAGACTGGGACCTTTTGGATTTCTCACGACTGGTAAGTTCTTCCCTGGAGGGAACTTAAAGGACGAAGTAAGGTAACTTAAAAGGTATAGTTTGTCCTCAAATTTTCGTTACTGTGAAACAAGTAGACTAGAGGGAAGCCGTTAGGTAAGTGTGGAAATAGAGCTAGAGTATGGTACTACTCGACGTGGAAAGTCTTAAAGCACGGCCCATTACCATGTACAGTTCGTGGTGCAGATAACTGATGTTTGACGCAGTTGTAACCAGCTTAAAATGCGACTTAACTTTCATCTTATAACAAGGATTCGTTTGTAATTATGTTAGTCACATTCACCGGGGAGGGGGGAGGATGTCGGTGGCGTAGCCAGAATTTCTCAGGGGGAGGGGCATGCAGAAGGTTCTGCCATCGCCGGCCTGTCCATGTCTGGGAAGTTATCAAAATGGGAAAATTATTCAAAAAAGGAAGTACAAAACTGGAAAAGCAGCTGCATGAACAGCGTGGTTACGATTTTTATACCCACCTGTACCCATTCTTAGTTTCTGAAAATCTTTTAAGTCGCGTTTCTGATTATCAATGTTTGTACCCTTTTTTTTTTTTTTTTTTTTTTGCACAGGCGATGAGTTAATTCCGGGAAATCTCGGTCTCCTGGACCAGCAGCTCGCTTTAAAATGGGTAAACAAGAACATTGCAGGTACCGTAAAGAATTCTTATTTCACAGATTAAGATACTTAAAGTTACTGTGGATCAAATTGGAAATATTATTTTTCTGCTTTAGTGTGCCAACTGATACAACCTTACATTAATCACAAAATTGACCATGCACTTATCACATAAAGGGCCATGAAAAACAGGAAAGGTGCGACTTTTTCTTCAAATACCGTTTCCTAATTTCCTTTAAAAGGAAAAACCAGTCAACCTAACTTTCACAAAGTATCCTTCATGACATTTTAAAAAACAAAATAATATTTTGTATAGACCTTTTTCCAAATAGTAATTACAAAGGATTGTGGGATAGAGTTTTTGGTACGTGTTGTGAATGTTAATGGCATTTTACAGTGGCCAAAAAGGATTTGAACGAAAATTCTATCCCACAGTCCCTTGTAATTGCTATTTGGAAAAGGTCTATGCAAGGTTAACAAAATGTTGAAGAATTTAACAATCCAGTTGTAAATCACCTAAATAAAATGAGTGATATGTACCGTACCTTTTTTACTGGGGTAAATGCACAGCTTTAAGTTTTTAAGGTACAAAAGCGTTCTGTGCTTTGCTTTAGATAACACCTCCTGACATCGTGTCACAAAGGTGACGTACATACTACATCAAACGGTCAATTGTTTACATGCTTGGAGTAGGGAGAATACGTCCACCAAATGTAGAAATGTTACATCCATGAAAGTATTTGCATGCTTCCAAAATATGTCGTATTTTAGTTTGTATAAACTTTATACTTGTAGCACACAGTGGGACATAATTTTAATTTCATCAGCATTAATGTAGCCATATGAGTGACAAAGTTTTACATTAAAATAGCAAACGTAAAGAAATGGACGAGAGCGGGCAAAGGGAACTCATGAAAACTAAAAGAAATTTAAATTTGTTTTCCCCTTCCAAAACACTTACACAAAAAACGGCACTATGGAAACGTAGACATAACATACAAAGACAATGCGAAGAACATACAAAGGAAATGGCTGAAACTCTCAAGTGAATATGACGTTTACTTAGGAAGAGACTATGTTCTGTATACATCGCACACTACGTGCAAGCTAGTGACATATTGTAGCCCCTTAAGGCAAATTCCCAAAAGGAAAATTACCTGACGGAAAAGAATACCACACCTACTTTCTACACTTAATTTTTGAGCTTTTTAACACTTATGTGTGTATATACGTTATTTCAGAAATTTTCCTAAACTTTTGAATCCTATATAGTGTTATTGTACGGAAGCATCATTTCCCAAAAGGAAAACGTTATGCTTGAAGTCATTATAATGCCCTTAGCAGTACATGCTGTTGTCAACAGTATTCCATAATTCATCATTTGGAGTTATAATTTATGTGTTTCTTTGCAGCATTCGGCGGAGATCCCAAGAAAGTCACATTAGCAGGCTTTAGCGCTGGAAGCAGTAGTGTAGGACTCCACACTCTCTCACCTGGTAGTAAAGGCCTGTTTCGAAATGCGATTATGCAGGTACACTTTCTTTGCGTTTTGCCGAAGACGAGATATAAATTGAGTACTTAAGAGTAAATTGACTTTAAAACAATCTGAAATATTTTTGGCATTTAATTGGCAATCATGAATAACCTACTGTTTCACAGTTTTGTTTGCTACCAATAGTTTTACTTTTTCGGGTGGAGAAGAAAAACGCAAATCCTTCATATTGGTGTGTGTATGAGAATCCGTGTGCAAAGGACAAGAGGGTTGTAAAGAACAACTTTCAAGAAATTAGGGAATATAAATCATACTTGGTGTTTACATGTAAATTAACAACTGCCATGCAAGGTATGCATAGACAAAAGCACAGTAAACATGTAAACAAAAGGCGCTGTTTTCAAGGTGAATCCTTTAACTTAATTTCTGTAGAAAAGTCGGAACTGGTTTGATTTGATCTGTTTTAGCTAGACGAAAATTAATCATATATATATATATATATATATATATATTATATATATATATATATATATATATATATATATATATATATTCACCGTCAACTTTGTGCTGTCACACGTTTCTGCATCTCTTCGGAGATCCGCTGGCGGGTTGACAATTGTGTTCGGCTGAATTGCATCAATTCTGATCTCTGGCAGGGCTTGCATCAAAGGAGAACTAGTGCTGTTCCCAAAATAGGTGCCTGCTCAGGAGGTGAACTGCGAGTGCTTCATATGGGGTTTGAACAAAGGCCAAACCATCTTGGCTTCATGGCTCAGTGGTTAGAGCGTCCGCACTAGCAAGCGGGAGGTCCCGAGTTCGAATCCCGGTGGAGTCAACATTGCTTTTTCACCTCGCCCAGATTTTTCAGCTTTACCGACTCAACTCTACATACATCGCAGTTGCCGCCAGTGTTTATTCACCGTCAACTTTGTGCTGTCACACGTTTCTGCATCTCTTCGGAGATCCGCTGGCGGGTTGACAATTGTGTTCGGCTGAATTGCATCAATTCTGATCTCTGGCAGGGCTTGCATCAAAGGAGAACTAGTGCTGTTCCCAAAATAGGTGCCTGCTCAGGAGGTGAACTGCGAGTGCTTCATATGGGGTTTGAACAAAGGCCAAACCATCTTGGCTTCATGGCTCAGTGGTTAGAGCGTCCGCACTAGCAAGCGGGAGGTCCCGAGTTCGAATCCCGGTGGAGTCAACATTGCTTTTTCACCTCGCCCAGATTTTTCAGCTTTACCGACTCAACTCTATATATATATATATATATATATACCGACCGACCGACCGACCGACCGACCGACCGACCGACCGACTCCTGTTCAGACCGGTCTTGGAAGACCGGTGATCGACTGTTGCAAGCATTTTGGCTTGAAAAAGTTTGCAAAAGCCAATAGAGTTCCTTTGGGTGTTTGACCGTGCCAGTATGCACCAGCGTATTGAGAAATCGCGGTCATTCCGCCTGAGAGACAAAACATGTTTGGAGACCTCCGTTTCTTTTTCGTGACGTTCTACGTTGAAAGATTTCTTGTGGTGTTATACCTCTCCTTAAAGGGGCCACCGGACGTGCTTATGTATGTGTTACGTTTTTACTAGTAACTTCGGCCTTGTAAACGGTGGCTGGTGTAAGGCATTTCCCTTAAAGGGGGCAAGAATCTTTGACCCTGCAATTACAGCCATGAATTGGGACTGGTAGAGCTTTCTTAGAGAGCACTTTGGAATATGACCCTCTATGACGGATTTCATGTTTTCAGGCAACAACTGTAGCTGACTTTCACAGTGTTTTTGTTGAAGATTTTTTGCAGCTTATGACCCGGGGAAGTGTTTTGCTAGGAGCTTGAGGAAGTTTCTACCAACATTTGATTGACTGTTTTGCTATACGGGAGGTTGAACCAGGGAGCTGCCATTGACCATATAACCTTCCTATATCTTTGTCTCTTCGTCAATGGCAGCTCCCTGCTTTGATTGTCTTTGGGCTTGTAGGCTCCCACCTAGGTACTGTAGTTTGTGGTGATAACCGTTAGAATCCAGTGTCTGTTGGTAGGCAGGTCCTGCAGCATCAAAAGCTGTTGGGTTGCAAGAGAGCTCGGCCACACGTTTGTTTACTGCCATGGGAATTATATATATATATATATATATATATATATATATATATATATATATTTCTCTAATTCGGCACTTAGGGGGAAAGTTGTTGTTGAAAAGTCGACCTTAAGGGGAAAAAAATTTTCGGGTGACATATAAGTTTCCCTCCTTGTTACCACACAAAGAGTGTAAATCCCGAAACGGATAAATTAGATAGGTCGAACGTGGTAAGATCGACTGTAAATGTAGGTCGAAGAGTAAGTAACTGATTCGATCTGAATACTAAATTACAAGTACTGGCATAGCCCTCTTAGATTTACAAACTAGATGCCATTACTTCAAAGTTGTCAAATTTACGGACACCTCGCTGTTAACACGAACGGATGGCTGGCCATTGAAATAACGTTAATGATATGTTTAGACGTTAGGGCGAATTTATTTCTTATGTATTTTATTATATTTTTTTCGACCTACATGTACAGTCGATCTTACAACGTTCGACCTATCTAAGGTTTCGGGATTTAGCGTTATATATATATATATATATATATATATATATATATATATATATATATATATATATATATATATATATATATAGCAAATCACTTTATAGCTGTCTGCGCAAAAACCAAAATGCAGGAAGAGGAAGATGTTTCAAACTTTCAAATGTGACAGAGTGCGGTGTGATTTGTAAATGTAATGTGCAATATGTTGGGTCTATTCAAATCAGTTTAAAATTCGTTTTTAGAAATCATAACTCAGATATGCTGCATGGAAAAGTAGGGGTAAGTTAGCAGTTCATTTTTAAGATTCTCAATATAATCTCAAAGATATGCAGTTCATGATTAGTGAACAAATTTTTAACAAAAATAACGTTGAAAACATTTTACCTAAAAGAGAAGGGTACTGGCTTGGCCAGTTGCAACCGGCTCATCAGTTAGGGCTCATCATAAGAAAAGAGTTTAACAATAGAGTAAGCTTCTTAACCACTTTTTAGCTTGGGTTTTAGCTTGTATAATTACGGTTTTAGGTTTTCAATTCATTTTATCGACTGGATTTCTTTTTTATTATAAGGTACAGCTTTTAATCACCACTAAGCTTGCTTCAAGACATATTTTTATAGTTTAGCTTTCTTAGTTTAGTCTGGATAGGTATCTTGCCAGTAGACTTATGTTTACTTCTCTTGGACTTCCTTGGGCGCTTTGTACAGGAATTTCGCATTGGTACTTTTATTCTCCTCTTCCAGCTAGTGTGTTTGTCAAAGGTTTCTATTATGATTTAAGGTTTAGGCTTTTAAGTTGCTTGGTTACTGAATCTTTTACATGCTTTGACAACCTGTTTCTATGCTTCTACCGTTCTTATATATAACTGCATTAACTTGCTTTGTGCAGTCTCGCTGTAAAAGTCTGAATAAAGAGACGAAAGCTCGGTGGTGAAATGCATGTTACAACTTTCAAACCTGCAGTCGACTCTGTTTTATCGTTTTACTCCGTCATATGATTCTTAAAAAGTTGAGTCTTTTGAATCCGTAAGGATCCTGCATGTTATCCAAGGAGTATTACTGCTACCAGTAACTGTACTCTTAATATATCAGTGCCGGATCCAGAACCTAATTCTAGGGGGGGCAAAGCATGCGCAAGAAGTATGGATCTTTGGGGCTTATTTTAATTTTTCCCTTCCTCTGAAAATTCTAGGGGGGGCAATTGCCCCCTTTGCCCCCCTTGGATCCGGCACTGTATATATATATATATAAAACATTTAAGTCCGTGTTATATATATATATATATATATAAATATATATAAATATATATATAAATATATATATATATTATATATATATATATATATATAATAACAACAAGAGCAACGGTAATGCCTTAGCAGCCAACATTGTATTGAAAAAAGTTACGAATTTCGTAATTTTTTTTCAATACAATGTTGGCTGCTAAGGCATTACCGTTGCTCTTGTTGTTATTATTCTTTATTTGCCAATACACGGATATCGCTATCATGCTACATATATATATATATATATATATATATATATATATATATATATATATATATATATATATATCGTAGGCATATTGGAATGGTCCACGTGCTGGTATATTAGTAAACAATAAAAATAAGCAGATAAACACAGTGATGCCTGGTAAAATACCAACAATTTTATTCTATCCTTATATTTCGGACAACTTTGTCCTTCTTCAGATGAGTCAAGAGATAAACTACTAAATGGCACAAAAACGAAAATACACCAGTAAGACACTGCTTGAAATACTGTAGATTAGAAAGGAAAGCGATGTCTTTGTTAAAGGAGTCGGCTTTGTTCGTTCCAAGGGATATAATCAATTCAGTCTCCCTGACTAATCTTCTTGCAGGGGATTTGAAATTGCCTTCTATTATGGCGAAGTTAAGGTTTGAAAGATTGTGACCGGGAGAGTTGAAATGCTTGGCAACGGGAAAGCTGGGCCTGTCCAAATTTATGCTACTTTTATAATTGTTAAATCTTAGGCGAATGATTCTCAAATCTTTCCTTACATCCTCCAAGCTCCTTACTGTTGGGAGCATAGGCAACAAAAAGTGTGGCAAGCCTAGGTGTCAATTGTGTCGGTTCATTATCACGGACGAAACATTTACTCATCCCGACACTACTTGCAACATCCGTCCCCCTCCCCTGGACTGTGACACGCCTAATGTTGTATATTTATTATGCTGCACTTTGTGTGACAAAGGCAACTATGTCGATTAGACCGACACCAAATTTAGGCTGAGGTGTAATAACCACAAGAAAACTTTGCAGGATAATTCAATAAGCTATCCTGTATCAAAACATTTCAGTAGTGAACCAAACCACTCTTTATCTAATTTAAGATGTATTCTGCTCGGTTCTAATTACCTGTCTGTCACTCAAAGACTCAAACCTGAAAAGCAAGTGGGTTATAAAACTGTTCACATATACCCGTGGCCTTTACAAGGACCTGGGCATTTTAAGCGATTTTCCCTCTGTGATTTACTACCCTCGCCAAGGGGTTTCAGGGGCGGATCCAGACATTTCGAATAGGTGGGGGGGGGGGGGCTGAAAGCCCCCTTGAATATTATCCTAGATTAACATTATACTAATTTTCGCCTATTTGGTATTGTTGATGTGGCAAAAAGGGGGGGGGGGTGATGCGGGAAAAGCCCTCCCCCCACCTTAGATCCGCGCCTGGGTTTAACCCCATTGCTGTGTCTGTTGTTTGTAAATTAACCTTCACTTCACATTTTGCGCTGAAGGACACAGGGGTGTCCAAAATATACGCTTTTTGTTACCGTATCTGTGCTCTTGTATTGTAATCTTTGTGGTGTATTCTAATTAATTATATATATATATATATATATATTTACATATGTATATATATATATTATATATATATATATATATATATATATATATATATATATATATATATATATATATATATATATACATCAAGTACTTTGGGGAAATAACCAACTGGGTGAAGGGCATGCTCAGAAACACTGGGAGACTTGTTGAGCATCTGCTATACATAAGCAGATTTTTTTTTATTTGTTTCCGAAGGCCGAAGGAATGTATGCGATGGTGATTTGTGTGTGTATGTGTGTATGTGACTCTTTTGCTTGTAAACACGCTATCTCAAGAAGGCTAACTCCAAGGGATCTTATATTTTGCATGTAGATTGCTCATATTGATAAAATGATCCCGATTGTTTTTGGTGGAGGTCAAAAGTCATTTAAGGTCACCAGAGGTCAAAGGTTAAAACCTTGTAAACGCTATATCTCAAGGAGGATAATGGTGAAAGATCTCATACTTACCACGTGGATAGCCCATATAGAGTGGATGATCGCTATTGTTTTTGGTGGAGGTCAAATGTCGTTTGGGTTCACAAGAGGTCGAATGGTAAATACCCAGGAAATTGCTTGTAAACGCGATATCTTCAGAAGGATAATGTGAGGGATCTCATACTTAGCTTGTGCATTGCCCATATTAAGTAGATGATTCCTATTGTTTGGTGGAGATGAAAGGTCATTTGGGGTCACCAGAGGTCAAAATGTCAAAAACTTGTGAGCACAATATCTCAACAAGGGTAACTGTAAGGGATCTGATACTTACTTTTTGTATTCTCTTTATTAAGTAGATGATCCTTTTTATTTTTGGTGGAGGTCAAAGGTCATTCGGGGTCACCAGAGGCCAAAAGGTCAAACCCTTGTATAAAACACGGTATCTCCAGAAGGATAACTTAAAGGATCTCACACTTGACATGTGGATTGTTTGTATTTAGTAGATGATCCCTATTTTTTCTTGCAGGTCAAAGGTCATTTGAGGTCACAAAAGGTCAAAACCTAGAACCATTTTAAGGAGGATAACTATGAGGGATCTCATACTTGACCTGTGGATTGTTCGTATTTAGCATGTAGGCCAAGGTCATTTTGGGTCACAAGATTTGAAAAGGTTTTGACCTTATTAACATGATATCTCAAGTTGGATAAATGTGAGGAGTCTCATGCTTGCCATGCGGGTGATTCATGTTTGTTACAATATATTCATATGGCGAGGAATAACTGAGCCGTCTTGGCTTTCTGGTTATTTCAACTTGTAACGAAGTGGTCGGGGAGGATGCTTCCAGGAGGGTGAACGAAACCTATTGCGGTGTGTAGGACTCTAGTAGGACTTAATTGTTAGGCTATCGTTTTATCTTTTATTTTTGCCAGCTTTTCAAACGTAAAGCCTCAACATGACAAGCGTCTAATTTGAAGATCGAATTGACTATAGGTGCCCATTTCTATTTAATTTTTGGCTGTGGTACAGTCTAAACTTAACAAAAAGTGATAGCCATTTGGCTGTGCCCTTTGTGCCCTTTTTGATTCTTATTTCGAGCCCTGCAGTCCCTGCGACTTCAACTTCCTAAGAGTATCCTGTCATACTTCAAACAGAATGACTGCATTTAACAAATACTATACTCTGTTTTGTTTCTATTTCCAAGAAAATATGTAGGCATATTGCTAATTTATCAGAATAACAAATATCCTGCATACAGAATATATATTGGGAGCTTTCCAGTCTTATATGCTACCTACTATAACATAAGTTGTACAATTGTTGAGGAGAGCAAATTGCTCTACTAAAAGACTCCGGGAGAACAAAATATTATTTGTGCTTTAGCGACAGTTTTGTCCAGGAGAGCAATTTCAGTGTGTTGACGATCCTAGGAAAGTAATTCAGTGCTTTCTGGATTTTATGTAAATGAAGGTCTGTATATATATATATATATATATATATATATATATATATATATATATATATAGGCACGTGCCTATTGAAGTTAATGGCCTAAGGTCCATGTGCATCTGTTTCGCATACCATTCATTCACTCATAAATAGATAGGTAGACAGAGAAAGAGAGGTAGACGGACACAATAATATATATGTCCGTCTGCTGATCTTAAAAATCTGTTTGTGCCACAGAGCGGGTCAGCAATTGACAATTGGGTAACTAATCGTCAAGGGGAAGAAGCCAAGCTGGAAGTGAGGACCCTGGCCAAGTTAATTGGATGTAGTCCAAAGGATATCGAAGAGGACGCAACATTGCTAGATTGTCTAATGGAAGCGTCTGCAGAAGCCATTCTTGAGAACATTTCTAAGGTGAGCGAAAATATGTTACAACACAGCATGTGGGTTGGAAGTAGGTAATGTAATGCGTCGAGAAGAACCAATTGAAAGCAACTTGAACCAAAAGAAAATCGCCTCTAAGTTTTTAGACTCGAAAGTTTTATGTTCACTTGTCCTACTTACCCTGCTTTGTAAGAGACTTTAATAATGCTTTTGGAGGAGGGAATATATTTTTAGCCCCTTTTATGGCTGAAAGGCATATATCAGTTGGAAGGGTACCATGTAATAAAGATCAGTTTTTAGTACATTTCGTCCTTCACACCATGTAGCAATACTTCTTTCCAAACTGAAAAATCTCATTCCAAGATGGCTTACTTTGGCCAGGAAATACCCCCAGTACTCACACCAAGACTGCAATGCAAAGTGAGCACATTGCCTCAGATTCCTTCCGTTTTGCTTTGGACTTTAATCTCCTGTATGTCCATGAAATTTCATATTACTGTTCTTACTGGAACTTGATATTTGAATATCTTTGCATATTGGTCAGGCATATAACTACATTATATAACTACACGACATGTAGCTTATAGGGTATGGCAAAGTAAGTTACTAAATTTTCCATTCAGCAGTGCCATTGTCGTAGAGAAATACGATTATTTATTTGATGAATGTGCCGATATGATATCACAGCTCTGTAGCTCTGATAAATAACATTTCTTAGAAAATCGCTGTCTTCCAAACGCAACCGGCTTTTGAAATGCTGTTACTCACGTCCTAAGAGAGAGATAAAAAATTATTTTTTGAATTCTTTGAACTTAGCCATTGGCAATCCCTTTAAGCGTAGTGCGTTTGCATCGTTATGACTCCATTTAAACGAAAGACAAAAGACATAAACAAGCCACGTTATACGGACGATTCTTTCGACCGATATGGCTAGTACGCTCTTTATGACTGTTCCATTTTGACTTCCACACACATGTGCTAGATTCAAGCAGCCCAAACCTTGGTGATACTTAATTTAAGCGTGTGTATCGTGTCTTGCTTTAATATAGGTTGGTCAGGAGTTAGGCGATCCGCTCTTTCCGCAGCCTGTTCCAAACGTTGATGGTGTGTTCCTGCCAAGGGACGCTTTGTCTATCCTTGAAGAGGGAGATTTAAATGGAGAAAACTATATCGTCGGTACAAATGGCGACGAGGCAACGCTGTTTCTTTTTCTGTTACTTCCGGACAAGGAAGTCACACCGATTATAAATTCTACTTTGCTTCCATCAGTTCTGGGCACTTTAACACGTGAAGTACATGATCCAATTGTCGTTGAATTAATAAAAACATTGTATACTGTTGACCCAAAACATTTAGTAAACGAAAAGCGAGATGACTTCTTCCATGAAGCTGCACAGTATCTGGGAGATTGGATTTTTATGTGTAGTGCTTCAAAGTATGCCAGATTTGCATCAAAAACGAAAAATGTGTACAGATATACAATGACCTTCATTCCCACGAATGATTTGCTGGATATAAAGTGGGCAGGGGCTGGTCATGGCGATGAGGCACAATACGTATTTGGTGCAGTTTTTCAGGAAAAGTTACTCGACAGGACAACGGATGAGGAAAAGGAGATGTCTCGCAAGGCATTGCAGTACTGGACAAATTTCGTGAAGACTGGGTGAGAACAACACTTCAAGTGTCTGAATGATAACTTCAACTTGAGTGCTAAAATTTCCACCATAAAACAAAGTTTTGTTGGAAATGAGAGATTGCTAGATGTTTACATAGCAAGACTGGACTTTGTGAGTGTGAACATGAAAAACAACCAATATGGCACTCCATAGTAAGGCTCCTCTTTCATTTAATTTCCTTCGGAGATGGGGTGAGTGTGAGGTGTGTGAATCAGAACCTTTCTTTGTAAGGCCTTAACAGAACCATTACAAGAAGATTTATTCATGTCATAATTCTTCAACTGCTTTTTTGAATGCCAAGTATGGGTTACACATGACAGCTTATTTTAAGAGGCTTGCTGACTACCCTCGAAATAAGTCCCCTTTGCCTGTACGTGTTGGTAGGAATACATTCAGTTCTTGTGAGGGATCAATATTTTTCACTTCTCTAGTGGTACTTTGGGACTGCACCCCTACACATGTCTCAAGCCGTAAGTTGCCCTCGCACTGGAAAACTTATCAAAGAAAAATATATCCCGTCCTTATCTGAATTTAAATGTTTTATACTGACTCACTGCCGTTTTCTTGGAGGTAACTCAAAATGTGTTCGTTTTACTTCAATTTAGTGATCCAAATACAGCGAAAGAGGGTGACAACTGGTCTCTTCCAGAGTGGCCTAAATTCACCAAGGAGAACGAGATCTTCAAGGATTTGACTCCAGATATGAGCAACAGATACATGAAACAGAGGGAATGCTATTTTATTGAGAATATCCTCCCTCCACTGAATGACGCCTTGAGTAAGATTCTTGTCTCATTCACGTAAAGTTAAATAGTTACTGTCATTATGCAGAGTGTGTCTTTCTGTCTGTCTGTCCGTCTGTTCTATAATAAAGAACAAATGCGTGGACTCTGGAACGGTTTAATATACTTACTATATGTAAGTATGTCAACTACTTCGTTTTTAATTTTTTGCCGAAGGCGAAAGGAACCTATTCAATCACACGAGTGTATGTGCATGTGATTGAGTGTATGTATGCGTGTTTGTGACGCTTGGCTTGTAAACACGATATCACGAAATAGCAATGATGTATAACATTCACACTTAATATATAGAATGATCATACTTAAAGAAAGATCTCTAATTGTTTTTGGTGGAGGTTAAAGGTCATATGAGGTCAAGGGAGGTAAAAACCGAAAACCTTGTAAACACGATGTCTCTAGGTAGGAAGCATGGGTGCTTTTTATACTTGGCATGTAAATGCATTATAGTTAGAAGATGAATCCTGCTGATTTTGGTAAAGGGTATTAAAGGTTATCTGAGGTCAAAGGAGGTGAAAGTACGAAATTCTTAAAACTTGTTTTAAACACAATATCTCAAAGTAGCAATGATGGACACCTCTCATACTTACTTTGTAACTTGACCATATTAAAAGAAAGAATCCTCTTGTATTCAGTGGGGGTCAGAGGGCATTTGAGGTCATCAGAGGTCAAACTGAAGACAAAAAAGCTTGAAAAAAAGCTGATATTCCAAAACAGAGATGATGGATACTTTTCATACTTGGTATACAGATGTGTTACTTTGAGAGAGAGGGAACCCTATGGGTTTGTTGGAGGTTGAAGGTCACACGGGGTCTTTAGGGATGAAACTACGAAAACCTCGTAAAATGAATAGTCAGTGGGCAGCACCTCCAAGTTGTGTCTAGCGTTTTGGGACTAACGAAAAGTTAGAGCTGAATTTTTCTACCATTCCAGCGATAAAATTACAGAGAAAAATATTTGTGACAAGCATAACTGTTAAAATAATAATTCAAATGTAAATTACCTAAATATAAAACCGAGAAAAAGATGCTGTGACAACAGTATGATTAGAAATACCATACGTTTAATGAATTCTTTGATGGCGTAGCGGAAAAGTGCTCGATTTCTCACACAGACGACCCGGGTGTGAATCCCTTCTAAGACACGTTGTTTTTTCCATTTTTTGTTATTCAATTTGTGGTGGGTTTCAAAGGTCATGTGAGGTCAGCAGAAGTCAAATTAGGAAATCATTGTAAAAATGATATTGTCACGAAGTTTAAATTTGAGGGCTGAACCTCAGTGTAACAAAGCACCCCTTTCAGCAAGGCATCACTAAGCCTTTGGGCCTTCTGGTTTACTTTTGCACTTAATAGTTGGTTTTGAGGAGAATAACTTTTAGGTAAAATTCACTTCAAAAGAATCATACAACTTCATTTAACTGCCTCCGGCAAAACCAGGCATGTGTAACCAGTTGCCTTTCTTCACAGGAAAATTGGAAAGCTTGAAGACAAGTGACAACGAAAAGTCAAAATGGACAGCAGAGGGTCAATGTGAAGGGGAGTCATGTCATGTGGAGACGGAAGAACCTTAAAGTAATGAAGGATAAATACTATAATACAGCTTAACAGACGTTTGCTTTCATTTTAACTGGGAGCAATTTGAAGATAAATTCATTCAGTTATCGAACTCTTCAATTTCTCCCTTTTAATATGAACTCAGACACTCAAGATCGTTAGAGGGAGAGACAATAATGTGGATATTATAACGTAATAATCACCGAGAACCTAGACTTACGCAGCCAACACAGCGTTTGCAAATTTCGGGAATTTCATTCATGAGTCCTTGTGCCTGGTAGGTGTTATTTTGTATATGTGGCACTGGTTTGGTACGATAGAAAACTTGGGAGATTGATTTGCAGACGGTTGAATACGACAACAATTTCGGCCTGTGCTATATCTCATAGGGATCAGTGGCTCGACTAGCTCGATAAGCACTAATTCCTCTTCTCTAGCTATTGCCACTTCAAGTATTTCACCGACAATATGTGGATCTATCCAGTGGCGGAGCAAGGGAATTCTGTCGGAGGGGGCAAGAATGGCTTGTGAGGGGGCTTTGAGGTATGTAGATGCCCTATGCCTCAATACGGTAAAAACCTAAAACGGGCGCGGACAGGCGATTTGAGTCCGTCGGGGGCCCTCTGACTATATGGACGCTCCGCCACTGGATCAAACACATTATTGTGAGTGTACCCACAACCATAATTGCCGAGAACCACTACAACAGTTTTGTAACAAAACTAATCATTGGATAAGATAGGATTTATTCTTAGTTGCGGATTCAGTTGATTGACTGGGCAGCTGGGTATTATGTGGTCACTATAGTCCTTCAGTTGACGAATAGTTTACTAAGATTTCTTGGCAAAACTGCACCACTCAATGCTAGAAATGGCTCTTCCAAAATACTTGAAAGATACCATGCATTCCACACTACTTAATTTCCCCATGCTTTAGTTCAATATGGTTTGTCTACCCCGAACATTGATTGGCGAACCCGAAGTTGATGGTGTGTGATTTAACAAATATGTCTGTCTATAGCTATAAGTTATATGTACGTATAACATATTATAATCGTTTTAGATTGCTGTAAGTGGTGGTAAGGATTTTGTTCTATTGGCAAATATATCAAGAATTTTACAAAACTTGTCATCACCCTTTTTGAAAAATTTAAGACTACTAGGTGACGAATAATCTTTTTTGTGTCGTAATTAACTTTTAATTACAAATATTTTTAAACCGTAGGCAAGTTTGGTTCGGGAAGTCGCCATACGTTAGGGAACCACTGGATCTAGCCAACTACAACCTCTAATGTACTGCAATTCCAGTTATGGAATAAACGAAACCGAACTTAGGTTAGAAATCTCTTGTCAGCTTGAATTAGGCTCAGCTGATAAGACTCATTTCTTTCTATGACACTTGCATAATTTTATATTTTTATTTATTTATATATTTTAATAATTTTAACTTCCAAACTAAGGGTACTTCAGGCTATATTGATTCTTTTACGGTTCTTCTAGAATCTGTTCTTATAATGGCTATAGAATAGACCCTTTTCCAAATAGCAATTGCAATGGATTGTGGGATAGAGTTCTGGTAGGCGATGTTGTTGTCAATGGTATTTTGCTGTGGCAAAAAATGATGCACACCAAAATTCTATCCCACAATCCTTTGTAATTCGTATTGGGAAAAGAGTCTAATGTCACTAGCTTTTATAATATTCAACGTATTTTACTGTCTATAATTTGTTTGTGGTAGCTTCATTAATTATAATTCATTCTCTGTTCTACAGGTTTGATTTTGTTGTTATCAATGTTCTATGCAGGTCTTGCTTTTAAAGTTTCTCATACTCCTCAATATTGGTTTACAATCTGGATTACTTTGGTTCCTCTATTCATTCTCCAACTTATTTTTACGTTGTTTCCATTGTTGTACCCTTGCTTTATACATTCTTTATGCTCACTTGTTTATGAGAGGGCCTTGGGATGATAAGAAATTTTGTTAACCGGGTGTTACCTTCATTCCAAATGTTTATGTATGAACTCGTCAATCCATCCGTCCGTCTGTCGTCCACCTGCCCACCCAAACAACCATGCACGGACCCAACTATCCACTCACCCAACCACCAACTCCTGCGTCCCTCTCTCCCTCCCTTCCCCTGCCTCTCCCTCCACTTTTACCCTCCCCTCCTCCCGCCCTTCCTCCCCCGACCTCTCTTTCACTCCCCTCCCTCTTTTACCCTCCCCTCCCCCGCCCTTAAGCTTCCTCCCCCACCCTCTCTTTCACTCCCTTTCCTTCCTCCTTCCCCTCCTCCCCCTATCTCTCTCCCTCCTTCCATTCATCATTCAATCATTTAAAGAGATTGCTCATCTTTGAACACACTAAGTTGCGTTAATGGAAAGAGTACTAAGAACTACAAATACCCATGGAAGTACTACCTCTGAGGGTATGTACTTCCATTCTAATATCGTAAAAATGTGACAAAGCCGAAGGAATCGTATTTTGGCGTTCTGCAATTCAATAGCCCGAATAGTGTAATGCAACTGTGCTGCATGTTTCTCCCCCAACCCAGCACTGAACGTCCATTGCACACTGTTGAAGAGAGCTCCTACATCAAAATGTGTTTCACACAAAACAAGTTCAACTCGTATGTTAGTACAAGGTTATACGATATGTTTGTATTGTATAGAGCTGGGCTGGTATTAAATTTTTCGAAAGCTTCAAGAGGGAAGACGGGATGTTTACTGACAGTCCATAATTTCGAGTTAAAATCAACAGACGATAGAAACAAGTTCAACAGAGATTATAGCTCAGTGTTTTAGCCTGTCAAGTGACGGACCTGTTTTTGAACAGACGAGCTTCGATGCATGCAGTGTGGCTGCTGTACACCGAAGTTCAGCTCACAATGGAGGTCATACTTATAGGTAGCACGCCCTCATCTAACGTAATGTTTTTTTCCTTCACAAATAACACCAATAAAAGACACTGGGATAACTTTGGTGATATGTTACCAAATAGGATGGGTCTTTTGTCAACTTGATATAAAAGCAAATTAAATGAAGTATCACTGGTCGCGAAATGGGGTAAATTGAAGTAATTTTCGTATATTAGGCTTTGACTGAGTAAAAAGGCCCTCGGTAAAGGTACGGAGGCTTTGAGCTCCGCTACAGAGCAAAAAATCTTCATGGTTATGATACGGTAAATTGAAATTGGCATGAATGGCCAACTTGCAAGCTTTCTTGTCAGGGGTAGCTTGTGCCTGGCGAAAACTTCTACAAGGTTTTAGTGACCACTCAACCTTTTCAGATTAGTGTGTAAGTCAACGGAGGATTTATTGTAGTTATCCTAACTATATCTGGAGGAACCACAACCACAAAGATACCGACTTAATTAGACAGTATTAAGGCCTCTGTAATCGTTCCCGTTGAATTTTAACTATAGCGGTGAGTAAAGTCGAGATGGGTCGCCTTGCCTGTGTTGTCTTTGTGTTCTCGCTGTATTCTGCCAAAGCAACAAAATCTACCGTGACATTAAAAGATGGTTCTGTGTTAGAAGGTGTCAACGAAGAATTCAACAGCGATTTGTTACAAGTTTATGATAAAGTTGAATCATTCTACGGAATAACTTACGCAGAACCTCCTGTCGGACCTCTGAGGCTTACGCCTCCCTTCCCCAAAGAACCTCTGGGTAGTCCATTTGATGCTGCCGTTGGATAGTCCATTTGATGCTGTCAAAGTTGGTAGTTCTTGCATGCAACCAGATCCTCAGACTCATGGTGCTCGATTGGAAGAGTTTTCCGAGGACTGTCTTTTCGTGGACGTGATAGTACTGAAGCCGACGGTGAATTATACATTCATTTGACAACCGGCCTGCTTCTGTACCGTACTAGTGCTTTTGGTCACTGTAAGTAGGTCCACCACCATTTTTGTGTAATCACTACTTGGTCAGTATCGATTTTCCAGGTTTCTGCGATGTGCCGTTTAAGTTGAAGCAATAATTGTTAAGATAAGTGGAGAAGGGACAGGCATGGGGGAGGTAGGGTCGCAGGGGGTTATCCCCAGTCAAAACTTAGGTGCGGCGGAAGTATGCTTCCGCCCTCCTCAGTTCAAGGACGAAAACCCCTTATTTGTTCCTTCTGTAAAAAAATGTCAGAACTTTACGGTAATTTTCCATCAAATTTGCCCAATATGTTGCACCTCAGGAGAAAGAAAATTCAGTCACTGGACACTGGTGACTGGTTTCAACTGGTAACAGATGGAGCCAGTGGAAACCAGTCACCAGTTCCAGTTGCTTAACTGAAAGTTTCCTCTGCACCAGGACGATAGTCCGATACAACCTTCCGCCCCTCCCCCCCCCCCCCCAGTCGAGGATAGCCTCTTACACCTATAGGCAGGTAATTCAAAAACACCTATAAGTTTAGGCCTAGGCT
Source organism: Holothuria leucospilota (assembly GCA_029531755.1). Lineage (NCBI taxonomy): Eukaryota > Metazoa > Echinodermata > Holothuroidea > Aspidochirotida > Holothuriidae > Holothuria > Holothuria leucospilota. Next base: position 27,050,052 of record CM055972.1, on the reverse strand, counting down.
AAATATTGTGGTAATTGCTTCCTTTCGACGGATCCTTGGTGTAGGGTGCCTCGATGAGAATTTACACATAGCAGGATATACCAGGCAGAGTACAGTACAGTTTTTTGCAAGGACACACCCGAACCCACATGTAATTATTTGCTTTAACCATTGACTATTTCATCCTTCGAGTGAGAGTCAAATTATAGTAAGCTGATGTAAATGAAGCGCACAACGTCTTACCTTTGGGAAGCATCAGTTGTTCGCAGACTTTCTAGATTTTCAACCAGGCTTCACGGATCAGCCCCTTTATCTATATATGTATCACGTCTTCGACACAAGTGAAAGATTTTCTTCAATCTTAGTGTTTGTCTGGGCAATGTAAATTTCGTTCACATCCCACCCCAGGCAAGCATAAACATAGTGTCATGGGCATTTTGGTTCCTGTTTAATGTTTTGGTCATTTTTCAATCCCTCACCCTGCCCGTTCATTTTTCTCGAATTTCGTATTGTTTCACTATGTTTACGTTGGACACAACCTAACGGGATAAACTCATGTTGCGATATACCATAAAGGCAAGCAGTCATCACCCTAAAGTACATTTTTGATATGGGGGTATCAAAATTCTCAGTTGGTTCCTGCTGTTTGATTGACATCAAAGTTTGAAAATTTAAATGACGCAGAGTAACTCACACTCCACACAATGCAGTGTGGATTACACATTGTAATCTTGTATGCTTACCGGGACATGGCCTGAAGTAATAAAACAGGTTCGTCTCTGCTTAAGGAGGGTGTTTATACAGTTATGGGAGGAGCCACAAGTTGCTTAGTTGGGAGAATTGGAACTGTCTGGGATGACGAGAATTGTCCTTTAAGTTGAATATCTTGTTCATGTAGTAAAATGTTGTGCATAGGTCATAGACCACACGTTAGACATTATAAACTGCTAAGGGGATTCTTGAAGGGTACTTAGATATGTTTAGCAGGTATCTAGATATTCAAATAGGTCTATAGCCTATCTTATAAACATGTTTTCTGCTACTACCGCTTTTCCTTCAAGCCCGTAGCCAAGAGGGGGAGGGGGCATGGGGCGAAGTCCCCTGGAAAAAATTCGTCCTAAGAGATCAAAATTACCATTGCCTTAATGCATTTTAGTGTCTCGCCCCCTGAAAAATATTTCGCCTTCTGGAAGCGTTTTCGCCCCATTCAGTACCTTGCTCGGCTACGGGATAATTTTACTCAATGCCTGCTGTTGAAGTGTGATGTAATTCATACACATTGACACATACACATACTTACAACAAATTAAAATGAAGTGAATTATTTCTTGCAGCCCGAGAAGGGACACGTTTTTCGTATCTATTCATGGAGAAGGTTTCATCTACGGTGCTGGGAAAATGCCGATGGGAAATTTCTTGAAAATAGCTGCTTACATTAACTTAATCGTTGTGACGTTTAATTATAAACTTGGGCCTTTCGGGTTCCTAACGACATGTAAGTTAAATGGACTTGGAGGACGAAGCACGGTAACTAAAATTTTGGGTAGCGGTAGATTAATACCCTGCCTGGGGCAAGATTATTGACTCTTTATAAATTCACAACGGAGTTTTCTAAGAGTTCCTAAACCCACGGAGGAAGGTTTTGTACCCACGCTGTAAAAATGTCTAAAAACTGTTGTAGAATTACAAAACAAAAATAAAGAAATAGTCATTCAAAAAGGAAACGGAAAAAAGTGCTGTCAACTTTTTGAAATAAATTGACAGCACTTTTTCTGTTTTCTTAATATGTATGTCTTTAGTTTTCGTACTGTATATTGTTACAAGACGACTCATCAGGAACACCAGATTGAATCCGTCGATGAGCGAATGGAAAGTTCCAGAGAATTCAACTTCAACGCAGCCTTTCTAGAATTGTCTAGAAGTGAGAACTGTTTACGTAATGTGCCAATTATAGCAGAGGCCTGGCGACACTTCTAAGAAATAATACCATTGTTTACTACCGTGCATGCAAGGAACGTTCTCGTAATTGCTCGACTGTGTGCACTAGAAGTTTCTGTTAAATTCTGGAGATTTCTCGATTGAAAGCCTAGCGTATAAAAGGAAGTTCAACAACTGTTATAGGAGAGAGATATCATAATACTTCATCGAGACCAGACGCTGTCATACTGCTGTTGAGAAGTTATTCTCTGATCGAATCACCTGAAGCCAGCCACTGACACTGCACACTTGTGATAAATTGCCTTACGCCGTTTTTACACTGTGTATTGAGATTGTTATCATCCATCATCGCCTAGCCTTGTCATTATTCGCTCGTGGAACCAGTTCCTACGCTACAGCACGCTGCAGGTCTACTACTGTACCATCGTCGACGTGCATGCACTACCAACCCTTGGACCAGACCAGAATAACATTAAGTAAAGGATTGTGAGTAAATCTAATTAATTATTGTAAATTTAAGTAAGATAAGGAGATTGTAAATAATCATTAAGTTGTTGAATTTTAATCTCGTTCTTCTGTGATCTTTCGCTGTTATTGGTTTGACTTGCGACCTCAAGCCGTAACAATATCTACAGAAATTTTTACAGTGCATTAGCGTTAATACTACTTGATAAGTGTAAGTGAGGGACTGGGGGCGGGTGGGGCAATACTGACAGATTGTATAACAAAGTTTAGGGGTTTAAGTGGACTTTGTTCTCAATTTTCGAAAAGTGAGCGACAAGTTCTCAGCCTTTCCTCGCCCCCATGATGTACACCCAAGCGTCGCAATGTCTAACCCCTGCTTAACCATTGGCTCCATATAGTTTTTCTTTGTGTATGCAAAACTAATAGACAACTTGAGGGAAGGCCATGCAGGGGATCTACTCCCCTCGAAGCCAAGTTGCAAGCTGTCTCAGGCATGCATTCGAAATGTGTTTCTTACGAGGGTCAGACACCTACAGGCAGTTGCCAGATCAGCGGTATCCGAGGGTCTAGCTTGTTTAAGGGGGAATATACTAGGTTTATTACTGACTGCAACACCATCCCACAGGCCGAAATAAAAATAGTATTATTATCATCATCCTTTATTTTTCACCAATGAACGCATTGTAAGAGGTATGAATTTTGCATCATAACAAAATTGGAAAGTTTCTTGGTGTCCAAGTTACTTCATAAGCCTAGAAGGCAACAGGATTTGCCCGCCTGGGGGACCACGCTCTCAGTCCCGTAATTCGGGATTTTTATTGAAACATCTGTAAGTTTGGGGTCTATTGGAGAAATTCTGAAAAAGTTTAGTCTTTATAGAATCATCTGCCCTCCTTAAAAACAAAAACAAGTTAACTATGGGAGCGACTGGTCGCCGTCTGGGATTGTAGCTTTCGTGCCCATTAAGGCTACTGGACGAAAGAAACCAGCCTTGCCTGCCTGGGGGCCCATGGCTCCCACCTGGAGCCACCCATGTGCATGAGTTTCAAAAAGTGAATTCCTGCTTGTAGTAACATCAGTTCTTGAAAATGAGGGCAGCCAGCTACCTTACTTTGAATTTTGAACCATTCTTCATTAAAACAATAGTTTGAAAGAAATGATAAAATGAAACATCTTTCATTTGTCTTTCATGTTTCAACCTACGGTAAAGCCAGGAGACCGGCAACCTTAACGGGCTTGATCCCCCACCACCATAAAAAGCCTGTAGCAAGGCAGCTGTGGTCATAGGCCTGATGTTCCAGGACGTACTATAATTCTCACGGTATTTACCTGGAAGTTCTACCTGCTACCTGGGACTTCATGGTAATACGCAGAGCAAGTGAACAGCCACATATCACACATATATACATACTACACTAGTGTGGTAGAGTAACTCATTGATCCAATCTCGGTGGTGCGGAATATTACAATTGTTCGGTGTTGTACAGGGGATCAAAGGTCATATTTTGATAGGTATATACAAAAAGTTTTTGATGTGAGCGTTGGAACCTAAATATAAGGCGAATCAAGATCGAGTAGAGCAACGCAATTTTTGTATGGCACAGTCTTAAACAGCTTACAATTTGGGGTTTCGGTTTGTAGGCCTATGTATTTAGTCAGTACGTGTGACTATAGTATGCACTTGGTCACGGCTTTCGCTTTTGTAACATGTGGTGAGGCCAATTTGCTGCAACTTTCTTAGCGGTGGTCAAATGCTATAACGTTATGTCCTCTCCTTACTGTATACCTGGTACTAGGTAGTTGTGTCAATATTAATACCTACTGGGAAAACGTACGTAGAATTATCCTTCGAGAGCCTCAGTGCAAACCTTAACATTCTCCGTCGTCCCCAGTCACAAACCACACATCCAATCATTAAATCGTTAGTCAGATATAGACCAACAAAAGGGGTGAAATTGTGATTTTATGATTTTTATTTTTGCAGCCTGCATGGTGCGCATCCAACGCCATTTGCAGGTAGAAAAACGCTTCATCCTTATGGTCACAATTTTATATACCCCAGATCCTCCGGGGCTTTGCCCTATAGGCCCCAAACGAATGCCCATAGACAACAACGTGGCCCTACGACGGGCCCTGGAGGGCAAACACGGGAGCGCGTTGCGTCACCAAGACGACTCCGGCGCAGTTCAGTCCTCTTCTGCATGTTCGGGAGTTCCTCCGGCGGAAAGTTGTGCCCCCAAATTTGTAAAGCCTGCTGAAGCCACTGCCTCTGCTGCCACCGTCCTCCGTGTAACGATGGAGACGGGAATGAAACTCGATGGCACCTTGGTCGTAAAATCGCTGTCAGAATTGCAAAGTTTGTCGTTTGTTCTGCGTACGGTTATCTACTTGAGCAACTTGAACATAGTACACGACGCAGGCTAATGCATTGTAGACACTGTTTCCCGTGACAGTGATTGTCCTGGGTGTAACGAAGTAGTAAGTTTGAGCTGGGATATACTGCAGGCACATCCAGAATATAAAGCATGGTCTTACACTAGCTTATATCAGGCAACACTCAGAAGGCCCCTACAGTGAAAAGTAATAGTGCGTGCATGCCAAATGCCTCAGTGTATACATGTCACTGTCATTCTACCGCAGTATAGCAACCAGGGAAGGCCAGCATCAGCAAAGGAGCGTAGCTAGGATGAAATTTTTAGGGGGGGGGGGCTGGCACCGCCGAGGGTCAGGCTTGTCAAGACTATCTAAGCGGAGCGTCACCATCGGTTGGCGCGGAGAAAATTTTTGGCTTTACAAACCCTCCAGATGGCCGGAAACGGCACTTTCCACGTGTTTTGAGCTGCGTGTACCCAGCCTTGAAATTCGAATCTCATGTCTGCCATTTCTCAAATAATGGGACAAAATCAATCCATGAAAAAAAGTAATACACAAGGCCGCACATACACTTTTTTGCTAGGGGGCAAAAAGTGGGCATTACTGACCTATGGCCTGGGGGAGGAGACTAAAGGGAACGGGTGTCTCCCGCCCCCTTGGCGAAAATTTATAATTTCAGGAGGACGTATAGAGAGCAAATAGTGCAATATTTGAGGGATTTCAGCTTTAAAAGGAAAACGAAAAGTAGTTGTGACTAAGTGTGACAAAAGTCATTTTTGACAGCGTGGTGGATATGATGTGAAGCATGACCTCAGCCATTGAACTCCGTTGTGGGGAGAGTTTAAGGGAGGGGAGGGAGTGTTATTGGTTATAAAAACGTTTTCATGACTAAACTGGCACGGTTTAAAAACGTTTTTAAGCCATTGATAATTGAAGGTACCTATAGCAACAACAGCAAAATTGCAGCTATGCATAATCGCGCGTAGCGCGAGAATTTTAGAAAAGTAGGCTAGAAATACATCCTAATAGAGCTGTAAATGATTGGTGGTGTGTACAGATAAGTATGAAAATATTGATCTGTCTATTTGAAATTTTTTAAGTTCTATCGTTACGATCACAGCTATTTCTTATATTTCTACTGCGTTTTCTCTGTACATTCTCAAAGTTGGAAACGGTGCACTTTGAAAATTCCTGGGGGTAATTTTGCCCGCTCGCCCCCCCCCCCCCGCTGTGTACGGCCGTGGATATCATTTGAGCCATTTTTGACAGCGTGGTGGATATGATGTGAAGCATGACCTCAGCCATTGAACTCCGTTGTGGGGAGAGTTTAAGGGAGGGGAGGGAGTGTTATTGGTTATAAAAACGTTTTCATGACTAAACTGGCACGGTTTAAAAACGTTTTTAAGCCATTGATACTTGAAGGTACCTATAGCAACAACAGCAAAATTGCAGCTATGCATAATCGCGCGTAGCGCGAGAATTTTAGAAAAGTAGGCTAGAAATACATCCTAATAGAGCTGTAAATGATTGGTGGTGTGTACAGATAAGTATGAAAATATTGATCTGTCTATTTGAAATTTTTTAAGTTCTATCGTTACGATCACAGCTATTTCTTATATTTCTACTGCGTTTTCTCTGTACATTCTCAAAGTTGGAAACGGTGCACTTTGAAAATTCCTGGGGGTAATTTTGCCCGCTCGCCCCCCCCCCCCCCGCTGTGTACGGCCGTGGATATCATTTGAGCTGAGATAATACAAGAATCATACTGAATTATGCATCCCTTATCATTTGTCCTGCCTGCAATTCTCCCATATTCACCTTCTAGTATATATCTGTTACATTTGACGTCCATCACCCTATCCATAGGCTGCATGTCCACTACTCAGTTACATATCCCCTAGATCATACCATTTGTCTCCAACCTAGGGTTAACATATTTATTTTCTAGCAAGGAGGACATAGGTCACTGTCCTGATGTAGGGGTCTAATGGTGTCCCTTTCCCTTTGGAATTTTTTCCGGTTTTTAATGGTGTCTAGATGCAAAATGGTTTTTTGTCACAGACTCAAGTCATCGGTATATTACTTGGTCAGACCTATAATACCACCAGTGAATCTTTCAAACTATTTAACCCGCAATGCAGAAGTAGGGATCATGTGTGACAGACATGAAATCCGGCCCTTGTTGGCAATTTTACAAATCCGCCCGGACGCCAGTGCGAACTAGTGAAAAGAGGACTTGTCGAAAACAATCGTTCTACAGTGCACTTGTCATGGGCAAGGAGAGACGACATACTTGTTAAGGGCTGAAGAATTATTCGAACGCAGTACCTTACCGTACGACATATTTTGTGTATGATACCGTATAGGAATGGTCGTGTAAGAATGGTCTTCAGTGTATGGTTGCCATGTTTTCAGTAAATCAAGCAGCCATCCGAAAGGCAGAAAGGGTCTAAACCTGACACGGTCACATCCGAATCTGTCGTCGGGACGTTCTTTTCAACGTCCAAGTGAATTATATGCGAATTAAACGACAGTGCAGACTGTATACCTAATTAAGTGAAAGTAGGCATTTTACAGTTACAAGTTGAGTTCATACGTGCGCAAAATGTGTTTTTCACACATTTACTTTTTCTTAATTCTTACACATTTTATTTAATTATTTTTTAAAGGAAATACTTCAAAGTTTATTTCCGTTCAAACTCTTTTATTTTTTCTTAATACTTGCACATTTTATTAGGACACAAAAAATCGGGGGGGGGGGGGGGGCTGTCGAATATCTGGGGGAGGACTAGGCCCCCAGGCCCCCCGTAGCTACGCCGCTGCATCGGCGTTTTTTACCATACTACTATACTACAGGCCGTCCCTCGGAATGTTGTCGTTTCATGATCACCAAAAGTGAGGGCTAAATGTTTATACGATTCAGTTATAGAAAACAGTAAGACATAATCTCTCCACAAGCATGGATTTGGTACATTAATTAGCAGTAATAACTGTAATCATCTAAAATAAGCACACTGTGAACTTTACATGGGTGCCTCAGAAACCACAGAAGTTTTGTGAAAAGTCGTCGAATTCTTCACGTAGGGCGTGTGGGCACCTTAAGTTCTGACCCCTGCGACATACTTTTTACAGATCGTGTTCTTTCACACAGATTCAAACCACAATTTCACAAACGAAAAAGGTGAGGTTTCCCTGAGAAGTTGAGGGATCTGTCTCAACAGTAAGAAAGATACAAGGAATGTTACGGAAAGTAAAATTGACGACGGAAACCAAACCATTATATCAGAGGCAATGATGAATTTTTAACAAAGAGTTGGGATATCAGCTTCGGCTAGCTGTACGAATTTCTCGTCCGAGGTTGACTAGACGTTATATAAGAAAAAAAATATATATATAGTTGATAAAGCAGATATTCAATAGTGGAATACCAAGTAATCTGAGTGAAACGGAGCTTGAACAAATTCGTTTTCCCTAGCAGACTCTGGCTTCGGGCGCATCCTTAAGTACTTATCTGAAAAGCTCATGACAATGGTGACCTTAACGACAGGAGAGTAGCAAATGGTTTCCCGCCCAGTGGACATGTATTACTCCTGCACCTATAATCACTGAACTCGTAATACCAACATCCGCGAAATTTCGCAATACTCTTCGATCTACCGTAAAACCTGTACGCTATTAATAAACTTTTCATACATAAGGTCACAACAAACACAAATTATAAATTTCAACTTGACTGCATGGTCAAGTGGTTAGAGCATCCGACTTGTAGCCGGAAGGTCTAGGGTTCTACTCCTGGCCGGGTCAAACCGAAGACTTCAAAAACGGAATCTGGTGCTCAGCCGAAGCAATGGAGTAGGGAACACAAGCCAGTGAGTGATTCACAACTGGAAGAAAGGCGGTGGACAGCCCGACTTAAATCAATTGGTTAAAAATTTAGCCGTAAAACCTTTTTTTCATCTAACTTAACAGAAAATCAACTAAAGCAAGTCTGATTAACATGCAATTCGCGCGACCAAAGTCAGTGGGGTTTTAGTGTGTAGTTTCCCTCGCTTAAAGCTCCCATTGATTAACTGTGTAAAGGAACAACGTTACAGTTAAAGATTCGTCTTGCAATATGAATATTTACATATTAAAAGCAATCAACAGTCGAGAGATAACGTCTGATACTTGTCTAAATCATGGGGCAAAACAGCGGACAAATAGCCTACACTGGCTCGGCAACTTACTTGCTCAGTCTTCCATTCCATTTAGTCCTTGACTCTTGTAACTAGCGTTCATTTCCCTGTCAAGGAAGTTCGATAAATGGAACAAATGGAAGAATGAAATAAAAAAAGAAAGAAAAGGAGCTGCAAGAACATTGTTGTTACGTTTTTTATATTTTCTAGTTTCTGGGAACCTTTTAAACGGCACCTAATATGTGTATTTATTTCATCTCGCTTACAGACGATGAGCTAATTCCGGGATCCGGGAAATCTCAGTCTCTGGACCAGCAGCTTGCCTTAAAATGGGTCAACGAGAACATTGAAGGTATCTTGATGAATTTCGATTGCACTGGATCTGCTAACTTAAATTTGCTGCCCATCAAATTTAAAGTAGCTTTTTTCTTTATCTTGTTTACCATTTTTTTTTAAAAAAAAAACTTTTTCTCTCACTTGTCCACGCAGTTGTAACATAACAGGCCATACATAAAAGTGAAAGGGAAGAATTTTCCGAATACGCTTTTCTTATTATCTCATCGCTCCGTGAGGAGGATGAGATATTGTAGTCACTTGACCTGTTGGGCTATATTCGGCAATGCCAGCAGAAATAACAACCGTTGCCATGGTAACAGTTAATTTTCACAAGTTGCTAGTCTAAATTCCTAACCCATGGTGGGGTACCCCAGGGTGACCAAAAGTCCATAACGGTGGGAGGGGTCAAAACGTGTCCGTGTGTGTGGGTGAATGTGTGGGTGTGTGTGTGTGTCCAATTTTGTTTTCTTAATATCTTCAAAACGGTAAAGCCGATTTTCTTCAAATCTGGTGGGAAGGTGCCCTAGGTGGAACCCACGGACTTCTTATATACATGGACAGAGCATATTGCACTAACGTCCTATGCGTAAATTGTCGCCACCGTGCACGTACACGAGTAGGCTTACCAATATGGCTGCCTGCTATAGTCTTGTGTGTAAAAGTTTGGACTTGCTCAAGTGGCTCGGTATCGACAAATTGCGTGATAAACTTGTAATATTTTCGAAAGAATGCAAGCTCAGGTCAAATTCATCAAATAGAATGGAGGACTGTGATATTGTTCTTCCATTCATACTGATATTTTGTCTGAAATGTTGCAGATTCATCGTCAAATTGGGTAAATGGTAGTAGCCCGGCGGCCATCTTGGTTAGCCAAAATTTGTTCGAACGGTGGCGACAGTATTGATTGCGCAATCCTCTGTCCATGTATTGAAGTCCGTGGTGGAACCCCAGTTCTGCATTGACTCCCGGAAGTAAAGGTCAAAGGTCAAATTATGTGAAAATCACTCTTTTTATAATAGCTCCAAGAAAAAACATCCCATTAACATGAAACTTCACACATATAATAAGAGTGTCTGGCACGACGAAAATATATGGTTGCCATGGCAACCAAGGTCAAAAGTCATGTGATATTAACATTTTAAGCAAAAAAGTGTTCCATGAACTCCTCCTTGTGGGCTAGAACGATTCTTTTGAAATTTGGTGGGTAGGTACCCCAGAGTGTAAACTTGTGTCTCCGTGACTTTCGGCAGAAAAGGTCAAAGGTCAGAGGTCAAATTCAATTTTTGGGAAAATTCACGGTTTTTTAGTATTTTTAGTATAATTCCAGAAGGAAACATTCCATGTACATGAAACTTTGCACATATGATGAACGTGCCTAATACCATCAGAATATATGGTTGCCATGGCAACCAAGGTCAAAGATCAATTTTTTGTGAGAAATCACATTGTTTTAGTTTTTTTAGTATAATTCCAGAAGAAACATTCCACATACATGAAACTTTGCACATATGATGAACGTACCTAATACCACCAGAATAAATGGTTGCCACGGCAACCAAGGTCAAAGATCAATTTTTGTGAGAAATCACATTTTTATCTCATCGCTCCGTGAGGAGGATGAGATATTGTAGTCACTTGACCTGTTGGGCTATATTCGGCAATGCCAGCAGAAATAACAACCGTTGCCATGGTAACAGTTAATATTCACAAGTTGCTAGTCTAAAGTCCTAACCTATGGTGGGGTACCCCAGGGTGACCAAAAGTCCATAACGGAGGGAGGGGTCAAAACGTGTCCGTGTGTGTGTAGGTGTGTGGGCGTGTGTGTGTCCAATTTTGTTTTCTTAATATCTCCAAAACGGTAAAGCCGATTTTCTTCAAATTTGGTGGGAAGGTGCCCTAGGTAAAAACCCAGTTCTGCATTGACTTCCGGAAGTAAAGGTCAAAGGTCAGAGGTCACAGATCAAATTATGAGAAAATCACTCTTTTTATAATAACTCCAAGAAAAAACATCCCATTAACATGAAACTTCACACATATAATAAGAGTGTCTGGCACTACAAAAATATATGGTTGCCATGGCAACCAAGGTCAAAAGTCATGTGATATTAACATTTTAAGCAAAAGTGTTCCATGAACTCCTCCTTGTGGGCTAGACCGATTCTTTTGAAATTTGGTGGGTAGGTATCCCAGAGTGTAAACTTGTGTCTCCGTGACTTTCGGCAGAAAAGGTCAAAGGTCAGAGGTCAAATTCAATTTTTGGGAAAATTCACGGTTTTTTAGTATTTTTAGTATAATTCCAGAAGGAAACATTCCACGTACAGGAAACTTTGCACATATGATGAACGTGCCTAATACCACCAGAATATATGGTTGCCATGGCAACCAAGGTCAAAGATCAATTTTTGTGAGAAATGCACATGTGATGAACGTACCTAATACCACTAGAATATATGGTTGCCATGGCAACCAAGGTCAAAGATCAATTTTTGTGAGAAATCACATTTTTTTAGGTTTTTTAGTATAATTCCAGAAGGAAACATTCCACATACATGAAACTTCGCACATATGATGAACCTGCCTAATTCTACCATAATATATGGTTGCCATGGCGACCGGGATCAAAGGTCACGTGAAATAAGGTCAAAGGTCAATTTTGTGAAAAATCACATTTTTTTAGTATTTTTAGTATAATTCCAGAAGGAAACATTCCACATACACAAAACTTCACACATATGATGAACATGTCTAATGCTACCAAAAGACATGGTTGCCATGGCAACCAAGGTCAAAGATCAATTTTTGTGAGAAATCACATTTTCTTAGTTTTTTTAGTATAATTCCAGAAGGAAACATTCCACATACATGAAACTTCACACATGTGATGAACCTGCCTAATACTACCATAATATATGGTTGCCATGGCGACCGAGATCAAAGGTCACGTGAAATAAGGTCAAAGGTTAATTTTTGTGAAAAATCACATTTTTTTAGTATTTTAAGTATAACTCCAGAAGGAAACATTCCACATACATAAAATTTCGCGCATATGATGAATGTGCCTTCCGCATATCATATTGTGTGCACAGATTTTCTGTAAAGCGCACTGAATTTGTCCTTTTTGCACAACAAAAGGGCGCATGGAGATGCAAATATCAGGGCGGCAGTGCGGATTTGACATACGCGCCTTTCTTGGGGGGGGGGGGGGGTGGGGGGGGGGGGGGGTGGGGGGGGGGGGGGGTGGGGGGGGGGGGGGGTGGGGGGGGGGGGGGGTGGGGGGGGGGGGGGGTGGGGGGGGGGGGGGGTGGGGGGGGGGGGGGGTGGGGGGGGGGGGGGGTGGGGGGGGGGGGGGGTGGGGGGGGGGGGGGGTGGGGGGGGGGGGGGGTGGGGGGGGGGGGGGGTGGGGGGGGGGGGGGGTGGGGGGGGGGGGGGGTGGGGGGGGGGGGGGGTGGGGGGGGGGGGGGGTGGGGGGGGGGGGGGGTGGGGGGGGGGGGGGGTGGGGGGGGGGGGGGGTGGGGGGGGGGGGGGGTGGGGGGGGGGGGGGGTGGGGGGGGGGGCAGAATTTTGTCGAGTTACCGAGTTTCACCAAACACGACATCACGACAATTTGACAAATTTTTCCGAGTTGTCGAGTTTGCGTAAGTCGGTATCTCAACAAAAATCAGAATTTTGTCGAGATAACAAGTTATTCTAAAACGATAACTCTACATCTCGCATGGCACCTTATGGCCACGGTAGTTGTGCTGATCTTGAAGTTAATAGGAATTGGACCTCTGTGAAGTTTGTAAAATTCCCATGCCTCTCATGATATCACATTCCGATAACATGGGATTGGGGAGGAGAAAATTGATTTCAAACTTTAAAAAAAGACTCTTCATTAATATGAAGCTATGACGTCGTATGTGCTTGCTTTAAGTTCACTTTGTGCTGGAAATGTAACGACTTTAACTGCTAATATCTTGCAGTGGTCAAGTGGTTAGAGCATCCGACTTGCAGCCGGAAGGTCTAGGGTTCAAATCCTGGCCGGGTCATACCAAAGACTTTAAAAATGGAACCTACTGCCTTTGTGCTTGGTGCTCAGCATTAACAATGGAGTAGGGAAAACAACCCAGTGTGCCACAACTGGAAAAAAGACCGTGGTCGTCTCGACTTGAACCAATTGGTTGGAAACTGGGACGTTAAACCTCATCTAACGTAACCTAACCTACACATCGAAATGGTTACTGGCAAGGCCTGGAAGTGTCATTTAAGGCAATCTCGGAGATATTTTAATCTAATTTTTTTCCGCGCGCTACACCCCAGATGATGGTGGTGCTACGCTTAGATAGTACCTCATTACTTCAAGATAAATATCTGTCGGAAATTTTTTGCTTCCCCCCCCCCCACCACACACAAAAAAATATCTAGCTACGCCACTGTGAGGGTTGCTGCAAACAGCAGGGCTTCTTCTCCTTGTAAGAGCAATGCATTCTGATGTTGCTCCATGGAAGTCACAGGTCCGGCGGCGCCAGGGTAATTTGATAGGGGGTAAAGCAAGGGTTGAGTGATCACCGTCCTGGGGAGGGGTCTAAGGGGAGGGGGATGATTTTTTATTAATTTAAGGTTGCTTAGATGCAAAATGGTGTTGTCTTTGGTATATTTTTTGACTGATATACATAGCTGGAAAATGTACAAAATATTGAGTGAGTTCTAATTTTTTTAGCCATTTTGTCTAAGAAAAGGGTATGTTGTCAACAAACTTCCTGAAGCCCCCTTTTGGGTACATTACTGTATTCTATTCGGGGAAAGATTTTACGCAAAAAATACGTGCATGGAGTCCACAGAAACATTCTCGAACTATTACGAAAATTTCCTTGCTTCATTTGTGCATTCTCAAAGGGTATCTAAAGGTTGGCAAAAACCGGAATAGGGCCTCCTGAAAGCTCTGGATTAATTATATGGATCAGATATAGGCCTACCCCACCCCACCCCTCCTCTTCTTTCTCTTTCACTTTCTCCTTTCTTCCTTTTCATTTTCTCCTTTTCTTCTTTTCCCTCTTCTTTTCTTCTCTTTTCCTTTGTTGAAAATTATAGAGGGAGGGGCAAACTCCCCCTGCCCTCCCTGTGGCGCCGCCCCTGGGTAGTCATAATGCAGAATGATTGTAAAAACTATCCACAACCCATTCTATAGGAAAACTGAGTGTTTCCGTTCCATTTTGCAGGTCAAAATGACGTGGAGTTCAGCTGTCGCCGGCAGGGTCGTAGCTTGTCGTAGCTTGACACGAGAGGACGTAAATTGTCTTTGGTTGTTGTAGGTGGTCGCCTGTGTGGCCGTAGGTTGTCGTAGATGTGGTCGGTGGTTGTCGTAGGTGGTCATTAGTCGCGACGATATTGGGTCGCCGGTTGTCCGTAGATTGACTTCGCATAGGGGTATAGGTTGTTGCAGCTGCTCGTAGACATTGTCGTAGGGAGGTCCAGTCGCCGGTTTTTCGGGGATGTGCTACGACCAGTGGCGCCGGCACGGGGGGGGGGGTATGGGGGCGCGTTCCCCCCATGTTGCTTGCTTGCTTGGTGCTCAGAGTTTTAGAACAGGTGTATATATATATATATATATATATATATATATATATATATATATAGGTAGGTAAAAAAGAAGTAGTAAATAGTGCTAAAAGTTTGTGAAAAATACCACGACGTTTCGGGTTTAAACCCTTCATCAGGTGGCAAAAATGGAACTGATTGTTGACACGGCCAAACGTACAAATTAAAAACACACAACAAAATCGGGCACTGTAAAACAGGCTAGGAAAACAGACAGTGTTTAGTGGTTAGCACAGGTAAAAACAATGTAGGAATTGCTGAGTTATAAAAGTTCAAGTCTACCGTTCAGGCCATGTGGGGACAGGGTTCCAAGTTTCATGATTAGACGGTTTTCGGCAGCTAGGCGGTCATGATCGAAACCTCGACACGAGATGACCGTCGAAACCATCAAGTCACGGATCAAGCATGTTGACGGGGGATTGAAGTGTATGGCTACAGGGAACCCTGGGAGGTTCTGTTTGATTGACCTCAGGTGCTCAGTGACTCGGTCAGCAAGACGACGTTTTGTTTCTCCCACGTACAGTATATTACAGCGTTTACATACGAGAACGTAAACAACATTGGCTAAAGTACAGGTAAAATGCTGATGAATGTTAAACCGGTTGTTGTTGGGACCTACAATGGAAAGGATTTTGTCATAACTGACCACCGGGCAATTATTGCATCTCCCACGGTTGCATGGAAAAGTTTCTGGGGTGTTAGGCACTACTGCTTGAGGTTGAGAGGTTGAGACCAAGTGCTTAGGTATGTTCTTTTCAATTCTGAATGCTGTGATGGGGTGTTCAGGGAAATGGTCACGGGTGGATGGGTCATGACGGAGGGTCTCAACATTCCTGTAAATGGCACGTACAATGGGAGTCACAGATGAGTGAAAGGATAGGACCAACGGAATACGTCTGGTGGGAGTTTGGTTAGTTTTGGCGGTAAGGGCAGATGCTCTATCAATTCCTTGTATGCGTTTTAGGGCATTAGAGAGCACTCTTTGTGGATTCTGGCCAGTGGCGTAGCTAGATATTTTTTGTGGGGGGGGGGGGGGGCAAAAGCAAAAGAATTCCGACAGATTATTGTCTTGATAGTGTACGATTCGAAATTCTGAAGTCCTTTTTTTTCGCTTTCCGGGCAATTTTGGGGTCGACATTTGATTTTCACGTTGACATATCGATGTGTAATTCTGCTTTAAAACATAAGAAGTGTTGTAAGTGTTTCAAATGAATTGTTTTTATTTATTTCCGACAGAGACTAGAAATTTCCGAGTTCAACATTTAGGGATGCGGCTAATTAGAAAGGCTCTAGAGATTAGGGTCAATGAAAAATCCATTAACAGGATGGATGGGAAAGATGTCAGCCACATGTGGAATAGTCTTTTGCATCCAATCATGGTTCTGTCTCACTTACCTCATCCAATGAGAACACAGATAAATCGGCCAATCAGAGCACAGAATCCACCATTCAACTGTCCAATCAGAACACAGACAAATCAGACAATCAGAACACAGAATCCACCAATCAGGGTTGCACATAAGTATATAAGTTCACTGCACTTGCTCCTATGCCTTTTCCCCTTGCCTTTTGATTATGGTAGTCTTAATTCTACTTTCTCGCTTTCCGCTCAGCCCCGATCATCCCATTAACATTAACGGCCATACAGAAAGAATAACTTTTTACACTGAAGAGACTTCGGCCTGGACAGTGTCTAATTTACCCTCACCCTCCTATGTTTGAGTACGGTCTACGAATCTAATTAGTTTCCATTCGTTTCCCATGCTCCGTAGAGTTAAAGTATGCGCATGGAGCTACTAGCTCCATGGTTAAAGTTGATGAGGAACGAGTTTTTGCCATAACGTGCGAATTTTTTTCTTCACTGCTGTGGTATAATAGAACACAAATGATCAACTGATAGGGATGTGTGAAGAACAACCAAATATTTTGTCTTGCTTTAGCCTCGACTTGAGTGTTGCGGTCATGCACAGCTTGTTAGTTATCGCCTTCATGTTCATACGTGATTGTTATGAATAACATATAGACCTTGTATGACTACCTGTCTTGTACTTTAACATGGTCAACTACCCCATGGGCAACATAAAGGCCTAAAACCTGTTTGACTGACATCTGCTTCAGTGCCATTCCAACTCAACTGAGCGCCTGTCAAAAATTGGCCAAGTGAAATTCTGTTTCAGCAGTAACACTTTCCTTGCTTCTTATAAATTTTTCATGATATCCCTCTTCTTTACTTTTTGGTGAGCCTGTCACGAAAATAAGAAAACGTTTCATCTTTAATGTATCATCACGAAAGCTACCAGGACAATGTTTTGGGCAAGGCAGTATATAGTACAACAAGCTAGCTAGTGCAAGGCTTCTTTTTGTTGCATTTTATGTTGTTTCTTATTTGTTATTTCTAAGGGGATGAGCTCCATAAATAATCCTGTTTCCTTCACTGTTCACACGTACGTCTATACATTAATAGCCTATTTAAAATAGTATTTTTCATTTTCATTTGTTTTATATTTACTGTCATGTAATACTCCTTGCATCCTCTTCTTTGAAGATAATATTTGCTTTCTTGCCTCAAAGATCACTTCCTTTCTGTTTACAATCAATCCTATTTTGTTCAAAGTCAGAGCTGCATACAGCCGAAATAACCGCGGACTTCCGCTCGTCCGGCATTCAACTAGAAACTTCCTGCGACATCTCGACGTTACGTAATCAAATATACATAACGCGTAGCTTAAGTTTGATTTGCTACAAATCTGATTGGACATTTCGAGAAAGTAACTTTTAAATATTTATATTTTTGTGTCCAAGATTTGAAGTGACCAATCACTAGTATAGAGGAAACTGTCAATCCAAACGTAGCCTCTTAAATGTTTTCAAGTAAGTTTCTCACATCTCGGTATTTCTGTACCGACTTCCAATTAGTAAACATCCGTATTACACATCGTCATGATTTTTCCTGGCAAATACTTTTGTTTTCAACGTAATCTTTATCAGAAGAGAATTGTTAATAACTTTGACTTGAATCAGAACTGATGTCTTTCTTGAATTTTTTGGAGAAGTTTGGTGAGTAGCCAAGGCATCTCGCGAGCCCACCACAAATTACACAAGGTGAAAAGAAGGTATCGAAATGAGACTAACGAAACAAAAGTCCATACATTATACTTGAAGTTGATCAGCCGCCCTATTTTGTTTTTTGAATTAACATATTTAGAGAAAATTCTGATACAGGGACTTTGTATCAAGAAACTCTGAAACTTTGTATGTTTAAAAAGCATGTGGGGGAAAACTGAGTTTTTTTCGATCGTTCAAGCTTTGTGCTACCTTCCTTAGATAGTATGTTACGTTTTAAGAAAGCATGCGGCTATCTCCCACTCCGTGTGAATCCAAAACTACTTACAAAAGGAGTAACTGTGTACCTGCACTACCAGGAAACACAAGTTTTAACAAAAAGCCTTAATTAGTTAAGGCAGTCCTTTGACATGAGGGAACTGTCTTGAACGCCTCTTAATGGCTATCCACATTCCCATTGCAGTTTGACTATTGTATGTTCGCGCACGACACCAGAACAGCTTCAACAGTTTTCGTAGTCTTGCATAGTCCAGGGAGAAATTAATTAGTCATTAGCCTACTGCGCAGTCTCAGTGTAGTCCCTATCAAAGCAGGGAGGTGGTATAAGATACATCCAAAAGAACGGTACAACGTCACAGGCAAACGTAAGTAACTGAAAACCTGGCGACAGGAGACATTGAAGTGTACGAACTTTTAGGCCTATAACGCAGGTCTTCACTCCTAATATTTCCGCATAACACGATCCTGTTATGACGACCGTTGTCTTTTGAGAAAAGGGAAACATTTATGTATCTACGTCTCCCATGCTTCAAGTTAGTAAGTCATTCATGAAGGCCGCATAATTATTTATTTCTGTCGATTCAACGTGTAACAAAGACCACGTGGTGCTTACAACAGGCTATTTCTAATATCACTTTCTGAAGACAACCCGTCGAATTGCACCAACAGTTACGATATGACCTCTTGATGGAGAATGTCACCATGATCTGTCAACAGTAACTGTAGGGAAAATTCGCACCCGAACTGTGTTTATTTTCTGTCTATGGACACAAAGTTACATTTAAATTGTGCTATTGTACACTGAGGTACTTCTCTATGGGTATGTGATAGCCTCTACTGTAAGAAGTTATTTTGAAACCTACACGTAAATGAACTATTAAAAAGCAAACCCTGAAGTTTTACTGACAGAGTGTCAAACGTTTTTATTCAATACGTTTCTAAAATGGCAGAAGAAACCGTACTCGCCTTTCGAATTTTTAGACTTTTTGCAGTTACCGTCTGTGGACTGATGAGTATTGTGTTCAATGCGTTCAATACTTTGGTCCTTTGGAACCACAACTGCGGATTCAAAGAAGTTAACCGACTCCTTCTCCGCGTGTTGGCTGGAGTGGATTTCTTCACTGGATTATTGGTGATAAGTATAGAGTATATGTATGTACTTTTTGATATTCCATCAGAATGGGACGGTTTCTGTAAGTACATTTATCCATGGCTGTTATTCTTTTCCTTTATGTCTATGTTTCTTATCGGCCTTGTTAGTTTCGATCGATTTATAGCCATCACGTTCCCGGTGCGATACCCTTTAATAGTGCAGCAGAGACGTGTATATGGTGTGATCTTTTTGGTAACTTTAATGGCGTTTTTTGAGTCAGCATGTACTTCTTGGGGTACCAGACCATTTGACGGACTGTATTTTCATAACACTACCTGCTTCTGTCGTCTACGGTTTGATACACAAACCCATAGTGTAATGTTGGGTGTTGGGTTAAGCATAGCAGCGCTATACATGGTTTCAGTGTTCTTTGTAAACGTGCATCTTCTGAAAGTAATCATGGAACACAAACGAAGACGTCGACAGTTTATGAGACAACAAAGAGGCATGCAAGATTCCACCACCTTTTCCCTTTCTGGAATAATTTCGGCGGAAGATTTTAAGACTATTCGGGTATTCGTTACTATAAATGTGGTATATTACTTATGCTGGCTCCCTGCCTTAGTAGAAATCACACGTTACTGGATTGACCAGGAGAGAGACATTACAGAGGTGGCAGAGTTCTTTGTTTATTACCCTGCTTACTGCAACAGTTGGGCCAATGCAGTCGTGTATTTGTTCATGTATACCGAATACCGCAAAGTTGCAGCAAATTACGTAAATAGGACAACTTTTTCATCTGAATCTTAAAAGAAATACCGCTAAAAACTTGCATCACGGCCATGATGAATTTTACAATCGCACGGTAGGTTCGAAGAAACCGTGAAGATAACGACATTGGATGTCGATCAATAAAGAACATTGAAGTAGGGAAAACTGTCCCGGACCTTGCGTAAATGTTTCTGTGGCACAAAGCTTCCAACACGGTGTGGTGCCTCAGGCATATTGTGGCCCCTTTCCCATGATGGGCCTGGGAAAATCCCCTGGAGCTCCATGATGTAGTAAGAAAATGTGGATATAGAACAATGTTAACTTTTTTCCGAACTTCAGATGGCACTGGGTCACAACAAGCTCTTCTAACGATTTTGAAGAGGAAATCAAACGAACAGGTTACTATACTGAAGTAAGAGAGAGGGTAGGAGTCATAGCCTAGCCAAACGGGAACAGGACTGATGAACGTTTTGGGAATGGTTATGCTTTATGGTTTTTCTTAGATATACCAGCTATAGGTGCCAATTATGGGAACACGCAAAGATAGAAAAAATACCAAAGAAGAAAAAGGAAACACAAAAATGGTGAAAACTGATGTTGTTTGTGTTACAGATTATTCACTTTAATCACGCTAATTACTCTATGAATGTTACTATATAACATTGCTACATGCGGCTAGTCTCAAAAAAAAAAAAAAAAAATGACTATACCATGTATATTGTATTTTCTTTTCAACAACATCAGCAGATGTATTGTTTGATTCCATTGTTATGTACTTTTGAATTTTGAGAACTCTATTTTGGTATTACGCAGCCGACGTAGGCTACGTTCCTGTGCGACTGGTTTTTTAATTATTTTCAGGAAGGGAGCGCAATAGTCACGAAAAAAACGACTTCAGTTCACCTTACTCGATTCGATATACGATTCCCTCTTCCCACTTTCAGGGGAAAGTACGATCTAAACTATAACCTATCAGAACTGATACTTCCCTTTGTATTTGGGCAATATCTTCCTCCAACGCTATACTTGGTGTAATTGATTAGCTAGCAAGAGCCTTATCAAACAGTCAAATATGTATAAAGTTGCGGACGTTAGCCACTTATAGTGAACCAGCGAGGTGTTACTTTGACAGGAGACACATCCAGGGGCGTAGATTTCTTTTCAACTTTGGGGGGGGGGGGGATCGGGTGAAATTATTGAAAATGTAGAAAATGTGCACGCGAACCGTGTACGAGCAAAGCCCACTCCGGGTGGGGTCCAGGGCCCTAGGGCCCCTGGTGGGGTCCAGGGGCAAAGCCCCCGTGGGGGTCCAGGGGCGAATCCCCCGGAAGCTCCTGGGTTTTAATGTCACAGAATTGCCAGGAAGACTGTTTTAAGGGGTGAATTTCAGAGGTAAAGTTCTTGGGTACTGGTACATTTGTACATTTAGGAAAGGCTATTTTGATCACAAAACTCATTGATAAGCTGCACTGGATTGAAATTGTACACGAGAAGCAATGTCCTGTTATCCTTAAAAAGGCAGGGATCAACTTACAGGGTCATCCCAGACAACTGGATTTTGAATTCGGAGATCATTACAAGACCTGCAAGTTGGCTTGAGATCAGTAGCGCCGCCAAATTTTTGTGACGGGGGTACCATAGATGATGTCGTATTTATACCTCAGTTCCCCAAACAGACGCCTGTCCCCAAATCTGCGTAAATTGCACCTTTATTTTTGATGCGTCCCTGCATTTGCATACAACAGTTTTGATTTTTCGTTTGCCACTACATAAATGTGCCGTCCTGGGGAAGGTCGCCCCTCCCATTTACTGTAAGAATTTTTTGTTAATGTAAGGTCTTTTAGATGCAAAATGGTGCTATCTTTGGGATGTTTTTGGAACTGATCATATATGGCTGGAAAATGTCCAATATAGCCTCATACTTCTTTTCCGCATTTGCAGATGGCATAAGCAGTACTAATATTACCAGGGAGTTGTCATTTCTAAATAGCAACTCCCTGATATTACCAGCATCTTTAGGTTTTACTGCGACAAACAGTCGTTTTGAATGTTAAAACATTGGCGGTTACTAGGCTGTCGGCAACATTCTACACATCAGACCATTGTTTCCGATAATCCTTTTGTCAGCATAGTTGAGTTGTTGACAAAAGTTGGCTAGGACAGGAAGTAACAGTTGTAAGTATTAGACAAAAGAAGTTTTGGCCCTGATGTCTTATGATCGGTCATTAAATGATTATCTCCTCACTCTTAATCCGATCAAACAGGATTAGAATAAATTACATTTTCAGTTGAATCTCCCACCAAAGTAACGACTCACCGAATGAACTTTCTAAAGATGACGTTTTGAACTTGTTCAGGAATGGACTTCATAAAAATCCTCAGTATCTCCGATAAATGTCCTTTCATTTGGTCATTAAATAAAATCAGACGTTTGATTTTAATGCAAATTAGATATTGCACTACAATGCTGCAATCCTGTAAACAACAAAATAACACCTTTCAATTAATTTGAAAAGCCTAAACTTACTTTAGTACAGTATGCTTATATGCCTGAGTCCGCTATTAGATGGGTGTGTACGAGACGTCTAATTGCCAAAAAGTATTGCCAAGAATAAGTTTGCGTATGTCAGGCATGGGGGTGTGAACCGTTGCAAGTGAAGCCTGCATGTCGAACATTCATTTTAAATCATTTAAATGATAAGAAATGCTTAGACACTTTCAAGGTACTAATCAACGTCTGCCTAAAAGGCGAAGATGACGTAACTATGGGGAGAAGAACTCCTTTGGGAGTACCTTTTGGTTTTCGTCCTTCGGCTCTTTGCCAAAGAGTCGAGGGGACTTTGGAAAGTCTACTTATTTTTAGGTACAACAGGTTAAAATACAAACGACAAGCGCTAATGTGTTTTATAGAAGACTCTGTTTTATAAAACTTGCTAGTGCGGTGGTTGAGTAAAACTTTTCGTAAAGGCATACATAGCATCGTTTGGTTGTAGTATTGTAAGGTCCCTTGTAATTGTACAAATAAAGAGCAGTGAGAGCTGGACGGTCAATGCCGGGAAGAAGAAATAGTCTACCAGGCAACTGTCACACCTAAGGAAACCTCTGACAAGCAAACATACATCGGCATCTCTTCCACAGAATTTTAAGCCTGCTATAATAAACCATAAGAGTTCTTTCACCCACCCAAACAAAAGAAACACACCAGAACTGAGTAAGCACATCTGGTCACTAAAAGATCAAGACATCGATTTCGACATAAAATGGAAAATACTAAAACGCGCGAAACCTTACAATACTGCAACCAAACGATGCAATCTGTACCTATACAAAAAGTTTTATTTAATGTACAAGCCTCTAGAGGCTTCCCTCAACAAGCGTTCAGAACTACTGTCCAAATGCAGACACTCAAATAAGTTTCTCTTACATTCCAAACGCACGCACACAAGACTTAAGACGCAAGTTAATACATGAATTGACCAGGGAGTTGTCATTTAGAGTTGTCTAAATAGCAACTCCCTGATTATATATACTCTCCAGTCGCACTCAATCACCTGAAGAGTGAAGGCATGTTTCCTTCACGAAACAAATTTGTCGTGATTTATATACTATAATGTGTTGTTCCGATTCAATTAATTGTTTATATATATATATATATATATATATATATATATATATATATATATATATAAATAAATAAGAAGCTTGGATAACAACGATGTTCCGGTGTATGTCCAGGATCCAGAGGATTCACAGCATTCTAGTTAAAAGTTAGGTAAAACTTTAAAATGATAAAACTAGAACAGCAACTGAACACACAAAGATAAAAAGACACCCTGCATCGAGAAGCTTTCGGCTGTTTTTTTCAGCCTTCATCAGCTCGAAAGAAGCAGATAAAATGGGTTCAAAAGTCTACCTATAAAATTCTAAAAGACTTGCAAATACATACAAAGAATAAAAGCAGCCAGCACAAACTTAGGACAGTAAGAAATAAAGCTTAAAATTACTGGGTGGATAAATAGCAAAAGAAAGAGAAAAAACAGATTCTTAAAACCAGCTGTAAACATGCTGCACTAAAGTTAAGATAATCCTCAAAAATATAGTTAAAACCAACGGTAGCTGAAGGGGGCCTGGAAGGTGCATAGGAGAAGAACATTACGCATAGGAAACCACCAAAATGAGTAAAACAAAGTTACCCTGAAATTTACCGTAGGTAGCTGATTCTTTTAGAAGAGTTAAATTCCTTCCGTTTGTTTAGGCCTAGGGGGAATAGAGTATTCAATTGGGCAAGCCAAAAACCTTCTCTTTTTGTGAGGGCTGTGTCAGTATTAGACTTGCTGTAAGTCTGCTCTATAATGATGAACTAAATGTCTGACAGTTGATGAGGAGAAGAATTATAATGGACTGCTAATTCGCATCTCCCTCGATTATTCAAGAGGTCGGATTTGTGATTTCTAAATCTTACTTTAAATTCTGTGGAAGTAGACCCAACATACCGTACTGCAAATTACATTTAAAACAAGTTGCTACGTAAATAATACAAGCACTAGTACAGGAAACATAACTTTTAATAGGATAAGTTTTCTTAGTGGCACAGCTAAAAAAGTTGGAACTCTGCAATAAAAAATTAGTACAGAGGTCACACCTTTTTCGCTCACATTTGAAACAACCTACAGTGTCCCCTGTACGGGTACGATAAGGAGATTTCGATTTCCTTAGTAAATCCTTAAGGGACTTACATTTTCTGTAAGCAGTGAAGAATGAATTCTCTGGGAAAAGATTGGTCATACGAGGCGAGCTATGAAGGATGTGCATGTGTTTACGAATGATAGGATGGGCATTGGGTAACGCTGGATTGAAATCCAGGACTAGTGGGTATTTACGATTAGAATTGCTCTTTTTGGCAGGACTGAGCAGGGCAGATCTAGGTAATTTGTTTGCTTTTTCGAATTGCTCTTCTACAAGTTGGGGGTCATATCCTCTGGCTATTAAATAATGCTTTAACTCAATAAATCTCTTGATCAAAAGCTCAGGGGTAGAACAAATACGTTTCAGCCTTAAGGCTATACTGTAGGGATGCTTTTCACTTGATGCTTAGGGTGAGAACTAGAAGGTAACAAATTTAATGACCATCAGTTGGCTTAGAGAACACATCAGTTGAAATAAATCCATTATTCAAAATTACCATAACATCCAGAAATTCAAGCCTAGACTCAGAAAACCTCAATACCAAATTGATAGTTGGATAGATAGAGTTAATAAACTTGGTAAATTCATGGAGTGCATCGAGTCCATGAGGCCAAAGCTCAAAAATATCGTCCCAAAAACACCACCAATTTTGAGGTTTAAAAGGACCTTCGGTTGTAGCTATTTTGTCTATGTAACTCATAGCTATGTCAGCATAACTGCATGCATTTTTGGGTCCCATAGCAGTGCCATGGATTTAAAGCACAACAAATCTAGTTTCAAAGGTAATAACTTCGTGCAAATGTTAACAACCTCCAAATGACTCTTAACGAGATCGGAAAACGGTGTTATAGATGGAGAATTAAGATAAACCCAGCAAAATCAAACTATATTACCTTTAAATGTACCTCCAGGACTACTGACCCTCCCCCTCCTACTGTCGAACTCTTTAACCATGTTATCCCACCTGCTAAAAATGCATTAGATGAAAGTACATTAGATGAAAATCTAACTCTGAATTCTCATATTGAGGATATTACCAAAAATGCCTGGTGGAAACTTAAGAAACTACAAAATCTCTTTTTAAATGCAAATATGTCCCCCCAAAATAATATTATCATTTATAATACCCTCTACACCCTACTTTTGAATATGGAAGCATTGCCTTCCTCTCAACCTCTAAAACCAATTTAGTTAAACTCGAAAATATCCATGTTAAAACCCTTCGTCCACCCAGCTATATTTCGAAAAAGCACGTCCTTGAGGCTGCAAATTCCCCCACCATTACAGAAAGATTCATTCAGCTTAATAGTAAGAGGATTAAAGAAATAATTGTTAGTGACAAAAATGCCTTAAATACTGTCCTTAACTTCCTCACCTCCGTCACGACCAGGAAAAAATTAAAAACCCCTCTTGATATATTAAATTGTACTGATTGGACTGAAGTAAGGACTCTGGTTGAGGGAGGGGGGTACCCATAGGTTAAGCCTAAGTACCCTTAGATTAGAGCCCTTGTGAGTTCGTACCTGGGCAACTGCCTGGGCAACTGGGGAAACAGGGCAGTCTAAGGGAGTAAATCCCCAATTAGGCTTATTTTTAGGATTTTCTTTTGTTCTTACCAGAGTCCTTCTTTGACTTCTCTTAAACCCTCCCCCCCCCCCTTTTGTTCTTGGTCTTCGTTTTTACGGTTTCCGATTCCCATAATTTCTTATACAAGTACTATCCCACTCTTTTTCTCTTAAATTACCCCGTTTGATCCAATTAAATTTTTTTGTAATGGCACAGAAATAACCGCTCTTTTTTGGCTGAAGGGGCTGCCCCGATCGAGCAGCCCGAACAGCACACACACACCCATCAAACAGTTCCTATGCCGTCACAATTTTACTTCCAAAACCCGGCAAACCGCATCACGAGCCAAGAATTACTGGCTCATTAGCCTTCTTCCAGTGCTAGGTAATGCCTGGAGAAAATTATCGCCAAAAGGCTCTCTGCTTACTTAGAGCAACGAAAACTTCCCCCGCCTTCTCAAGCAGGCTTCAGGCGGATGAGGAATACAACAGACAAACTCTTTAGACTTAAACAAAGTACTTCTTCTACAGGCGAAAAGGACAACACACCATGGTACTTTTTTCGACGCCGAAAAAGCATTCGACAGAATATGGCATGACGGTCTTCTTCTCAAAATGAGAAAATTTAATATACCAACGACTTTTACCAGATGGATCGCGAACTTTTTACAGGACAGGCAGGCTCGGTACAGAGTTGGGGACACACTTTTCAGACCATTACACATTACCACAGGGACACCACAGGGCAGCACCATTTAGCCCTATACTTGCGTAAGCAAGTCTCGTCACTTTACAGAATTGCCGGTACAAAGGACAACCCACTTGCCACTCCTGAAACGACTTTAAAAACTTACAAGATCATGACTCGACCTATTGTGGAATACGCTGCACCATCTCTCATACAAAGATCCAGATAGCACAGTAACATTAGGCCAACGTTGGAAAAAGGTTGTATATTTTGTTGGTACCACGTAGGAGAAATGTTGTTTGAAGGTCGGTTGCTCATTGTGTATCCGTTGGCCCAACATGTTGGTCTACCAATGGACCAACGTCAGGCCATTGTTTTTCCAACGTGTTGTTGCAGCAATGGGGCAACATTATGGCAATGTTTATCCAGCGTGTTGTCGAAACTAAGGGCCAGCGTTACGCAAACGTTTACCCAACATGTTGTAGAAACAATGGGCCATCATTATGCAAACATTTACTCTCGTACATTGTTGTAGCAAAAGGCCAACGTTGTTCCAGCGGTTGGGCTAATGTTATCTGATGCTTGGGTACTCAGTGCAAAGAAGGCTTGGCACAATGTTGTACCAACTAAACTATGCTTCGTTTTGTCTAAAGCTTCTCTTTAATTAAACTGCTCATTATGGAAATCCACAAAGAAATTTTTATGTCAAAGAAGCTACCTTCTACAAGTCTTAAAAGCTACCAGCATTGCTAGTACTAGCCACTTTTTAATGTAGGATTTTCATTGAGAATTCATATATGAAATGAGATTGGTTTAGCTATTATATATTCATTGAGACTTGTTGTTAGTTTTAACGATTAATAATACAGCTTTCTTCATGATTTTTCAATGTTTCCTTCTTTATGTTGTAATGCACAACTGAGAAACATGATTTCCTGCAAGGTTTCATCATTGCCAGCCACAATTTATTTTAATTAGACCTACCATTAAGTGCTAAAACAAGTCTCATTTAAAAAATTCGGAATGCTCCATTCAGACGAAAGGTATATAAACCTGGTGCTCCACTAGAATTTCGCAGCATTTAAACATTTTGCTCAAATTGTCTCAGCAAAAATTCCCACTTTGTTAGTGAACGTTTTGTAAAATATTCACTGTGAATCTAAAATTTAGAAATAGCTGCTATGAAAACAATTGTAGGTTGGGTTGATACCAAAATGACCAGCTCAGTATTTTTTCGGTGGTACATTGTTGGGCCAATGTTGGGCCGCTTACCATGACCAACCGAAACCAATGTGGGCCTTTAGCAATCCATCACCGAAATCCAGTGTTCGGGTTGGACCAACCATAGGTTGTAGACCGACTTTTAAGTGTCCTCCAGATTCAGCACATCAGTCGAGGGATGATTTATACTTTAACTCTTTCAAATTGCGGGCCACATACACTACCGTATTGATCTTTTATATTTAACATGATAATATCACAGATAAGTGCCACTGATGAATTTTGAACCTCGATTTACTGCTTTGACAGGCCTATACATAAATTCTCTAATACTGTTTTATTACTGCATGATAGTAATGTTCGCCGAATATTGGTTAAAGGAATGTGGCCCAACACTTGGTTGGTACAAATTGGCCCCACATTGGTTTAACGAAAAAAACCCAACATTTAGTTGGTACACGTTGGTCCAACGTTGGTTCAACGCATAAGGCCTAACAGTTGGGCTGACTAATGTCCGCCAAACGTTGGTTCAATGTATGTGGCCCAACAGTTGGTTGGTATATGTTGGCCCAATGTTGTTTGACCGAAGAAAGCCCTGTTGTTGAATGGATAATGTTGGCCTAACATTGGTTCAATGAATGAGACCCAACAATTGTTTGGAAAATGTTGGCCCAACGTTGGTAAAATGCACAAAAGTTTTTGAATATACGTTGACCTTGTATTGGTCCAACATTTATGTGCCAACACAACTTATTGCCAACGCTTGCCAACATTTGCCGACCATTTGCCAACGTTGGTCCAACATAGTGTGCTATCTGGGGAAGGACTCACTCATGGAGAACTACGAAGGCACGCAACGACGGGCATGTAGAATTGCCCACCACTTAGTAAGTACTTCCCATTACGGGAAGTACTAGAAATAGCGGGACTCCCAACTATTAAACAGAGGTTTCAGGACTTACACAGGAAATTTCTTGCTAAATGCAAAAACAAAGACCGACAAACTCGACAATGCATTAGGAAAGAACTCAAACTTTGACCATTTTACCTCCGACAAACTCCACTAGAAGGACTAACAAAGGAAATTTGGAAAAATTTAAATTAGAGGGCGCACCAATGGAAAGAAAACCAGCCACCGAAGAAAACATCAACCGTGGAGAAGAATGGCAAACCCTGAAGAAGGGTCCCTGCCGAAGCATCCACACCCTGAACAAGGGTCACTGCGTCAACGATACCAACGAATAAACCCTGAAGGGTAACCATTGCCACCGAGAATGGCCCTACAACTCTCCGGAAGCCTTCACTTTGCCCCGTTGAGCCTGGCAGCGGTTTTTGGGGGGTGTCTTGGTTGTTTTGCGGAGACTGATCTGGTGGCTTCAAGGTGGGGCCTCTCTGTCCGGTCTTTTCTCCGCCCTTGCCGGTTCGGCGTGTTGCGGTTGTTTGATGTTCTGTGCTCTCTCTGATCATGCGCTGGAATTCGTGCGTCAGTGACTCTTTTTCTCCGGCCCTTCGGGCCTTCTGAAGCACCTCCGGGTGGAACAGAGTAAACGAGTCATAAACAACAACAAAAACTTCTTATGTTTGACTACGGCCTACGAATCCAATTAATTTCCATTCGTTTCCCACGCTCCGTAGAGTTAAATTATGCGCATGCGAGCTAGCTCCATGGTTAAAGTTGACGAGGAACGGGCTTTTGCTATAACGTGCAAATTTTTTCCTTCACTGCTGTGGTATAATAGAACACACGTGATCAACTGATAGGGATGTGTGAAGAACAACCAAATATTTTGTCTTGTTTTAGCCTCGACTTGAGTGTTGCGGTCACGCACAAGCTTGTGAGGTTATCGCCTTCAAGTTCAAACGTGATCGTTATGAATAACATATAGACCTAGGATGGCTACCTGTCTTGTACTTTAAAATGATCAACATAAAGGCATAAAACCTGTTGGACTGACATCTGCTTCAGTGCCATTGCAACTCGACTGAGCGCTTATCATAAAATCGGCTAAGTGAAATTCTGTTTCAGCAGTAACACTTCACTTGCTTCTTATAAATTTTTCATGATATCCTTCTTCTTTACTTTTTGGTGAGCCTGTCACGAATATTAGAAAACGTTTCATCTTTTATGTATCATCACGAAAGCTACCAGGACAATACTTTGCGCAATTGGCAGTAGTACAACAAGCTAGCTAGTGCAAGGCTTCTTTTTGTTGCATTTTATGTTGTTTCTTATTTGTTATCTCTCAGGGGATGCATGCTCTACAAATATTCCAATTTCCTTCACTGTTCACAGGTACGTCTATACATTAATAGCCTATTTAAAATAGTATTTTTCATTTTCATTTTTTTTATATGTACTGTCATGTAATATTCCTTGTATCCTCTTCTTTGAAGATAATATTTGTTTTCGTGCCTCAAAGATCACTTCCTTCCTGTTTACCTTTAATCCTCCTTTGTTCATAGAGGTGCATACAGCCGTAATAAGTTAACCGCAGACTTTCTCTCACGGCCCGGTTTCCAACTAGAAACTTCCTGCGACAGCGTTACGTAATCAAATTTACACAAGGCGTGTCCTAAGTTTGATTTAATACAACTCTGATTGGACAAAAAAGTAACTTTTAAATATTTATATTTTTGTTTCCGAGAAGTGAAGTGACCAATCAGTAGCATACGGAGGGAACTGTCATTCCAACAGTAGCCTCTTAAACGTTTTCAAGTAAGTTTCTGACATCTCGGGACTTCGATACCTACTTCCAATTAGTAAACATCCATATTATACATCGTCATGATTTTTGCTGGCAAATAGATTTGTTTTCAACTGAATCTTTATGAGAAGAGAATTGTTAATAAAATGACTTGAATCAGAATTGCTGTCTTTCTCGAATTTTTTAGGAGAAGTTTGGTGAGCAGCCTAGGCATCATGAGCGAGCCCAACACAACATTACACAAGGTATCGAAATGAAACTAAAGGAAACAAAAGTCTGTACGTTATACTTGAAGTTGATCAGCCTCCCTATTTGGTTTTTCTTTTTTAAATTTACATATGTAGAGAAAATTCTGATACAGGGACTTTGTATCAAGAAACTCTGAAATTTTGTATGTTTAAAAGACATGTGGGGGAAAACAGAGTTTCTTTTCGATTGTTCGGGCTTTGTCTTAGCTTCCTTAGATAGTATGTTAACGTTTCAAAAAAGCATGCGGCTATCTCCCACTCCGCGTGAATCCAAAACTAATTACAAATGGAGTTACTGTATACCTGCACTTACCACGAAACACAAGTTTTAAAAAAAGACTTAAGGCAGTCCTGTGATAGTGTAGGGATGAACTGCGTTAAACGCATGGCTATCCACACTTCCACTGCAGTTTGACTACCGTCTGTCACGCACGACACCTCAACAGCTTCAACAGTTTTCGTAGCCTTGCATAGTCCAGGGAGAAGTTAATTAGTCATTAGCCTACCGTGTAGTCTCAGTGTAGTCGCTATCAAAGCAGGGAGGTGGTATAAGATGCATCCAAAAGAACGGTACAACGGTAAAGGCAAAACGTAAGTTACAAAACCTGTCGACAAGAGCCATTGAAGCGTGTGAACTTTTAGGCCTATAACGCAGGTCTTCACTCCCGATATTTGAGAAACGTTGTCTTTTGAGCAAAGGGAAACATTTGTGTATCCATGACTCTCATGCTTCAGTTGGTAAGTCATTCATGAAGGCCGCATAATTATTTATTTCTGTCGATTCAACGTATAACAAAGACCATATGATGCTAACAACAGGCTATTTCTAAAATAACTTTCTAACGACAAGTCGTCGAATTGCACGAACAGTTGCGATATTACCTTTTGATGGAGATAGTCACTATCATCTGTCAAGAGTAACTATAGAGAAAAATTCGCGCCCGAACTGTGATTATTTTCTGTCTATGGACACAAAGTTACATCTAACTTGTGCTATTGTCTACTGAGGTACTTCTCTGTGGGTATATCCTAGCCTCTACTGTAAGAAGTTATTGTGAAACCTACACGTAAATGAACTATTAAAAAGCAAACCCTGAAGTTTTACTGACAGAGTGTCAAACGTTTTTATTCAATACGTTTCTAAAATGTCAGAAGAAACCGTACTCGCCTTTCAAATTTTTAGACTTTTTGCAGTTACTGTCTGTGGACTGATGAGTATTGTGTTCAATGCGTTCAATACTTTGGTCCTTTGGAACCACAATTGCGGATTCAAAGAAGTTAACCGACTCCTTCTCCGGGTGTTGGCTGGAGTGGATTTCTTCACTGGATTATTGGTGATAATTATAGAGTATATGTATGCACTTTCTGATATTCCATCACAATGGGACGGTTTCTGTAAGTACATTTATCCATGGCTGTTATTCAGTTCCTTTATGTCTATGTTTCTAATCGGCCTTGTTAGTCTCGATCGATTTATAGCCATCAAGTTCCCGTTGCGATACCCTTTAATAGTGCAGCAGAGACGTGTATATGGTGTGATCTTTTTGGTAACTTTAATGGCGATTTTTGAGTCAGCATGTACTTCTTGGGGTACCAGACCATTTGACGGACTGTATTTTCATAACACTTCCCGCTTCTGTCGTCTACGATTTGATACACAAACCCATAGTGTGATGTTGGGTGTTGGGTTAAGCATAGCAGCGCTATACATGGTTTCAGTGTTCTTTGTAAACGTATATCTTCTTAAAGTAATCATGGAACACAAACGAAGACGTCGACAGTGTATGAGACAACAAAGAGGCATGCAAGATTCCACCACCTTTTCCCTTTCTGGAATAATTTCGGCGGAAGATTTTAAGACTATTCGTGTATTCATTACTATTAATGTGGTATATTACTTATGCTGGCTTCCTGCCTTAGTAGAAATCACACGTTACTGGATTGACCAGGAGAGAGACATTACAGAGGTGGCAGAGTTCTTTGTTTATTACCCTGCTTACTCCAACAGTTGGGCCAATGCAGTAGTGTATTTGTTCATGTATACCGAATATCGCAAAGTTGCAGGAAGTTATGTAAGCAGGATAACTTCTCCATCTGAATCTCAATAGAAATACCGCGAAAAAATTGCATCACCGCAATGTTGAATTTTACATTTGCACGGTAGGCCCGAAGAAACCGTGAAGTTTTGACATTGCATGTCGATCAATAAAGAACATTGAAGTAGAGAAAACTGTCCCGGACCTTTTCACCGACGTAGGCCTACGTTCCAGTGCGACTGGTGTTGAAATACTTTCAGGAAGGGAGCGTGAAAGTCACCATTAAATACGACTTATTCGATTCCGTATACGATTCCCTTTTCCCACTTTCAGGGGAAGGTACGATCTAAACTTTAACCTATAAGAACTGATGTTTTCCTTTGTATTGAGGTAATATCTTTCTCCAACGATATACTTGGTGTGATTAATTAGCCAGCAAAAACCTTATCAAACAGTCAAATATGTATAAAGTTGCGGACGTTGGGCACTTAAAGTGAACCAGGGAGGTGTTACTTTGACGAGAGACACATCTGTAACACTTTGTTTCAACCTAGCAAGTTACCGACACTGTATTCCCTTTTTTGTAGTAATCTTCCAGATATCAAGGTGACAAACTAAACACAAAGTTTCACTTCTTGTGCTAAATCTTGAAGAGCGGTAAATTTGCCCATTTCTTTTACATTGCCAGTTTTTTCAGTCGCAAGTTAATTTGCCCCTTTTTAGCGCGTTGTGGTCCTTTTAAAAATACCACATTGTCATTACGTGTTACATCAGGGAGTAACAACTCCCTGGTTACATTTTGGACACGAATACACGCCTTCAAGTTGCGAGGTAATGCGCAAATTCATAAAACATCAACAGTAACGTCGGCCATATAGCCTCATACTTCTTTTCCGCATTTGCAAATAGCATAAGCAGTACTTATATTACCAGCATCTTCAGGTTTTAGCGCGAGAAACAGTAGTTTTGATTGTCAAAACATTGGCGGTTACTAGGCTGTCGGCAACATGCTACACATCAAACCATTGTTTCTGATAATCCTGTTGTCATTGACAAAAGTTGGCTAGGACAGGAAGTAGCAGTTGTAAGTATTAGACAAGAGAATTGAAGGTCCTGATGTCTTATTATCCGTCATTAAATGAGTATCTCCTCACTCTTAACCCGATCAAACAGGATTAGAATAAATTACATTTTCAGTTGAATCTCCTGCCAAAGTAACACCTTCCTGATTGAACTATCTAAAGATGACATTTTGAACTTATTCAGGAATGGATTTCATAAAAATCCTCAGTATCTCCGAGATATGGCCTTTCATTTGGTCATTGCATAAAATCAGACGTTTGATTTTAATGTAAATTAAATATTGCACTATAACGCTGCAATCATGTAAACAACAAAATATAACACCTTTCAATTAAGTTGACAAGCCTAAACTTACTTTAGTACAGTATGCTTATGTCTGAATCCGCCACTGGATAGGTGTGTACGAGACGTCAAATTGCGAAAAGTTTTGCCAAGAATAAGTTTGCGTATGTCAGGCATTCGGATGTGAACCGTTGCGAGTGAAACCTGCATGTCGAATATTCGTTCTAAATCATTTAAATGATAAGAAATGCTTAGACACTTTCAATTTACTTACCAAAGTCTGCCTAAAAGGCGAAGATGACGTAACTATGGGGAGAAGAATTCCTTTGGGAGTAACTTTTGATTTTCGTCCTTCGGGTCTTGACCAAAGAGTCGATGAGACTTTGGAAAGTCTACTTATTTTTAGGTGCAACAGGTAAAACTACAAACGACAAGTGTCAATGATGTTTTATAGAAGACTCTGTTTTATAAAACTTGTAATTGTCGAAGCACGAAATATTGGTCATATGGAAAATTCTTTTGACATACACTGCTAAAATATCTGTAAATTAACCGAAACTTTTTGCACTATTTCTATGTTTTGTTTTGTCTGTCACAGGACTAGTAGAATGACCTTAATGCTAACGTAAAACATGCAAACACACTTAAAAGTTTTAAAGAAATGATTTGTAATTTTACATAATCAAATTATTTTGTACATATCTACACCTTGCTAACTTTTATCTAAGCGCTATACTTCCATTTCGAGGATACATGGGTTTAGTTCTATGTTTTATTTGTATTTGACTTTTGCTCTTTAATGTATTTACTTGTTTTTATTTTTTTTTCTTCATTTGTTGACCATTGCGTTAAGGACCTCATGTAAGATTAGCCTTTGTGCAACTCTAAATGAGGTTTCCTCTTGAAAGCTGAAATAAAATAAAATGAATAAATAAATACAAAAACAAGAGGGCAATCCACGGAGTTGCTTATCTCATCGCTAGCACACGCATTAAGGCATCTAACTCACAGGAAGAACTTTCTCTCTTCCTTGTGGCATATGGCCTACACATAACTGCAGGGACCGCTGAGACGGGAGGCTAAGGGGCTTTAGCCCCCCACTTTTTCTGCCGTTGGCATTTTGGGCGGCAGTAAACTACATTTATTTTATTGAACATATTGGGCGGCTTCGATTATTAACCCCCGCACTTCAAAATTGGCTCCCCGGTCTCTGAATAAGTGCACTTGAATATGAACGCACAATGAGTGGTTTGAGTTGAGGCTCATGGTCTATCCATATGTATGTTAGTTTCTATGGTATCTTCAAATTACTCACTTCAATATCGGCCTTTAATTTTTCACGCGCTCACAAAGTGAAAGCAACTACCAGCGCGTTCGTCGATGATAAGGCGTATACAATGCTTACGCAAGCTGCGTTGTTCTGACAAGGACGTAATGTTTGCCTATTATACGCACATCACCGAATAGAAAGGCTCGTATGTCAAATCCGCACTGCCGCCCTGATATTTGCATCTCCATGCGCCCTTTTGTTGTGAAAAAAGGACGAATTCAGTGCGCTTTACAGAAAATCTGTGCACACAATATGATATGCGGAAGGCACATTCATCATATTGTGCGAAATTTCATGTATGTGGAATGTTTCCTTCTGGAGTTATACTTAAAATACTAAAAAAATGTGATTCTTCACAAAAATTGACCTTTGATCCCGGTCGCCATGGCAACAATATATTATGGTAGTATTAGGCAGGTTCATCATATGTGTGAAGTTTCATGTATGAGGAATGTTTCCTTCTGGAATTATACTACAAAAACTAAGAAAATGTGATTTCTCACAAAAATTGATCTTTGACCTTGGTTGCCATGGCAATCATATATTTTGGTAGCATTAGACATGTTCATCATATGTGTGAAGTTTTGTGTATGTGGAATGTTTCCTTCTGGAATTATACTAAAAATACTAAAAAAAATGTGATTTTTCTCAAAAATTGACCTTTGACCTTATTTCACGTGACCTTTGATCCCAGTCGCCATGGCAACCATATATTATGGTAGAATTAGGCAGGTTCATCATTTGTGCGAAGTTCCATGTATGTGGAATGTTCCCTTCTGGAATTATACTAAAAAAACTAAAAAAATGTGATTTCTCACAAAAATTGATCTTTGACCTTGGTTGCCATGGCAATCATATATTTTGGAAGCATTAGACATGTTCATCATATGTGTGAAGTTTTGTGTATGTGGAATGTTTTCTTCTGGAATTATACTAAAAATACTAAAAAAATGTGATTTTTCTCAAAAATTGACCTTTGACCTTATTTCACGTGACCTTTGATCCCGGTCGCCATGGCAACCATATATTATGGTAGAATTAGGCAGGTTCATCATTTGTGCGAAGTTCCATGTATGTGGAATGTTCCCTTCTGGAATTATACTAAAAAAAACTAAAAAAATGTGATTTCTCACAAAAATTGATCTTTGACCTTGGTTGCCATGGTAACCATATATTCTGGTGGTATTAGGTACGTTCATCATATGTGCAAAGTTTTATGTACGTGGAATGTTTCCTTCTGGAATTATACTAAAAATACTAAAAAACCGTGAATTTTCACAAAAATTGAATTTGACCTCTGACCTTTGACCTTTTCTGCCGAAAGTCACGGAGACACAAGTTTACACTCTGGGGTACCTACCCACCAAATTTCAAAGGAATCGGCCTAGCCCACAAGGAGGAGTTCATGGAACACTTTTTTGCTTAAATGTTAATATCACATGACTTTTGACCTTGGTTGCTATGGCAACCATATATTTTCGTAGTGCCAGGCACTCTTATTATATGTGTGAAGTTTCATGTTAATGGAATGTTTTTTCTTGGAGTTATTATAAAGAGTGATTTTCACATAATTTGACCTTTGACCTCCGACCTTTGACCTTTACTTCCGGGAGTCAATGTAGAACTGGGGTTCCACCTAGGGCACCTTCCCACCAAATTTGAAGACAATCGGCTTTACCGTTTTGGAGATATTAAGAAAACAAAATTGGACACACACACCCACACACTAACACACGCACCCACTCACACACACACACACACGGACACGTTTTGACCCCTTCCTCCGTTATGGACTTTTGGTCACCCTGGGGTACCCCACCATGGGTTACGGCTTTAGACTAGTAACTTGTGAAAATTAACTGTTACCATGGCAACGGTTTTTATTTCTCCTGGCATTGCCGAATATAGCCCAACAGGTCAAGTGACTACAATATCTCATCCTCCTCACGGAGCGATGAGATAATAAGTATAAGTAAACAAAAAAAAAAAAAAAAAATTCCGATTTTGTAAAACCGGCTTATTTTCCTCACACTTATCAAGACAGGTCTTGCTTGCATGCGTGGTATCTGCTCTTTTCAGCTAGTCTGATCTAGAACGGCGCCATGCATGAAGGACCTATGATGTAAGGGTCTGACGGCTGAGAGGATGGTCACGTTAAGAAATAGTGCCCCATTAGGCTTCCAGACAAAATTGAAAACAACAACCCGTTACTCTGGAAGGCAAGAAGCCTGCCCTTAAAGAGGGTGGGGTAGGGAAGGTTTTCAAGACCCAGTGACCACATAGTAGCGATCTGCGACCATGGATTGACCGACAGCGAACGCATCAAATATGGACTATCAAGTTAAACTGCTTCTTAGATTATTGCAAGAGACACTTTCAATTTTGCAAAGTCACTAATAAATCTTATGGCGGGGTGTGACGAATAGTGCCTAACAAAAGACTGATACCAAAGAAATTTCTTACGGCTTGGAGATAATGGGAGGTGATGCAAGCCCTACTTTGTTGAAAATAAGCTTAGAAAATACAAAACGTATTGGACTAAATAGCTGCATTCATGAAATTGTAAGCATAACAGTATCTTCTGCAAATCGACCATGGTTTGCAGGTTGAACCCGCATATTTCATAATTGTTTGCATAGATATTTTGTAAAATACACTCAATTCTTGGCTTTGCGGTAGCATGGTTGAGGGTATGTCAATGTAATTGTTTGGGTACTTTATCGCCAAGGTGACCAAAACACGAATGCTGTCGGGGCTGCATGTAGAGGACAGAGTGAAGGTATGAAAACTTAGCCTCAAGCAGGATTCGTACATCGATGTACGAATCCTGCTTGAGGCTAAGTTTTCCATTCACAAAAAATATCCTCTTTCAGTATAAGGCAAGTGCTTTGTTAGAGGAAAAATGGCCTAAGGTCTCTATGCGACTATTTAATACAGCGTTGATTTGCCGTGACTCATTCATATAAAGTCGCTACGTCACTCTACCTACTATATATATATATATATATATATATATATATATATATATATATATATATATATATATATATATATATATATATATATATATATATATATATATATAGCCCACTCTCAATCGTTCGGCGCGTTGCGGTTGTTTGATGTTTTTGCTCTCTCTGGTCTCGGGAATTGGTATGTCAGTGACTCATGCATTTTCTCCGGCCTTCGGGCCTTCTGAAGCACCTCCGGGTGGAACAGAGTAAACGAGTCATATACATACATACATACATACATACATACATACATACATACATACATACATACATACATACATACATACATACATACATACATACATACATACATACATACATACATACATACAATCGTTCATATCATACTACAAATGATAATACTAGATAATAGATTTCTCTAAGATCATCCTCTTTTGACTCGTTGTACATACAGGCAAGTTGGAGTTTTTGCTAATACCTATCATGGAGAGATCTAATATCACCTCCCTGCACCTGTACTCTCCCTCCCATTACCCATTGCTGGAAGCTGTTCGTCTGGATTTTCGTTCAAACTTAGTAAAAATACGATGGTTGTAAAGTGCACGGCTTCAAACTCTACAGTATAATTTGAATGTCAGGTAACAGGCATCATGGGAATGCCCCATTTTATATAATTAATTCAGAGCGTTTAGAGGGCCCTATACCAGTGTCTGCCAGCCTTAGATACTCTTTATAATGCACAATGAAGCAAAGGAAGATTTTCGAAATAGTTCAAGAATATTTCTGTGGACTCCACGAAAGCATTTTTACATAAAAATTTTCCCCGAATAGAAGGCACTAAAGTAGCCAAAAGGGGGTCTTAAGGAGATTGTTTGACAACATGCCTTTCTCGTAGAAACCATACTCTCCACTTTCACCTAACCAAAAATTAGGATTCACTAAATTATGGACATTTTCCAGCCATAATTGATCAGTTCCAAAAATATCCCAAAGTTAGCCTTTTTGCACCTTGGCGGGCAAGCTTAAATTAACAAACACATTTCTCAAAGGGGAGGGGTGCCCCCCTCGGCACCCCTTCCCTCCCCTTAGACGGGTCCCCAGGGCGGCACCTTTATGTAGTGACAAAGGAAGGATCCCCCACTTCTGTATGCAATTGCAGGGGAGCATTAAAAGGTAATTTACGTAGACATGGGGGTAACTGAGGTGGCATTAAGACGTCATCTGTGGTGCCCCTCCCATTCACCAAATTCTGGTGGCGCCACTGTTGAAAATTCCTAATAGGGATAAGGTATCGGAGTGCGAATCGTAATAAATATGCGCAAATCGCTCCGACGTTTTCCATTAATATCATTCAATGCCCGGCTATGCCAATGAAAAGACGAGTCTTCCGCATGGTTATTTGTATGCTTTCAGTTTCGTAAAATATGTCTTCGAGTCCTCTGCATTTGCATTCTTGCAATTTTTCTATACTGCGATTACTTAGTCACGAAGAATCGGCCTAATTGTAAAACTCCCACCGGAATGATTGCAAAATACCTTTGAGACGATATTGATAACAAGCTCAGCAATAATCAAATGCTGGAAGCGCCCGAAAATTTTGATAGTCTGCGTAAGATTCATGAAAATTTTAATATTTTGAGAAGGACTTATGATAGGAAGTGATTAAAGTAAATTCATACCTTACGAAAGCACACCTCACTAAGTACCCCCCACAGAAATCTATAGACTTAAAATACCGGGCCCTTTGGAGCTCATTGTAAATTTGTTCGGAAAATTTCGGAAATCGATAAAGGGGGCACACCACACCCTTGGCTATGTGCCCCTTGCCAACTGCACTGGTGGAGGCACCTACTTTCGTTTCTTCTCCCTCGGTTTTCCCCTCCTCTCGGCTCCTCGTTTCTAGGTGTGGCCCTGCTTGTCCCCGAAGCAAGTTAAGACCAGCCTGAGACGGCTGCTCATGCACTGAATCCTGGGGCGGTATAGTACAGGATATACGAACGGACCAAACCGGCCGCGGCTATAATACCTGCGACGGAGGTAGAAATACCTGGATTATGGCCGATAAACTTGGACTTATCCACAGTCCAAGTTTATGGTCTGAAAATCCAGGTTTATCGGCAAACAATCCGGGTTTATCGGTCGAAAATCCATGTTTTTCGACCGAAAATCCAAGTTTATCGGCGATAGACATGGTTTATCCCCGATAAACTTGCAGGATAATCGACCGATAAATATGGTTTATCGCCGAAAAACTTAGATTATCAATGATAAACCAGGTTTTTCGATTGAAAATCTATCATGTTAATTGGTGATAATCCAAGTTTATCGCCAACTGATAAACCATGTTTATCAGAGTCAAAGTCGGTAATCCAAGTTTATCGGCGATAAAACCATGTTTAACGATCGAAAAACATGTTTTTTCGTCGGCAATAAACCTGGCTTTTCGAGCGTTAAACCTGGTTTATCGGTGATAATCTAAGTTTATCGCAATAACTTTCGATAATCGGCCGAAAAACATGGTTTATCGGCGATAAACTTGGATTATCAATCGAAAATCTAAGTTTTTCGGTCGACAAACATGGTTTTCGGTAGATAATCCATGTTTTTCGAATTATTGAGCATTTTGCTTGCCTTATGCAGCTTGTGTCTATAAGTATATTGTGCAACAAAAATCTCACGTGGCCGTGGGACATGCATGCAGCGAACCGTGTATGTATGTCGTGTGTCATGAATACTTGGACAGCTGGCTGTCATGCAAAACGTAGATATTGGCTGGTGCCATACATACACTCTCTTTTACACAATCGTGGCATGTTCAACGAGGACTGACCTGCAATACTCTGGTCAGACAGTAGGCTCCGCTGTTGCGACGGGAAACATGTTCCATTGTTTTCATCAGTCTGTTTAGAATAGAACTGAAGCAGGCCAGGGTATTGTGCCTTGGAACAGTCACGTAACATGCAGGTCGTGGTATAACTTATTGTCACAGGTAAAATAAATGCTCAAGTCAACGTTAGAGCTAGGCTAGGCCCCCTAGGCTAAGTCTATGCTACATAGGCCAACGTTACACTTGAACATAATTATGCACATTGCTTTGCTTCACTCCGCAATAAGTAACGTTTATGGCACTTAGGCCTAGGCTAGATTGGGGGCCGTGTCATTCCGCCATAGTAGGCCTAGAGGCTCTAATTTAGAATCCGTGCCCGGAAGTGACGTACGTGATACGCATAGGCCTAGGTAGGCTATAGGGTTAGGGTTAGGTATAGGGTTAGGGTTATATACGTTAGTAGGCATACGGATAGGGTACACATACGCATAGGGATAGGGTTACATACATAGTAGGCATACGGATAGGGTACGCATACGGATAGGGTTAGGGTTATACATATGGTACGCATAGAGATAAGGTTAGGGTTATACCCGTAGGGATATACGTATAGAATACGTATACATGTATAATTATAGCCTACATATACATCTGTTAGTACTTATAATATTTAAAACCGTTTGCCGGCAGCTCGGCTCGCAGCGCTACCGGTTAGAGCATAGGATCGCTATACTGAGATTTATACCGCGTTCGTATTCTTGCAATGTTCCGCGTTCAAATCCCACTGTTGCTTTCTGTTGAACAGCTTGTCTTGTCACGTTACTGTTGGTTCTTTTAGAACTTAACTTGTCCCTGATATTTTGTAAGTTTTAAGTTGTAATTTACGTCACTTCCGGGCACGGATTCTAAATGAGTACCGGCCTAGATACTTTCCGTAATAGAAAATGTGTTCATTCCGCCATAGAAAACATGCCTTGCCGCCCTGGCGGTAAAGAACTATTTCGTTATGGCGGAACAGACACATTATTTTGTGGAATATAAGAGAGGACAGTTTGGAACTTACCAGGCTTAGCCAGTATCAATCACAGGAGAAGGGCTGAATGGAGTTTTAAAGGTTTGTTGGATGCATTGTTGATCGGTGCTTCACGGTTGAATGAAACAGACTGGATTGAGTAAGAGTTTCTTTGCTTAATAGCAGGGCTGGTCATATGACCCGGGCAATCGCCCGTGCCCGCCTAAACACCCGCCTTGGAAGCAAAAATACTTGCCAAGGTGTGCAACAAAATTACCTCCTTAAATTGTGTGGTGGGCAACAAACAGC
The DNA here is from genome assembly GCA_029531755.1 of Holothuria leucospilota. Taxonomy (NCBI): domain Eukaryota; kingdom Metazoa; phylum Echinodermata; class Holothuroidea; order Aspidochirotida; family Holothuriidae; genus Holothuria; species Holothuria leucospilota. The sequence goes on along the minus strand of CM055972.1, from coordinate 27,007,036 downwards.
CCACCTTGAGAAAATATGATCGCCCGTGTGAAAATACAATGCTAAAACCATCAGAATACATGCATATCAGTACATTTAAAAGACCCAAAAAAGACTTTTCACGCAGAAATATTACGCAACTTCCGTAGCGGACACAGCCAGCCTTATAATCTGACAATGCCGCACAAACTAGCATGCTACACAGCTTGATTTTACATGGTTTGATTGCACAAGTAAGCTACAGCTTGCTGCATGCATCTTGTACTGCAGAGAGTACTATTTCAAAATACATCGTTTTTGAGTGTTAATTCACTGTCAAACATTACCAAATTTGTCAAAAATGACAAAACCATTGTCCTGACATGTTCAAAAGACTCTCAAACAAGTATCTGCATAATACTGACAATTTTTGATCAAGGTTTTTCACCACGAGGCAAATTTTTCTAGAGGGGCTTTGCAATTTTGCCGTTGCCTAATGTGTAAAATACATGGATAGGCCTACTAAGATGCTGCAACATTCAGAAGTAGTGTCTGCTTACTCGTAGAGCTACAGGGTCTAAAATTTACCAATCATTTTTGTTTGAAAGTGTTATCAAATGTTGTCTGAGATGTTGGTATGAGAGTTCAGACATATTTATGGCCAGAATAGGTCTTTGCTTGTCAAACCAACTTGAATATTTTCTAAGCCTTTTGCCATACATATTACTGTTACGAGAAGCAAATAGTTTTAGTCTCTTGAAGTCCTTAAAGTGACATGAACATAACACCACTCTAAATCCTCATCTTGTTGCTATGTGGGGGTGGAGGATTCATCAGTTACCACCAGACAAAAACATTGTGGCCCATGGCCCCAACCTAGCTCCCCCACTCCTGTCGGAAGATAATGATCAGAGTATGTCAGGGGCGGATCTAGGGTCTTTTCTGAGGGAGGGTCCAACATAAAAGGGCACATTCATTTTTTAAAATTTTGGTTCCCATAAACGTCAGCGAATATACAACTTACCGCATATTGACAAAGAAAGGATAGTTTTAAACCAAAAGACATGAAAAACCTGAAATCTAAAAGGTGAAATTGCAATGCGAAAATTTTTTGGGTAAGCCTACACTTATAAGAATTTGTACTAAATTAAAGCTTACATCAGTATATATATAGAACAATTGAGCGGACAGTTGGGCACTATTGGGCATAACTTTATTGTACTTCCCTCCTCGAGTCACTAGTCGTACCGTACGACAGACACAAGTGAGCGTTAACCAGGTTTAGCGAAATGTGATTCAATTCCCGACATTTACATAAATCCATGTATTCTACTTATTAACTTGAAAAGGGGGAGAGGGTTTGTACCAAGTATAACTGAACTGAGGAAGAGTGGACAAAGCGTACCGAAAGTTTTGGGTTTTATCCCAGAAATTACCCTTATGAAAGCCAAAATAAGTAAACTGACCATGGGTGGCGGCAGAATTTTTCCAACAGGGGGCCGAGCCATGTCAGTTACCCCAAGTTCCGACATTTCCTATTTCGAGGGTATGATGAGAAGGGCAAATGTGGGAGCCTCATTATCCCATGTAATTGCAGGCATATTTTGCATTATATCACTTAATACTTCCTGATCCAAGTTGCGCACTGATAGTGCTCTTTGAATCTGGATCGTGAAATTGAAAAGCGCGCGAAGCGGGTGAAATTTTTTGATAGGCTTACACATAAAACATATGACGAAAGGAAGGAAAGAACTGTAGGGTTTGTAGACCGTATCGGGTGTAACATACATGTATCGAAAACACCTGGACTACACGATGAAATAGCCAAACTTTGCTCCGTAAGTCGCTCACCAACTGACTGTACCACATGACACACACAAGAGAACACCAACTAGGTTTTGCGATATGGGATGAAAGTTACGACCTTTACATAAACTATGTATTCTGCCCATATGTTACTTGGTAAGGTGGGCAGGACTTGTGCTATCCTGCTATGTGGAGTGGAACTATTGAAAAAAATAGAGTGACTCTACAGCGCGCTTAGCGCGCCGAAAATTTGGGGTTCTTATTACAGAAATTATCCTCTTGAGGGCAAAAAACAGGTAAACCGTCGATTAGTTGTCGTCGGAGGCTGTGTACTTTCGACTGAGACTCCCCTACGAAACTGTTAAACTTCTTCAATAGGGGGCCAGCCTTCCCAGATGGGGGCATGAACCCTTCCCCCACCTGGCGCCACCGCTATCTCGACTGGGGAGGAGGTTAAAATACTGTATGTTGTGTTCCCTATAAAGTTGCGGCGCAACTGTCAAAAACACTGTCAGAACAGATGACTGAAGTCTAATGCTTGCTTTTCATTTGCGACAGCAAACCGGTCATCGGTCCAAAGACGTCAAAAAATTGAACCGACTGACATGGCGTTATTTGACCTGGTGGTGATTTTATATAGTAATTTTAAAATCAAACAAACACCGATTCGTCTATTGTGACTTCTGTTCAACTCTTGGCTGTGGACTTTACCTAAGACTGGCTTTTTATTCCCATCACTAGGTCAACACTATTAAAGAAAAGAGTAATTCCAGACTATGAATATCATAGCGAAACATATTTACCTACTCTCTCTTGTTCACGAGAGGATGGATACTAGAGGGTGGAGGGAAGGTTTCGTAGATGTAGCGTTTAGGGAGTGTGAACAGATCATTATTTTGTAAGACCAAAAGACTGACTAGCAATGACCTTTTGGAATCAATTTTAAAACCCAATAGTAATACGTTGCATAAAGCACTAGCTAGTGAGTATGACGTAATATCTGAATGCCCAAGCACGCCACACGTGGTTCCAAGCGAAAAGTGATTTAGAATGCCTGATTGTCACACAGACATACTGTAGTCACATTCTCTGTAAAACGATTGCACTGTTCGGGTTTCAAGGCGACCAATATAGGCTACCGTAGTCAAATATATTGCCGAAAGTTTCTGCGATACATGGCTAGACTAGTGAATTGGTCGATACTGGATGGGGGGCTCGGAATTGGACAACACTGTCATTACCAGTGAAACTGTCTCGTTTTTTTTTGCTAGTGTGAAAAAAAAACGTTTTTGGAAAAAGGGCACATTGGAAAATTTGAGGGGGGGTCCGGACGCTGTTGACCCCCCTGGATCCGCCACTGTATGTACCCATTATATTAAAGGGGAATAAGTATGATTTTTGTGCATACTTCACTTAATTACTCACAAGAAGGACACAAAGCTTTGAGATGTAACTTGTGACTGCCATTTTCTGGACTGTAGGCCTAGGCCTGACTACAGTAGGCGCGGATCCAGGGGGGGGGGGGGCTTTCCCGGCCTCAGCCCCCCCTTTTTCGCCACATCAACAATAACAAATACACAAAAATTAGCATAATGTTGATTTAGGAGAATACTGAAGGGGGATTTTAGCCCCTCTCCCGCACCCTTTTTATGTACCATTGAAGAAGGATTATTGGTATAGGCCCTACGTACTGTATGGATGTCAGTTAATCCTTGGACCCTTACTGGCATCATTCATGGAGTGGCTCCGCCATATGTTACCCTGGACTTGGTCCGCCAAGTGTCCACAGTGGTGTATATGGTAGAAGGGAATAGAGCACCAACTCTACCCTGAAGGGTGCCATGATGTTGCTAATGGGGGTATTTGTGGCAAGTTGAGATGCAATCATTTTCATTTTTTGACTGATTTATAACATGATTTTAGAAAACATGGCACCACTGTTTATGTTATGAATGTTGCATATCTAAGTTTGGATCTGGCTGGGAGGGGGGGGGGTGGGGGTGGGGGGTGGGTGGGTGCTTCCCCTAACATTCATTTTCAGAGAGGGTTATTGCCTCATGACCCCCCACAATTTGTGCTCCAGGTGATTTGTGGTACTGTACGTACTGCCCTTTGAGCATGTCAAAACCTCCCCATTGGTAATACATGGGGTGGTTTAGCCAAGCCTGAGTTTTGCGCAGTTATTGCAATTAAACATGAAAGTGCTCATCCTCATTCTTGTTTTTATTATGCAACAAGGTTTCTTTACAGTTCAATTTGTACAATACTGTTATGTTTTTAGCTAAGATAATTTTAAATGTAAATTTTATATTTACACAACTGCCCTCCTAAAATCTTGGGTGGGCAACTAATTGCCCGCCTTGAAGTGTAACAGCTAAAGCAAGGCGGGCAGTTGCTTGCCCCCCTGAAAAATTCTCATGACCAGCCCTGCTTAATAGGCCTAGGCCTACAGTATGTGTTCCAATAGCATGAAACATATGAAAGTGTATTCACCAATATCTTAATAAAATGTGCCAGGTTATTTTAGTGCTGTATGGAAGAACTGGTCTTTGTACTGAATATGGAAGAGATTCAGTGTATAATCTGATTTAAGTGAACTGAAAAACAATCCCAAAATGTGTTTCACGCTATTGGTACACATCACAGGCATTCGAAACATAACGTACATATACTACACACACTATATAGGCCCAGGTAGTAGGCCCAGTCGCACTTCACTGCCAGTGCTTCCACACTCTAAAGTAATTTTTCCTGAAATGGCCGATTTCAGGTAATTTTAGATGCCATTTCAGGAAAATGAATTTAGAGTGTGGAAGCACTGGGTGGCAGTGCAGCCATGGCACTGGGCTTACTTCTCAGATCGAAACGCCTTACCTTGTCTTATTATATATGTATATAGTGTGTAGTATATGTACGCTGTACGTAATGTTTCGAACGCCTGTGGTACACATACTGTAGGCCTATATGCTAGGCTAAGTCACAATGTCTTCATCCCAGTTTAACAAATACCATACTACTAATATGTTGCTAGGCTACAAGTTCATAGAACCCTTTCCTTTTTCCTTTTCCTCCATTTGTTGTCTGACCTATGGGACCCTGGACTTCCAAAATGTTTTGTGAGTTGCATAGTAATTTTCTGAAATATTTTAGAAAGTGCCTTTCTGCCATAGGTTTCGCACCTTTCTTCCATGGTGGAAAGGTTTGAAACCTGATAAAGGTCATGGTAAAACCAGGGGAGAAGTTGGCAGATCTGTTTCAATTTGAGAACGACTCACTTTCTTCGTTAAGAGTGGAATTCAGTGCTTATATCAAGTATATCATGATGATTGGGTATTTTCCCTAAAAATATAACAGTTAACCAACTTGGTAACGTCAGATAGTGTTCAACCCCTTTTACTCTCACACATGATAGTATTTAGCTAATGCTATACATCAATGCAAAATTGCAGAGAACAGTATTCTTATTCGACTCAAACAAGAAAAGTGGGGGTTTTGGGCCATGGTTTTCTTCGTTTATTTGAACATTCACAAATATTTACTGGAAGCTTCCTGAAAAACTTTCAACCCTTGAATCAACTTCAATTTATTTCCAAGAATGGCTGAACAACACAGCACAACACTCAATGTAGCCATATCGCTACTCGATCGATTGTGTGCACAGTCAAAGTCACGTGATGCACTTTTCTGCATGTCACAACATAGCTACAAGGCTTGTACGTGGTGTGTATACCTGTAGGGTGTACATAAAGTTTCCTAACCAGGGATGTGTATATTAACTATGGTGTCACAGTTGCTGTGCTATACAATTCTTTAACATGACCTTCATTCCCTTTGAATTTTGACTCAGCCTTTTTGTCATTTTCCTTTTTAAGTAGAACTAGATGAGAGACTCTCTATCATCATGCTATTGGCAGTCCCCGGAGCAATACTACTTTGATGCTTACCTGTAATTATCTTCAGTAGACTCCACATGCTTCTTTGTACAATGACATACACTGATTTAATCTGCCAGTTGTTGCTCTATGCACAATACCTGCTTAGCATTAGACTGATATTTGAATTATCATGGATATTCAATTTTGTATTAATTATTCATAAATTATGGTAATTTTTCATGATTATTCATAAATAAATATTTATGACACACCCAATCCGTAACATGATATCAGGCAAATAAGAAGTCTCAAGCCTTCTGACCCTATACCTTTCCTGATTTCTTTAACCCTAACCTAACCTGGAGACATGATATCATGCATATATGCATGTCTTGAGACACAAATGTGTCCCCTTACAAAACAAAACGTATGGAGATGGTGTTATGACATGTGAATAAGAGACTTTGCAAGATGCAGGTTTCTGTCATTTTCAGCTGTAGAAGTCCCCATCTGCTCGTGTAGCATCTATAGTGGTGTCTACTCAGACTATCGATGCTATGTCACTCATGTGATGTCAAGATCAATGGATGGATTCCTCATGTTGCTATGTATTTCGTTCCAGCTTTCTCTCCTCTCTTCGACAGCAAGGTTAAAATGGAGAAGACGCTGAAGGTGAAGATATCACAGAGGATTATCAGGAATTACAAGTGGGGATATGATAGAGGGGACAAACCATAGAGCAGTAATAGGGTCAAGCTGTGCAGACCCATTTGATTTCGCATGCAAACTACCTACAACTCTTTTAGGTTCCCCAAAAATATCCATCTCCCATTTTACTATGCTAACCAGATCAAAATTAAAGAGGGCCCTCTTTTAGCTTGTTAGCTAGAGAATGTGCTTTATGCTAAATTAGTACCGTCTTTGCTAAGTACTGAGTATTTAAAATCACCCTAATTTTGACCCAAGCTAACCATTCAATAGAAAACATCCAAACCTGAAAACCGAATGAGTATCAAACTGAAAACTGGTTCGCCCAGCCTGCATATATATTTGTTTCAAAATCACGTTTTCTTAAAATGGGCCATGAGCCACCTGACTTACTACCATACTGTATAGGCCTACCTTTTCAACCACAAACTTAATTATGAAGTGGTCAAATTTGATAACCTAGATAGACTTGGGTTGTTGGGACATTGTCATGAAAAGAACCTGCACCAAAATTGTTACTGCCCTCATTAAGTGGGGAAGTGGAAAACTACAAAGCACTTTTTAATGTGAAAGGCTATTTTTAACCACCAAGGCTACAGTAGTTTTGACCAGGATGAAGTTGTGGAATTTACAGTCATTTCCTTAATTTTAAGTTATATAATTAAAGGCCTTAGGCACTACCAAATTTAAAACAATTAGGGCCTACATTCATAAATCAGCTAGGCCTATAGCCTAGGCCTAACTTTTATAACAACATCTGTGTGATGACTGATGTAATAATGGACAAAGATACGTTGGTCTGGTCTGATCACGTTTATTCGGTACTTATCTTTTGGTAGCGATAATCAGACTCCTTTTACATGATCATACTGATGGCGCTGTTTCACATACCAGATCATAAAGTAAATCTCACAACATCCCCCTTCACCCAAGATTGGAACAGAGTAGAACTAAATAAAATGAAAACTCTTAACTTACTTTTACAACAAACAAAGCATGAGAAATGAAACTTCTATTGGTTCAATTTGCACACCCAAAAGAGCTACTACAGGAACTTAAATTACACTTCTGGTAGGTACCTTTGTGGTGGAACTACAATTCTTCCACTTCTTGTTTTTACGGTCCCTTTTCTTTCGTGTTCATTTGTAGCACAAACTTTTGGAGGTGCCTGCACGTTGTTACCATTGGCAAAGTTAAGTTGCTTGGGTACTTTGCTTGTGTGTACTTGTGGTGTGCTGTGAGGTTGTGGAGATGTGTGTTGGGGTTGTGGTGTAGTGTGGTGGGGTTGTGGTGTGGCATGTCGAAGCTCACGGAGATGTTGTCTGTTCCTTCGGAGTATAGATCCATTAGGTGTATGTATATCATAAGATCTCGGCTCCTGACATACTTTAATTACTTCCCCTGGGCTCCACGTTTTCCTTTCATAGTCTAAAATTCTGACTTTTTGGCCGGGATACAATGGTGGCAAGTCTTTCACTTTCACTTTGGTGTCATGGTGTCGCTTCATTCTCCCCCTTCTCTCATTGAGCTGTTCATAAACCTGCTGGGACTTCTGGGTAGTCTGGGGAGGGTGGTTGCTTGGTAGGGTTGTTCTGACGGGCCTACCAAAAAGAATCTCAGCTGGTGATGGCAGATTGGGATCTAGGGGGGTCACTCTCAAGTTAAGTAGGGCAATCTGAATGTCTTGTTTGGACCTTTTGCATTTTTTAACGAGGGTCTTGACCGTTCTGACCATTCTTTCAACAAGTCCGTTAGACTGGGGATACCGGGGGGAGGATGTGTTGTGCTTAACACCCCAGCGGTTACACATATCTTGGTATGGTTGTCCGACAAATTGGGGGCCGTTGTCAGAAATTATTTCCCTTGGTGTTCCGAGGAGGCTGAGGGTTTCAGCAGTCAGGTGTGCAACAGTAGCACTTGAAGTGTCTCGGAGTTGGTAGACTACCGGATATTTTGAGTGATAATCAGTTATCAGGAGATAGTTGTTGTTGTCAAGGGTGAACAGATCAGTGGCTAGTTTGGTCCATGGTGTTGATGGTATCTCATGGGGTTCCAGTGGTTCCCTAGTCTGGCTTGGCTGCAATTCTTGACAAATGCTGCAGGATGAGACAAGCTTTTCAATATCACAGTTTATGTTGGGCCAATACACAGACTCGCGCGAAAGGCGTCTCGTTTTTTCGATTCCCTGGTGACCGTTGTGTAATTAGTTCAGAATGTCTGCTTGCAGGGGTTTTGGAATAAGTACTTGTCGACCTTTGAAAATGACACCATCTGCCATACCAAGTTCATCTCTGTATGTCCAGAATGGACGGAGGTCAGTTGGAAGTTCCTTGCAAGTTCCTGGCCAACCAGTGGTGATTACCTGGCATAAGGCTCTTAGACATGGATCCTGGGAAGTTTCCTTTCGGAGAGCATCCTGCTTTTGGGTGCCAAAGTTGATGAGGTCGATGTTCGGCCCTTCATCAGTCTCTTTGATGCTGATTTCTTCTACTCTGAGATCTAGAGGAATGTCACCATTTTTCCTTTGATTGGGAAGACGGCTAAGAGCATCTGAGATTACCATGGAACTCCCAGGTTTGTAAACAATGTCAAACTGGTAACCCTGTACCTTTATAAGGAGTGTTTGGAGGCGGGGTGGTGCACTGGTGAGAGGTTTCCTCCATATCATCTCCAGGGGTTTGTGGTCTGTAAAAACAGTGAAGTGTTTACCAAATAGGTAAGTATGAAAACGAGTGCAAGTGTTTCCCTTTCTATGTTTGAGTAGTTGGATTGTGCTGAGGACAGGCTTTTGGATGCAAATGCTATGGGTTTACCATCCTGTAGAAGGCAAGCTCCCATGCCCTTCTGTGAGGCATCCACTTCGAGAACTGTTGGTAGAAGAGGGTTGAAGTACTGAAGACATGAGTCTGCTGACACAGATGTTTTGAGAGTCTCGAATGAAGTCGTGTGGTCTACATTCCAGTAGAAGGGTACATCTTTTTTGAGTAGGTCCCTCAGTGGTGCTGCTTTCTCAGCAAATCCTGAAATATAAGCAGAGAGAAAGTTAATTAGACCAAGAAATCTCTGGAGATCGTCTTTATTTTGTGGTGTGGGCATGGCTAGCACGTCCTCTACCTTTCCGGGATTGGGATGAATTCCTTTGTTGGAATATACTGAGCCCAAAAAATTGACTTGACTAGCTTTGATCAAGCACTTGGCACTATTGAAAACGAGGCCCTCCTCCCTGGCAACATCAAACAGATGGAGAAGGCGAGAATCATGCTCCTCTTCGGTCAGCCCGAATAAAATAATATCATCAGCGATTCCAACACAGCCTGGCACTTTACTGATGATGTCATCCATACACTGTTGGAATATATCTTGGCTGGTAGACAGACCAAATGGTAACCGGCGAAAGCAGTATCTGCCAAATGGTGTGCGGAATGTTGTTAGCTCTTGAGATTCATCTGCCAGATGGACAGACCAATAACCGGCTTTCGCATTAAGTTTCGAGAAATAGTTGGCCTTGGCAAACGCAGGGTTGAGTTCTTCTAGGGTTGGAATTTTGTGAGGGCATCGTTTGAGATTCTGGTTTAGACGTTTTGGATCAAGGCATACCCTTAGTGTGCCATCTGTCTTAATTACTGTAGTTAAGGAACTGCACCAGTCTGTATGGTGTGTTACCTTCCGAATGATACCGTCTCTCTCCATTTTGTCAAGTTCGGCCTTGAGCTTGTCTTTAAGATAAATGCTGCATTTTCTTGGAGGGTCTATTGATGGAGTGGCATCTTCCTTGAGTACGAGTTTCGCTGCAGTCTTAAAGCTTCCTATAGTGTCAAATCGGTCTGGGTAGTGTTTGACTAGGTCTTGCACATTTGTGACATTTGGTTTAGGTCTGGCTGTGTATGTGTGAATGGTTACAAGTTTGAGGGCTTCACACAGTGGTAAACCTGCTACGGCTGGTCCGCCGACGTCTACGACAAAGAAAATTTGGTTGGTCCATGGCGAACCATTGTAACGGCATTTTAACACAATGGTCCCCTGGCATTGTATCTTGGTACCATTGTAAGCTGACAGGTTCGCATTAGTGGACTTAACAATGGATTTCCGGCCCGTTTGACCATACATCTGTTTGACTGTGCAAAGCGGTAAAGCATTTTCATTGGCACCAGTGTCTATCTTCAGCTTTAGATGGTGTTTCCCCTTGAGTTCGGGGCACATGACGTCCAAGGTGGTGAAGGCTTCTTCTCTCTGGTGCTTGTTTATGGTATCCAAACACATGTTTGACATAATTATATCAAACGAGGCTTCAAATATTTGGTCGTCGCTGTCATATGAACCAATATATGTTTGCGGTTCGGGGTCCTCATTGACCTCATGGTACTGTACTGGTTTTCCACCACGGTTTCGGTTAGTGTGGCGGTATTGTGGTTTTGTGTGTTTGCCCATATGTTGATCTTTGTGTTCTTTTGTGGGGTGTTTATAACCTTGTTTCCTGAACATACGTTTTGATTTACGCACATTTTGGCCCAGTGACCTTTGTTGCCACAGGCTTTGCATACATCATTGTATGCAGGGCATTGTTTCCGGGGGTGGAAAAGGCCACAATTCCCACATGGTTTTTTGGACTTTATTACACTGACTGAGGGACCTGTGTCTAGGCTTTGTAGACACTGTTTCCCCGCTGATATAGCTTCATATTTTCGCCCTTCCTTTTGGACATTATCCAGGCTATAACCCTTTGGTTTGTCAAGGAGATCCCTTTGAAATGATTCACATTTAGCAGAGGCAATGACAAGTTCGATAGTACGTTCTCACAACTCATCATCTGTAAAATTACATTCCTTTGCTTTATGTCTACAAAGATTGACAAATTCATCTAATGTCTCATTCTGCTTTTGCCTAAAGTTCATAAGTTCCAGTCTGTGAATCCAGAAATCCACTTTAATCTTGAGTTGAGATTCAAAAAGGTTCCATAATTTAGTTGGGTCAGTCTGGTCTTGTGTAGTTAAACCAGAGGAATTGATTGTGCAAAGGCCTGTGTTGCCAACAGCAATTTTGATTTTGATGGCTTGTTTACTGGTATCTGTTATACCATGGTCTAAAAAACACAGTTCCATTCGCTGTTTGAAGAGCTTGAACTCTTCAGCCACATCAGTGGCTTCCTATCTCATTTCGGGAAATTTGGCCATGATATTATCAGATCGACAGACTGGATGATTGTGGTACCTGGCAAAACTAGGTACGTTACGTGTTGGACTCTAATTGCAAACAGTAAATTTGTATACAGTAGGCTACGTAATTTGGTATAAAAACATCCACTTGTGTCCTAATAACTGCCCCTTTAACTAAAACCTGGGTAGCTAAATATGGTTTTGATGTGACTGAACACGTAAATAAACACGTAGGATCTATGCCAGCCTATGTATTCTAGGTCGCTACACACACTGAACTAACTAGCATGTATATGATGAGCAGTCTGGCAGCCTGTCTAAGAATCCATTTTCATCTGGATTCCTAGTCCTAGTCGAAGTGGCAGCCTGACTAGGAATCCATTTTTTCATCTGGATTCCTAGTCCTAGTCCAAGTGGCAGCCTGTCTAAGAATCCATTTTCAGCTGGATTCCTAGTCCTAGTCGAAGTGGCAGACTGACGAGGAATCCATTTTCAGCTGGATTCCTAGTCCTAGTCGAAGTGACAGCCTGACTAGGAATCCACTTTCATCTGGATTCCTAGTCCTAGTCGAAGTGGCTGCCTGACTAGGAATCCATTTTCAGCTGGATTCCTAGTCCTAGTCGAAGTGGCAGCCTGACGAGGAATCCATTTTCATCTGGATTCCTAGTCCTAGTCCAAGTGGCAGCCTGTCTAAGAATCCATTTTCAGCTGGATTCCTAGTCCTAGTCGAAGTGGCAGACTGACGAGGAATCCATTTTCAGCTGGATTCCTAGTCCTAGTCGAAGTGGCTGCCTGACTAGGAATCCACTTTCATCTGGATTCCTAGTCCTAGTTGAAGTGGCTGCCTGACTAGGAATCCATTTTCAGCTGGATTCCTAGTCCTAGTCGAAGTGGCAGCCTGACGAGGAATCCATTTTCATCTGGATTCCTAGTCCTAGTCCAAGTGGCAGCCTGTCTAAGAATCCATTTTCAGCTGGATTCCTAGTCCTAGTCGAAGTGGCAGACTGACGAGGAATCCATTTTCAGCTGGATTCCTAGTCCTAGTCGAAGTGGCAGCCTGACTAGGAATCCACTTTCATCTGGATTCCTAGTCCTAGTCGAAGTGGCTGCCTGACTAGGAATCCATTTTCAGCTGGATTCCTAGTCCTAGTCAAAGTGGCAGACTGACGAGGAATCCATTTTCATCTGGATTCCTAGTCCTAGTCGAAGTGGCAGCCTAACTAGGAATCCACTTTCATCTGGATTCCTAGTCCTAGTCGAAGTAGCTGCCTGACTAGGAATCCATTTTCAGCTGGATTCCTAGTCGAAGTGGCTGCCTGACTAGGAATCCACTTTCAGCTGGATTCCTAGTCGTAGTCCAAGTGGGACTAGGACTAGAAATCCGGATGACCAGTAAATATCACTGAGGCGGGGTATTCTATAGTTGTACCCTACGATGGAATAAGATAATGTTGCAAGTCCTTTTTCTACAGGAAATCTCCAGGTAAAAGTTGAGTGGTGGCATGTATTTAATATTTAACGTTACAGTTGTTGCTACTTTGGATCCTTTTTGCTATGATATCATGATAATATTGAGCAATGTGCGAGTTCGTTATATACACGGTAACGGTAATAGCGTGTATGCTATGATAGCCTACATATGGAAGGTGAGTAGTTGCGAACCCAGAAAAACTAGGGTCAAATCTCTCAGTTCGGCTGATTTTACTCTCGTTATAGTTACCGCTCGGCGGCTGATTCTGGCAAAAATTGGATGTACGATCCACTAGCTGCCACCATGATGTAATAACAGAAAAAGATACGTTGGTCTGGTCTGATCACATGCATATTCGGTACTTATCTTTTGGTAGCGATAATCAGACTCCTTTTACATGATAATACTGATGGCGCTGTTTCACATACCAGATCATAAAGTAAATCTCACAACAATGACTACATATGACATATAAAAAATTCATTTTGCCTTAAATTAGCATGGTTTACAATAGAGTGGTTGAAAATACCCTAAGCTAGTTTGAAAAAGCCCGTTTTTGTCCACTTTTGTCATCATTACATATTCCACTAAGATTAATAAAACACAGTACACACTAAATGGTAGTAGGTCCAACAGTCAGTGTGGGAGTTGGCAAAGGTAAGTTCAATGGTTCAATGAATTTGGTCTTTTTAATGTTTGAAACCAAAAATCCATAAGCAGCTGAATCCCACCCCCCCCCCCCATCCTACCCTAGATATTGTGTAGCCTAGTACAGAAGGACAATTCTCAGGATGAAACACAAAATTTGGCCTTTTGCGGTTACACTCTTACGCTAATTGCCAACCTCATTGAACCCTTTGAAATGATGTCATAAGTAGTCACCAATTTCAACTTTGTATCCTAAAATAAACATTTTGGTTCTTCCATCAACATCTGACCGATCACCCTCAAACATTTAATGCTAGGAAGGCCTGTAGTGCAGTCACAGTGAAATCAGCAGACAAAGTAAGAAAATTACTCACTCATAAATAGCCACTGTGACTGTGCCTCCCCTTGAATCTGGAGGCTCAGTGGACTTCCACATTTTTCAAAAACATTAACACAAACCACACATAATAATTGTGTTGCAGAATAACACGAATTCATAAATGGCCGCTGTGTTTGGACTGCACCTCCACTCAAAACTAGAGGTTTGGTGGATTTTGATATTTTTCAAAAATATTAACACAAAACACGTCGACTCATTCTCAAAATCTCAGGGATCCATGGCCACTGCAGCTATGGCTCCTCATTTTTGAAATGGTGTTTTTCAACTGCGGCTGAATTTCTATAGTTACCATACTATGAAGAGGGTCCTTACATTAATGTGAATGTGCTAACCTGCACGGAACTTGCTTCATCTGCCTAAGGAATATGATTAAGGGTGTCATTGTAAGGTTAGCCCCTAGTGAAAAAAGTGGGGGGTTAAAGGTACGTTCAGCCCCCCTCCCCAATATTTGCCATGTTGAGCTGGGTACATGCAGCTTAAAACACTCGGGAAGTGCACTTTCCAGCCATCTGGATGGTTTGTAAAGCAAAATTTTGTTGTCTGCTCTGTGCCAATCGATGGTGGCACTCCGCTTAGATAGTCTTGCTGGCACTCAGCCCCTCCAATCTTTTTTCTGTTCTGCCTCGCCTGGCATGCCCTTTTTTGCTACGGACAAACTAATTTCCATAATTTATATTAGAGCACTCCGTTATAAAATGCCTCTAGTGTAGAAAAAAGCCAATTAGCATAACTTAACACAAATCATAGCCTCGGTGTCTAGCCCATGCGTAAATATTGCTTGCCACAGCCATCTGCGCTGTGGTGATACCACTTTTGACAGAACCCACTTCATGTGGGTCAAGTGTGTGGGCTTAATTTTTTTCGTTTGTATTACCAGGGGGACATGCTATAGATTTTGGCAGGGACTAATCTGGATTGAAATATCAGCTAGTTTAAATTAAATGTCTGAGTTAAGTGATGTCAAATCAAACTCAATGTGAAAGCCTAGACCGAGCTATTTATGGGCGTTTCAAAAGCCGTCCTGCTCAAATTCAGCTGTATCTCATTCAAATTTAGCCATCTCAAAGATGGCGAGTCGCATGGCTGGCAAAGGCCTTGACTTACAGTACTGCACCACTAAGATTGACCTACCTACAACCCTTTTTTTGAAGGTTTGCTAGAGTGACTGTATGTACTGATTACTGCATGTGCCATAAAATAGTATGTTGAACCAACAGCATTATAGTGCAGTACACAGCTAACAGCCACAAGTTATCATCATCATCATCATCATCATCATCATCATCATCATCATCATCATCATCATCATCATCATCATCATCATCATCATCATCATCATCATCATCATCATCATCATCATCATCATCATCATCATCATCATCATCATCATCATCATCATCATCATCATCATCATCATCATCATCATCATCATCATCATCTATAACCAGACAACACTCAGCACATGCTCTAGGGAAATTACTTTCAGAACACTCAGGGCATTACTTTAAATGTGTGCCATAGTTAGCACTGGGTTTCACTGTACCACATTGGGATAATGATAAAATATCATGGTAAAGTAGGCCACAGCAGTTGAGAGGAGAAGGTTGTAATGAAATTGTTCCTTTTTGCCACAATGTATCATTAAGCTTTGACTCACGAGGTTAGTACAGTACAGTGCAGTACATTACAGTATGAACACATTGGGGGGGGTGGGGGGGGGGGGGGGTGGGGGGGGGGG
Organism: Holothuria leucospilota; assembly: GCA_029531755.1. Classification (NCBI taxonomy): domain Eukaryota; kingdom Metazoa; phylum Echinodermata; class Holothuroidea; order Aspidochirotida; family Holothuriidae; genus Holothuria; species Holothuria leucospilota. Next base: position 26,991,279 of record CM055972.1, on the reverse strand, counting down.
GGGGTGGGGGGGGGGGGGGGTGGGGGGGGGGGGGGGTGGGGGGGGGGGGGGGTGGGGGGGGGGGGGGGTGGGGGGGGGGGGGGGTGGGGGGGGGGGGGGGTGGGGGGGGGGGGGGGTGGGGGGGGGGGGGGGTGGGGGGGGGGGGGGGTGGGGGGGGGGGGGGGTGGGGGGGGGGGGGGGTGGGGGGGGGGGGGGGTGGGGGGGGGGGGGGGTGGGGGGGGGGGGGGGTGGGTGGGGGGGGGGGTGGGGGGGGGGTGGGGTTGTGGGGGTGGGGGGGGGGGGGGGTGGGGGTGGGGGGGGGGGGGGGTGGGGGGGGGGGGGGTTGGGGGGGTGGGGGGGGGTGTGGGGGGGGGGGTGGGGGGGTGGGGGGAAGAGTGGGTGTGGGGGGCGGTGGGGGGGGGGGGGGGTGTGGTTGGGGGGGGGGGGGGGGGGGGGGGGGGGGTGGGGGGGGGGGGGGGTGGGGGGGGGGGGTGCTGATTATGTTGAAGGTTTTTGACGTCTTGAGGATAGTTGTGGCACCCCCGTTATTACGTGTGGCCTACAACAGTAAGTGAACAGAACTGAAAGCAGTGGCCTAGTTGGTACAATCAATAGATATTTAGCTTCGACTTTTGGGACTGGAAAATCCAGGTAATTTCAAAAGATGAAAACATCATGATGATACTATCAGAATAATCGCTATTGGCCTAATTTCGGAAACTGAGGCCTAGAAAATTAATTGGCTTAGTAATTGAAATATAAGCCATCAGAATCACGCTTTGCCTATATGTTAACACTGATTAGTGGGGGCCAATATGCTGATTATACCAGCAAACCGTTTGGTAATATTTTGGCCAGATTCCCAAAAGGAATGTAATTTCATACCGACAAACCCTAAGCCATTATTCCACGTTTCCTTCAAATTGTCACTCCTGGGTTATCTCCTGTTCCATCAAAAATGTGCACCACATACGTATCACATTTGAAGTTAACATTTGTTTAAGTTTTTCAGGGTTGTAAAAAGTACTATAACACAACTGGTTTTTGTATTCTTTTCCTTTATTCAGTCACAAGTTTTGTTTTCTCCAGCTGGCCACTATATATGTTGGCAGTTCAGTACCCTCAGCCACTGAGAAGTCTATAGTGTAAGACTACTGTTGTATTAAATACCAATAGGAGGGCTATTTAATGATGTATACAAACTGCTGGGAGGTGTATTGTCAGACCCCAAAAAAAAAAAAAAAAAGCCTGCAATTAGTTGCGATGTAAACTGCAAGAGGTCGCAACTCCATTAAAGGTCACAACTAATGAGCAACAGGTGTCGCCCTCCAAAATATTGGAGTCACTCCATGCCTATCGAATACTTTTTGGAATTCCCTTCTTATTCCGCATCAGCCTACACAGGAAACTAAAAAAACACCAAAGATAAAGAAGCTGTCTCACATCTTAGTGAGTGATCTTTTTCTTGAACCAATGACCCCGAACTGCAGACTGGATTAGTTCTGGCGCATAAATCAACCGTCGCTTTCATTCTCTTCAGAAGAGAATACCACTTGTGTTGTGGTGGGATGTGAATTGATACTCATCTGATTCTTTCCTTTGTTTGTGTCACACTCATAGCTGACTGAATTGTCTTTGCGGCCTAAAAAGGAAATGTGACGGAAAACTATGGAATGGCAGCTGAGACATACAATAAACTGAGTGGTTATTTAATGTACATGTATAGAACAATACTTCAGAGAAATGGAAAGTCACCACATGCGAAACCTGTACAAATTTTTGCACCCTGGGGGTGAATGAAGTTGTGGCAACTTTTCATGTCTAACACTTTAGTTTAAAACACGAACTTACAGTATTTGGCAACTAACTATTGAATAGAAGCAGTGGTCCTCCATGGTACAGGTGTTTCCATACTGGTTTTAAAGAAACTTTTTAAAGGTTGTGTGACATGAAAATAACATAGTTGGACATTCAATGATAAAAAAAACCATTAAAAAATCCATAAAATAGCCGCAATTTCCATTAAAAAACCACTTCAAAACCTCCTCTCCCAAAAACCACCCACATCAAATATTGACCAATTATTGCAGCGGAAATTTCTAATTTCACACACTTGTATCATGAATAAAACATGAGTAAATATGCAAATATGTGACATCCAAAGAGGGACTATATACTATATATTTGGTATACTATATAGGCAACATGTTTAGCATTTTTTTTTTCAAACGTTAATGTTCAAGGCACACTGGTAGCATTGTTATTCCCCTGAGGGGTTTTATCTATAAAAGTGACAATTTTTTTCCCTGAAAAATATTGCATATCACTCACAAAACTGTAACCAATATGATCAGTAATTAAGAGATGATATTATAAACGGGTTAACATAACGAAAATCATAACCACTATGCCACACCTCCACATCATTATTTTTGCCATAAGGCATTAGTTTTTAGAAAACCATCAAACTTGAAGACGTATCTTATTGAGAACGGTAAAAGTGATATTGAAATTAATTCCAACAGATCTTGATTGGAAGGACTTAATTCTTTACAACTAACGAGTGAAACAGCTCTTTTGGGTGGCATGTTCACACGCCCCCCTTTTTTAAAAAAGGTGTTTACCTTTTTATACTATCATCAGACCATGCTGATAAGGAAATCACCATTTTTTTCATCATTACATTATCATGTGTACAAAGTTTTAACTGTAGGGATTACAAATCTAAGATAATAAATGACGACCATATAATACAAAGAAATAAATAAAAAAAATAAAATTTTTCCAAAATGCTCTTTTTGAGGGTACGGAGGGGGGGGGGGAAAAGGGGGGGGGGAGGGGGTATATTTCAAAAATGATACAAACCAAATGGGTGACCCCCTTCCTTACAGTGCTTGGAGATATGAACCAACGAACATGTTCTACATTACAAGAAAAAGACTTCATTACAGATAAGCTTAATATTAAAGCTGATAAAGACTTTCAGTTTACTTAGAAGGTGAGGCTGACAGGACTGAAAAGAAAATAACTGAAATGGTAAATATTTAAACTTTCAAAGGTAACGTTATTTAACTCTACACATAAAGCCACCTCGGTCCCCCTAGTCATTTGTTGAAGCTATTGAGTTGAAGGCATTCTACAGTCACTATACTGAAATATTATTCCATTTGATGAAAAAAATAGTTTTCCAAGTGAAGTAATGAATAAAATACAGAAGGAATATGAAAGCGCACTGATTTCACACTTCATTTAAATTTGTAAATATGCTGAAACTTTAATACCGGTACCTCAATCAAGTTTTGGCTGTAATCCATCTCTTGAACCTGGTGAATGAGTGAGGAAAAAATGAATATTATGATGGAAAACAATGTAACTGTTGTGGGGTGTCACCATGTGTGTAGGATAAGCATAAATGACACTTTTAGAGTCAGAGCATATGCACAAGGTGGACTATGTGGACACATAGTATTAAGAAATTTTCACAACTAAACAATTCCTGTAAGAACCCTAAAAATGAAAGATTTAGCAAATTCCCGTCAACCCAATTCCTGACCATCTACCAAAGGAATTAACACTATATATACATATTTTACTGGCTGGTGTTTTTTATTGTAGAAGTTGAGTAACGTAAAAATCTTGAACATAATTTAATGTTTAGCCTGTTTCTCCATTCTTTTTGAACCAGCATTGAATCTGAGATTACTTTTCTGGTCAGAGCACCAATGGATGTTCCAGGCCAAGCATACCAGCCCATCAATACATCATAAACAGTACCTTAAAATGCGGAAATGCACATCCACTTTGAATTCGTACAACCAGGTAATCCTACTCACAGACAGCATCTTTTTTAATCATGTTAAAATATTTTTGTTTTGTGAAATTGTTAAATTAATGCAAAACAACCCCTTACTTTAACCTGTAGCAATGCAATATCGAACACATTTAGCTTGGTGTTTCAAAGTCAATTTAAACCACTTATCTCTTTCAAAGCCTACAATGTATTACAATGTTAAAGAGGATGGAGAAAGTACCTGTACTTCCAATGACAAACTCTTCAAGTTCACAGTACATCCCTTGTGTTGAATATATAAACAATGAAATTAATTTCACTTAACTTTGAGAACAGACTACATTTTTTTACTTTGGTTTTGTTTAAGCCATTCTACTTCGGGTACCACTTTGATCAGAGGTATTATTGTTGTAGAAATATATTAAAACAGAAAGCCCACTTCTGACAAAGTGCTTTGCAACTTAATGACGTCTTTTACTCTGATCATATGAACACTTAAACCTATGAATGACATAGGTATTTTACACTAAACACAACAGCATCAAGGATGCAGCTAGCTCACCACGATATTCTATCACAAACACGAGTTAGCTGTAATGTGCGTTCATTAGTTTTTTTTTTCGATTAAAACCAGTCTCAGTCTAAAAAAGCCCAGTATGATCTGCACTTAATTGCTATCAATAGTCACAGCTCTGTCAGATCAGAGTTGCATGATCACTTTGTATACTGGCCAGCTGGAGTTTATTTTTTAGATGAAGTTTAAACGTCCCATTTCCAACCAATGGTTCAAGTCGAGAAGACACCATCAGCCTTTTTTCCAGTTGTGGATCACTGGCCAGTTGAAGACAAATTTCTTACTACTTGTAGGCATAATACTTTAATAATAGAAAACATTGGTTTTTTGTAAGCCTAGCCACTTTCTTACCGGGGGGGGAGGTATTATAAAAACGTGGGGCTGCACAAGTGTGGCACTGGTCAACTATTGGTAATTATTTGACCTCAATTATTGTAATTATTATTATCATAATTATTACTATTAATAATTATTATAATAACATCAATATATTATTACTATTATAATATTACGTAACTCAGCTGACCCCAAATAAAGTCGGTTCTTTATACCCCACTTTATCCTGAGCATGCAAACTCATGATAACAATGGCAAAACAAAAATAACAAAACTAAAAACTCTCTTAATTAAGGGTAAGCTTTTGGCATGGATTTCACCATTTGTCCTCTTGTGACCCCAAATAACCACAAAAACAAAAGTAAAACTATGGGGACACCATCATCTACTGAAACTGCAACTATGGGCAAAATTTGATAAGATTCAGACAAAGCCCCTCGGAAATATGAAAGCCTTGTACAAGATTTTTACTGTATGACCCCTCAATGACCCCAACTGACCTTTGACGTTCTTCCAAAAGTTAAATTATGATGACTTGATCACATTAACTTAAACCACTATGATCAAATTTGGATAGATTTTTTCCCCCCCCCCCCCCAAAAAACCAAAACTCTGGGATTTGGAAGCTTGACCATGATTTCATAGTTTTAACCCCGTGGTTCCAAACGGGGTTGTTACCACCACGGGAGGGGGATTGTGCAAACTCAAGAGCTGGGTTTAAAAGCCAAGGGGCAGGGGATGAATGTTGAAAACCAAGAATGCAAAATAGGCATTGTTGGTTTTCAATGAATATAGCACTTAATGTGTAATCCCAAAATAACTACAAGATGTTCTTGTTTCGTTCAGTCATTGGTTGGAATGTGATCTTAAAGTACTGGGAAAATTAACAGTATTTCATTGAATATTTGATCTTGGGAGTTCTAGGGAATTTTTGCTTAATGGCCTCTGGTGATTTCAGCTGGCCTCTGATTTCTGACAAAAACTCATAGGGTTTTCTGATAGATTAAATGCAACACCATGCGGAAAGTATTTTAACCTTCCCAACATTGAGCAAATCTTGTACAACAAGGTTTTCACCCGAGTTCGACCACAGAATGACCTTGGCCTTCCACCATAAAAAATAGGGTACTTCCTCTCAGCCATAAGTCCATACCACATACTATGTATAAAACCTATCTCCAAGCCGTTTCCTACCTGGCGATAGCATGGTAACAAGATTTTCAGAGTTGACCCCCAGTGGAACTATTTGACTTTAACCTCACCAAAAAATGATATGGTTCCATCTCTGGACCATAAGGCATTCCACATACACTACTATGAAATCTATCCAAACTTCCTAACCTCAGAAGATACCCTCTTAACAAGGTTTTCAGACTTTTGACCCCTTGGTACCCCCAAATGACTGTGGACCTCCACCAAAAAACAATATGCGTGATACCTATGAAGATTATGCATCCACATGCTAAAGTATGATATCTAATCCAAGCTTCCTACCTCGGGATATCGTGTAAACAAGGTTTTCAAATATTTGACCCCTGGTGACCCCAAAGGACCTTTGAACTCCACCAAAAACAATATGGGTTCTTCTCTCACTATAATGCATCCACACACCAAGTATGAAATCTATCCAAGATTCCTAACTTGAGATATAGTGGTAACAAGGTTTCAATATTATGACCCATGGTGACCCCAAATGACCTTTGATCACCACCCGAAAACAATAAAGGTTCTTCCTCTTTACCATAATGCAGTTCCACACCCAAGTATGAAGTCTATCCAAAAACGTCCTAACCTTGAGGTATCATGTAAACAAGGTTGCAGAGTTTGACCCCTGGTGACCCTAATTGACCTTTGATCTCCACCAAAAACCAATAGGCGTCTTCCTCTCACCAAATGCATCCACAAACAAGTATGAAATTATCTCCACACCTCCTAACTTGAGATATAGTGTTAAACCAAGGTTTTCAGAGTTTTGACCACCTGGTGGACCACAAATGACCTTTGACCTCCACCAAAAAACAATAGGGTTCTTCCTCTCAATATGGGGCATTCTACCTACCAACCTTTGAGAACTGTCAGAGTTTCCCTTCTTGAGATATCTGTTAAAACAAGAAAAGTGGTCACAAACACACACACACACACACATAAACCACGCAACACTACACACACACACGCCACCATGACTGCATAGGTTTTCTCTTTTCATCGAAACCAAAAATGAGATAACTAAATCTAGTTTGAGGCTTAAAAAGATAACAAAGTATGTCCCTATAGATGAAATTTTCCAAAATTACTTGTGCAATAAAACGGAGGTAAAAAGTCAGAGTTGGACTAACTTTCCCTTCTAGGTTCACCCACAAAGCTTTGGTGAATTATCTCATCTGCCTTGATGAATGGAAATCACATTAAACAGTGTTGCATTTCAAAATATTCTCCTGTGAAGAACCCCCATGATAAAGCCCTGTATGCTACCACACGGTTCCCCATGAAACAATGGTCACAATGAATAGTGCAGAAGGGGAACACTTCAGAATGCAATAGCTCAGCATTTGAGACTGAAGGTTTACGGACAAGCATGTGTTGGCAGAGTAGAGGAGCTAAGGTACAACTAATTGTGTTGAAAGTCGATTAGAACTACAGGTGAAAAGTTTCCCTGTCTCTGAAGCTGTGTATCAGTCTTGGACGGGGTAGTCTCAGTCACGGATATTGAGGTTGGACTACAAAATCGTTTCAGCAGATGGGCTAAAAGTAGCAGACATTTGCAGGTGTGTCTGATAAACATATGCCTTGGCTGAGTAGACATCGGCTTTTTTTTTTGAATGTTGCGCACTTTCAGCAAAATATTGGAGATTGCAGAGACAAAGAAGGAAAAATAATCGAAAATGACACAGATATCGACTCTTGCAATTCTTTTCTGTAACCTAAACTTTGCGAATTCTTCTGGTATCAGCACAAATTTGGTGAAAATTTTTGACCACATTTTTTTAAGCAGGTACCAGCCTGAGCGATTTCAAATCTTGAGAGAAAAAACTAAAAAAAAAAAAAAAACTGTCCGTAATGTTGGCAATTAAGGTAAAAAGGCTGCTGATTACCTCACAACGACCCCGCCTAAGTCATCCTTCGAAAAAATATGGATTGTAAGATAAGAGATGAAAAGTATTTTGTTCCCTACAACAAATGAGCCAGAAATTAGACAGTTTGAGCTACGAGTATCTCGATTTTTTGTGGCCTGACTGGTTGGACACTGTGCCCATTTATAAGCACAATGCAAAGCACCGACAGGCGGAAAAATCATAATCAAGGTCCTAATTTTAGCCACATTTAGGCCTAGGCGTTATCCTCCATTGTTCATTCATGTATGTTATTATTAACTCAATATTATACCTAGTGTGTAGGTTTGTGAATGGTCTTTACGGTTGGATTGCAATCGGAAATTCAAGGGGTGCGAAACATTTGCGTATAGCGACTATACTTGAGCTAAAGACCAGATTACCAATTTGAGAAGTTGAAATGTCCATTAAGAAGTGAGCTCATAAGAAGATTGGTTCTGTCCCGCCCAGGAAAAAATGTTGCATTGGTCGGAAAAAAAGAAGTTGAAAGAAGGGGAGATCCTAAAATGTTGCCTTTGCTTTTTTCAGCCTTTGGAATAAAAAGTCTGTCCTTTTAAATTTGACACCTTTCCTTCAGACTTATAAAAGGGGAAATTTGTGTAACAGCTGTCAAATTAACTCATGTGTTATTAGTTTTGCAGGAAATGACTTGAAGAGTGCAACAAATCATACCTGTAACCACAGATAATCTCAGTTCGCTTAAAAAAAACCTGCAAAAAAATTAGTTTATTGATGTTATAATAATGGAAAATATATTTTGTTATTTTATTCAACTAGTAAAGCAGGAAACAGAGGGATGGTTATTATTGATAACCCTAACCATATAGGCTGGAAATAGTATTCAATCAGATTGTTTTTCAAGTGTTTTCACATTTTCATGATTCCTCAGCTACGTAAATACTTCCCCTGGGGCCGATTTCACTAACGTTTACAGCGATCAATCGCTAACGCCGATATCCATGGCGCTAAACCTATAAATCCTATCGCAATTTATCCCCCCCCGATTCGATTTTTGCAATCGATTCACTAAACTTAGCGATCAATTTCTCCATCGAGCTAAGTTGTGTCGTTAGCGAGTGAGTTTTAGCGAGACTGTTTAGTTAGACGCAAAGAGTTAAATATATCGCTAAAACATTGTCAACACGCAAGGACTCATCATTATATTTTCGCGCCATTTAGTCCTATTTTGTTCTATCTCATGCTTTGGCACAGTGACGGGCGCAGGAATTTGTGAGGCCGGGGGCTGGACAGTGAATTCCCCCACTGATATGAGCGAGAGACCCAAGAGGAAGGGTACCCTGCTTTTTGGAAAATTTTTACTTGCGGAAGGCGGGCAAGATGGCATAATATATTAATATATTTGAAACATTTTGAAGCATATTTTTAGACTCGAATTGATGGCCACTCGGGGCGTCGCTTCTGCCCTCCCACAATGGAAAACGCCACTGGACCAGGGCAAATATCCCTGGTATGCGGGGAGTATCAGTCAGTGAGACTGCTTCCAGAGTGATTGTTTCCTGACTTTCTGATTGCCCCCGACTACCTAAAGATGTTGGTGGGAGCAATGCGCCCCTTTCCTATTTTGCGCATGATACTGCTGATGCTTTCTATACATGCTCTCAAGAACACATAGTGTTTATTTCCGTCCACTAGTGGCGGCCCTAAGGGGGGGGGTTTTTTTTGGGGGACATTTGCCCCACTTATCCCCAGTCAGAAGCTTTGCCCCCCCTCCAGATGCTCCCCAATCAGCTCCTGAAGTAAAGTGGGCCCTGACGGGAGGAATAGCCTAATACAATTAAATCTTCTTTGAAATCTTTGCATTTAATGATTGCATTAATGAACCAAAAATATATCCTTTTATCTGAGAATTAACTTTTTATCCACAGAGATATTGCTAAAACCTCAGAGCTTCCCCCCAAAACATTTTCTGTTGCCCTGCCATCCCCCACCCCACCACTTTAAAATCCTGCAGGTGCCGCACTGCAGGATTTTAAAAGTGGGGGGGGGGGATGGAGGGCAACAGAAAATGTTGGGGGGAAGCTCTGAGGTTTTAGCATATCTCTGGGAGAAAAAGTAATTCTCAGAAAGGATATATTTTGGTTCATAATGCATCATTAAATGCAAAGATTTCAAAGAGATTTAATGTATTAGGCTATTCCTCCCGTCAGGCCACTTTACTTCAGGAGCTGATTGGGGAGCATCTGGAGGGGGGGGCAAAGCTTCTGACTGGGGAAAGGGGGCAAATGTCCCCCAACCCCCCTTAGGGCCGCCACTGTGGACAGGAATAAACACGATGTGTTCTTGAGAGCATGTATAAAGCATCAGTAGCATGCACAAATAGGGAAGGGGCGCATGGCTCCCCACCTCTTTAGGTAGTCGGGGGAAATCAGAAAGTCAGGGAAAATCACTCGGAAGCAGTCTCACTGACTGATACTCCCCGCATACCAGGGATATTGCCCTGGTCCAGTGGCGTTTCCATGTGGGAGGCAGAAGCGCGCCCCGATTGGCCATCATTCGAGTCTAAATATGCTTCAAAATGTTTCAAATATATTAATATATTATGCATCTTGCCCCCTTCCGAAAGTAAAAATTTTCCAAAGAGGCAGGGTACCCTCCTCTTGGTCTCTCGCTCATATCAGTGGGGGAAATTCACTGTCCAGCCCCCGCCTCACAATTCCTGCGCCCGTCACTGCCAAGCATAATAGAAAAAATAGACTAAATGGCGCGAAAATATAATGATGAGTCCTTGCGTGTGACAATGTTTAGCGATAGATTTACCTTTGCGTCTACTAAACAGTCATCGCTAAAACTCATCGCTAACGACACAACTTAGCGATGAGAAATTGATCGCTAAGGTTTAGTGAAATCGATTGCAAAAATCGATCGCTAAATTGCGATGGATTTATAGTTTAGCGATGGATATCGGCGTTAGCGATGATCGCTAAACGTTAGTGAAATCGGCCCCAGGGAAGTATTTACGTAGCTGAGAATCATGAAATGTGAAAACACTTGAAAAACAATCTGATGAATACTATTTCCAGCCTCTATGGTTAGGTTATCAATAATAACATCCCTCTGTTTCCTGCTTTACTAGTGAATAAAATAACAAAATTATTATTTCAAAACATAATAACTAATTTTTGCAGGTTTTTTTAAGGAACTGAGATTATCTGTGGTTACAAATTTGTTGCACTCTTCAAGTCATTTCCTGCAAACTAATACACATGATTAATTTGACAGCTGTTACCACAAATCCACTTTATAAGTCTGAAGGAAAAGGGTCAAATTTAAAAGGACAGACTTTCTTATTCCAAAGGCTGAAAAAAGCAAAGGCAACATTTTAGGATCTCCCCTTATTTCAACTTCTCCGACCAATGCAACATTTTTTCCTGGCAGAAGCAATCTTCTATGAGCTGCACTTCTTAGATGGACATTCACTTCCAAATTGGTATCTGGTCTTTAGCTCAAGTATAGTCGCGATACACAATGTTGCGCACCCCTTGAATTTCCATTGCAATCCAACCGTAAAGACAATTCCACAAACCTACACACGAGGTATAATATTGAGTTAATAATAACATACATGAATGAACAAGGGATAACGCCTAGCCTAAATGTGGCTAAATTATGACCTTGATTATGATTTTCCGCTGCGGTGCTTTTCATTGTGCTTATAAATGGGCACAGTCAAACCAGTCAGGCCACAAAAATCGAGATACTCGTAGCTCAAACTGCTAATTTCTGGCTCATTTGTGTAGGGAACAAATACTTTTCATCTCTTATCTACAATCCATATTTTTCTGACATTAGGCGGGGTCGTTGTGAGGTAATCAGCAGCCCTTTTTACCTTAATGCGCAACATTACGACACTCTCAAGATTTGAAATCGCTCAGCGGTACCTGTAAAAAATGTGGCAAAATTTTCACCAAATTGTGCTGATCACCAGAAATTCGCAAGTTAGGTTACAGAAAAGAAGTGCAAGAGTCGATATCTGTGTCATTTTCGATTATTTTTCCTTCTTTGTCTCTGCAATCTCCAATATTTTGCTGAAGTGCGCAACATTCCAACCCTCCATGCTACTCAGCCAAGGCATTGTTATCATACACACCTGCAAAATGTCTGCTACTTTTAGGCCATCTGCTGAAACAATTTTGTAGTCCAAACCTCAATATCCGTGACTGAGACTACCCCGTCCAAGACTGAGACACAGCTTCAGAGACAGGGAACTTTTCAACTGTAGTTCTAATCGACTTTCAACACAATTAGTTGTACCTTAGCTCCTCACTCTGCAACACATGCTGTCCGTAAAACTTCAGTCTCAAAATGCTGATATTGCATGAAGTGTTCCCCTTCTGCACTATTCATTGTGACATTGTTCATGACCGTGTGGTAGCATACAGGGCTTTATCATGGGGGTCTTCACAGAGAATATTTTGAAATGCAACACTGTTTAATGTGATTTCCATTCATCAAGCAGATGAGATAATTCACCAACTTTGTGGTGAACCTAAGAAGGGAAAGTTAGTCCAACTCGACTTTTTACCTCCGTTTTATTGCACAGTAATTTGAAATTCATCTAGAGGGAAATACTTGTTATCTTTTTAAGCCTCAACTAGATTTAGTATCTCATTTTTGGTTTCGATGAAAAGAGAAACCTATGCAGTCATGATGGCGTGTGTGTGTATGTGCGTGTGTTTATGTGTGTGTGTGTGTGTGTTTGTGACACTTTTCTTGTTTACACGATATCTCAAGAAGGGAAACTCTGACAGTTCTCAAAGTTGGTAGGTAGATGCCCCATATTGAGAGGAAGAACCCTATTGTTTTTGGTGGAGGTCAAAGGTCATTTGGGGTCACCAGGTGTCAAACTCTGAAAACCTTGTTTACACGATATCTCAAGTTAGGAAGGTTGGATAGATTTCATACTTGGTGTGTGGATGCATTATGGTGAGAGGAAGAACCCTATTGTTTTTGGTGGAGGTCAAAGGTCATTTAGGGTCACCAGGGGTCAAACTCTGGAAACCTTGTTTACATGATACCTCAAGGTAGGAAGTTTGGATAGACTTCATACTTGGTGTGTGGATGCATTATGGTAAGAGGAAGAACCTTATTGTTTTTGGTGGTGATCAAAGGTCATTTGGGGTCACCAGGGGTCAAATATTGAAAACCTTGTTTACACGATATCTCAAGTTAGGAATCTTGGATAGATTTCATACTTGGTGTGTGGATGCATTATAGTGAGAGGAAGAACCCTATTGTTTTTGGTGGAGTTCAAAGGTCATTTGGGGTCACCAGGGGTCAAATATTGAAAACCTTGTTTACACGATATCCCAAGGTAGGAAGCTTGGATAGATATCATACTTAGCATGTGGATGCATAATCTTCAGAGGTACAAGCATATTGTTTTTTGGTGGAGGTCAACAGTCATTTGGGGTTACCAAGGGGTCAAAGTCTGAAAACCTTGTTAAGAGGGTATCTCGAGGTAGGAAGTTTGGATAGATTTCATAGGTAGTATGTGGATGCCTTATGGTCAGAGATGGAACCATATCATTTTTGGTGGAGGTTAAAGGTCAAATAGGTCCACTGGGGGTCAACCTCTGAAAATCTTGTTACCATGATATCGCAAGGTAGGACGCTTGGATAGGTTTTATACATAGTATGTGGATGACTTATGGTGAGAGGAAGTACCCTATTTTTTATGGTGGAGGCCAAAGGTCATCTGTGGTCAAACTCTGAAAACCTTGTTTACAAGATAGCTCAAGTTAGGAAGGTTAAATACTTCCCATGGTGTTGCATTTAATCTATCAGAAAACCCCTATGAGTTTTGTCAGAAATCAGAGGCCAGCTGAAATCACCAGAGGCCATTAAGCAAAAATTCCCGAGAACTCCCAAGATCAAATATGCACATGAAACTGTAATTTTCCAGTACTTTAAGATCACATTCAACCAATGACTGAACGAAACAAGACATCTTGGCGTTATTTGGGATTACACATTAAGTGCTATATTCATTGAAACCACAATGCATTTTTGCATTCTGGTTTTCAAATGCTCCCTGCCCCCTTGGCTTTTAAACCCCTCTGAGTTGCACAATCCCCCTCCCGGGTGGTAACAACCCCGTTGGGAACCACTGGGTTAAACTATGAAATCATGGTCAAGCTTCCAAATCCCAGAGTTTGGTTTTGAATCTTATCAAATTTGATCATAGTGTTAAGTATGTGACAAGTCATCATAATTTAACTTTGGAAGAACGTCAAAGGTCAGTTGGGGTCATTGAGGGGTCATACAGTAAAATCTTGTACAAGCTTTCATATCCGAGGGGCTTTGTCTGAATCTTATCAATTTTGCCATAGTGCAGTTCAGTAGATGATGGGTCACCATAGTTGTACTTTGTTTTGGTGGTTATTTGGGGTCACAAGAGGACAAATGGTGAAATCCATGCCAAAGCTTACCCTTAATTAAGAGAGTTTTAGTTTTTGTTATTTTTGTTTTGCCATTGTTATCATGAGTTGATGCTCAGGATAAAGTGGGGTATAAAGAACACTTTATTTGGGGTCAGCTGAGTTACGTAAATATTATAATAGTAATAATAATAGTAGTTATTATAATAATATAATAGTAATAATTATGATAATAATAATTACATAATGAGGTCAAATAATTACAATAGTGACCAGTGCCACACTTGTGCAGCACTTTATAATACCTCGGTAAGAAAGTGCTACGTAAAAACCAGATGTTTCTATTATTAAAGTATTATGCCTACAAGTAGTAAGAAATTTGTCTCAAGCTGGCCAGTGAGCCACAACTGGAAAAAAGGCTGTGGTCGTCTCGACTTGAACCAATTGGTTGGAAATTGGGACGTTAAACTTCATCTAACTAACTCCAGCTGGCCAGTACAAAGTGATCAGGCAACTCTGATCTGACAGAGCTGTGACTATTGATAGCAATTAAGGTGCAGATCATGACTGGGCTTTAGACTGAGACTGGTTTTAATCCCTAATGAAACCACATTACAGTAACTGTGTGTGAGAGAAATCGTGGTTGAGCTACTGCATCCTTGATGCTGTTGTTTTAGTGTAAATACCTATGTCATTCATAAGGTTAAGTGTTCAGATGACAGAGAAAAGAGTCATTAAAGTGCAAAGCACTTTGTCAGAAGTGGGCTTTCTGTTAATATATTCTACAACAATAATACTCTGATCAAAGTGTACAAGAAGTAGAATGGCTTAAACAAAACCAAAGTAAAAAATGTAGTCTGTCTCAAAGTAAGTGAATTAATTTCATTGTTTTATATTTCAACACAAGGATGTACTGTGAACTTGAGAGTTGGACCATTGAAGTACAGTACTTTCTCCATCCTCTTTAACATGTATACAATTGTAGCTTTGAAGAGAATAAGTGGTTAAATTGACTTTGAAACACAAGCTAAATGTGTCGTATTGCATGCTACAGGTAAAGTAAGGGGTTGTTTTGCATTAATTTAACAATTCACAAACAAAAATATTTTAACATGATTAAAAAGAGCTGTCTGTGAGTTAGGATACCTGGTTGTACGAATTCAAAGTGGAGTGCATTTCCCATTTAAGGTACTGTTTATGATGTATTGATGGGCTGGTATGTCTTGGCCTGGAACATCCATTGGTGCTGACCAGAAAGTAATCTCAGATAAATGCTGTTCAAAAGAATGGAGAACAGGCTAACATGAATTATTTCAAGATTTTAGTTACTAACTTCTACAATAAAAACACCAGCCAGGTAAAATATGTATATAAGTGTAATTCCTTGTAGATGGTCAGGAATTGGGTGAGAATTTGCTAAATCTTTCATTTTAGGGTTCTACAGGAATTGTTTAGTGTGAAATTTCTTAATACTATGTGTCACATAGTCCACTTGTGCATATGCTCTGACTCTAAAAGTGTCATTTATGCTTATCATAAATGGTGAAATGTTATTGTTTCCTCATAATATTCATTTTTCTCACTCATTCACCAGGTCAAAGATGATGAAGAAATTGATGAGGTAGGTATTAAAGTTCAAGCATATTTACAAATTTAAATGAAGTGTGAATCAGTGGTTTATATTCCTCTGTATTTTATCATTACTTCACTTGGAAAACTATTTTTTCATCAAATGGAATAATATTTCAGTATAGGTGGTGTAGAATCTTCAATCAATAGCTCAAAATGACTAGGGCCCAGGGGGCTTTATGTGTAGAGTTAAATAAAGTTACCTTTGAAAGTTTAAATATTTCACCATTTCAGTTATTTTCTTTCAGTCCTGTCAGCCTCACTTCTAAGTAAACTGAAAGTCTTTATCAGCTTTTAATATTAAGCTTAGCTGTAATGAAGTCTTTTTCTTGTAATGTAGAACATGTTCGTGGGTCATATCTCCAAGCACTGTAAGGAAAGGGGTCACCCATTTGTTGGATCATTTTTGATCCCCCTCCCCCCTCCCCCCCCCCCTCCGTACCCTCAAAAAGAGCATTTGGAAAATTTTATTTTTTTATTTATTTTTTATTATATGGTCGTCATTTATTATCTTAGATTTGTAATCCCTACAGTAAACTTTGTACACTGATAATGATGAAAAAAAATGGATGATTCCTTACCAGCATGGTCTGATGATAGTATAAAAAAGTAAACAACCTTTTAAAGGTCGTGTGACATGCCACCAAAAGAGCTGTTTCACTCGTTAGTTAAAGAATTAAGTCTTCCAATCAAAGATCTGTTGGAATTATTTCAATATCTTTTACCGTTCTCAAAATATACGTCTTCAAAGTTTGATGGTTTCTGAAGAAACTAATTGCCTATGCAAAAATAATGATGTGGAGTGTGCATAGTGTTATGATTTCTTATGTTAACCCTTTATAAATCATCTCTTAATTACTGATCATATAGGTTACAGTTTGGTGAGTGATATGAATATTTTTCAAGGAAAAAATTGTAACTTTTATAATAAACCCCTCAGGGAATAACAATGCTACCAGTGTCCTTGAAATTAACGTTGAAAAAACAAAGGCTAACATGTGCCATATATAGTATACCAAATATATAGTATATAGTCCCTCTTTGGATGTCACATATTTGCATATTTAGCTCATGTTTATTCATGATACAAGTGTGAAATAGAAATTTCCCTGCATAATGGTCAATATTTGATGGGTTTTAATGGAAATTGCGGCTATTTTATGGATTTTTAATGGTTTTTACATTGAATGTCCAACTATGTTATTTTCATGTCACACAACCTTTAAAAGTTTCTTTAAACAGTATGGAAACACTGTACCATGGAGGACCACTGCTATTCAATAGTAGTGCCAAATACTGTAAGTTCGTGTTTAAAACTTAAAGTGTTAGACATGAAGTTTGCCACATCAGTGTGCAAAATTTGTACAGGTTTAGCATGTGGTACTTCCATTTCTGTGAAGTATATACATGTACATTAAATAACCACTCAGTTATTGTATGTCTCAGCTGCCATTCATAGTTTTCCGTCACATTTCTTTTTAGGCCGCAAAGACAATTCAGTCAGCTATGAGGGGACACAAACAAAGGAAAGATCAGATGGATCAATTCACACCCACCACAACAGAAGTGGTCTCTTCTGAAGAGAATGAAAGCGACGTTGATTATGCTGCCAGAACAATCCAGTCTGCAGTTCGGGGTCATTGGTCAAGAAAAGATCAACTCACTAAGATGTGAGACAGCTTCTTTATCTTTGGGAGCATGTGTAAGGCTGAGGAATAAGAAGGGAATCAAAAGTAGTTGATAGGCATGGAGTGACTCCAATATTTTTGGAGGCGGACACCTGTTGCTCATTAGTTGTGACTCTTAATGGAGTTGCGACTCTTGCAGTTACATCGCAACTAATGCAGGCCTGGACATACACCTCAGCAGTTGTATACTATCATTACTAGCCTCCTATTGAGTATTAATACAACAGTAGGCTTACACTATAGACTTCTCATTGGCTGAGGTACTGAACTGCCAACATATATAGTGGCCAGCTGGAGAAAAAAAAACTTGTGACTGAATAAAGGAAAAGAATACAAAAACCAGTTGTGTTATAGTACTTTTGAAACCTGAAAACTTAAACAAATGTTAACTTCAAATGTGACGTATGTGCACATTTTTGATGGAACTGAAGATAACCCAGGAGTGACAATTTGAAGGAAAGTGGAATGGCTAGGGTTGGTCGGTATGAAATACATTCCTTTGGGAATATGGCCAAAATATTACCAAACGATTTGCGGTATATCAGCATATTGCCACTAACAGGTTAACATATAGGCAAGAGTGATTATGGGCCAATACTAAGCAAATTAATTTTCTAGGCCTAAGTTTCTAAATTAGGCCAATATCGATTATTACTGATATTATCATCACTGTTTCATCTTTTAAATTACCTGGATTTCAGTCCCAAAAGTCGAAGCTAAAGATCTATTGATTGACCAACTAGGCAACTGCTTTCAGTTCTGTTCACTTACTGTGTAGGCCCACACGTAATAAAGGGGGTGCAAAACTATCCTCAGACTCAAAAACCTTCAAACATAATCCAGCGACATAGACATGTGTAAAAGACTCTTACTAAGCTTTTTACAATATTTTCGAAAGCTTTACTTGGCATAATTCTTCTTTAAGATCTTTCATCTTCAGTGTCACTTTTTTGTACTGCTTGCAAATTTGGCAATACACTAAATGTGCAGGCTAGGCCTTTGTGTGATAGAGGGGTCTCATAAAAATTGCCAGATGAAGAGTTCTCCAAAAATTATCCAGAGGGCAAACAATTTTTGATTCCTTGCGTAAGCAAAAGGAATCTATGCCATAGTGATGTTGTGTGTGTGTGTGTGCGTGTATGTGACGCTGCTTGTAAACATGGTATCTCAAAAGTGGTAACTGTGAGTGATCTCATACTTGGGATGTAGGTACCCCTTATTGAGTAGATGATCCCTATTGTTTTTGGTGGACGTCAAAGATCATTTGGGGTCACCAGAGGTCAAATGGTAAAACCTTGTAAACACAGTATCTCAGGGAGGGTAAGTGTGAGGAATGTCATACTTGGCGTATTGATTGCCCATATTGAGTAGATGATCCCTATTGTTTTTGGTGGAGGTCAAAGATCATTTGGGGTCACCAGAGGTCAAATGGTAAACCCTTGGGAATTAATTGTAAACACTTAATCTCAAGAAGGATAAATGTGAGGGATCTCATACTTAGCATGTGGATTGCCCATATTAAGTAGATGATCCCTATCATTTTTGGTGGAGGTCAAAGGTCATTTGGGGTCACCAGAGGTCAGATGATAAACCTTGGGAATTTCTTGTAAACATGGTATCTCAAGACGAATAAATGTGAGGGATCACATACTTACCATGTGGATTGCCCATATTGAGTAAATGATCCCTATAGTTTGTGGTGGAGGTCAAAGGTCATTTGGTGTCACCAGAGGTCAAAAGGTCAAAACCTTGTTAACACGATATATTAAGGAAGATAAATGTGAGGGATCTTATACTTACCATGTCGATTGCCCATATGAGTAGATGATCTCTATCATTTTTGGTGGAGGTCAAAGGTCATTTGGGGTCACAAGAGGTCAAATGGTAAAATCTTGGGAATTGCTTGTAAACATGATATCTTAAGAAAGATAAATGTGAGGGTTCTCATACTTACTATGTGGATTGCCCATATTGAGTACATGATCCCTATAGTTTTTGGTGGAGATCAATGGTCTTTTGGGGTTACCAGAGGTCAAAAGGTCAAAACCTTGTGTACACGATATCTCAAGGAAAATAAATGTGAGGGATCTCATACTTACCATGTGGATTGCCCATATTGAGTAGATGATTCCTACCTTTTTTGGTGGAGGTCAAAGGTCATTTGGGGTCACCAGAGGTCAAGAGGTCAAAACCTTTTAAGCATGATATCTCAAGGAAGATAAATGTGAGGGATTTCATATGTACCATGTGGACTGCCCGTATTGAGTAGATGATCCCTCTTGTTTTTGGTGGAAGTCAAAGGTCATTTGGGGTCACCAGAGGTCAGAAGGGCAAAATCTTGTAAACACAATATCTCAAGAAGGGTAACAGTGAGGGAACTCCTGCTTGAAATGTGGATTGTTTGTGTTGAGTAGATGATTCCTATCATTTTTGGTGGAGGTCAAAGGTCATTAAATGGCATCACAAAGGGTTAAAACCGTGTAAATATGATATTTTAACGAGGATAATTGTGAGGGATCTCATACTTGGCCTGTGGATTGTTCATATATTTTTGTTCCATATTTGGCATGTAGATGGCCATATAGGGTAGGTGATCCCTATTGTTTTCAGTGGAGGTGAAAAGTCATTTTGGATCACAAGATATGTAAAGTTCAAAACCTTATTAACATGATATCTCAAGTAGGATAAATGTGAGGGATCTCATGCTTGCCATGTGGGTGATTCATGTTTGCTACAATATATCCATATGGCAAGGAATCACTAAGCCTTTTGGCTTTCTGGTTACAAATATGCATGGGGAATGTGTAAAAGACTCTTACTGAGCTTTTACAATATTTTCAAGTTTTAGTTGCGCAATTTTTTTCCATACACTCTTTTTTCTTCAGAATCACTTTTTTGGTGTGGCTTGCAAATTTGGTGATACATTTCCTGTGTAGACTAGGCCTGCACATGATAAAGGGGTCAGTCTCATAATGATCTTCAGATTTAGAGCCCTTCAAATATTATCCAATGGGCAAATATTTCTTTAAATATTTATGGGGCATGTGTTAAAAACTTGTACTAAGCCCCTTGCAATATTTTCGAAAGCTTTACTTTGCATAGATTTTTGGTACAGTATTTTTTCTTCAAACTTACTTGTGCCAGCTCTTAGACTAGCCTTGCTTATTTATGGGAAAAGTTGTGGCACCTATACCGTGGCCACATGGTGCCACCTGACAAGATTTATTTGTTGGTTCTTATATTACTTCTGCATTTACAACTAGGCATCTGAGTGACACTGTCTAACATGTAACTAACCTATCAGCTTACTCATCAGGATTTCAGTGTGTAAAGTTTGTAGCTCTCATTGCTAAATCACTGCTGTTTCTTTCTTTCAACTTTGACTTGGTGTGTGCAGCTTGTATTATACATGATTTTACATTAGTTTTCATATATCGTGATATCGCAACAACTTACTCTTCATATGATGATGGCAATATGAGTTCCAGGTGACAATACATTGATATGTATGGTATATTCCCCAGTCCTAACAACAATGGCAACTCTATTCTCACTCACCTAGGAGTTACAATTCTGAAGCTGAGGTATATATATAACCCATTAAACCGTAGTTTAGCATACCACACATATTGCATGACATGACAGGATTATACAGATTTTTTTAGGACTATGAGGTCAGTTTATGGAAACCAATGTTATGATGGACCCCCTTAGCATTGAGAGAAAATGTGCTACAAGGGAGTTTGACAATTTTCTTACCAGTTCCTTTTTAATGCACAATATGATTTATTACTCTTTGTTTTCCATGTGTTATACAGGTCCATGACAGATTCTGAAACGGAGTCTGTCCACTCATCAAGAAGCAGAGCAAGTACATCCCATAAGGGTCATTGTAAGTTCATTAAGACACCATGTCTAAAAAAAAATAAAAAAAAAGGCACCATGTCAAAATTGACAAGCTGTGCTACCTCAACTGCACTGTGGCTTGGCCGTTTTGACAAGGTGTCTTATGTTACTTAGCTTACTCTATCCAGATGTTTGCATGACCAGATTTGGTCTGTTAAACCTTTTTATCTTTGGCATTCAATTCAGTTTGTGTGTTTGAGTTTTTAGTTTTGTGCTGATGAAAAGAAATGTTGAAGATATGTGTGGCAGACTTGTAGTATGACTGTGATGTCACCAATACAAGCATGAATGTATTGTCTCTATTCATGAGTACAAGTATGAGTGCACATCTTTTAACAAGTATGAACACAAAATTTTGCAGTAGCTGCTATGCCTAACTTTCAACATTTGTGAGTATAGGTGTGAGTACAAATCCATTCTCACAAATACAAGAATAGGATGGTATGCCAAAACATAGGTGTGAGTACATACTTCAGGTCTGGCATTTGCTGTGAAATCTTACCTCCAATACATGATACCTTAAGTTCAGAAAGTGGGGATGAAAATAAGAGCAACTGAAACTTCACATTATGTCAGCCTCTAGCAATATAGCTCACTGGACTCAGAAGAAAGCAAGCATGCTGCTAATTTGGCCATTAGAATTAATATGCTGCATCCTGTGAAAATTGAAAATCCCATCTTACGCCTGTCTGGACGGGTTTTCTGACATAGTTAATTAGAGCATGAGTCAGTTGTGCATGGTTGAGGTCTAATCTCCACCAATAGACTCTGTGTTGATGGCTTACAAGTAGTTCTGACAACTTGTTGATGGAAATTGTGGTCAATAGTGTCTTGGAAGCTTGTTTACTCTAGAGATTAAAGTAAAGATAACAACTCTGGGGATAGGTGGAGAGCCATGATGAACAGGGTTTTCGTTAACCCGAGCTCCCGGGTCTCAGACGCTCGATAAGCCTCCTAGATGCTTGGAAGAAAATCCTGTGCGTCCCGTGAACGCATGATGTTCAGCCTTATATGCACAAAAATTGTAGCTCTTAATGTTGCAAATTTTCTTGGCAAAAAAAAAAACCCAAAAATGTGCTACAATATACTGTACTGCACACTTGCAGTCAAAGTTCCTTTGAAGCTTCAAGCCTACATATTTTCCAGCGAATTTTTCAGTTTAGGCCGACATAACATAATGTTGCAGGTCTGTCATGCATGCCAATCATGGGATATGCTCCGTTTAAACGGAAGCTCGATACATATGCCTGTTTAATTTAAAGGAATATCTAGAGTATAGCTCAATATCTTGTGCACATATGTACGTATCTGTATAGGTTACAGTACAAGTACGGAACTCTTGGAAATTTTGGAAACCCTTGAAATTTTTTAGGGACGCTCGACATAGAAAGCTGAGAGTTTCGGGACTCTTGAGATTGGAAGCCTAATGAAAATCCTGATGAAACTTCCCCATTACAGTTAGCTCTCCTAGTCCTCATATCACTGTAACTTTTACTTTCTTGCCTCCTTTGCAAACACACTGAGCTCAGTGGTTGATTACTTCTTCAAATACATGAAGCTCAGTGAACTATAAGAGTTTATTTATTTACACCTTGCATGATGACCCTGGACTGACCATCCCAGAGACTTTTATGAACAAGCTATACACATGCAAACTGAGTTGACTTCTATGATTAGTCATGTAATAGGTATAAAACAGAGGGCAGCTCAACTGTTTACCTGAGGTGTGAGAGAATGTGAATGGTTTAGTGAGCTAGTCAAGTGGAAAAATCTGCCTGGGCCCCACAGCCAACCGGGTTTTTGGAAGCGACTTAAATCTAATGGGATATTTCTCTGCATGTGCAGCAGAGGTGCAGTATATGGCTATAAATGGCACCTCTAGCAACATGGCTGATTTCAGTTCTTTTACAAAAAATAGAAAGAAGGGAAGGATGGCCTTACTCCCTGGCTGTCAAGTTACCATATGTATGACCTAAATAGACATTTTCTGTGAATGGTCTTTATATTTTTAGTCCCTCCACACTTTCCATACTTGTAAATCCATCTGTAGAGTTGAGGAGGTTGACCTAGTTGTCTAAAACTTGACAAATGCAGATGTATTTAATTATCAAAGTAGTCCAGTCTTCATAAGACATTTTGTATCCTTGTACAAAGGTATGTTGTTTATGTCCACATAACTATGCATTCTGTTTGTGTTGTTTTTATACCGACACAGCTTCACACAAACGTTTAGATTCAGAAGGAGATTCAGATGATAATATTATGGTGACACCAAGCTCATCAAGGAAAGGCTCTATGCGTGGAAGCAGACCATCCTCTGGTGAGAAAAATCTCCCTTAATGGAGGGAGAATGTAGTACACTTTAATATCTACGAGGGGCATTTGATACCCAGAAAAAGAATTTGATGTATAATTTTGTTTTGTGATAATACTGAAGTTGCTTGTTTCAATGTTAAGTGTTATGTAGCTACTTACCTGGTTTCTGTTTAGACACTTGAGCCTGGGGAGTAGTTAATATATCCAAATAGGTCTCTGATCAGATTTTGGTAGTCCATACCTGGTGGAAGAGCTTTTAATAGTGAACTGTAATGTTATAAAAATTCAATAACATTGAGTGTGATTAAAGTCCCAACACTTGTGATGAGACATTGCTGAGCAGACAGGCCCATGCCAGTCAAGGTCCTTTAGGTCATGGTTGGAAATTTAAAGGTATGTTATCTTCCCCTGTCTTCATACTGACCTCAGAGATGGTGATGTCAATAAATTTGCCAAATTCACCTTGTACTATTAAGATGTTATCCTCTTATTCCAACAGAGACACTTCACAGGAAAAGCTATGTATTGCATTTTTGTTCAGACTTTGAGTAGGAGGTTGAAGATTACTTCTAATGATAATCTGTATGCACTGCACACTTGTTTCCTAATCTGACTTAAGTTAAACAGCTTGTATCCATAGTAACAATAGTATTTAATCATATTTTCCTCCCCTTTTCTTTGCTTGTGGTATTGTAGCTCATTCCAGTAGTAAGGTAAGCAAGCATTCCTTTTGTTTTTCAACAAATCTTAGTAAGAATTCTAACAAATCTAGCAAATGGTGGTGGTTTTTGTGTTCTAACAATTTCCATACAAATAAACTACATTCCAGGAGCCTGTCAGCCCAAAGTCAGAGTACTTTAAGTAGGGGGACTGCATTTGAAAACCTCTTGTATTTGTTCATAATGTAATGCATTTGCAACATTTTGGATTTCGACAAATTTAAAAAGGGGTTGTGCTAAGTATGAGATTGATTGTGGACGTTTTATTCAGAGATAGCTGTTGTTTCCCATCTTATTCATTTCTTTAAGTATCTGGCAGGAGGGCATGTAGTGGGCTTGCAAAAAATTATTGTTTTTAAATCTGAACTTGAATACAGCTACCAGCTTCAGAATTATTTGTTTCAAATTTTGCTGAAAACTGTCACTCAGTCAACAAATTTATGTAATTTCTTTCATTAATTCTGTTTTGTTGTGCTGTGCCATCTTTCTATGACTGCTGAGTAATTTCCTGCTACTATTGAGGTATCACTGTTGGATGTCATGTTTAGTGACAGTTTGGATGATAGCTAACCTTTATGTAAATTTCATCATGTCACAGGCAGAAATAGGTTAGGTATCTGTTGTCTTCCAAAAACTGTTTAGGTAAAAGTTGCACCAGAAGCTCTGTTCAAGGGACAGAGTTATAGTTAAAAATTGTAGTTGGAGACAGTTTGTGTCATGGCAACATAAATTCATACCATTAACATGACACAAGGTAAATGTAACAAGTTTGACCATGAATAAAAAAAGTTAAAGGAGTGTATTGTTGTTATGCAATGGGACATAACAATTATTGACCAAATCCATGACTTTATTACATCTCTAAACAAAAGCAGTGCAATATGCATTAAAGGTGTTGTGGTTGAACAAGTAGGGATTAACTGCCACAGGTGAACAGACAGAGCTACTTAAAGAAAAGGGCTTCTTCTTGGGTGTGGTAGGCTAAAATGTCCCACTGGCTTTTCTAGCAGCATGAATAAATTAATGATTCTAATTACAGTACAACTTGTTTAAGATTCTTAGTTTGCAAATGTCTATAAAAACCTTAATATTTCATCTGTTGGTGCACATGCATGGTCCATTTGAAGTATGAAACAAGGCTGTAGCCAAAGAAGTTTCTGACTCTAATTGGATGGTCACCCCCATGCCATCCCCTGCCCTCAAAGAAAATTGTCTGACAAATCAGATATACAACATGCCCAGTGCAACAACCTTTACTTCAGGGTCATAGATGTGAGTACAAAATGTGTCACATGGATACCATTTTACATCTAAAAATGGTAAAAACGGAATTCTCAGCAAAGGCTAAGGAGCATAACAGCCTTGAACCCTTCCTCCAGGCTTCTGAATATGGACTTTCTGAGCTGGAACCCTATAGCTTAAAGTCTGGATCATTAAAACATGTTGGTATATCTCAGTAAACTGTATACATCTTTTGCTCGTTTAATTAAAGCTTTCATTTTACAGTAGGACTTGCTGGATTGAAGCTCACGGCTTGCTTTACCATTATCACCATGATGAAAGTTTTTTGAAATTGCTCTGAGAAATTTTGTGTACAGTCCACGTACATCAAAAATTGGGGAATCTGGGAAGATCCTTGCTAAGAAATTTTGGTATTTGGAGGGAAATTTGGGCATAATACAAAAAACTTGGGAAAGTTCATCATTATTGTGTGTGTGAATATATGTAAGAAACGAGGGGGGGGGGATTAGAAAAGTTTTGTAGATATAAAAATTAATTTTTTTTCGAGCCATGAAAGTCCTGTAGGAAATTCTAGAGCTAGTCTTCCAAACTTTTAGTGACCTCTCTGGGTAAATCAAAGGAAGGATAAATTAATCTGCCAAATCACCGTAAAATGAACATAACTAGATGTATTTTCTTTGTGTGCTCTTTACATTTGCAGTGTGCCATTCTTTCAGTCATTTCTGTGATGTGAACATTAATAAATTCATTTTTGCGTCTCATTTGTCATCTCCATATTTTCGCATTTCTTCACTTTCATGACTAATCATTTTCTGTAGAAACGATCAAGCTCATCATCCATATCATCTGACAAGCAAAGGAACAAAGTTTCCAAGAGTAAATTTTACGAGCAACAAGTTGAATCTTTCAAGAAAGCAAGTGCCGCTGCCAAGAATTCCAAGATGTCCAGATACATGTTTACGTAGCACATCCTTCTCTCTCTTCTCTTTCCTGGCAGTAGGTCTGCATTCTTTGTCCTCTTTTTGAATTCCTCATTCATTTCATCGAAATGTTTTCTTATTGTCTCATATGCCTCATGTGTTTTGTTTTTTTTTGACAAAAATGGCAAAATAGTCCTAGTTAGTGCCTAGAGCCATTATCTGTTTGAGACACAATTCTTAATCATGGAAACTTCACTTGTAATATATTCTTTTAAGTACTCCATAATCTTTGCAAACTTTGGAAGTGTATAAAGAAATTTGCAGTGAGTTAAAATCACATGAATATCACCCAAAGAAAGAAGAGTGAGTATCAATGTAACAAAAACATTTTTCACTAGGCTGGTCATCATTTCTGCAGTGTTGCACATTTGAAGTCACCTGTCACCTTTCTAACTTATGTCTGTTTACAATTTTATCCACTCATGAAGATGTCTTTGACAAGGACACACCACGAAGTGTATAGTGTGACTCAGCATTTACAATCATGTACATTCCAAAAATGTCTTTCTTTTATTGTAAAAATGCCATTGGTTTGGATAAAACACCCTTCTCTTTCATGTGTAAAGACATTTTGAGAACCTGTCTAAATAGAAGCTATTCAGTGGCTGTTTCCACTTCAGAATGCAGCTTCACACTTGAGGCCAAATGTATAAATGACTGTGAGATATTCAATTTATGTCTCTTCTCTGGTTTTTAGTGCAGAAAGAATGTTTTGTGATCAAACATTGAGGGGTGCTTTTGCAGATTAGCAGTGACACCCTTTTACATTTGAAACCAGTTCAGTCTGTTTACAGCCAAGATGTATACAGATGTATTCAGAAGTAGCACTACAGCACCTCTGCAAGAAAGCCATTTTATGGACCAAATCTGTGATGCAATATTAAAAATGCTTTACATATGTTCTGCCAATTGTTCTACTGGTTCCATAAAGTAAAGCACTTCCTGTGAGATTTTTGTGAATTTTTACAAAGGCCTCCTTTTTGCATTCCTTCAGCTTGAAATTGTCCTTACAATGCTTTACAAATGCAGTATTATTTTTTACTAGTAAGGTGTTATCCGTGTTGGCCTGTGCAGATGATTTCATCTGCTTTTCCGTTTGAGTTACAGCCTCAATCTCACTGTTTCTGTGCAGTGTGTTTTCATAAAAAAAAAAACATCTGTTTCCATGAAAACAAATACAAGTAATATAGGATAACTCTCACAGGGTTCAATAAATGTTAATCTGGCCATGAATATGTGCTAATGGCTTTCTGGGCAGGTTTTCCCAAGTCAGGGTGAGTTTCCAGTATTGAGTCATGACTTGTCATATTTTTTGTCATGTTCTCAGAAATCATCAGGGCATAAGAGCAGTAGTAGCCATTCCCACTTGAATGAACTCAGCAGTGAGAGTGGAGATGATCTTGTCATGGATTCCCCAGTTCGTCGAAGGTTCACCAGGGATTGAGTGGCATTCTCTTCTTAATTGCACCGTTGCTATTAATAGCATTGAATGAGAAGGTGAAAATATGCAGAAAAGGAGATTACAGTGTGGTGAAAGTTTCACCATAATCAAAATGTGAGCATTTCTGATGTAAAAAGTAACAGTAAGTTCTTTGACTGTAATGATAAACATTTTCAGGTGGCATTTCCAATGGTGTTAAAACTTCAATCAAAAGGCTTTTAAATGCAGATAGTGTTTAAATTTTGGATATTTTACTGCTCAAACATCTGCAAAAAGTACCTGCATAGTTTTGAAAAAGTTTGAAAATCTTGGAGATCATGTTCTCAGAGGCATTTTCTCATTCCAGAACATTTTCATGGTTTTGAATTACAAGCACATTTCAAGAAAAGAAACACCATGCAAACCAAAGCTCTTCATAGCATAAAGGGCCAGTCACACTACAGCAATTTGCAGTCCGAAATCGTATCTGAATTTTTCTAAATCGGACCAATAGTTTTTCATGTAGACTTTGCTCTTAAGGATGGTCACACTATATCGATAACTGATCCTAGTTTGTCTCATGATAAACTAGTTCTGCTACCATTATACAACTTATACAGCTCAACAGAGTGGTATTTGTTCGAAAATCAATCTGATTTTTGCACGTGTGTGTGATAAACGCTGTCTGCCGATGTGACATCACGAAGTAATTAGTTTACATATATTTCATAGTCCACTGAGGCAAATCATTTATTTACACAAGTTGACAAACTTTTGGCTCTTTTCGACCAAGGATGGAGAAGATTTTAACTAAAACTCACAAAAAATTGGACTGTAATCCTGTCCGAAATTGCTCTAGTGTGACCCGCCCCTTAGACCTTAAGGATGTTAAAGATATGTCTTGGGAAATGAGTATTAACATAGCATTTGCTACTTTGATTTTAAAGAATGCAGGCTATATTTAAAGCAAAGCAATTGTGCAATTGGTCAAGTACCTATTATTGTATTGAAAAGTACATAAATATTCTTGGTTTTCTCTTTGATTAAAGCATTTTTCTCAGTAAGATGTTGAAGCAAGTACCTTGCATTGTATTCGTCCATTACATATACCTTGATCATTTCACCAAGAAAACTCTCTTGAACACCTTGAATATTTTAATATTTTATCATCCAGTTTTGTTGGAGAATTCACTGGTTTTCTTAACTTATCAAAGTTTGTAATTTGTCTTGAAGTACCCCAAGCTGCTCTCAGTTGATAGGAAGTATTTGTCCTAGATATCAGGCGTGGACCACTCCATTAGTTTTGGAGTCAGAACTTGAACAACTTTCATATTTGAAAGTTTCACATGCAAATTTTGGGATCATTAATAGAAGTTTTGAAACTGTAATACCCAGAATGCAACACCTTAACAGTAATGCCAGTTCTCAAAGCTTGGCCTTTTAGTGTTTCTTTATTGGTCTAAAATGTTTCCATAGTAGGACTTGCAACAATAACAAAATTACACCCTTAAAGTGTAAGAAAGTGCATGGATATTGGCTAGGGTTAATAGCATGTCTATTAAAATTCCTTGTCAGAATGCTTGCTGGGATAACATCCTCTAATCTCACAGCCATGATGTGTATTTGGTAAATAAAATACCAGAATTTTTTCTCTTTTTCTCTTTTCTTCTGTATTAGTTTGTTTAAGATGAATACTACTGATGGCATGTAGAGGAAGGCTTTTACTTTTTTGGCAAACCTTTCATAGTGAGATATATATTTGTTACATATTAGCATAGTGTGCTTTTGTATAATTATGTTCATTTTGTATATGTTGTATGGTAGATAACTTTAATAAAAGAGAAACACAAGCATGTAACTGTCGATACTGAATGTGGTTTCAACATGGTTACAGTGTTTCTGTGACTATGTTGCCAACCTTTCAGTTTCTAAAAGTAGGACAAACTGTGGTGGCATTATTGAAGAGTGTGCGAAGCATGCACATCCAGCATGAATTGCGAAACTAACGGGTGGGGTCCAGGGGCCCCGCCTTAGGGCCCTGTCCAGGGGCAGCACCCAGGTGGGGGCCCAGGGGGTAAAGACCTCAGAAGTTCCTGGGTTTTAGTAGTTTCAGGTATGTCAGGAAGACTTTTTGAGCCCTCAGTAGCAAATATGTTTTAGTGCTTATATTCACATTGAGTTTGTATTCCTGAAGCATGCAGAAGGGTTTTAATTAGGTTTGGAAACCCTGATGAAACTGCACATAATCAGCTTTTGGGAAATTACATTAGCTTGTCATGGCTTCAGTGAAATAAACTAAAAAATGCCATTCAAGTAATTCACTTAAGAAACTTACACGTCATAGAAAGCATTGTTCAAAAACCTTGAGAATAAGTATTGCTGATGAAAGATTTGTGAGGTAGATTTCATTAAAATGACCCATAGGACTGTTAATGTAAAGGTGATAGGCTGTAGAACATCCATATAACAAGTTACTCCCTTCAGTTGCAAACTTGACCATCAAAATGGTGGTCTTGTGAACTTAATACCTGAAATAATTGGAACATGAAATGTATGCCTTGAATGTTTGTTTACTACAAGGTCACCTTCAAATGCGATCTTTCATGTATGATAAAAATGTTAAGGTATGAAATGATTTTCAGTTCAGTTGGGCATGCTCTAATGTCGAATGTCATGCAAATTTTTAAATAAGTTACATGTACAACTGAACATTTTTATGTCATTTTTTCGAATCATGAGTATTCATTCACGGAGCTACCACTTGGACCGAGTGGCTGCTACCTGATTACTGTAGGATGACTTGGTAGTGATGAT
Organism: Holothuria leucospilota; assembly: GCA_029531755.1. NCBI lineage: Eukaryota > Metazoa > Echinodermata > Holothuroidea > Aspidochirotida > Holothuriidae > Holothuria > Holothuria leucospilota. Next base: position 26,960,378 of record CM055972.1, on the reverse strand, counting down.
ACCTGTAGAAAATAAAATGGTATAAAATACTTGCTGTATAACTGTGTTTTATGTGTGTTTTTGTAACTTGAAGGGCTTTTGCAGTCATCCCAAGCTTACTTTGAAAATTCACAGGGGACTTAAAATCTCTAATGTCCCTTGCAAGTATCTGTTTTGTTCTGCAATACAAATATTGCATACCACAGGATTGTGCCCTACTAAACAATTCACATCCACAAAAAATTATTGAAAGTTGAAAATACACTCTGTAGCATAATAAGGAATGAAAATTCATACTAGGTTGGCTGCATTGGCCCTTAAATAGTGGATTTAGCTGCTAACCCAAACAAAGAGAGAACACAAAGGAACAATAGCCCTGAGAGAGAAAAAGTATTTTTTGAAGGTTGTTAAAGCTTTGATGTACTGAAGTTTAACCTGGACAATTTTTCTCTGCCCATAACCATCTGCAACAAGATAAGATTCAATTATTTGTCACTCAACATTTACTAATAAAGCTAAAAGGAAGCCATAGAATGCCAAGAATAATGCACAATCATTGGAGGTATAAAGGATCACAATTTTATGCCAAGCTTAAGGAAATGGAAAGTGAGATCACACAACACACCATTATCAAGAAGCAATCAAGCATGTGAGCAAGTTATAGAGGGGCTTGGACCCTGAACCCTGAACAGAGAGATCCAGTGAGACTGCTTAAAGATAACAGATAAGTTAATTCTACACAAAGTTCCTAGGCAACCCTCCCCATGCAGCAACTTGACTAGGCTACAGGCTTGGCAATAATGGCATTCAAGGGTGGCACCAGGATTTGCCCGACAGGGGGCCAAGCTCCCCGATGGGGGGGGGGGCAGCTGAGCCCGAAGCCCCAACTAAAGGCCAGAGGGACTAAAACAGAATTTTTGGCTTTTTTTTACAAAAAATTGAAAATATGGGAGTTTTATTGAAGAAAATTGAAAAATTTGGGTTTTTTGTAAGGAAAATCAGAGAATTTGGGGTCTTCATTGAAGAATCTGCCCTTCTTATCTTCTTATGAACAAAATCAAGCTGATCGCCGGGACTTCATACTTTGTCGTACAGATTAAGGCTCCCTGGCGAAACTGATTTCCCAACGGGGGGGGGGGGGTGCCATGGCCTCCTGGGCCCCCCCTGCTGGTGCCACCCCTGATAGGCTGATAGCATTGTTCACCTTAAAAACACAGCAGTTAATTTATCCTATAATAAGAAGTTTATTACAATCAGGAAAGAATTGTCAGTCTGAGAAAATTTTCAATGGGCCAGTAGCAAAGGAAACTTCATAACTGTACCCAGAAGTCACCATTAGGTCAGCACATTCTACAAGACGACAAAATCTGGCCCCTACCATCCCTGGTTAACTAGCATGTCCTACAGCCTCTTTAGTAGTATGTATCTGTAAGAAATGATTTTGAAAGTTCTACCCCAGAAAGCATTACTTTTCCCATTTCTAGTGGGGACATATTATTTCTGCCAGTCTGCCCCAACCCTGTGTCTTCTCTTTGGAGAGCCCCCCCCCCCCCCTTCCCCCTTTTCTGACATTGATTCAATAAATCCAGAGTAGAACAGCCAAGCATGAATATGAAATGATTTAAAATTACCTGCCAAATCTACTGTAACTGCACTATAAAGACTCCCTACCGTTGAGTATTTACCAAGTGCTGTATAGCGGGGAATTTCCGCGAGGCTATTTTTTGGCAAATCTGTACCTTGTTCACATACCTGCGGAGTGAAGAATTTGCTGTTGCAGGCATCCAACATAGTCTCATACAAACTAACGAAAGTACTTTTGCGTGTCTTAAATTCGCGATTAGATACTTGGTTGCGAAAAGCGTGAAAATTTAACCCCCGTGAAAATTTCCCAACAGTATTAAGGGCAGTGATGTTCAAAATTTACAGGACAAAACTAAGACATCACACAAACACAAACTTCCCACACAGGTTTGTCTACCATTTCCTGGTCTAACTGGTATAAATGAACCACTCCATGAGTAGTCTTCCTGCTTCAGCTTTTCTGAAATGGAAAGCTTTGGTGCCACTTGTGAAAACCTTTGCAAAATGATGGTACTTTAGTAAGTGTGTCAACAGGAACTTCACCAAATGCCAAGTACACTCTGAACCATGTAGTAACAGTTACTGCACTGTACATGAAGCCCAGGACACAATTTACCAATAACAGCCCACTCATCCACAAGATTTCTCTGACATTCCAGCAAGTCTTCACTGAACCATACTTCATCATTATACAAAAGGTACATATCACTTTTCAGTAAAGGAATGCCAATTCACTTGCAAAAGCCCCTAAATCTTTTGTGAAAGGGTACAAAAACAGCTTTTACCCTCAGAACAAAATTTCCTGGTAAAACTGATTTTTTATCAATTAAAGTTGGTGGTGGCAGTTCCCTCATCCTATTCTCTTTTTCCTCAAACTTTTTAATCTTGCATGAAAAGAGCTGCTACTCTACTTTCCGGTTAAACATATTTGTCACCTAACTTCAACTTCCTAGGATGACATGTTCCTAAATCAGTGTATGCAAGATCTTTAGAAGGAACCTCTGATGACACTGTCAGGGCAACATTCTTCACAAATTTCAGCCTTGGATCAGAATCTATAATCTTCTACACTTAGTGCAGTCATATCATATAGTCCAATATTTGTATTTCAGTAGTAGCTACACCATACTAAGTTCAATAGACCTAGTGCAGTTATAGGGAATACCTAAAACCACTTCAGCCAGGTTTAAACATCCAAGAAAGTTGGCTCAATATCAGAAGTACAAAACTGTCATTGGACAAACCAAAAACAATGAAGCAAAACTTAATATTATCAAGAAAAATTTTACCTTGCTCTTCAGTTTTATCAGTGGTATATAAAACAATCCAAGCATTATCCTACAAGATGATGATGGTAGCATATGACATATGACCCAGTAAACAGCAAGTTAAAACAATAGCTTCTTCTACAGTACCTAAACTGAAAGTAATAGCACTGGTAGTCCTAAATCCAGTCATTTCCTTTGTGTTATATTTTCATTCCAGCTGCTCAATGTAAACATTTTTCATTCTGATATATCACCTTCCTCAGTAGAGCGAGGTTAACAATGAATATTCATTACATCAATGATTTGAAATTAATACTGATACGGCATGAACGCACCAAGCAACCATGTTTCTAGGAGAGCATCAGTCTTTTTGACTATAAAGCGTCACATTAGTTCCTCAAAGAATAGTTTCTCTATAGGTCAAGTCTTGATGTGAAGATTCTTGAGGCCTGATATGCAAAAGAAAGAAAGAGTTTTAGTTTAATGATTGACTTTTGTTGTTGTACAAGAAGGCAGTTATGAGTCACTCCATCATTATTGGTCAAGTGATTTTCTGCTATTTTATTGCTTTGAGTTGCATTATTTTGAAGGAGAAAATGGTTAAAATATGAACCTCATTGATCGAATTTGCATCTTCACAGGACATTCCTTTTGCTGAGATACCAAATGTCGAAGTTCACTTATTCAATTGAGAATGGTACATTGTGCAACAGTTTTAGGAAGTATTCTTGTTCAACTCAGATCACTATGTTTGTTTTTCTTTGCTTATCCTTAAGCCAATGCACCTTCTTCCAAAACGTGACTGATGCTTTATTTTTCTTTAGTGACCTGTCTACATTTGCACCCTCCTCACCACATACCATGCAAGAAAAGTATAATTTTTCCAAGGTCTTAGGAACATTTTGACTGTAAAGAAAACAAAAGCAGGCAATATGAGTTGTAGCACAAGTTGAACACAAATTATTGTGGAATGTACTTCTTAAAATAAAGCAAATAAAATTCCACAGTTTATATCTCAAACTGAAAAAGCTGTGAAGATGAGAGTGAAATCAATAGAATTCATTTTCTGACCTCTGCAATATATATTCTTCAAAATTTAGACTTTTGGTACAAAACAATGGGTACCTGCACTGTAAGAAAACTTGTCAGCTAGAGGCTGTATTTGCTGCCTCACACTAGAGAGAATGTCTCAAAGGCAGATTGCACTGAATTTAACAGGAGTAGTGCCCCACCTTTGTTTAAGATTAGTCTAAATATTGGGACTTAAAAAATATTCAAAGGAGTAAAATTATGTGAGTGAGTTGAACAGCAATAATTAGCTAATCAATGTTGGGATTAATTTGCAATTACTCCATCTTGACTAGCAGAGGCAACAATTAAAACATTTTAATACCACATACAACGGTGGGCAGTGCATCAAAAAATGTGATTTGCAATTTTTGCAAAGCTTCAATAAATTGAAATTGATTCCCAACCGGCATTTCTTGGGTAGCAAACTGCTATACAAACCCTGCTGTTTCATCCTGTGTATTATTATTACTATTATTATTATTATGAACATGTGAAGACACGAACCTATATCAGCTGCATCCTTCCACGCCCAACACAAACAGTAATGTTGTAATAATTGATCTAAAAGTTCTGTTTCATCTAAAAACTCCAGTCTTTCCACTCTGTATATATCATCTGCTGGTAGATACCTATAGACTTCCCCCATCTCCATGACAACTGCTTCATCAAAACCATTGGTAGTGAAACGAGATTTCTAACGACATTGGAAAGAGGCAAAATGAAGTGTGTAAATAAGACACTATCACAACAAGGTCAAATTTAAGAAGGGTGAAGCTATCATTACAGATAGACATGAAATCTCTGACTCTGCATAATTATGAAAAGAGGCAGCATTTTTTTTTTACAATAACTATGGAATAACCTGTAAACCAGTAACCTCTTAAACAATCAAACAGCAAGCAAAAAGAAAGCAGAGTGCTTTAACTTGATGTAGATGGCTCATGTAAGCCTTAAGTTTCACCACATCCTTAGAGTGGGCTAAGAGTGGATCATAATTATTTGCCAGGTGGTGCATTTGAATTGTGTGATTCATTGCTTCGTGCATGTCTTCATTCACACTTATTGTAAAGAAAAGAAATCATGTACAGGGCATGTTCACAAAATTGAGTGGGTATGGCACTGCATTGTACAAAACTGCTACATGCATTAGGTTAGAAGTATCAAAAGATAACCTATTATTTACTATAACTATCAGCTGTCTCTTCATCTTAATGGTTTCTATAATTCAATGAAAAGAAAATATCTGAAAAGGCAACAAATCTTGTCCACAGAGTAAACATTCTCCCTACTTAGTTTACTTTTAGCCCCTCCTCCAATCAGACAAAAACACCTGTCTAATGCACTTTCCTGTTAAAGCTACAGTAACCTGCACTGAGTTTAAACTGTTGAAGGCCATATCCACAAAATACTGTGTGTGAGCTTGATTCGGTACACAACTGACTGCACAAGTCATCACTGACCAACCAGAGTGAAGCTACTGTTTGAATTAATGTCAATCAAAGTGCAGTCACCAATTGTATTAAGAGATATGTTAATATTCCTCAATATGTTTGGTGTGATGCAATAGTCCCTTTAAGACACACTGCTTTAGTGAAATGTTTTGTTTTTGTCTGCCTACTACCTATGTAATTTGACCTCTACCAACAGTGTACTTACAACTGACAAACTGATTACTCAATTATACCTCCCATAAGGCAGTTTCATGCATGCAAAAGTCAACCAATACAACCACATTTTGGAGGACAACAAACACACACGGATGCTAGGCCACGTAAAAGTAATGTGGTGCGTAGCGCAGTGTCCTCCAGAACAACTAATGGGTTCACTGAATTTCACCTTTTGACCTTTGATGCAAGCTCCCCATAGCCCTACACTAGGGTTCTAATCTTTATGGATCAGAATGGGTAGAACAACATTCATGTTTCAATTGTTTTGCTACTGTCTCATTTTCAGCAGGATGACCCCTGCACACAAAATTTAAGTCCTGCAGTACTACCATAGTCCACAATGTCCCCTCTGGCTACCATTTTGTCCATAGGTATGTCAACATCAATGCTATTATTCTGAGAACTAAGAAAACAAAAGACAGTCACCCCAGCTAAAAACTCTTTAGAAAACTGTTCACACATGTGTGTAACCAAGCTTTGCATTAAGCGGGCACAGGGTGATTCATACCCCATGGTCCCTGAGATGTAACGCTTGCTTTGCTTAACCAGAATGCAAAAATGCATTGAGGTTTCGATGATATATGTTCTATTCCAAATAATGCCATGATGTCCCATATCTTTCAATCACTGGTCAAAATTTCCCAAGAATTCCCAAGATCATCATCTGGGGTTACGAGAGGTCAAAAAGCAAAATTTCCCAAGAATTCCCAAGATAGTCATCAGGGTCACCAAAGGACAAAAAGGAAATATCCCAAGTATTCCCAAGGCCTAATGTTACAGTATAGCCTAGAGGCTATGCTAAATACTTGGCAAGGCTCTAAGTAACATTAGCCTAGGCCTAGCTATAAGTATAAACCTAGCCTAGGCCTATGCACAGCTGGTCACAGAAATCTCTCTGTAAATACTACAACTTAGATGATGGGTACCAACATTTGACAGGCAATAACTGCTTTGATTAGCCCTAGCCTAGGCCATAGCTATCCCCGGTATAAATTCCAGTTGAACCCAGTTGGATATTTTCAACTAGGTTGAACTGGGTTTTTCAACTAGGTTCAATGTGTGTTTTGGAACATCCTCAACTAGGTTTTCAGTCAACTGGGTTTTGGTCAACTAGGTTTTGGTCAACTGGGTTTGGTTCAACTGGGTTTTGGTCAACTAGGTTTTGATCAACTGGGTTTGGTTCAACTAGGTTTTGGTCAACTGGGTTTGGTTCAACTAGGTTTTGGTCAACTGGGTTTTGGTCAACTGGGTCTCCAGTCAACTGGGTTTTGTTTTACTGGATTTTCCAACTGGGTTCTTTTTTCAACTGGGCTCAACCAGGTTTTTCATCAACTATAGGCTTCACTGCAACTGCATTTAAGTTAATATATATTTATATATCTAAGCCTAGCCTGATCTACTGGGAATTTTAATTGGCAGGTTTTTGAATCACTCAACACATAACAATACTTACAGTACACACAACTTCCAAAATACTAAATTTTTATTCTTCCACTGTATCACTCTATGTAAATGTGCACAGTATCATAGCCGTGTTTTGCATGTCTAACATAAAGTTTGTCATTATTATATATCAAAACAAGCACATGGCTTTTTTAATTGTGCTGTACTTACTACCGTACTTGACAGAACACTTTCAGAGAATCTGTGAATGAACATTTCAGTACCGGTACTTAAACTTCACAAAGATGCATTGAGCAGAATAGTGTCAAATGAAGTTCATAGCCACTGTCAACTATACTGTAGTCCAAAGCATCCTACATCTAATGTGAATGTGCACTGGAAAAGGAGAGAGTTAAATTAATCCAAGCCAAAAGTTTGTTGAAAATTCACTTTGATATTAACCAAAAGCTGAGTTTCACTACACAACAGTATCCAACAAATTTGCTTCTTTACAGTAGGTAGCAGTACTTGAAATGTTACATTAGCTGGATACAGTTTGCAGCATACAGGATTTTAGGAAGTTGGGGACCCATGTTAATTCATGACTGCTGCATGGGTACCTCCATCTTTAGTCTGACTGTTGTAAAGCAGGAAGGAGCTGGTTACTATAATTAAAACAGCCTCTTGCCCTCCAAGTTCAATAGTAATCTTCATGGCTTCTCAAATGCTGCTCCCAGACAGCTGAGTGTTTGGTAAGTCCAGTTCTTAAAAAGAATGTGGATGGCTACAGTATTTTGGTTTGTTGTGTAACGAGTAACTTTTTGCATCACTTGGTGTGAACTTTCTGAGAGCACTGTCTTTTATCATTCAGAATCTTGAGCCAGACAAGTTTCCAGTATATAAAGTACATATACGTATAAATAAGATACGTAACTTCTGCCACGTCTTTCTTCATAACACATGAGAGTCCACTGGTGTTTGGTGTCAACGAATACTGTACATGGCTTTAGGCCCATAGAGAAACACACCTGTGCAACATACAGTAGCTTGATACTGGCACTTCTTTTAAGTACGGTATACTGTACAGTATATTGCGGATGTTGCAATTCCATTGAGTAACAGCTCATTACAGTATATCCATACTGTTTACTTTCAAAACATTGTAAATTTAGGGTTGCCATTTCGAGTACTGTGGCAGCTCTCTGTTACTTGTAAATAATGTAGAGGATTCCATACAGTCTTTAACTCCAATCACAACTCACACTTGAGGGTTCCATGTAAAAGTTGTTTCAACACATTTAAAAGTTCAGGAGCTGACAACATGTTGGCTTCAGGCTTTGACAAATTTCTTTTTCATTACTTGTCCATCGGGCTAGCTGTTCTCTTAGTCTACTTGTCCGCATGAATATTTACTTGTCCACTTTTAATATGCCTTGGAACTCTCTTGTGGAAGAGACTTCGCAAGTATACTTGTCCAGCAGCCTTGCTTGTTTTCCTGCAAAAATTAAGCGACGCTTGAACTCTGGTGTAATTATCATTACAGAAGGTAGAGTGTAGTACCCACTAAGCATCACTTTAACATTAGAGTTGCAAAAAAATGTCCAGTGTGTGTCTCATCTCCTGTTGTAGTGAAATAAGCCAGCTGCCTGTACTGTACATCCAAGCTCTGAGTTTATACTACACAGAGTGCCCATCACAATTCCAAAGGTTACGTAGGGTGGTTGATCATGCCATGCTGTACGAGTTCCCTGTAGTGAAGAGAATGATAAATAATCTGAAAACACTAATTGTTTCAATGATGATATTATTATTACAGTAAGATCACTGAACAAGGTGTGTGAGGGTGCGTGGGGTTTAATTTTGTTATCAGGACCTTTATTGAACTGGGGGGAGGAGGCTAGTTTGTCAGGGGCAACTTTGTCAAGGGGTGAGTTTTTAAGGGGTAAATTTGTTAGCCTAGACTTTGCTAGGGGACGTGATTGGTCCCCGAAAATTTCACAAACCCACACACAATTTGTTAAATTTACGATGAAGTTAAAAGTTCATATGCATTGCTCAAAATAGTGGTCACATATGTGCTTCTAGAAGATATTCATTGAGAGCTGTATAGCAAGTGCAGTATAAGAGCATCTGTAGGACAATTGTTGTCATTCACAGGACGCCACAACAAATAGCCTTGATACTCCAAGACTTTTAAAAATATTTTACAATCTTGCAGCAAGCCAGCATTGCATTTAAGTTAGATGTTAGACCGAAAAGGGATAAAATTAGCAAAAGCAAACATATTCATTGCAAAATATTAAGGAGCATGTACTGCTTGATGACATGAAATAAAAAGAAAAAAATTAAAAAATCGATTTAAATAAAAAAATCTGATTTAAATTAAAAATATCTGATTTCCTTTCTTTTTTTTTAATCAAAAAATTGCCATTGTCTACTGTATTTGAAGATGGAAGCAATCCTTAACTGCAATGAGGCTGGTGCTTTCTAAATTGTGTTCATGTATCATACACGGGGACGTGACGTTTTTGTATAACATGGGATGTTTTGGTGGCACAATTGCAGAATACCCCACGAGATTGAAGCTCTTGTTTTTAACGGGCTATGGGGCTACGTATGCAGTCACTCACCTGTAGGCTACAGTAAGTGGTATCTACTTGTTGTTAGTTTATTGAGACATGGGCAACAATGAGTTGTTCTCAAATTTAACTTACCTGCTATATTCATATACCCATAATATTGATTTATTCTGACTTTGTATCCCTGTAGCCATTTATAGGATACTACCTTTTTATTCTTAATCTAGTCTGACTGCGTATCCTCATAGCCTCTTAAAACTATATCCCGAAATTGCAACTGGGTACCCCCATAGCCTCTAATAATTATATCCCAAAATTGTTTTCCCTTAAAGGGCACACTAAACCGTACGGAATTTCACCTAGGATTTAGTATTTTCGATCTAGCCTATCCTCTCTAATACTTAGATATATCTCCTTTTAAAAACAAAAAAATAGTTATGTGCAATAATTCATAGTCACTATGTAGCCTGCTGTTTCCCTGGCTTAGCTTTGATATGCGGAGTATTCTGCAATTACTCCGTTTTGTTTTCTGTTAAAGGGTACAATAAACGGTATGGAATTTCACTAAGGACTTAGTAATTATTTTCGATCTAGCCTATCCTTTTTAATACTTAGATATATATTCTTTTCAAAACAAAAAATGGTTATGTGCAATAATTCATAGCCACTACGTACAGTAGCCTGCTGTTTCCCCGGCTTACAGTAGCGTTGATATGCGGGGTATTCTGCAATTACTCTGTTTTGGGTAAAAAGTGGGGCTGTTTTGGTAGCCAAAAAGGCGGGATGTTTTGGTAAAGTGGCATTTTGACTGGATGCCTTCCTTTTAAACCCTCTGCTTTATCCGAAATCAACATACTATAGGCCTTCATAGGCCTAGGCTAGGCTTAGGCTAGAGCCGCTAGGCCTAGACCTAATTCAGTATAGGGCACAACTGAAATTCCTCTCATAGGGACAATTAGTGTTACAGGTATAGGACAAAGACGATGATATTTACTTCAAATCAGAATCATATCAGAAATCCTTACAATGTTCTACGTTTTCATAAAACTTCCAAGCCCTCCGAGCTCCCCCCGATGTTGCAGAAAATCATCCTATTTTCAAGCTACTGTAGGTAGGCCTTGGCCCTAGTGTTATTTTGTGATTTTTTGTATAATCAATAATCTTGCAAGTTTTGTGAAAAGGTACAACATATTGTAAGGATTTCCGATTTGAAGTAGATACCTTGAATTTGGGGGTTTTTGTCCTATACCTGTAACACTAATTGTCCCTGTATGGTTCGAATTCCGGTTGTGCCCTAGGCCTAGGCCTACCTTGCTCAACATTCCAACGTACCCTGCTACCTAGCTTAAATTTTGAATTTGATGGCCAATGTTATCAATTTTAGGACATTTGCTCAAAATTCACAGTTTTCTCTTCATAAACCATTTATCATAGGGCTATAGACCTGAGAACTGCAGTTGTCACACTGGGTTAACACTAGGCTGTACTACTGTGCACAGTACATATGGCTGTTAAGCTATGTCCTAACGACACAAATGCCTTATAAATATCTAGGCAAATTTCCATCTTTTTGGCTTATAAGGGAGCAGAATACATGGTTTGATAGGAGAATTAAACTTAAAACATGACTTACTATGATTCTGATAGTTCTTTGGTGACACAAAAGTTGAAATTTCCAGGTAATTGAAGAGAAGTGCAAGCACCAACTTTCAAAAAGAGGTAACTGTCGGAAAATGTCACAGTGTCTCCACAAATCAAGTTTCATTTTCCTGATTAACGACACTAACATTTCCCTAACATTTAATACTTCTATTACTTTTTGCAAGGATTTTAAGTCGTAATGTTCAAGTTTTGTTGCATAAAATACATTTTAATTCCAGTTTTTACAATTTTAATTTGTTAAATAACCCTGTTAGCACCTAAAATTCCATACACTTCAACAATATCAGGAAAATTCCTGCAACATTCAATATTGTTAATACATACGTCTGTACTGTGGCATGCCATCTGAGTCATTAATAGGAAGATATAAAGTGGGTGATCAAACATTGCTGTACTAAATTTTCAGTGGCAGAGATGATTGTGAAAAATGGGGGAGAGAATGGGAGAGAATAGAGCAAAACGAACTGTGTAAAATGTTAAAGTCAATAAAAGCATTTTCCAAAATATTCAGGTATTTTTATTCCCCTAACCCAGGGGATTCCCTGTCCCGTAGCCAGAATTAAGTACTTGTGGGAGCCAAATGGCTTAAAGAGAGGCAAAAATTTTTCAGGGGTTACCCAAATGTGTAAAAATGTATTAAGTCAATGGCAACCTGGAAACTTTCTAGAGGATGCAAAAAAATTTTCAGGGGGTTTTCCCCTTGTCCCCTTGGCTACCGCGGTCTGGGAATTCCGCCTTTTATGTGGTACCGTAGTACTGAGCTTGCGTCAATATCTGAAATGACATAAACAACTAATGGTATACTCAAAGTGATACAAAAGGCCTTGGGGATCAACCCTCTCTTTGCCACTGGCAAAGTTTTAATCCTGTCAATAAGGGCGGGGGCTTATTATGACCAAAATACACGGTGCTGCCGCGACTAGGCCCAAAGTCAAGGAGAGATAGGGGTGTGCACATAAAATATAAATAATTAATATTGCCTTCTTACATCTTAACATACACCTCTCCCCTGAACTCCTGGAAGCTATCAACCCCATGCACCCCCTATACCTGTGCCCCTTGTGCAGAGCTTAAAATGCCTTTATGTAAAAGTAATTTTCTTTACATTTAGTCCCCTTTCCTCCCAAAAACAACAAGTATAAAATTTTACCACTTCCTACCAGTATTGTTTAACAAGGTTTCCATTTTTTAACCCCCCGGTGACCCCTGACCTTTACCCCCACCAAACCCCCAAAAATAGGTTTTTTCCCCTTTAAATAGGGGGCTCTTTTACCAGGAAAACAGATTTTCCCCCCTTAAAATTCTTTAAAAACACAATGTGAACCCCAAACTCAAACAGACAACACCCCAGCCCTGAGATGGTTCTTTTCTAAAAAATTAAAAATATAGCCGGGCGCTTCTGATTTTTGCATAAAGAGCCCTGTATATCCCCAAATTTTACAAATTCAAAAGTGATTTTTAATTAAAAAGTGGCATGCACTCTTTGGAATAAAAATTTCTTGATTTGGGAAATGCTGATTTTATGGTCATTTCTAAAAACATGTTTTATGCATATGTAGTGTATAACTTGCAAGCCCAAGTTTTGGTTGTGCATTGCAAACAAGACTGACGGGGTGCCGGGTGAGACCTTTTTAATATTTCTGTTGTACTACCCCCTGTGGGGAAACATGCCACTCAGCACCATATCAAGAAAAACCAAGAACTTCCATTCCCCTTTTCCCAAAAATTGTAAAAAAAAATCATAAAACCAAAAAATTCCTCCATGTTCTGGAAAAATAATCTTCTGATTTGATGGATTTGATTTTTAATATGTATGCTTCTAATTTTTAAACTTATTGTTTTTTTAAAAGGGCAAATTTTTGTCCCAACAGTTAAAAATTCCCCCAGCTGTTTATTCCAAACCCCCTCCTCTTTTTGTAATTTTTTGTTGCTTCCCAAAAATAGGCCTATCCATTTTAAAAAAAGGGGTTAACTTCTTCACCCCAAATGGGCTACCCAAAAAAGGTTAAAAGGGTTAACTATTCCCAAAAAGCTACCAGAAAAGGTTCTTTTTCCTGAAGACAATATCTTTTTTAAACACCCTCTTGTACTCTGAGAAATTTTGCCTGCGTAAGATCTAGCTATGACTAAAGGGTCTGATGCACATTTTTTGCTCTGACTTTCATAAAAAAAATCCTCCATGCCCCTTGCCCAAAATTAGGGAAAAAAATTTTGACAAAATTGGGGTTCTCATGAAAGTTACTGTTTGATGCTCATTTATTGTTACCTAAACTCCAAAATTTTTTAAATGTTGTATTAAACATTCTAAACTCTTGTTGCATTTTGGGAAAGTAAGCTGATTGCCGAGTCTGTTGGTGAAAAATATTTTTTAATATGTGACTTTATCATATGATGTCATAGAGCAAAGTCTCCCTCGTTGGGGGAAAGCGTTCATTTCAAGTTACCAAAAAATGCAGCACTGATTTGTCACCCAACATACACCCCATAATCTCCCAATGCCGAGCGAAAACTTGCCATTCGTCCTGACTTTATTGTTTCCCCCCAAATGATTCGCTGACTCAAAAGCAAAGTCTATCAAAAAAATTTTTTTTCTGTCCCATCGATAAATGAAAAAAAAAAAGTTGATTTTATTTTTTCTTTTGATTCCCAAAACTTTGCAGGTTCCACTCCTTCCAGTTCACTCTTCTTGATTTAAGTTGTTTAAAATTCTGGCCAAAAGATCAACTGTGGCCTGCTCATAATTAAGAAAAAGACTGTTGGGAAACTGTCTGCAAACCACTTGATCATTGAAAATTACTGGGGCAAAAATCCGCACCACTCTGTTATGAAGGGTGGGGGTTCTGGTAGGAAAAATTAAATAAAGTTTTTCAATGGAATAAATTGGATTAAAATTTTTAATGAACAAATAAAGGGAAAAATATCAAATCATAAATTTATATACTAAAAAGGGTGTTCCTTTAGTATTTAAAAAAAAAAAAAAACTAAAAAGGATAAAGGAGGAAAAACAAAAAAAAAAACAGTAGGACGCCTCTGACAAAATAGTTATAAAAACACAGGATGTAAATTTGAATTATCTGCTATTAAGCTTTAAACATAAAACATTACATTTATAAAACAAATGAAAAGCATCAAACTGAAATGAAAAGGAATCATTGGTATTAGATACCTAAAACAAATCACCCTTTTTTTATGCCTTGGCTGGGGAAAGGGTGGGGCAATGTTTTTGCATAAATGCAATCCACCATTAAATCATAAGGACCTAATTCCCCCTTTAAAGTAAATTTCACCAATAGAAAACATGTTTGCTTTTGGTCAGTTTTCCCGGGTTCAAATTTATAAAATATCCAAATTTCGTTTAAAAATTATGTTTTTTTATTAACTTTAGACTTTTTTAAATTTAAAAAAATTTGGCCTAAGTAAACCTAATTTTTTCAAGCCAACCTTGTTAAAATTAATATTCTTAGGAGGGTTATGGGGGAAAACCTTTATGGTAAACATTTTTGTCTTACAGGGGGAAAAATTTAAAATAAAATTTAACTACTTGGATATCTTGTATTCTTAATGGCCTAATTATTTTTTTTTGCCCCTTTAAATTTTGGTCATGGGGACCCTGTTTTCTTTTAAAAATTTTGGGTTAAAGGGTTAAAATTTTAAAAGAAAAAAGGGATTACGGCCCCCCTTTAAACAGCCTGTATTTCAATTTGGGAAGATCGAAATTTACCTAAAAAGGGGAACATGATCAGTTTTTAGAAAATAAGCCTCTAGAAGAATTTTATTGTATTGTTTTAGCAGAACCCTTTAAACCCTAAATGGTACCCCGAATTACTAACCATTTCATAAAGGTACTAATTAAAATTAGGAGGCCGGTAAAGGAAGAAAAATTTCCTGAATTATTTTTATTAATACTTTTTTTAAAAAAATCCCTTTTTAAAAAACCATTGGAAATTCTATTTTGTTGTTTTGAAAAAAAATTGAAAAAAAACAAAGGTAAAATTTTTTTAAAAATTTTTAAATTTTTAATTTTTTTGTTCCCAAGGAACTTAAAGAATACCCGAATCAAAATTTAAAATTTAAAAAATTTTTTCTTTGGAATATTCAAATTCCAAAAAATGAAATTTTTTTCAAATTTTAAACAAATTTTAAAAAATACGGTTTTAATCCTTTAATGAAAATTGGGAAATGTGCATTTGATCTTAACATATTTTGATTTGGAAATTTTTTTTTAACTGTAAATTTCTACCTCCAAAAATAGGTCCCTTTTTTACCAATTTTAAAAAAAATTTAATTTTTTCCCTTGGAAATTTTTTTAAAAATTTTTAAATTTACCCGGAAACCCCGATTTGAATACAAAAAAATTTTGGGGGCATTCTATAATCCTAAATTTTTTCATTTTTAAATTTTTGGAACCCTTTTTTAAACTGTTAAAAACCTTTAAGGGTTACCCGATGATTTGACCCAACCAAAAATAAATTCATCTTTTAATTAATTAATTTCTACGTTGTATCTAATTTTCCTTTCCCCAAAGGTCAAGTTACAGGGAGTTTCCCAAAAATTGACCCCCCAAAAAAAAAATCTTCTCTTAAAACCAAAAAATAAAACTTATTCCTTCCACCTTGAAGATTGTTTAACAATCAAATACCCACCCAAGGACCTTGAAGGCAAAATGAAGTTTCTTTTAACGGCATCTACATAAAATAGAATTAAAACCCCAATTTCCTAGATATTTTACAATTTTCGGTTTGCCCCGTAACCAAATATTTCCCCAAAAATAGGGTTTTCCCTTAAAACCCTTATAGGATTAATTTAAGCTTGAACAATTTGGTTTAAAAGGTTTAATTTCCCCCAACCCCAAAATTTTCCTACCAAAAAATTATAGGTTTTCTTCCTAACTTAAAAAAAGGGAGTTATTCTAGGCCTACCTGGAAAAAATTTTTTTGGTTTTTTTGGGGGACAAGTACACCCCAACAAATTTTCCCTCTTTAGGCACCAAAAACAATTTGAAAAAAGACTTGTTTCAATAGTTTAAAAGGGGGTTTGACCCGGTGCAATGCCTTTAACCCCCAAAATTTGTTTCAAAAATTTTCCCAACCCAAAAAAGGAATTAAACAAGTTCCTTTTTTAAATTTTAATTTACCCCCGGGTTTGCCCCAAAAACAAAAGTTTTCCCCAATAGGGGCATCTAAATTTGGAAATTCAATTCCCTTTTTTGGTTTTTTAAGAGCCAAATTAAAAAATTTTAAAAAACCCACTAAAAATTACAGGTTTCATAATTTATATTTTGTTTATTCTTTAAAAAAAGAAGTTCATTTAACCTTATTTTAACTTCTAACCCGGGAAATTTAACAAAAGGAAATTTTAAATTTAGGAAAATTTTATTTTGATTCCCTTTAACAAATTTAATTTTAGCCAATATTAAAACCTCAAAATGAAACTTAATTCATTCTTCCTAATTAATTGGGAAGGGGGAGGATTTCATCAAGTCATTCTGTATTATTGCTTTGCAACAAAACCCTTTTAAACAATTCCCCTGAATAATGGAATCCCAAAGCTCCTAATTTAAAAAAAGGGGTTTTTTAAACTGGCAATTTCCTTTTTTACCCCAAACCAGTCATAGTTTTAATGTTTTCTTTACTAACGAAAATAAATAACCCCTTATGCAGTCATTAAAACCCAAAATTTTTTTTGACAGACTTAGTCCTTCTAAATAATTTAAAACAGGCCCGTAAAAGGGGTTGGGATATTTTTAAAATTTGGAGATTGGCAAACCCCCCTGGACCCCAAAAATTTTAATTTTTACATTGTTTACACATTACAGTCTTCTGTTCAGAAGAAGGAGGAGGTTTATGGGTCGGAAGACGTTCATAAAGTGAGAACTCAAGGGTGTATGCTCTATAATATCCACTGAATTCAAAGCGTTTTGCCCTGAATAACGTTATTTTCTTGCTCTGACATTGGCTTTTATTTGCTTTGAGGCCCCAGCCTTGATTTATTGAAGAGACTTTCGTAGAATGGGATAGAATCAAAGAGGAACACATTAAGGCTACGTTAAAATAGTTTTACTGTTTAATAACAATTCAAAGTGTTTTAAAAACCGTTTTCTCCACAACGGTACGTGTAGAATTGTGACAATTTCCTCGTTCCTTGACACTTGGTCGTCTGTTTTTACAGGAGTCCTTCAGTTTTCATTCTCCGGTTCAAATAACGTGTCCCAGTATGCACGTTTGAGTTATATTTTTATGGCATGGACATTTAGAGAGCAGGGGACGCAAATCTCTGTTTGAGGTTAGGGTGCCAAAATGCATATGGTGTACGCGTGAATATGAAACTGTGCACGCGTAGCGTGCACCGCGAGCGCGCAACGCGAAGCCCAAAATGGATAGGGTCCCGGGGCGAAGCTCCTGGGTTTTAGTATTTCAGGCGCCTCAGGAAGACAGTTTCGAACGGAAATTTTCCAGTGTAATGCCCCTGGGTTTTAGTACATTTAGACTTGTAAAAAGGGCTAGTGTGAGCACACCCCGGTATAAATTCCAGTTGAACCCAGTTGCAACACCAACTGGGCTCAACTAGGATTCAACTGTGTTAAACTGGGGTCTAACTGGGTTAAACTGGGAACCAACTCGGTCGAACTAGGCTCCAACTGGGAGTGAATAAGGGATCATGGCCTTCAACTGTGTCGAACTGGGATTTGTTGTGTTGTGAACTGGGTTTAACTGGGAGTTCAATATTCTCAACTATGTTTTCAAAACCAGTTGGAATCCTAGTTGAGAACCAAAGTCAACCCACTCTAACCCAGTTCAAGTTTTAAGTCACATAATACTTCAACTGATATTTGGCAGGGTACCACAGATTGGGTCTGCTTGATGCAGACACTGTGTTTATCTGCAGCTAGGACTGACTTAGACGAATGATTACACTTAAAGGGCAATCCTATATGGGCCCCATATGGGTGAACCCATATGAAGCGATAAAATTTTGCACTCAAGGCTCATAAGGGGCCATATGGGTTAGCTGCCCACATGCATAAGTCAGATATACTGCACTTTACCCATATTTTAAATTATCATATCAGTTGCCCGTGGGCCCTAGAACTACTTTATCCCATATGGATATATGGGCTGACCAACTGAGGCCCCTTTTTAATCATGGGTGCAAAGTTCAATGAGCCCCCGTATGCTGGTCTATATGGTATACCTAAGGATCTCATACAGGGCTATCACTCTTGGGATTGGGCCTGACTGTAGACAAGACATTCCCTTCCCTCATGGTGCCAGTACATGCTAAATGTAAAGAAAATTACTTTTACATAAAGGCATTTTAAGCTCTGCACAAGGGGCACAGGTATAGGGGGTGCATGGGGTTGATAGCTTCCAGGAGTTCAGGGGAGAGGTGTATGTTAAGATGTAAGAAGGCAATATTAATTATTTATATTTTATGTGCACACCCCTATCTCTCCTTGACTTTGGGCCTAGTCGCGGCAGCACCGTGTATTTTGGTCATAATAAGCCCCCGCCCTTATTGACAGGATTAAAACTTTGCCAGTGGCAAAGAGAGGGTTGATCCCCAAGGCCTTTTGTATCACTTTGAGTATACCATTAGTTGTTTATGTCATTTCAGATATTGACGCAAGCTCAGTACTACGGTACCACATAAAAGGCGGAATTCCCAGACCGCGGTAGCCAAGGGGACAAGGGGGAAACCCCCTGAAAATTTTTTTGCATCCTCTAGAAAGTTTCCAGGTTGCCATTGACTTAATACATTTTTACACATTTGGGTAACCCCTGAAAAATTTTTGCCTCTCTTTAAGCCATTTGGCTCCCACAAGTACTTAATTCTGGCTACGGGACAGGGAATCCCCTGGGTTAGGGGAATAAAAATACCTGAATATTTTGGAAAATGCTTTTATTGACTTTAACATTTTACACAGTTCGTTTTGCTCTATTCTCCCCCATTCTCTCCCCCCATTTTTCACAATCATCTCTGCCACTGAAAATTTAGTACAGCAATGTTTGATCACCCACTTTATATCTTCCTATTAATGACTCAGATGGCATGCCACAGTACAGACGTATGTATTAACAATATTGAATGTTGCAGGAATTTTCCTGATATTGTTGAAGTGTAAGGAATTTTAGGTGCTAACAGGGTAATTTAACAAATTAAAATTGTAAAAACTGGAATTAAAATGTATTTTATGCAACAAAACTTGAATATTACGACTTAAAATCCTTGCAAAAAGTAATAGAAGTATTAAATGTTAGGGAAATGTTAGTGTCGTTAATCAGGAAAATGAAACTTGATTTGTGGAGACACTGTGACATTTTCCGACAGTTACCTCTTTTTGAAAGTTGGTGCTTGCACTTCTCTTCAATTACCTGGAAATTTCAACTTTTGTGTCACCAAAGAACTATCAGAATCATAGTAAGTCATGTTTTAAGTTTAATTCTCCTATCAAACCATGTATTCTGCTCCCTTATAAGCCAAAAAGATGGAAATTTGCCTAGATATTTATAAGGCATTTGTGTCGTTAGGACATAGCTTAACAGCCATATGTACTGTGCACAGTAGTACAGCCTAGTGTTAACCCAGTGTGACAACTGCAGTTCTCAGGTCTGTAGCCCTATGATAAATGGTTTATGAAGAGAAAACTGTGAATTTTGAGCAAATGTCCTAAAATTGATAACATTGGCCATCAAATTCAAAATTTAAGCTAGGTAGCAGGGTACGTTGGAATGTTGAGCAAGGTAGGCCTAGGCCACAGGCAGTTCTAGCGTTATATAGTACATACATATATATAAATAGACAAGGTAGCGCACTTCTTCCACACAAAGGCGTTCAGTAGCCAGATTTGGCCTATTTGACCATATATGCACGAGTACATGGCCAAGTTAGTAAATAATTTGCCAGTTTGGCCAAAGCATTTGAGGATTTGGCCATATTAGTGCATTTCAGCCAAATCTGGCTACTGAACGCCTTGGTGTGGAAGAAGTGCGCTACCTTGTCTATTTATATATATGTATGTACTATATAACGCTAGAACTGCCTGTGGCCTAGGCCTAGGGCACAACCGGAATTCGAAGCATACAGGGACAATTAGTGTTACAGGTATAGGACAAAAACCCCCAAATTCAAGGTATCTACTTCAAATCGGAAATCCTTACAATATGTTGTACCTTTTCACAAAACTTGCAAGATTATTGATTATACAAAAAATCACAAAATAACACTAGGGCCTAGGCCTACCTAGCTTGAAAATAGGATGATTTTCTGCAACGTCGGGGGGAGCTCGGAGGGCTCGGAAGTTTTATGAAAAGGTAGAACATTGTAAGGATTTCTGATATGATTCCGATTTGAAGTAAATATCATGAATTTTGGGGTCTTCGTCCTATACCTGTAACACTAATTGTCCCTATGAGAGGAATTTCAGTTGTGCCCTATACTGAATTAGGTCTAGGCCTAGCGGCTCTAGCCTAAGCCTAGCCTAGGCCTATGAAGGCCTATAGTATGTTGATTTCGGATAAAGCAGAGGGGTTAAAAGGAAGGCATCCAGTCAAAATGCCCCTTTACCAAAACATCCCGGCTTTTTGGCTACCAAAACATCCCCACTTTTTACCAAAAACAGAGTAATTGCAGAATACCCCGCATATCACCGCTACTGTAAGCTGGGGAACAGCAGGCTACTGTACGTAATTATTGCACATAACCATTTTTTGTTTTGAAAAGAATATATATCTAAGTATTAAAAAGGATAGGCTAGATCGAAAATAATTACTAAGTCCTTAGTGAAATTCCATACCGTTTATTGTACCCTTTAACAGAAAACAAAACGGAGTAATTGCAGAATACTCCGCATATCAAAGCTAAGCCAGGGAAACAGCAGGCTACATAGTGACTATGAATTATTGCACATAACTATTTTTTTGCTTTAAAAGGAGATATATCTAAGTATTAGAGAGGATAGGCTAGATCGAAAATACTAAATCCTAGGTGAAATTCCGTACGGTTTAGTGTGCCCTTTAAGGGAAAACAATTTTGGGATATAATTATTAGAGGCTACGGGGGTACCCAGTTGCAATTTCGGGATATAGTTTTAAGAGGCTATGAGGACATGCAGTCAGACTAGATTAAGAATAAAAAGGTAGTACAGTATCCTATAAATGGCTACAGGGATACAAAGTCAGAATAAATCAATATTATGGGTATATGAATATAGCAGGTAAGTTAAATTTGAGAACAACTCATTGTTACCCATGTCTCAATAAACTAACAACAAGTAGATACCACTTACTGTAGCCTACAGGTGAGTGACTGCATACGTAGCCCCATAGCCCGTTAAAAACAAGAGCTTCAATCTCGTGGGGTATTCTGCAGTTGTGCCACCAAAACATCCCATGTTGTACAAAAACGTCACGTCCCCGTGTATGATACATGAACACAATTTAGAAAGCACCAGCCTCATTGCAGTTAAGGACTGCTTTTATCTTCAAATACAGTAGACAATGGCAATTTTTTGATTAAAAAAAAGAAAGGAAATCAGATATTTTTAATTTAAATCAGATTTTTTTATTTAAATCGATTTTTTAATTTTTTTCTTTTTATTTCATGTCATCAAGCAGTACATGCTCCTTAATATTTTGCAATGAATATGTTTGCTTTTGCTAATTTTATCCCTTTTCAGTCTAACATCTAACTTAAATGCAATGCTGGTTTGCTGCAAGATTGTAAAATATTTTTAAAAATCTTGGAGTATCAAGGCTAATTGTTGTGGCATCCTGTGAATGACAACAATTAACTTCATCGTAAATTTAAGAAATTGTGTGTGGGTTTGTGAAATTTTCGGGGACCAATCACGTCCCCTAGCAAAGTCTAGGCTAACAAATTTACCCCTTAAAAACTCACCCCTTGACAAAGTTGCCCCTGACAAACTAGCCTCCTCCCCCCAGTTCAATAAAGGTCCTGATAACAAAATTAAACCCCACGCACCCTCACACACCTTGTTCAGTGATCTTACTGTAATAATAATATCATCATTGAAACAATTAGTGTTTTCAGATTATTTATCATTCTCTTCACTACAGGGAACTCGTACAGCATGGCATGATCAACCACCCTACGTAACCTTTGGAATTGTGATGGGCACTCTGTGTAGTATAAACTCAGAGCTTGGATGTACAGTACAGGCAGCTGGCTTATTTCACTAAAACAGGAGATGAGGTAGTGGACACACTGGACATTTTTTTGCAACTCTAATGTTAAAGTGATGCTTAGTGGGTACTACACTGTACCTTCTGTAATGATAATTACACCAGAGTTCAAGCGTCGCTTAATTTTTGCAGGAAAACAAGCAAGGCTGCTGGACAAGTATACTTGCGAAGTCTCTTCCACAAAAGAGTTCCAAGGCATATTAAAAGTGGACAAGTAAATATTCATGCGGACAAGTAGACTAAGAGAACAGCTAGCCCGATGGACAAGTAATGAAAAAGAAATTTGTCAAAGCCTGAAACCAACATGTTGTCAGCTCCTGAACTTTTAAATGTGTTGAAACAACTTTTACATGGAACCCTCACGTGTGAGTTGTGATTGGAGTTAAAGACTGTATGGAATCCTCTACATTATTTACAAGTAACAGAGAGCTGCCACAGTACTCGAAATGGCAACCCTAAATTTACAATGTTTTGAAAGTAAACAGTATGGATATACTGTAATGAGCTGTTACTCAATGGAATTGCAACATCCGCAATATACTGTACAGTATACCGTACTTAAAAGAAGTGCCAGTATCAAGCTACTGTATGTTGCACAGGTGTGTTTCTCTATGGGCCTAAAGCCATGTACAGTATTCGTTGACACCAAACACCAGTGGACTCTCATGTGTTATGAAGAAAGACGTGGCAGAAGTTACGTGTCTTATTTATACGTATATGTACTTTATATACTGGAAACTTGTCTGGCTCAAGATTCTGAATGATAAAAGACAGTGCTCTCAGAAAGTTCACACCAAGTGATGCAAAAAGTTACTCGTTACACAACAAACCAAAATACTGTAGCCATCCACATTCTTTTTAAGAACTGGACTTACCAAACACTCAGCTGTCTGGGAGCAGCATTTGAGAAGCCATGAAGATTACTATTGAACTTGGAGGGCAAGAGGCTGTTTTAATTATAGTAACCAGCTCCTGCTTTACAACAGTCAGACTAAAGATGGAGGTACCCATGCAGCAGTCATGAATTAACATGGGTCCCCAACTTCCTAAAATCCTGT
This sequence comes from Holothuria leucospilota, assembly GCA_029531755.1. NCBI lineage: Eukaryota > Metazoa > Echinodermata > Holothuroidea > Aspidochirotida > Holothuriidae > Holothuria > Holothuria leucospilota. Next base: position 26,936,926 of record CM055972.1, on the reverse strand, counting down.
ATGCTGCAAACTGTATCCAGCTAATGTAACATTTCAAGTACTGCTACGTACCTACTGTAAAGAAGCAAATTTGTTGGATACTGTTGTGTAGTGAAACTCAGCTTTTGGTTAATATCAAAGTGAATTTTCAACAAACTTTTGGCTTGGATTAATTTAACTCTCTCCTTTTCCAGTGCATGTTCTCATTAGATGTAGGATGCTTTGGACTATAGTTGACAGTGGCTATGAACTTCATTTGACACTATTCTGCTCAATGCATCTTTGTGAAGTTTAAGTACCGGTACTGAAATGTTCATTCACAGATTCTCTGAAAGTGTTCTGTCAAGTACGGTAGTAAGTACAGCACAATTAAAAAAGCCATGTGCTTGTTTTGATATGTAATAACGACAAACTTTATGTTAGACATGCAAAACACGGCTATGATACTGTGCACATTTACATAGAGTGATACAGTGGAAGAATAAAAATTTAGTATTTTGGAAGTTGTGTGCACTGTAAGTATTGTCATGTGTTGAGTGATTCAAAAACCTGCCAATTAAAATTCCCAGTAGATCAGGCTAGGCTTAGATATATAAATATATATTAACTTAAATGCAGTTGCAGTGAAGCCTATAGTTGATGAAAAACCTGGTTGAGCCCAGTTGAAAAAAGAACCCAGTTGGAAAATCCAGTAAAACAAAACCCAGTTGACTGGAGACCCAGTTGACAGGAGACCCAGTTGACAGGAGACCCAGTTGACCAAAACCCAGTTGACCAAAACCTAGTTGAACCAAACCCAGTTGACCAAAACCTAGTTGAACCAAACCCAGTTGATCAAAACCTAGTTGACCAAAACCCAGTTGAACCAAACCCAGTTGACCAAAACCTAGTTGACCAAAACCCAGTTGACTGAAAACCTAGTTGAGGATGTTCCAAAACACACATTGAACCTAGTTGAAAAACCCAGTTCAACCTAGTTGAAAATATCCAACTGGGTTCAACTGGAATTTATACCGGGGATCAGAAATAGGTGAATATCCTCGAGTATGGAACGTAAATTTAATTTCTCCTTTTAGGTTACATTTCTTCTTTGTATTTTGCCCTCTGATCTTAAGATTTTCTAGAGCTGGATCCCTGGATACCAGCTCATCAATTTAAATATATTCAAAAAAATGTAAAAATTGAAAACTACTGAACTTAGGAGTAAGGGCTTGCCAGGGCGTGTGGGGTTGTACCCCCACCCCTTGAGTTGAGGAGAAGCAATCTTTGGGGGGTTCATGACTGTCAACTTGGACGTCTCGGTCCCTAAAAAATCTTCTCAGGACAGAACGGCTCATCCCTCTCAAAATATTCCCCAATCTTAAGTTTCACCAGCCAAAACTTCAGGATATAAGTGTCAACCCCTGTTCTGTAATTTCCCGAGTCGTTTGAAATATATTTAAAGGGCCTCAAATCAAGGTCATTGACAATGACTTTTGATTTTTATGGTCATATTCTCAGATATGTTTGGGGAGTGTTATAGGGGTTTTGAAATCTTCACATTCAAAAGAAGAGTGATAAGCACACTTTCATTCGGAAATCCCACTGACTTGCAAACACTTTCATAGATGCTAGTCGTCTATACTATAGCAGATTTCATTTCTACCGTTGGTCACTGTTTTAAGAGAATATTTCCCCTATCCTAGTCTCCTCACAGGCGACAGGTGTTTCATGATAACACCATGAGACTCATGGTATTTATATTATTCTTACAAACTAATCATAATTTGAATTATGACGAAGATGTAAACGAAACACCCAATGTGTTTTTTCTTCAGGATTAATGTCACTATAGTTTTCAACTTCACTTTAGTGTGGTCTACAACAAACGGATAAGACTGTGACATTTTGTTAGACCGCTATACTACTTGAGTATGGGATAATACTTTGTGCTAGCATCTAGGGCGTTTCCAGGAATTTTTAATAGAGGAGGGCGTAAGGGTTGATTAATCGCTGTCCTGGGGTGGGGTAAAAGGGGAGGGCGTTACCCTCCCCTCTGGAAATTTTTGCTTCTGGAAGAGGGCTGAGATGCAAAATGGTGCTATATTTGACACATTTTGAAGCATAATCTTTTTTCCATCAACTTTTTTTTCAAGCATGACGGCCAAAAGGGAAGGCGAACGCCTGTTTCGCCCCCGCCTGGATCCGCTGGGCATCTTGTTTCTCACATTTCTGCTTTGCTGAACGATGGGATATATGAATAAATGACAAATGAGGTTTGAAGATATTCCTCTTAATGCCGCTAGCAGCATTTAGATAACATTAGACTGACTAGCCTGAATAAAACCGAACTGTTTCTATGCAAGGCAAGCTGCGATTATCGCTATGGTTTTAGGGGCAGATACGCAAGGTATGCAGGCTGGTTGTATTATATCACATAGTTAATCACGTTTTCAAATTTTTACGTGTAGTCATCAGGAATTCTCATACAACTCCTCTGAACCAAAGGTCAACAGGCTCGAGGATTACTGCATCCAACTTTCAAAAATATCCACTCCGTTTTGTCAAAGTGTAAGCCATCTGACGTTTTCGGGCAACGACCAGTGTTGTAACGAGTCACTCAATTTTGCAGTCGAGTCGAATCATTAACTAATTTCAATGTGACTCGAGTCGAGTCAGTGACTCGAGTCATTGTATTATTTCTATGAGGAAATTATGATACAATTGCTCGAGTCATTTCCCTTTTGAAAATGAGTGACTCGAGTCATGACTCTTTACAACACCGGCAACTCTTGTTATGGCCATATTTTCTATTGAATAATATGACAGAAGAAGCCTTATTCACCATTTTTACCAGATGTACCGCCAAAACTAGCTCGTCAGCCAACCATAGGCAACTAGACATTCTACCAACCAAATAAGAACAGACAGACAGATAGACAGACGGATACTAGGTAATACCAGCAACCATACAATGTCTACTTTCATGAATACTTACTCAGGGCGTCCTTCAGTGGAGGGAGGAGACAGTGGGTCACTTCCTCCATGAAATAGCATTCCCTCTGTTTGAAGTATATGTTGCCCATGTCTGGTATCAAATCTTTGAAAATCTGGTTTTCTTTGGTGAATTTAGGCCAGTCTGGAACAGACCAGTTGTCGCCCTCTCCGGCAGTATTTGGATCACTGAATTAAAGAATGATGAGGTTATCATCGTTACAACTTAAAGACACCCTTCAACGAAAGCCCTGACCATATATGCGTGTGTAAAGAGGAAAATACGGACAGCTGGATGAATTTCCATGACATGTTACACACCTAACTCTTGCGTAAAGCAATAAAGGTTACTCCTATCATGTAAAAACTCACAGGACGCAAAAACTTGTTTCATCAACATCTGAACAAATATGTATTCTGAAATTTATTATGTTTTTTATCTATTTGTGACCGCTATTCTCAAAATGATAATCCTACGTAATGTCTTATGTTAGCTATCAAGAGACTTACCCAGTTTTCATAAAGTTCATCCAGTAATGCATTGTCTTTCGAGACATCTCCTTTTCCTCATCTGTAGTCTTGTCAGCCAAATTTGTCTGGAAGACTTCACCAAGTACATACTGCCCCTCATCGCCATGAGTCGCCCCAGCCCATGTGACATTCATAAAGTTATTTGAGGGAACGAAAGTCATTGTATATCTGTAAACACTTTTACTTTGGGAAGCTAATCTACCGTATTTAGAAGAACCGCGCACGAAAAAAGATCACCCACGTATTGCACGGCTTCATAGACCCTTTTCCAAATAGCAGTTACAATGGATTGTGGGATAGAGTTTTGGTTCACATCATTTTTGGCCACAGTAAATTGCCTTTGACAAAAATGGTGTACACTAAAATTCTGTCCCGTAATCCTTTGTAATTGCTATTTGGAAAAAGGTCTATGGAAGAAGTCATCTCGCTTTTCGTCAACTAAATCTTTTGGATCAACGGTATATATAGTTTTAATTAACTCAACTACGACGTCGCCGATGAAAGATCCAAGGGCTGTTGGAAGAAAGGTGGAATTAATAGCTGGTGTGACTTCTTTATCCTCAAAGAGCATGAAAAGCAAAAGTGTTCCTTCCTCGGCATTTGTGCCAATGATGTAGTTTTCCCCGTTCAGGCCTCCCTCTTCAATGATACTCAAAGCATCATTTGGTAGAAATACCCCATCAACATTGGGTCCAGGCGGCAGAATATACAAAGGTCCTAGTTCCTGACCAACCTAAAAAACAAGACATAAAACTTGCTTCAAATAACGGCATTTTTTATAATAATTTGCAATAAAGAGTATTGCAACCACATTCTTCCGCTAGTTGATTTTTCCACACTTCTGCGAAAGACCTTAGAGGAAACATGCATATATATACCCCCATCCCTGCCCTTTACATAGCTATTTTATGTATAGTAGTTGTCCAAGCAATGTCTAAGCTTTCGAGCCGGGTCGGTCTGCAGGCTGCAGCCCGCTCAATTTAGGAAGAATTCTACTTCTCGGGCCATGGGGCCGGGGGGGGGGGGGGACAATTTTCTCAATGCTGAACAAAACCTGCCCATTACAAAGGAATATTTGTCCTTGGGTTTATGAACAGTATTGTTGTTTCCTCTGCGATACATATGTCAAATGTGTTCTGTCTAGCAGGTTCATGGAGCCGAGACGGTCCACTAAGCTCACTCAACATTGCATAATTAATTAAGCTGATACAAGCCCTCGTATACACTAAAATGAGTAATTGTTGGGTTAAGTCAGAGGCTGATCAGTAAACAAAAAATAGTTTACTGAGACAGAGAGCCGTGGGAGATATAACTTGTGATAATGAAATTATCCACCGTTCTTACATGTAGATCGGTGATTCGAACGCCGATCCGCACTGAAGCGCGTCACTAGCCCAGTGCACGCAAAACTCGAACATAATGATTTAGGCAATTGCATAACACACTTATTCGAGCGCAGTCCGACATCCGATTTGGCATCTGTAAAAATCGATTAGGTAGCGATTTTTTCGGATTACTGATGGTGCGCGCGCAATAGAATCATCCATGTTTACAAACAAATGACATCACGGCTGGTTGGCAGAAACTTTCTAAGGGGTGCGTACACTGTTGTCACAATGAAAGTAGATTCTACTTTGTAGATAACGTGCAATCGCGCCCGCGTTTACAGCACAGATCTACATGTTGGACTGGATGTTACATGTGCGTCTAAAAAGGGGAACCACTCCGCTCACAGCAACTACTCCTCGTAAAACGCCTAGCCACGTACAAGCTCAATGGAGAGACGCTTTGAGAGCGGCGTATTTTTGAAATTTCTACAAAATGTTAGTATATGCAGCCTACAATTGCACCAACCGTCAATGCACAACTTGTCGTTACACGCTAAATGCGGTAATCGTGAGCAATACGAGTTTTAAAAGCATTTTTTAAGAAAAAAGATGTAACCTAACCGGACAATATGTGATGACGTCACGGTTGAGAAAACCCATATGATAAGCACATGTGCGTGTAAAGTATACTGCGCGTGTTACACGCTGGCACCTTTGTGCGCAGGAATAGACGAATCAGGGTTAAGTTGTACATTGTTACGATAGGACGACGTGCAATGTCTGATTATTGGGGAGCTTTAGATTGCACGACGGGGACTAGGGCGACGCGGCGTTCTAGCCACAGGTCACGCCGTTGCGCTGGCGCCCGCGCCCTGACATTAGGGAGCTTTAGATTGCACGACGCGGACGTCGGCTACGACGTAATAACGTCATTAAAGTGCGCTTTAGATTTCTACGACTGGGAAAATTACCGCGTGTGATCAGGTATTCATTCATACTTAGTTAAAATCCTCAACTTCTATTGGTTCATTACGGTCAGGTGACCGTGCATTATCCTAGGATAACCCACGGTAAATTAAGAATAAAATCACCGGCGGATGAATACAATACCGTACTATATACACTGTATTTATAAGATCACCTAGCTTTAGATATGACTGGCTTGACACACATAGGCCTAGCTGAGTATGATATGATATATCCAACGTTAGGACTATGGTGTGACACTACTCACTAGTCACAACAAGGCCTACGAAAACGCTTCCATTTCTAAGAAACACTTTTGTTCCCAAATCTTACGTGTAACCCTCGAGGCAAAGGATCCATAAACGGTTATAATTCAAAGTCAAATAACCTAGGCCCAAGCCTCAGTAACGTTACAACTTACACAAAAGTTTCTTGTCGAGCACTGAATCCTCGAACGAAATCAGCGTTACTAACGTTACCGCTGTTAGGGCGAAGATCTCTTACATGTCCAAACTTTTCTCCAAATGTACGTTTGAAATGCTGTGACTGTTTATCCCCAAATATCAGTAGCTGAATCCTAGGCATATTCCATCATTTGAAGTAACTTAAAAGCTCAAGAATACCTGAACAAGTCCGTTAGGGTTTGAACATATGACGAGCAATTTTAAAAAGACCGCGCTACTTAAAGCATACTGCTATACTACTATACTACTATACTACTATACGTCGTACGTGCATGTGTTTATGTACACAGCATGTGCACCCACAGCGTACACAACGTACCATGATAGGCCTAGTAAATATGCTCTGTGTGCACTGCAAATGTACATGATACAAATGCAAGATTTCGTGGCTAAGGGGTTACCATGGAGTCATAATACCTCTAGTTACCTTACCAACTGTTAATTTTTTGTCCTTTTCGGCTGTTGAAGTCTTTAAAGAAGAATACCATTTCTCAGATTTAGTCACATTTGTTATATTTCATGACTTATGAATATTTCATTGAATTCATTTTGTTTAATAGTAGGCTACTTTATTAATTGCGCACGAATGGGCCTATTGTTTTGAAAGGGTGTGAATAGGTCTCATCTTTCCTCGGGGTTTTGATTTCAATAAAATTGTGGTTATCTGCAAACACAAATTTTCTTTCTTTTTACTATTTTTTCATCAAATTCTTGTGTATTGATGAACAGGGTTAACCAACGCTGGACCGTGCATTAAATAGAGGATAATGCACTCCGGGGGTTAATGCTATCGCTAGATGCACTCGGGCTGCCGCGCCCTCGTGCATCGCTTGCATTAAGCCCCGATTGTGCATTATCCTCTACTTAATGCACGGACCAGCGTTGATTAACCCTTAATTCGTTTTCACTCAAGGTTCTGTTTCCACATAGGTTTTCTTCGATATGAGGCCATAGAAATATACAAATAGTTAGGCCTAGCAGAACTTCAGAAGGTTTGAAGCAATAGCGTTCAGTTATTTAGCTGACAAATTATATGAAAACGATTCATCTTTGTTAAAGCCTAATTTCCAAATTTTCCAATAACTGATTGTTTGCCGATTTGCAATACATTTTTCTGCAAGATCAAAATTTTCACACGTCATTTTGCATTTCAAACGTCTGGTCATCAGCATTGCGCCAGGTGGAGGGCAGGGGCCATATGGTCCCTCGTCGGGGAAGAATGTTCCACTCGAGGAGCCTTAGTCTGTTCCATAAGGAACATGTAGTCCTCACCCACGACCAGGCGTCCCGACGGTTTACGTGTTGTTTTCAAACCTTCAAGGCATTTCTTCGAAATTAACCAAAATTTTCAGAATGCTTCTTGCGGCTGATTTATGTCAGATTACCAAATGGTTCGGTTCCATACAAAGCCAAATAGTACAAGTCCTTTCCGCCTTAGAAATTGCATATAGGCAGCGAACACAGTTTAATGTGTAGAGGCAGGGAGCTGTGAGAGATGGAGAAACATCGACCATATCAGTCAGACAATAATTATGTACTTGAGAATAATTTAATCCTGTTCAGGTAGCCAGATTGGATTGACGGGTCTCTTTGTTCTTATTGTTTGAATTTTGTTGACTTTCCTTCTTCATGATGATTTCCCTCTTTCGAAGCGCAGTAATCCTGTAACAAAGACCATTGTCAAGATCTTGCTTTGAAGGTAACTGCGCAGCCGATAAATGTGAAACGTTTTCACCGATTCTGATCAAAACGACTGTTCACCCACTCTTAAGGTACACAATTCCGTTATTATTCTAATTCCTTCATTTGGAAAGGAATATACCTGTTTGTAAACCAATGGGAGTCTAAATTTTGATAATGACATTTCAAACGTTTCCGGAGAGTTTCTGAAATAGCGAAAAATGTATCTATGTTTAAAAAGTAATAAAAAGATACACTGTACCCTTTGGAAACGTGGCACCTGGCGGCACAAGTTGAAATTAATTTCGCTCTCCTTGACGACTGGCAATGTAATATCAATGGGGGAAATCATCCTTTGAGCTCCTTCAAATGTAGCAGACGACAACAACAATTGTTTTCTCTGCCTAATCCCTTTAAGTTTAAGAGGATCTTCAGAAACCAGACAATGCGAAGCTTAAGTGTCGGCAAAACACCTAGTTTCAAAGGGGGAACCAGCGTTGTTACTCCATCCCTTACAGCTCCCTGGTAGAGGTTAGAAATTTATCCCATAGCGCATAGCCTATATAGTTGTGGTTTTCTTGTCGGTCTAGATCGGTCGTTCGGCACGGTAAAAAATTGCAGAGGGCAGTTTGGATATTTCATCGGGCAGACGAGGGAAATCAGTGGTGTAGCCAGGAGTTTTTGAGCAGAGGGCACTGGGGTCACGAATCTTTCCTGAGAGGGAACAATTTCCGAATTCTCTCCCTCTCTGTAGGGCTAATATATATATATATATATATATATATATATATATATATATATAAAACTGTACATTCCAAAATTTTCCATAGGGGTACACTGTGGGTGGTACGGCTTTTTCGTGGGGCATGTCCCCCCCCCCGTAGTTACGCCACTGCCAGGGGAATTCGATACTATTTTGCTCTAAGTGAGTACAGATTTCCTATTATCATATCCAATTTTTTCGCTCGATACGCCGCTTTGAAATCAGATTAAAAAGCACTAAATCAGCGCGCAACTCGGCTCTTCAAGTATCCCCTGCAATAGCATGGCATATTGCAAACGCTTTTCTTCTAGCCTCCCGCCTATCCCTATCCCTCCTCTATCCCCCCTATATCCCCATCTATATCTATTGATATCGCTGCTGTTAGGGCTTCTGATCGTTGTCCCCTTTCGGGAGCGTTTGCCCTTGTCTCGAAAATCCCGGTCCCGTCCTGCACGCTGTTCATAGATTTTCTTGGTTACATATGGTTAAAAAAATTCCTGACTGAAAAAGCGAAATGCAATTTTTCTGTTGCTACCTGCATTGCATACTGCCGCAATAGACAGAAATTATACAGTGCTGAAAAAGTTAGGGTTGTCTGTGTGGGCTCGCGTCAACATCAAATACTCCCGTTCTCCCGTTCTCCCTCTCACATTACTGGAATCACGTGCTGTTTTAAAAGTCTTTACTTATCCCACTTCCTTTATGTGTTGGGGGCAATGGCAGGCCCGTAACCAGGAATTATGGCTTAGGGCATCGGCACTGCAAATTAGTAGGCACCGAAGATTATGTTTGTAGCCAGTGGTGACACCAGATGATTCGGGAACCACAGGGATTGATTACTAAAGCCCACCACAAATAGCTAAAAGAAATCGCACATACTATGAACATTTGCTCTAAGGGGGCAAACTTATTCATTCCCTGGTGTCAATTTTCCCCTCCTCTTGCAATACAGAAACTTGCAAAGTCTCCACAAGTGAACAGAACAAGGCTATGATCATGATGATACTTTCTCAGCTCCGCAATCGCACGTGAAAAGTTCAGTACTTTACAAACGGTGGGGCGACCATGGGCTGCCATAAGGCCCCGGTTTGGTGCAGTATAATTCAGCTGAGATCCAGAGGAAAAATCCTCGAAAGATCTGAGGCAATGGCAAACTGGGAATACTAGCATGGAGCTATGAGCTAGCCTCCGATTGACACTGAAAGCACGCCAAGCTCTTCGCAGTTCACAATTCAGTTCACAATTGTATTTTTACTTTGAACGAAATTTTCCATGAACAGATTGCAACAGGATGAAATGTACATTCCCCTAAGGGACGGCGCCAAAATAAAATTCTTTGAATAAATTTGTGGTAGCCTCGCAGAAAATTTTTCTTCAACCTACACGTTACGAATGCTACTCAAATGTATTCAGCCACTCTGCAGATACCAGAAAGCTCATTTACGGCTCCCGGCACCCTCTAAACTTTGACTTTCCACCTAGACTTGGATAGAACAGTTCACTGGTATTTTTAGTCCTAATACCTATTACCAGCAAGTAATGGAATGCTCGATTGCAAAGGATTGTAGGCGAAGCGCCTCAGACATATTGCAAGTAAAATATCTATATGACCATGCGTCATAAAACCTAGACTTGCTGGGACTCAGTTGGGGGTGTAGTACCAGGATTTTCCCGCACATGGAGCCGACCCGCACCACGTTATCCCACGTACGTGCTGTTAGGCCTGCAATCCGACTCATGCCCCGATACGATAGCGGCGGCCTGCCCGACAGAATGGCGATACTGTAATGTTCTAAGCGCTTAGTGAACCCCCGCCCGGCTCGCTTAAAAATTCTGTCCGTCGATTCCTATTGCAAAGAAAAAGTAAAGGAAAAATTCTACGAGGTGTATTCGTCACCGTCGGGGCATTACTACCGTGTTAATCGACTCATAAAAGGTTACCCTGGACAAAAACTGACATGTATTATGTTCCGAAAGGGCATTATAGGCAGCTCGTTTCTCCGATGGGGGCATACCCCTAATACCTTTCTAGTATCCGCCATACTTGACGCACACGTCTGCGTACTCGAAAAACGAACGCGATAGTTGCATTCCCGTTGTGTTAGTTAGTTAGTTAGTTAGTTAGATAATATTTAACGACACACCAACACGAATGTGTTATGTAGTGTCAACTAGATAAATTCGTTTCAAGTCCTCCCCTTTAGTCGCCTCTTACGACAGGCGGGGAATACCGTGGGCATATTCTACAACCCCCAGCCCCCATTCCCGTTGTGAGCGCGTGAGAAAATAAACGCGCATATAACAGTGCGTTTCTTGAAGATACCTAGAAACTGACCAATGAATAGACCTTATGCATTGACATCACACTGACGTCATTTTGGATGAAAACATTGAAGCCCACGTGCACGAACGGCGTGGATTTCGCCGCACGTATAGTAGACTTACGCGCGAATACGATTGGTTGACAAATCAGCTGTCTGCATTTGTTGGTGTAATTTGCAATGATACTCGCTTTCCGCCATTTTCCTCCAACAGAGGGATTACTTTCTCCTTTGTGACATCATATGCATAAGGTCTATAAGTCCATGAACTTCAAACCAGCCATTAAGCGTTCATGATAAAGTGTACTTAGTCATGGGCGTCCGCAGAAAAAAATTCAAGGGGGGCAAAATTTTTTCATGGGAAATATTTTACTCCCCGAAAAGGGTTTAGATGCTACTTCCACACAGTGTTGACAAAGGCGTAGCCAGAAATTTGTCAAGTGGGGGGGGGGGGGGGCGAACCTCATAGACAGACCCCTAGCGCTTCGCGCCACCATGGTTTGGCGCGGAGCGCAAGAAAAGTTTGGCCCCAGATGCTTCCCAGATCGCTGAAAATGGTACTTCCAAGGCCTATTTACCGCATATAAAAAGGGCAAACACTAGCAGTATCGTAAATATAAACTTTAAAAATACTAAAAATATGCTCGGGAGGCTGCTGGGGCCTGAGTGTTGATATTTTTATTCAATTCCTGTCTTGAGAGTAGAAATTTACACTGATTAAACTATTAAGAAATGTTGATGTTATATTTTCTTCGTTTTTTCTTTATTTTTTCTTCGTTTTTTCAAGCTTTTGTTTTCCAGGGGGGGGGGCAAGTGCCCCCCCTTGCCCCCCCTCCGGACGCCCATGTATTTAGTGTGAAATGCCCGCGAGAAAGAAATAAACTTCTTATAAGTGAAACTTACCGAGGAGTGATACTTCTTAATTTTACAAATGTTTCGAAATAACAAGTAGGTGATTAACACTTTTGGCTGTTTGTTTTCAAAAAACGACTGAACAGTGATCAGCACTTCCGCCCCTATATTTTTGTTCCATAGGGACTCAAAGCGCCATTTAAAGTTTGGAATTTGAACTTATAATATCTTTGGGACACGCTGACGCGCACGCCCTCAAATTACGAGTGATATTTTCTGTCGAGGTTTCCCGCGCTTTTACGGACAGCTAGCTAGCTAAGATTTCTGAACTTCCTATGTACATACAATACATAAGTGCACATGTACTGATCCAGACGTACAGAGCAGGATAATGAGAAGCTATGTCTGGCTCTGTTCAAGTGTTAGGCACAGACACATACAGTAGAGCGTCAAAGGCTCCAACCTGAAGACTTCCACTTTCAAGTAAGTTTCTTTTTCTAGAGAGTTTTGATATTAACGCTTCCGGAATAAATGTTAATATATTTTTGCCTCATATTTTTACAATAATACATAAGTTGTGTCTTTAGTTCCTTTTAATGCAGTCTTGAGGAAATATAAGGAATCCTAATGAAATTTGGGGGTTTACTCAAGAAAAGAGCGTTCTACTGTGGAAGCAGGGGGTGGCCTACCAAGGTTAGATAAATGCTGAAAGCGAACGTGAAATGTTAGCCAGTTGCTCTTCGAAATCCCATTCCATCATTGACTTCTCGACAGAAAAAGCCATTAACTTTACGGACATCATTCTATTGGAGAAGGTATACGTTCAACTAGAATCATATAATTTCGTCTTATTCAAGATATTTGCATAACTAGGTGTATTCAAAATTATTGTTCAACAACTGCAGAGTATAGTATTGAAACCTAACGTGATATTTCATTACGACATGTGTAGGCCTACATGAACCACGGCCTATCCCTAATGTTTGGTTCCCAAATGAAGTAGGACCCAAAATTGCCCTTCATGTGATTCAAGTAATAGTTTAATCCGTCAAGAAGAATTTAAATTCATGTTAGGCTAACTTAGCATTGTAGGCCTAGTTTGATTTTGTTAACTTGGCCCAGCCTAGGCCTGTCCTAGATCATGACCGTAGATCATGACCCAAGATGGCTTAGGCCTGGACTAACCAACGGTTGCTTAACTGTAGGCGTGCTGAAGAAAGTAAGAGCTGGACATATGCATGCTATCCTGTACATTGCAAAAAGACTGCAAACTCAGCCAGCTGTAATCTTGTACCCCCAAATCAATTTTCATTTGGATTGAAGCCCATACATAACTGCAGTATTGAGTTAAGAAATATGAAAGCATATGTAAAAGATTACAGAACACATCTAGGCATGGCAGGAATGTTATTTCCCCTTAATTGTTGTATTGCACACTGGAAATCTTGGAAATCAAGTCACTGCCATGACTCCCTGTAATTGAGCATGCAGATAATGCTCAGATCTGTTACAGTGTGCTTCTATATTACACCAGTATTTTTCTTCCATTAAAACTTTGGTATTACTAAAATAACCAGCACAGTAAGTCTCCCATAGATGAGGTTTACTGAGTGGTACATAACATTTCATGTAGGCCTACATCCTGTGTAGCATGTGCTTGCAGAGCTCTATTTTTCACTTTGCTTGTATTTTTCAGTGTTTTCTGATATTTTCTTAGATTTTCAATTGTCTCCCACCAGGCCAGGAAATACTTTCACAGGAAATATCTCTACAGTATGTTAAAGACTGCTACCTATACCAATGCAGTCACAGCCCATAAAATTGATTTGAAGAGCTAGACGCAGTTCAGTGCTTGTGCCTATTTTTTTTTCAAATAGGTTGGTTGTGATATTGCAGTACTGTGCTGTATGCTATAAATTCCCTTCAAGGAAATCTTTATGTTGTCATTACAGGTCCCAGAAAGCTGTGAAGACATGGATCTTCTTGGAACAACTTACATTTTTGCAATTGGTAAGCTAGGCTAAGTACAGACTTTAGCTTCAAATTAGATTTGTTCAGATCAGGGAATTTTTCTGAGAAATCATTTCAGGTTGTTGAGTCACTTTCCTCATCACTCTCACATCACATGGAGGGGAAAATAACTGTGGTTTTTGGAGGCCTTAAAGACTACACAAGGTTTTGTAAGTTCCCACATTAACAGTAAAAAATCAGTTTTAATTGCTTAATACTTCTTAATAACTTGTCTCAGTGAGTCAAAAATAGGTTAGAACCGTCAGGTGACTAATTACTGAGTCCATAACAGTAGTTAAAATGTATCCATGGGTAAGTACTGTGTATAATTTTGTGTAAACTCTCACAAGAAGATAAGCCTACTTTCTTCAAACAGTTTGGAAAAGTACACCATAGTTAATTGTGGAATACAATTTAAAGGTCTCAAAACCCCAAAACCAAGGACAGGAGATTTCTTTTAATTGTGAAGACCAAGGAAGGGAAATAAGTTCTTAAAGCAGTATACAAAAAGGTTCAACAGCTACTGTATTAGGATGCTAGCATTTAAAGATTTTCAGTTGATGACTTGAAGCAAGTCTGTAATGTCCTAAAAATCCACAGTTGTACCAAATTACAAAGCATTTTATTTTTTCATTGATCTTCTTTTAAATTTATAAAAAATTAATGGACTTCATCTTTTTTTAGATATATAAACTTAAAAGAAATATTTTGAATGGAAATTTTCCAATATTGAGCGTATAAAAAAGTCAGAAATTGCCCAAAAATGATTCTGTTGTTTCTTATGACCCTATGAGAGCATCACAGACTTGCTACAAGTCATCGTTTTGGAAAATGGAGAGACGCTGTACTTGAAAATAAATTGCCCTATCTCAAGAACAGAACAAGATAGAATGTCACAATTTGTTGCATTCCTATATGAATCACTTAAAAAGCCCGGTTTGTATGTCTTTTTAATGGTCATATTTTTATTGCGGGAAAGTGCTGAGTAAATAGAATGAACATGAAATGATCTCTTATCTATATGAGATGTATGGTGATGGTCTTGTAACAGAGGTCAAAGCTCATAGTACCCCATTTGAAGTACTGATTTTCAGTATATTTTTATTCCCAAACTGTCCTGCTGCTTTTGGCTACTACAATGTTTGCTGCATGCATCCTGTATTAAAAGCAGGAACCAGCCTCAATATAGCTCTTTGATACCCTCTGTATTGCTGCTGTGTCCACGGTTGTTCATAATACTGCTCATCAGTCATTGTTTAAATGGATTTTGATGTAACCTTTGGGCAGACTTTTGGACCATGAATTTAGGTATGGGTGTTTAAGAATTTAAGGGCAAAGTGGATGTTTAGAAGCGACACTAAAGAAGCTAAGTTGTTACTTGTACTGTGAATGTTGCTGGGCATTTTATGTTCACTTTTCTTGCTAGGTCAGCCACTTGAAGCAAACCATTTCACGTTTCAGTTGGGACGATAGTGATTACAAAAGTTGACAACCCATTGGCTGCTCTTTCTGTGTGGTACAGCTCATTCTTCATGTTCAATCTACCAAAAAGCTGCTGTGCTTTGTAAATTTGTTCAAAGGTGAGTGTCTTCCATAGGAAGTGATAAATACATGTAGTTGGGGGCATTGATGTAAGTTAATCTGAAACACAAGTGGCCCTCGTCTTGATAGCTCATAGCCTTGCCAGCAGTTTATTTGGCAAAGGTTCTTCCTAGTTTATGGCAGGACTTTAGTTTGTAAGTAACTGTATGCATCCTTTAACAGAATAAGTTTCAGTCACTTTTTTGTATGGGTATGTTTACATTAACAGGTAAACTCAATTATTTTTTAGAGTCGTTTGTCATCTTCTATAATATATTCACCAGTGGATGTGGTCATTTTTTAAAATGGTTAAAGTTAAGCAAATTCTTAGTAGGAAAAAGTCTTTGGGCACCATGGATGTATGTTGACCTTTGCCTGAAGTTGTGCCTTATTTGTCACAAATATGCATGATAATGAGTGGGTGGGGTTAAACATAAAACTCTAAAAATGGCAATTTCTGATAAGCTTTATATTATCATAGTCCACTGAAATTCCACTGTGTACCAGGTCATGTTTGCTTTAAATCATGTTTGTTACCAGAGTTGTTGTGAAAATGGCATCACTGTGTAACAAAAACATAAAAGAACTCTCTCATTTTTGAAGTGTTTGTGTGCGTATTTTTTGGGGTGGTTCAAATGTCCATGTATGTTTAGTCAGAAATATTTCTTTTTTGCTTTTATTACAGATGTTTCTTTGAAATCAACCCTCAGACTGGAAGCAAGTCTATCAAGGACAAAGGTGGGAATAAGAACCATATTCAGCCAGGAGTTCTTCGGTTGGTGAACACGTTATAAGACTTTGATTTCAAAACTGAATGGGATGTGTAACAGTGTTTGCTGGAAATTCATTTTCCTGATTTGCCATTTTTGAAAGATGTCTCTTCTTGTTCCTGTTTTCACTACTTTGGCTACCTACTGAAAGTATGACAGATTAAAACAGAAAACAATTTAGTTTGGCGGAAGAGAGTATGACAGAGTCAGTGCTCAGTTTCTCTCAATATGTGGAAGACTGTATAGGTATTCTCATTGAAACATTTAGTATGTGACACCCAGTTTCACTTTACACTTTTTATTGCAACATAAAAATGTATCTGACGGTTTCACCTTAAGCTTCTTTATATCTTTTTTTGTATCTTTATATTGTCTTGATTCATATTTCTTGTGATTTTCTTAAAAATTGAGGGATGCTATTTGTTGGACCTATCAACAACGTAAAAAGTTTATACTTAAAAGAAGTATGCCTAAAATTGGAGGCACGGTTGAGAATATGGTTACCTTCTACCGAGGTAGAACTCTTATAGGGGTTCTTTGAATTTCATGTGAATTGTTTTACATTACCTACAAAACCGAATTTGGCCATGCAAAGTTTGTGGGTTTCTCAAGAAACGCACAAACAGCCTGAATTGTTTGTTTATACCCCTTTTTTTGTTTTCATCTTTACAATACCTTGATTCTCATTTCTTGTACATTTTCTTTAAAAACAAGGGATACATTTGTTGCATTTTGTCAACAAGTTAAAAGTTCATACTTAAAACAGATATGACTAAAGTTGGAGGCAAGGTTGAGAATAGATACCCTCTACCAAGGTGGAAGTTTTACAGGGTGTCTTAAAGTTAAGTCTTTGAATTTGATGTGAAGTATTTTACATTAGCTACGAAACTAAATTAGGTCATGCAGAGTGTTTAGGTTTCTCAAGTAAAACACAAACAGCCTATATTGTGAATAGCCAATTTGGCTTAACCAAACACTAAACTTTTATTTGTAAAGTGTTCGTATCCACTTTAAAGGTTTGCAAGGGCTTCATGAGTGCCTGTGTATCTTTATGCAAAGTTGTTGAAAGTATGTTTTCAGTTCTTGACAAGTATTGAATAAAATTGCGTTCTGAAATTTCTTTATTAACACATTTTCTGTTTTCGTCTAATCTCTAAATGATATGTAGGGTCCATATTTAAACCTGACATGAAGGATCATTGCAAGTAAAATGGCTTGCCTGTGAAAATTGTTATTATTTACTGACTTACCCTTACAAAAGGTAAAAACATGTTGATGTTTGGAAGGCTATATTATTTCCAATTAACCTTAGAACTTTACAACACAATCTTTACTGATTTCTGCACCGTTTAAGCCCTTTTGGTGAATCCAATGTCTAACTGTAAGCAATGTCTTGCCAGTCACAGAACGTCCCAGTTAACCTACGTGCAGCTGTAAAATAACGTTGGTCACCAGAATCTTGGCTGCCTGTATTTGATTGTAAAATTACAACATTGCCCACGTGAAAGAAAGACATTTTACATCACTGTTAATTTACAGCCGCAAACTCCTAATTTGCACGCGCACCCCTGTTAATTAACACCCATTTAGTAGGATCACGGTCGATTGTAAACCGTTAATTAACAGTAACATGAAACTAAAAAAACGTGTCAGTGTTTTTCTACGCACAACTGTAAAAAACGTCGGGTACCGGAATCCCCGCTGCCGGTATTTTACCGTTAATTAACAGTAACATGAAACCTGTAAAAAAACGTGTCAGTGTTTTTCTACGCACAACTGTAAAAAAACGTCGGGTACCGGAATCCCCGCTGCCGGTATTTTACCGTTAAATTACAACTTTTTTTTTACTGTGTGGGGAGGAGGGGAGCGAAGGGAAGGGGCATGCCCCCATCGGAGAACGCTGCCGCCCTTCGGAAAAAAATGAGTTTTGTCAGGGAACCTTTATGAGTCGATAAAGTAATAATCCCCGACGGCGACAATACACCCGTAGAATTTTCCTTTACTTTTTCTTTCAATAGAATCCGGGCAGAATTTTTATGCGCGCTTCACTCGCCTAGAACTTACAGATCGCCATTCTGTCGGCAGCCGCCCTATCTATCGGGGCATCGGGTTGCAGGCCCAGCGTCGGGGACCTTGGGCCCCCATGTCGGGAAAATCCTGGTTACACCCCCAGCTGAGTCCGCACGCAGGTTTTACCATGGTCAATAATTTTCTTGCAATATGTCGAGGCGCTTCGCCTACAATCCTTGCAATCGACATTCCATTACTTCTGAATAGTATTAGGACAAAAATACCAGTGAACTGTTCTATCCAAGTCTAGGTGGAAAGTCAAAGTTAGAGGCCACATAAAGAGCTTTCTGGTAGCAATCTAATACTTTGAGTAGCATTCGTAACGTGAGGTTGAAGAAAAATTTTCTCACACCACAAATTTATTCAAAGATTTATTTTCCCGTCCCTAGGGAATGTACATTTCATCCTGTTGCAATCTGTTCATGGAAAATTTCGTTCAAAGTAAAAATACAATTGTGAACTGAATTGTGAACTGCGAAGAGCTTGACGTGCTTTCAGTGTCAATCGGAGGCTAGCTCATAGCTCCATGCTAGTATTCCCATTTTGCCATTGCCTCAGATCTTTCGAGGATTTTTCCTCTGGATCTCAGCTGCATTATACTGCACCAAACCGGGGCCTCATGGCAGCCCATGGTCGCCCCACCGTATGCTAAGTACTGAACTTTTCACTTGCGATTGCGGAGCTAAGAAAGTATCATCATGATCATAGCCTTGTTCTTTTCACATGTGGAGATTTTGCAAGTCTCTGAATTGCAAGAGGAGGGGAAAATTGACACCAGGGAATGAATAAGTTTGCCCCCTTAGAGCACATGTTCATACGTATGTCCGATTTCTTTTAGCTATTTGTGGTGGGCTTTAGTAATCAATCCCTGTGGTTCCCGAATCATCTGGTGTCACCACTGGCTAAAAACAGAATCTTCGGTGCCTACTAATTTGCAGTGCCGATGCCGTAAGCCATAATTCCTGGTTACCGGCCTGCCATTGCCCCCAGCGCATAAAGGAATTGGAATAAGTAAGGACTTTTAAAACAGCACGTGATTCCAGTAATGTGAGAGGGATTCCACGAACTCTTTTAAACTGCCGTGAAATACGGTAGTTCATAAAGCTGAGAGTCTAATAGTGTTAAAGCAACACTGTAATTTCTCTCCTCTGATAGAAATTGCCCAATGTCATCAGTCTCTGTCAGATCAATTGAACGTAAGTTTTCCGTTCCACCTCGGTAGGAGATTCATTCTGATTACAGCTCAGTGAGACTAGGGAGGTGTCAAAACCTCCCTGGTGAGGTCAATAAGCATGAAAGACGGCGGACATTTGTCACAGTTGCTCTCAGAGTGTGTTAAGTAGCAAATGACTTCAAGTTGCTCTCGGCGAGCCCGAGCGTAAAATTGGTGACGTGAACAACTACTGAAGCTTGAAAAGTTGTAACCCTTGAATCCCTATACATTACCCGTACTAGAGCCAGGCCTGCCGTTTGTTGTAAGGCGGTAAGGAAAATAAACACACTATGCTTATTTATTCTAAAATGAAACTTACTTTCACTTACACCCCTAAATACATCAGGAATAGAATCTACGTCCCAAAGTTTTCCGCTTTGTAAGTACTGAATTCCGCTTTCTTCTGCTTTATAAGTGACAAAATTCGTTTTCTTCGACCACTTTCTTAATTAAGGCATCTTCAAAAGTTCATATTGTTGCTCAAAAGATGTTTAAAACCTCAATCTTCCATTTTTAGCTCAGCTGAAAGCTTTCAGCTGAGCTATTGCTGTAGTACACGGCAAACGTCTGTCACAATAACATTTGCGTTTAAGTGCCTGACATTTCGCTGTTTTTCGTTAGATTTGGCTGAAATTTAATAGAGATGTTAGCGAAGGTGATATCTGTATGCTGCGACTCTTTTCGATTAATTTGACCGCTATTTGACCTCGGGAGGGGGCTTTGTTTGAAAACGTAAAATTCCCTACTTGTCTTTCAGTTTTGCACCAATCTTGATAATATGTTTCATATAGATAGTTCAATTTGTACTGAACAAAAGTTAAATTTTTTTTTTTTGGTTTCTGCAATCATTTAAGGCATGAAAACAGCACTTTTTGAAACAAGTTCTGGCGAAGTCCTCATGTTCGGGAATACATCGAGAATCCCAGTTGTTATCATTTGAGAGACTGTACAACGAAACGAGGTACAAAAGTATACTGAACATATATAAATGTACAGGACGTCTCGTGCTCAATCGTGTGGAAGTGTTTACGCAAAGTGCAGTGTATCGATTTTTGAATACCGTACGTGGGCTACCCACTATGTCAGACTAGGTTTGCTCAGTTCTTTGCTTTCCAAACCAGGGATATGACATGAGTAAGGAATATACGGTACAGCCTACTATGGAGACGTTACGTGAACATGTGGCGCTGATCTCATTCAGGCGTTTTAATAATAGACGAGCTAAATTGGTTGGATGGTTAGGCCTACTCGAAAAGAAATACCGGACGTTTGAAAGTTGTTCAAGTTCTTGCGAATATGTGGCCTTGTGCGAAACAGTGGTATAAGCTAGGCCTACACATTTTTGTGTTGAGGCAGAAACAAGTATTCAACTTAGCCTGATGTCTGAATGGTTTTAGGAGTTTGGCTTAAAGTTTAAAGAGAATATATCCAGTCACCTCGAGTTTCAAGTTATTTGTAAACATTACCTTAATCTTTCAAATCTTCTTGTATCTCCTTTACAAACATTCTTTTTAACATTCCTGGACCAAAAATATTTAGTATGAAAGGTAAACAAATGACTTTAGCCTTCCTTAATAGCAAATTAGTTTATATTGTCACATGAAGGAAAGAAGCTACTTGTGAACTGGGATGCCGGCGCGGGGTACACTACTTCAAGTTAAGGTGAATGTTGTCTAGGAAATGTCGTAAAAGGAAAGAGGAACCCACCCCTTTCTTTTAAACAAAGAACATAGCACGTTGATTGAAAATACAATGCTTTATATGGTTTAAGCTTAACGGTTGTGCTAACATTCCAAAAACAATTTTCGGTTTGAAAAGGAAAACGTGCTTTTTGAAGGCGTGTGCCATATGTCAGTCTCGGAGCCTGCAGGAATTGTGCAGCTCAGGCTTCTAGTCAAGCGGGCCAAGGGGGAGAATCCCTCTTTGAAATTTGTTCGCCCCCTAGCAAGTTTTCAAGTTGCCATTGGCTTAATGGCATTTGTATACATTTGGCCCCCTTAAAAATTTGTTAGCCACTGGAAGCCATTCCGCCCCATTCAGTTCCTTGTAAGGCTACGAGCCTGGTGCAGTCACATGGGCGTCGACACTGCAGGAACCGCCCCAGTCTTGTTCCCCGTTGCCGAAAGCCCCACCAAGTTGTTAAGGGGAAGCCATGGGGGATGATTTTTCAATAGCCTTAGACTTAGTATAAGTGTGCATATTTTCCCAACGCTCTCTACGAACTGTAGTTACCCTCCGGCCTGTTGCGACACATTCACCGGTCCTAAAAGCGATCGACGATTTATACCTGGTAGATCCCAATCATAAAAAATGTTATGCAGTAAAATAATTTTGTAGGGGAAAAAGGGACTAAAGAGTACTCAGGATTAGGCGCGTAAAGAATTTAATTTAGAAATTAGCCTTTATATTGAGCAATTGAGCAGTTTGGTTTTTCCAAATCATAGTGGCAACACGCTTTTGAACTTTTATCCCTGGACAAGTTCAAGGAATATCTTTAGGGCAAAATATCGCTTTTAAGACCTTTAACTATTTGTAAAATTTCTTTATCGGAAGTTTCTAGCTGGGTCTAATTATGGAAAACAAATGAGTTTTACAAAGCAGCACACTCATAAACATTCATTATTTGTATACTAACATCTGCACAGTATATAAAGTTAACTTTGTATACCAGATTTAGTCTTTCAGAGACTTCGGGAGTTCAATACATATTTCATTGCATTCAGTTTATATTTACGTATGAACAACATGAGTTACAGACCCAACCAAAATATTGACTGTAGACTTTTAGGTCAACAGGAAAAGCTCAGCTTCGGCAACATTGTTGCGCTTGTTTAAAGGATATGTCGGAATGCAATGGTGTACTGCACAATACTTACGGTGGTAGTAGAAAATATATCGATGTCCTTATGTGTGTGTGTGTGTATATGTGTGTGTGTGTGTGTGAGGTGAGTCATAACGTAAGGTTCACATTCAAATATAAGTAGATCTGCATTACCTTTTTCTTATGCTTTTGTAATATACATTGACTAGTTGACCGAATGATCCTGTTTTAAGTACTAAAAATAGAATTAGACAAAAAAAAAATTCAATTCTTTTTTTTGAGAAACTCACTCTTGGGCAGTTGGGTGTACAAGGTACGACTAAAAACTCGTTTCGCAAGCTGCTGCCTAATAACAAATCTTTTTAAACCGCAGGCCTAAAAAATCGGTTGAGGAGTTACTTGAGCGTTTAATGGACACAAGGTAGCTTTTGAGGGATTTTAGGGACCATTTGGATTCTGGCCGCCATATAAGATCATCGACAAATTTCAAGGTGGTATAAGGGCTAATTTTAAAGAACATGGCTAAAAGTAGCTGAATCCACGAAAAAACCCCGAAGAGACAAAAATGACCGTTTTGACCTAGCTTGGACCTGTCTAATAATAGGCTTTCTAATGAGTTTAATCTAATCACCTGATATTGAAAAGAAACTGAAAGTGGCTGAAAGATCTAAGGTTACATAAATTTAGCTAGTGAGACGTATTTGTTACAATACAAAATGACGATAGCGGCGTATCATTAACTTGTCCTAAGTAGACCCAACCATCAAAACTTTTCTAAAATTGGGTCGGAACTTTTAGTTCCCTTTTAGAACCTGTACTATGGCATTGAGTCCTGAAGTACTTTATGGAAGTTCTAAGACAGCTACTTTTAAGGGGATTTTCAAAGCACGTATTTCACGGGAATGGGGAGGGGGCTGTACAGACATCCGTTCTGACTGCCCTTGTTCATAGGTAAAGCCTCTCTATTCTTCTGTAACATAAATCGCTGATATCGAAAGATAACGAATTACCTTTGGTCTCTATACGCTTATCAAAAGCAAAGACGAAGAAATCTGGACATACAACCACCGACTTTCAGTTTAGGTAAACCGTGTCGAGTGTCACAGATCGTTTCTAAAGAACCTCAGCGTATGGAACGCTTCATGGCCTATGACGGGGCGAGAAACATCAAGCAGGGATTTACGAAGTAGAACGCAACTCCCTGCTTCGAGGTGTTACAACCGATAGTGTAAAAATCAACCGATAATGTAAAAACGACCGATAATGTAAAAAAACTTTACCGATAATGTAAAAACGACCGATAATGTAAAAAAAATTACCGATAATGTAAAAAACTCTTTGAACCGATAATGTAAAAACTCTCGTCTACCGATAATGTAAAAAAAATTTACCGATAATGTAAAAACTGTTCTAAAGACGTTTTTATATGGAATTGGAAACGTGGAATTTTATCCAGAAAGTCATATGTTAATTCAGAAAGGTCGTAGGTCATACCCCAGGGGAAGGGGCTCTCACCCCTAGAGCCCCTATAGTGGGAGAGATTGGCCAACCATTGTTCTCAGATACGCATTCTGATTGGACGAAATGAATGGGCACCATTTTGGAGCCAAAGTACGAGCTTGCTAGATCATGTGTCGCCTATGGACATTTGAGAAGTTGTGCGGGCTGTACGAACGCCCGGACTTTTTCATCCTATGTAAGATAAACATGTTTTGTTTGCAAAATTGCGGCCGGGTTGTGCTGCATTTTGATGCACGAAAAGACCAGAAGAGGGTACAAGTTCAAAGATTCCCATCCTGTAGAAAAGAAAGGCTTCGGTGGGCTCCAAAAGTTAGAAGGTTCAATATCAATCCATCAAACAGCGATCGCTTATGCGATTTAACTTTACAGTATACAACTTAGCAGTACATGTGGGCCTAACGTTAGAGTAGGCTTAGCCTTAGAGTTAGATTACGACGTTCTGTACAAGGCCTAGCCTATACCGTATACGGCGGTTCCGTCTCTATATTCCGACTGCTTGATATTCCAACACATAAACCCAAATACAACTCCTAAAACCCTTTGGCCTAACCGGCTAAAAATAATCTTAATACTAACCCTATTGGAGAGTTGTCGGAACATCCCCATAGAGACGTTGGAATCACAGGCGTAGGAAGCTTTTCGAGAGTGGGGGGGGGGGCTGACATGAGGGTAGAATTCAATAGGGGGATTTAGCCATCAGGCGACTTAAGACTTCTTCATTTTTGACGAATGAAAACGGTCTTTTCCCGGCAAACTTTGGCTAAACGAGCCTATTGAATTATAGCGGCATAACTTCGGATCACCTTCCTGGGAGAGGGGTCTAAGGGGAGGGAGTGTCCTCCTCTCCTTTGGAAAATTTTCGGGTATTTGAGGGTCCTCAGATGCAATTTGGTGCAACATTTTTGACAAACTTTAAGGAAAATTATTGCAAATTTTTGACATTTCTTACAGAAGAGACAATTAAGGGGGTTTTGCCCTTGGATCTTGGGGCAGAAGCATACTTCAGCCCCTCACATTTTGACGGGGGGGGGGGGGGCTGAAGCTCCCCGCCCCCGCTTCCTAAGCCAATGGTTGAAATACCAGAGCTGCAGTCCCCAGTCATAGGTGTAGGAACAGTGGCCTATTTTGGCGTTCACTGGCCCATGCCCCCACCCCTCACTGATGCCGATTTTTTTTTTTTTTGCTTCCTAAAGATACGTAAATTTTTTAACACAAATTTTACTGCAAATGGTAGCATATGTGGAACCAGATTTCATGTAAGGACACCTTATTTTTCAAAAATTTTCAAAGGGAAGGGGGCACCTCATTGGGCCATGGTTCCCCTTCACTGATGCCGATGTTTTTGTTTTATTTCCTAAAAAATACGTCAATTTTTTAACACACATTTACCTCAAATGTAGCATATGTAGCAGAAGATTGCATGTAAGGACACCCAATGTTTCAAAAATTTCCATAGGGGAGGGGGACACAATAACATTGCTCCTGGATGTATTAGTAGCATGAGAAAACTGAAACATTTGCGTACCTTTGACTTTGATGTAGGTTTTTACATGGAATACATCCTGGTCAGTCACAATTTTATAAAACCTTGGCCTAGGCCTTTCCATAAAATAAAAAATTCTCACTAGGAAGTGCTCCCCTATATTCACCCCTTCCCCAGACCTCTCCTGAAACTTTCACTAAATAATGAAAAATCTTAAATGATTAGTTCAACTTGCTTACAACTTTCCATAAAAAGCACCATTTTCCATGTATGCCATTCTGCATTAACGTACTAGTAGTTTTCTCAGAAAGAAGAGGTAGACCCAACCCAGAATAGACCCACACCCCCTTTCTTACCAGCACAAAAATAAGACACACTAAAATGAGATTTTTTTTAAAAATAAAATCACTTTTAAAACTGTCAAAATAGCCTTCACCATTCTGCATTTCGTCACTTTCTATTAGCAAAAATTACTCAAAATGGAAGGTGTTATCCCCTCCCCCTAGACCGCTTTTCTTGCACCGAGTGACAAACTAAAGGATCCGGCAGACAGTGCCAGCCAGAGTCAACCAATACGAATGATTTTCACAAGAGAACAGAACGCTGTAACTCACTTTGTTATACATTTTGTACGGAAAATTGTGCCCACACAGTGTACATGATATCTGGTATAGGTGACATTTGGCTCCAAAATGGCGCCCATGAAATAAGTTGGCCGATCTCTCCCACTATAGGGTCTCTACTCACCCCTATTTTACAGCGCCCTCTTGCAGGTATATTTCCCTTAAAAAGGTACACTGAAAGACAGCAAAAGAATTAAAGGTCACTTTTTCTCAATTGTCAAGGCCAAATACATATTGCTATCATATTTCTCCTGCATATGCTTAAAGCGCCCTCACTCTCTGTTGTTCCGCAAGCTTACCAAAAAGAACATATCTACGATAAAAAATATCATAAACCATATTTTATTACATAAAGGTGGGTCATACTGATAGCACACAGGTCTATGGCCCAATAGAGGGCGCCCTCTAATAAAACCAGATATTTCAAAAACTAAAGGACTGAAAATTATATTTTTGAAATGAGCATGTTAGAAAACCCAGGAGTGTTATTATCGTTATTCTGAAGCTGAAGGACGGTTATTCCCTCTCACCCGTTTCCCACCCCAGGGGAAGAAGGGGATGAAATCGAAGCTACTCACGCTTGATAAGAACTGCTTCCTAGAGGTTATCGACCACGCTGATCACAGATCCGAAGTCAGTCATCCTGTCCCTCCCCGTCGTAGTGGGATGTGCGGGCCGTCAAGAGGCCCACCTTTTAGGGTCAGTGTCCCCAAGAACAGGTTTTAGGCATTTCAAAACACCCAGTTTTCGTACTAGATGGTTACCAATTAAATTTACGAATATGATTTCGATTGCACTTGTTACATGTGGAGGGAAAGTTTTTCCTTCCATATATCACACTTGAGGGTTGTTAGGGTGTGCCCTTCCTACTAGATACAGGGCGCATTCAAAGCTGAAAAACGCATGTTTGCTATGTAATGCTAACATTTAATATACCCGACCCGTTCCACATGTTTGCGACCTGCTCTCATAAATCGCCAGCCAAACCCAACAAGGGCAGCCTCCCCCAAACGCTTTCGCTATGTTATACAGGACACATTTGCCTACCAACTTTCGAGTATGAAGGGGTAAATTAAGGGTTTGTTAGACAGAGGCACCTTTCACTGGGGCAAAGCGAAACACGGCCCCAAAATTAGTGTTAGCGTATTTGGAAAAAAATGCGTTTTTTCAACTTACTGCATACAGCGTAGCTAATAGGAGAAAGAACAAGCTTGTGACTCACAGGAACGGTAGGCCAATGTAGCGCATGACCTTTTGACGGGATAATTCCCTTCCCACTATCATCTCGGAGATAGGAGCCTTCTCCGGAGGTAAGGTGCAACTCACCCACGTATTACTGAAACCATAAATGGAAGGGAAAACTTTCACTCCACATTTAACAAGTGCAATAGAAATCATATTCCTAAAGTTTAATTGGTAACCATCTAGTATGACAACTGGGTGTTTTGAAATGCCTAAAATCTGCTCTTGGGGACACTGGGAGACGGGATGACTGACTTCGGATCTGTGGTCAACGTGGTCAATAACCTCTAGGAAGCAATTCAAACGTGAGTAGCTTCGATTTCATCCCCTTCTCCCCCTGGGGTGGGGAACGGGTGAGAGGGAATAACCGTCCATCAGCTTCAGAATAACGATAATAACACTCCTGAGTTTTCTGACATGTTCATTTCAAAAATATAATTTTCAGTCCTTTAGTTTTTGAAATATCTGGTTTTTATTAGGGGGCGCCCTCTATTGGGCCATAGACCTATGCAAATAAGCTGTGCCATCCATATGACCCACCTCTATGTAATAAAATATGTTGCAGTCCTTTCATGATATTTTTATCGTAGACATGTTCTTTTTGGTGAGCTTGCGGAACAACAGAGTGAAGGCGCTTTAAGTATATGAAGGAGAAATACAATAGCATTATGTATTTGGCCTTGACAATTGAGAAAAAGTGACCTTTAATTCTTCTGCTGTCTTTCAATATACCCTTTTAAGGGAAATATACCTGCAAGAGGGCGCTGTAAAATAGAGGTAAGAGCCCCTTCCCCTGGGGTATAATCTACGACCATTCTGAATTAACGTATGACTTTTTGGATAAAATTCCACGTTTCCAATTCCATATGAAAACGTCGTGAGAACAGTTTTTACATTATCGGTAAATTTTTTTTACATTATCGGTAGACGAGAGTTTTTACATTATCGGTAAATTTTTTTTACATTATCGGTTCAAAGAGTTTTTTACATTATCGGTAATTTTTTTTTACATTATCGGTTATTTTTACATTATCGGTAAATTTTTTTTACATTATCTGTCGTTTTTACATTATCGGTTGATTTTTACATTATCGTTTGTAACACGAGGTATCCACGCAATTGCGGGCATCAGAATAAATCGTTTATCCAGGTTTATTTTCCAATGACACTAGAGGTACACTATCAGACTCCACCCCCAATTTGTCTGTGAGCAATTATTATCGTTAGACGTATAAACCGTCATTCTATATTTACCACAGGTAACAAAACGAGTTTCCTTTACGTGCATATTTAATAAAATTTATCAATACATATGAATCAGCGGCGTTTTCAAAGAGAAATTCAGACAGAAAATATAACAACTGCATGGGGAGTAGGGGCGATCTGTTTAAATAAGTAGGGGACATCTCCTTGCGTGAACACTTTGCGTCTCCTACCAGGGGTACAAGGGACCGCCATAGATCCCCTGTTGGGTTCACACTTGGAAGCCAAGCGATTTGGTGCATTCTAGAGGACACAGATTACATATTTCTGATCTAGAGCTGCCATCAATAAGCTAATATCACAATTATTTATATCAAAAATGTGTGTAACACATTTTTCTGCATACCTCTAAATATCGGAGTGACATTTGATATTGTCTTCCCCACTAAATATATTGGGGACATGTGCCCCTGTCCCCCATGATCGTCGCCCATGCTGAGGAGCGTTACAGCCAACCCTTACACAATCTTAACTTCAATATAAGACTAGTTAATGTTTTATGCGCACCTAGGCACACATGAATGTACCATTTGAACACTCAAGCCCAGCCTTTTACATAATCTGATCAAAATTGTTTATGCATTAATAAGTCAGTGATCATATATAAATAGAACAAAAAACTGATAATGTGACTGGAAACTGTAACAAAACTCCAGTTTAACCAGTCTGAGTTGGAGTAAAACGCCCAAAAGGATGCCTTGTGCATAAATGCGTGATTTCACTTTTCTCCAAACATCGCAACTGTGTTGCTGATTAATGCACTATCTCATCTAGTGCATTGCAAGAACATGTTTTAGCTGTTTAACTTGTTAGAGTTAGGCTATACCAAAATTTCCTTGAAGGGGGCTCTTTAAGTTACCCCACTCTGTAAACATTTTTGTAGTGTATCTTGTTGTTTACTTTTAGGTTGACGGTAACTAGTTTGAACTGAGATAAGGAGTTAAAAATCATCTGAGGATCGATCCAGGTGCCAACACAGGCTGTACCATGGTGTTTGTAGACCCCAATGTGAAAGGTATAATGAAGCGCGACTCTGTATTCTGTACAACACACACATAGTTCCTCACAATTCGTACAGCGTATTCTTAGATGAACCAGCGACACTACTGCACTAGCAGAGTGAAAATGGCTCGCCTTGTCTGTTTTTCCGTTGTTCTTTCGTTGCTTTCTTTTTCGGTAGCAACGAGGCCTACCGTGACATTAAAAGATGGTACTGTGCTAAAAGGAGTCAACGAAGAAGTCAACAGCGATTTGTTACCAGTTCACAGCGAAATAGAATCCTTTTATGGAATACCTTACGCAGAGCCTCCTGTCGGACCCCTGAGGTTTAAGCCACCCCTCCCCAAAGAACAGTTGGATAGTCCATTTGAAGCTATCAAAGTTGGTCGTTCTTGCATGCAACCAGACCCTGAGGCACATGGTCTTCGATTAACAAATGAAGAATTATCCGAAGATTGTCTTTTCCTGGATGTGATAGTTCCAAAGTCAAAGGTAAACCATTCATTATATATAATTATCAACAGAGCAGTGACTTGATTCACATATAGACTGCCGTGATTGGAAAACTCCCCCCTCACAATATCCACCTATACAAACCGCATGACAATTAACAAAGAGGAAAATCCCCCTCGGACCATTCCCATTATCCTGGGTGGGAATAGTCCGAGGCGAATTTTCCAGGGGGAGTTGTCCACTGGGGGAAAATTATGTGGGCGGGAATTGTCCGTGGGAGGGGGAAATCGTCAATGAATCATATCCTATAGTGGACAACATAGGCTAGCACAGGAAGAGAGGGATTCAGTCCCACTAGGAAAAAATAGTGCTATTTTCGTGCAAAATATGTACTATTTTCCGGAAAACTGAATTTTTGCATTAAAATTTTGGGCGAGAGTGTTCAGCAGTTCTCACTGAATTACGCCCCCTATACCTGTGAAAGAGAGAACGGTTGTTTTGGGGCCACGATACAGATGTGTAGAGGTTGTCCCTTCTAATCATAATCAGGCCTCCTATGGTGTTCAACATGTATCAATAATTGTTTTGCGTTGGTAAATCTTATAAACACAAGTGGGCCTGAATTAAAAACTGTCGTTTTCCTCGATTGTGAAGTGTGCGGGATGGAGAGTGTTACTCCAGGGAGTTGCAAACTGTTTGCAACTCCCTGGTTAATCAGACTTGGTACTGCATGGACAAACAAAAGAACTTTAATTAAAAGTAGGCCGGAATGGGAAAAATATTGTGCGTGTTCATTGTTATGGTAAGCTGTCTACGTTTGTAAAGGAACAGAATGTGGGGTAAACTGGGGAGGGGAGGCCATAATGATTGAAAGCAAGTTCTCTCAGTGGCACCACTGTGGACATAGTGGTGATGTTTTAAAGTCACCTTCTTTACACACATATACTTTTACTGGTTCAGCTCAATCTGTTAGTATTATGAGAATGGGGTCTACATCCTAAGAAGTCTAGGCTGTCAATGGTAACCTTTGGTATTTAGGTTTGCAGCTGAACTGTTCCCAATCAAGACAAAGAGATTTACCTTCAGATCTCTTCTTATTCTATATCACATTGTCGCCGTCTTCCGATAAAATTACATACATACATTGAGGTCACCGATTTTCCATGAGTTCAAAAGAAAATTAAATCAACCTTACGGTCTCACACCACGTCCCCACTCAAAAATGAAAGAAAACAAAATCCCCACGGAAGCAAGAAGTATGGAAAATACATAGACCTCTAGAGGGGTTTTCCCGCGGCGGCACGTGATCGCGCGTCTTTTTGGTTTTGAAGGGCAAGATCGAGCGTCTCTAGTGGTTTTGTAGGGCACGCGTCCATTGTGTCAGAATAGTATCTATGGTTATGCCGTGCGAGTGTGCGGTAAATACGCTTACTGCGTGTGTGTTTTGCCCTCCAGTGCCTGGGAATCCAACGAGCGTGACGTCACATGAAATCCCTCTATAGAGTAGATGAACGTTTGTTTTTAAGAGATGGTTTGCTATTATCGAGAGCTGCAAGACACATTTTCTAACCTAAGTACAACAATAGCTGGGCTTAGGTGTGCTATATATATATATATATATATATTATATATATATATATACATATATATAATATATATATATATATATAAATATAAAGAAATATAAGAATATGCACGTAGACAAACAAATGACGGAAAAATACTTCAACTTTATTACGACGTTTCGATAGGCTCTACCTATCTTCTTCAGGTGCAAAATAGCTCTGAGTCAACAAGAAGTTAGTACGTATGTATATCAACTACCAGAAAACTAAAAAAGCTGTGGCTACCAAACGTTACAAAAGACAAACAGAACACAACAAAAAAGAAAGCTACTTAGGTTTGCTTGGCTAGTTTCTTTACGTTAAGGCCCGTAGGGTGAAAGGTGTCTAACTGTAGTATCCATGAGAGCTCTTTTTGTTCCCGTAAATGGCTGTTATAGGTTGGTATTTTTTGTATTCCAATCAATTCAAAATTAGTGCAAGCCCCGTTAAAATGTTTCCCGAAAGGAGTATGACCTTTTTCAAACTCTTGCCTGTGCCCCCTGTGTCTCTGACGCAATTCCCCTCCCGTTTCTCCCACATACTGGTTCCCACAGGATAAACAATTAATTACATAGATAACAGACTTATTAGTACAAGTAATAGAACTAAAAATTGTGAATTTTTCCTTTGTGGAAAAACTAACAAAAGCAGACGTTTCTTTTAAATCTGCACAAGTAACAAGACTGACAAGACACACAAGCATAACTTGCGTCAGCCAAGCCCTTCGCGGTACACTGCTTATGAATACCAGAGTGCACAAGCTCCAAAGAGCGTACTATGCATAGAGCTTACTAACAGATTGAGCTGAACCGGTATATATATATATATATATATATATATATATATATATATATATATATATATATATATATATATATATATATATATATATATAATATATAACGCTAAAACCCACGGTTGGGGGAAAAAATTTAGAGGGCGCTAGACGACCTTTCGAAAAGGCGAAAAAAAAACATAAAATACATAAGATTATATTTCGCCATTTGGTTGAATTTGAAAAACAGATATACATCAACGTTATTTCAATGGCCCACCAATTGTACGTGTTAACAGATACGTGTACGTAATTTGGTCAACATTGAAGTAATGGCATATATATTATGTAGTAAAAAGGCCATTACCATCCGTTTACGTATTCCTATAGAAAAAGCGTGTAGTTTCGTTAAGTCGACCTGATTTTTTCCCCTTATAGACGATTTCCCCTTATAGGCGGGTTTTTTCATACGATATTTCCCCTTAATCCCAAATTAGCAAAATATATATATATATATATATATATATACATAACGCTAACTCGACCTGTTATGCGAAATCGGTATACCGCCAATACAACCGGCGAAGAAAAAAACAATAAAATACATAAGATTATATTTCCCCTTTTGGTTCTGAGATATATATGCACGTTATTTCAATGGCCCGTAAGTCCTTAGTGTTAACGGATACATGCACGTAAGTTGGTATGCAGCTAAGTAATTGCATAAACTTTATGTGGTAAATCGGACTTGCGTATAGAGTTGCGCATTCCTATATAAAACAGTGTGTAAAACGTTAAGGCGAAACGATTTTTTCCCCTAAGAGTCGCGTTTTTTCATACGGTTTTTCGCCTAAATCCCAAATTAGCAATATATATATATATATATATACATATATACATATATATACGTATGTATATATGTATATATATATATATATATATATATATTCAGGAACTGAAGAAATTTGGACCTGTCATCTAGTCTGTTCTTGTAATTTGTTTCTTACACAGCCCGAGAAAGCCCACGTTTTCGTATCTATTCACGGAGGAGGTTTCACGGTTGGTGCCGGCCAAATGTCGTTGGGGAATTTCTTGACATTTGCTGCATATAGTAACATAATCGTTGTGTCGTTTAACTATAGGTTGGGACCACTTGGGTTCCTAACGACAGGTGAGTTCTTTGCTCGAAAGAGTTTCAGGGACACAGGAAACTAAAACAGAGGGTACCGTTCAACCGTTGTAGTAAAAATATGTGCAGTTACTGTCAAAGGTTTGCACAGCGTGCTGAAAAATTACTTTCCTTCTACAGTCTTTAAAGAAATGAATTGCAGAAATTTAAGAACCGGGAAGGGGGGGGGGGATGCCAGCTGTAAAGACGCCAGCTGTAAAGACTATCACCTGACCAACGTAACTCAACGTAAGTTCCATCTTTTTCCTTTTTTCCTTTCAATAAAAGTCATTCAAGTTTAAGCAAAGAAGTGATAATGCGTTTGTCCTTCAGGCTGCAGTGAACGATGTAGGCCTATTTCTGTGAGGGACATTTTATATGCAGGTATATACATGAATTTGCAGGGGTGGGTGTAAACTATTTTTGGACCAACTACATTTCTTGGAGACCGACTCTCATTGCCATAGTTGTACGATCCGAATTTCCTCGAAAATTACAATGTACAGGACGGTAGCAATAATAAGTATAGGTACATGCATTGGAATATGACAATGATTGTCTGATGTCATAGGTTTATCTAACTGGATATGAGAACGACTTTTTGGCGCTCAGAGACCGAGTTTTGATTTTCACGGGGGTGTCACACACCACACCCTCGTATCTACGCCCCTGTTTATATGCAATCGCTAGAACAATGTCCTTGCCACGTATATGAGCCAGAAAAACCGAGTTTTCGCAGAGACAAATTGCAGGAAAACTTTGGCACATGATTTTCCCGAGAAGGATTTTCTTGGGCAAAAAACGGGCTATCACCGTTGGAAAAGTTCCGAAGGCCTATGTTTTTTACCACGGAAGTACTTTCACGTTTAAAAAGACCCGGAAAACGGGTATTACTCTTAATTTCCATTCACAAATAATCTTTTTGGAGGAAAGTACGTCAATACAACATAGTATTATGTATGAAGCCTGTATACATGCATCACTGCGGCATTCTGCCAGACATTTATCAGTGCATGGTAGGCCTACGTGTTATAGGGCACCTACGTGTGTAGTTATTCATTCACTGAGGTTACCGTCGAGGGTTCTTAGGTTTTCCGAGTGCGGTATTTAGTTACAGTATAATGTTTTTACAACGGATTAACGACTTTTATTCTAAACAGATACAGAGGTCGGTCATCGGAGCTTTACATCAAGGAGTTGCCATTGGCAACTCCTTCGTACCACGTGAGGCAATACGTTGTCACTGAGGGCATGAGATTCACGAACATGGGTGGTAACAGAAAGGAGGGGGTATTCCCTTTGATTCTCCAACGTCCAAGAGACATTGTGACCTGCTATCCCAAAATTAAAAAAAAAAAAAAAAAAAAAAAACTGAACGTGATGAAAAAGACAGGTTATTAATCTGCCCCTCCATATATGGTAACCCTGCCCCACTCTTGCTAACCCAAATACTAGTGTCTGGCTTCAATACCATGCACAACTTAACTACAAGGTCAAGTGACTGAGTAGCGAGCAGTGCTGTAGTCGAGTACCCACCTTCCGAGTCCGAGACTGAGTCACTGGCATTCGCGTCCAAGACCGAGTCCGAGTCACAAGTTCCGAGTCCAAGTCCCCTGACGGAAAAGTTTTCACTAAGAACGCGGGGAATTTACAAATGATGAATTTTTACACTGCCTTTTATACAATGTTGTTGTGGTGTTATATGATATGGGTGTGAATGGCAGTGTGCGATTGTTCTTCTTTTATTGGTCATGTGGCGTTACTGTATGTATGCTTAACATGGTACTGCTTCCTTTCTTTTCTTACTTCGTATTGGCGGAAAGGCTGGAATTGACGAATAGGTCTGTTGGGAAAATCGATGTAGGTGGGGAAGCTGCGGCTGGAGGTAGGGTGGTTGTCATTTTTAAACGATCAATCTTTTAATATTTTCTATTAATAATTGTTGCAAACTGTCAAAATTTTCTTGCGTTCATTGCTCTTCTCATTAAATTTGAATCGGAATATATCGACCCCTTTTTTGTAAACATGTTCCGGACCCAAGGGACCCTACACCTGCAGATGTAGCTTTGGTACTCTATACGTTATAGAGAATCTTCCTTTCAAATATGCTTCATTTCTGCAACCGTTTCCGCTCCTCAGGGTGACTAGTACTGAAAGCTTGTGAACGCTTGTGTGCACATTTGGGATACAAATTTGCCAACAAAACAATTGTTCCGACAACCTGACAACACATCAGTTTTGGAAGCAAAAGGGGGTGAAAGTAGAAGTGAGGTGTCTGGCTACATCTTGCTTAAATTTAAGTCTATAGATTGACTTGTATGGGCTATGGTAGTTGAAATTCTCTGGCTTCAAACCCACCTTGAATTTCAGCTCCTACATACCATCACCAGTCCCTCTGTTACGTCCCTGAGTGCAAACAGTACCATAATACAATAATCTACCCACTTACATCCTCACTTGCAGTCAAACGACGGGCCATAAGTTTGACGTATGTAATCCAGTGGTGGTGAGGGGGAGCTAGGAGGGCCAGTTGAAATGAACTTACGAAATCTTAGGAGACCATATGCCTTTTGATATAAACATATATAGGCCGAATACTTTCTTTCCTCTTAATTTGCCTTTTCTTTTTTGAACTGTGTGTTTCTAAATAATGATATTTCAGAATAAAGAATACGGTATCGAGATACAACTTTTGCAGCCTGGTAACTTGCCACTAAAGGCAATTTAGGAGGCTCTTTTGGCAAAGCTTATTCTTGTTATGCTATACGATCCAACAGATAGTGAAGCTCCGTTCAGATAAAGTCACGAGAACCCACCTTCTCTCCAGCCATACACTTTTCAGAAAAGATGTGCGCCAT
Organism: Holothuria leucospilota; assembly: GCA_029531755.1. Taxonomy (NCBI): domain Eukaryota; kingdom Metazoa; phylum Echinodermata; class Holothuroidea; order Aspidochirotida; family Holothuriidae; genus Holothuria; species Holothuria leucospilota. The sequence continues at coordinate 26,900,615 of CM055972.1, read as the reverse complement.
TTAATCTGACATGATTTTATTGAGAGAGGTCAAATTGTTAAAACATCCTAAAATGATGTAGTCAAGAAAGATAAATTTGAGGGATAAACCTCAGTGCAACAAAGCATCCCCATGCGGGAAGGAATCACTTAGCCTTTTCGGCTTTCTGGTGTATTACCCGCTCTACCAGGCCTGGACTACTTGTGATCATCAATTGAGTGCATTTTCAACCTCATTTACCAGACTTGTAGTACTCGAGTACGTACTCGTGCTCGAATACATTTTTCTGTACTCGTACTCGTGCCCATGGCTTTGTACTCGTACTCGTATTCGTACTCGTACTCAGAGAATTTGAAAATCAAGTACTCGTACTCTTACACGTACTCAGGCCTAAGAACTCGTACTCGTAGTCGGACCTTTCTAGACTCATACTCGTACTCAGAATTTTGTATTCGTACTCGTAATTGTACTCATGAGTACGGACATTTCAGTCCGGGATGCTAATATTTGTAATCTTCATTGATCCTTTTCTAATTTAAAAGAACTTGTCATTTCTTAAAGCCTCCTGTACTGATCAGCACGGACTATCTCAACAAAGTAAATGGTGCTGTTATCAGGAGCAGTAACAAAGGGTTAAAAGGAACCTGTATTTGAACAAACTGAAGAAATTACTACGGCATTAATCCCATAGGGGTACTAAATTAGTATCATCTCATGCATTTAAGTACTTTGCCCCCCCCCCCCCCTTTCAAAAAAAAAAAAAAAAAAAAAAAACATGTTGCCTTGGTTTAGTCTAGAACTACATAGTTTGAAATTGCCTTGGATCACTAACAAAAGAGCCTACAAGCTCTCAAAACTTAATGACTCAGGTGATGTTACTTTTAGTTGTTTGCAAATGTGCACTTCCACACAAGTCCATCATTTACAGATAGTGTAGATAACTGTTCAAGTTTATGTCCACTAATAAGTATACTAAATACCCTCAGAGCTTCCAGGGCTATGCCCTTTTATTTCATTCAGTGCTGCTCTGAGCCGGGGCCTTTCGACGGACCCCTAGACACCACACATTCAAATGGAACGCTAACTAATTCAAAATGAGGCTTAAAGACAAAATAATGGATACACGTCTGGTTGTGGCTCGTGGGATCTTCCCGATTAAAAATGCGGGACACCAGCGAAAATAATTAAGGACCCCATGTACGTTTTTACAGTAGGAATTTTAAGAATATCATATACACTATACAGCGCACATCGCAAAGACGAAGATATCGTGTGGAGTTGTATACAAACTTCAGAAGACAAAGTAAAGCTATGTGACGATGGATTAATTGCATGAAAGTGATTCCCAAATTCTGCCCGTCTAGAGCCCGGTCTAGGGAAATTTAGAACCGACTCACGAGTCCGGACTGTACGAGACCGAGTCCGATTCCGAGTTATTGCCTTCCCAGTCCGAATCACGAGTCCGAGTCCTTAAAATCGCCCTTAAAATCGATTCCGAGACTGGTCTCGACTACTACAGCACTGGTCGTGAGTAGAGAAATGTAAGTTACTTTTCCATCTGTAGTATGCAGCTGGTAAGATTAAGTTAGCTTGCATTCACTGATCTATGAGTTAAGTAAGGGGCAACCATCTGGTAACAGCCTTTTTACACTGACTCCACCTCCAGACCCTCCTCCAAGACACAAATGAAGAACAGAAGAAAACATCTATGGTGATATTTCAATTTTCCGAGACAAGTATTTGTATGAAAGTCACAGGTAGGCGGCGTCTAGATCACACTACGACCAATCTCGTACAAGTCTGATCGTACATGTGGATGTATACGATCTTCGACCAGTGGCATCACCAGACTTTTCGTAGTGGGACGGGGGCACGGAGAGAAAGCGTTCGGCCGGAGACCTACACAAAGATGAAGGCCTAAGTGTCACTGAAGTCGTCGTAGCGACGCGCAGCGCTCCTCTGTAGGCGTTGGCTCCAGGGGTCCACTTCAGGGCCCTTGCAAGGTCCAGTGACAACCCTCTATTGGGTCCAAGCTGCTAAGCTCCCGGAGGTTCCGGGGTAGTGATAAATCGTGTTCATTAGAATGAATCATGAAAATAGGCCACAAAAATAGAATTCACAATTTGACCATTTTTGTTAGCATTACTCGCACGCTCGATTAAATGATGTGGGGGGGGGGGGGTAAATGGGGACGACGGATCATGATAAGGTTTGTATTGAGCTTTAAAATAAATCCAGTCATACTGCCCAGTAGAACTTAATGTTGAGACAACTACCTTCCAGGTATGGCACTGAGGGGAAGCATTCACATAAGAGCATCGAAGGTGCATCTACTGCGGAACCTGGGCTCATTGGGAAAATTTGGAAAGAAGAGCCCTTGAAGACGATTCAATGGGCTTTGAGTGCCTTAAAATTATAATTATGAGCAATATATTTCTCACATTTTCTTCAGCAATAAGAGATAAAGGGTGGCAGGCGCCCACTGAACCATCCCTGGTGCACGGGCGAAGCAGCCACAAAACTCCGGTATTGAGCATCTATTACAGAATCGCTCTTATACTTCTTTTGGAGGCATCAGCACTTCACTTCATTTATTTTGTTTTATCACAACAATATATAAACAAGTGACAGATTATACAGTTAACAACAAATTAATAAAATCAGTGTTGTGAATGGAAGTACTCTTTAAACTCTTCTGGTCTTAAAAGCAAAAACACTCCCAGAGTGACTTGATGATCCCTGGTGTAATGCTGGGCTGGGCCTCGCCGAGAATTCAGGAGATCAAACTTGCAATTTGGAAGGAACCGGTTTCTAAAGTAAACGACATTAGCCTAAGAGAATAAAGCTATTTAGTAATCCTCACATTTATTGGATACGCATTGAAGAAGGCAATGAAACTCGCATTTTATTTTTACAGTTTTCGAAAATAAATCTGACAAAAAGATAACCAATGTGGGCATTGTATTGAAGGGAGAGGAATCACGGCCACAGCAGTCCCATAGCTGTAGAAAATATTTGTTTAAAAAAAAGCTGTGGATTGTATCCCAATAAGGTGGTCCTGCACATAGCTCAACAAATAATTGCGCGAAGAGGGAGCTGCAAAATTATATTTTTGAGAACATTTTGTGTTATTTTAGCGGAATGTTTGACTGATAAAGTGACAGTGGGTCCTCGTGTTCATATCGAGAGATGCGTGAACGGTGTGTACGTGCCTATTTTTTTATACCCATAGTCTCATTTAAGGGCACAACCAACCTTTGGGTGCACGCTCCACCTTGGCGACGCCACTGCTTTCGCCAAACGGAAAAGAGTGTACATTGGTGAACATTATCCTTGAGGAGACAAATTGTGTTTTAATTACTTCATCATAGCAAATACACAATTTGCTTAAGCCTTTATTCAACGATTCAGTCCCATCAATGAACTTAAGCATTAACCCTGTTTAAGTTATCCAAAATATGACTTCATTTGATATGAATGTTGCATCAGCTTAAACGTTGAAAATTTCGGTAAACAACTTATTCCTGAGCTATGGAATAAAGACTTTCTGTAAGAACTTCCTTACTTCTCGAAAACTCTGTTCACTATTTTGAATTTCCTTTCATATTGTACATTGAAATCATATTTTTAAGGATATAATGAAGATATTTTCCATAAAAAAGGGGAACTCATTCATACCCCAGTCAACTTTAATGTGGTGCAAAGTAATTCTACAAAACGGCCGTATGACCCTCCCATACCTCCAGGTGTAGGCGCTAGATCCCTTCAGTGTTACCTAATACTCTCCCCATTTTCTCATTTTATTTTGTGTTATCTCATTTGAGTCCTTCTTGGAAAAAGAAAAATAGGACAATTTATCATTTCTAAGGGAAAAAATTGACATGAAGAATATTTGTAATTAGTACACTTTATAGGCCTTTTCTGAGCGGTGAGGTCACAGTTACGTAGTCAGGTAGTGTGGCTTCATTCAAAATGTTTTGGTGATCCATTTGCTAACTGTAAAGCATAATATTTGTACTAATGACTGGTGCAACGTAAGGAAAAGAAAAAATACCAAAGTAACACTTTCACCTCTAGTAATAGATTAGTCTGTAATTACTCTGACTTTCTAATATCAGATATCTTCTTTCTTTCACACATTGAATCTGATCAGAAAATCTAAAATCATTTAATAAAATATGACATCAAATATTGGTTACATACGTTTCCACCTCAATTTTTGACTAATATTATTATTTGCTTATCATTACGTACAGCGGTAAAGCACGTACGATCACCACGTACGTATATAACAACCAAAATATATACATATCACTATTTAAGGATAAACAGTAGCCACTATTAGTTTTCCCAGGACCCTGATTACGAAATAGGCACCAGGCGCTTTGTCTTAGGAGCCTACGAAAAAAAGGTAGGGCCGAGGCCGAAAAGGGAAGTTATTGTTCACAATTTTCGCCTGGATAATACCCATGAGTTGCTTACTTTCAGCCTTGTTAGGTAGGCCTATAACCACTAGGGTATATGAAGCAATCCCGTTGTATTCAGACATCATCAGAATGAAGGTTAGTTAAGTTTGCTTACAACCCCCCCCCCCCCCCCTCGGACCTTCCAAAGAATCTCTTTCATTCACTGACATGTACAGCAGCTATAGCCTTCGCAAGCTACAGCGTAACCTTCGTATGAAACAGTTCGTTTGCAGTTTTAATTATTCACTGAATGCGAATTTCCTACATTTTGTATACAGACGATGAGTTAATTCCAGGCAATCTTGGTTTACTGGATCAGCAGCTGGCATTAAAGTGGGTCAACGAGAATATTGAAGGTATATCTCGAAGACATTTTATTGTATCCCTCACACTTAAAATGTGTCGTTTTGAATCATACAACCAAAAAAGTCATGTTATATTTATGCACATCATAAAGTTTGCCTTTCATTTCTTAAACCAAGGGACAAAACAATTATTTTGTAGTCTCACAGATGTAGACTATTTACCTCATGACGGATCGACACTACCATGATATTCTAATGATTTTTACAGAGGTCTACGCCTAGATAAAGTTGAATAAACTGATCAAGTGATCACTTATTTAAATGCTTTCATGAGAGAAGATATGCAAATAATAAATGTGTATTATCCATGTTAATATCTTTTAATCGTGTTACATGACGTTACAAAGGTAAACGTTGATTTGATCTATAGGCCTATACTCTACAATAGTACGGCACACTCTCTTACGTCTTTAATTACCAGCTTACCAAAATTATGGCCATGTTTTACATGAACAGTCATTACTTCAAGATTTCCTTAATATGTAATCCAGTAACTCACCTGGTTATTTTGTAAGTCAACCGTTTTAACATCTGGAGTCGCCACACCAGACTGTAGTCTGTCTGTATAGTTTGGCCCTTTGTGAGCAAAGTTTATTCTGTTGTCACTATATCCGTTTAGAGAGGCGTAACGGTGGACCCTGAGCCCAGGATATCGTGGGGGCTGGATAGGATAGGCCTTCACCACGAGCCCGAAAAATACTCAATATCTAAAAGGCCCTTAAAGATGAGGTTCATATTCACATGATAGATACTTATTCTACTGGCAAACGATTTTTTATTCTCAGTATAAAACTGACCGTCCCCAAGCCCCAAACCATCTTCTTTTTCCGCCCTGTACGTGAGCCAACGACCTGACTACGCCTGGTCAGGGCCCAAAGTAATGACACCTGCCCACTCCTTTTCACATTTCTCCAATGTCTATGGTTGCTTCTGTGATGTAAATTTCTGGCATTTTTCTGCCAACAGCATTCGGTGGAGATCCTACCAAGGCTTCAATTGGAGGTGTGAGCGCAGGGAGCGCCAGTGTTGCGTTTCATACTCTTTCCCCAGGCAGTAAAGGCTTGTTTCAGAATGCTATAATGCAGGTAGGGTAACCTTAAGTTAAACAATACAGTAAGACCCCAGATAAAATAAGTGTACAAGAATATATTTAATTGGCAAAGTTCGAAAATGCTTTAAATTTGGAGCTGCAACATGTGCTTCAGTTGTTAGTTATTCTCTGTCCCTGCTTTAATGTCCTCGCAGTTTTTAGCTAAGAGGAGAAAAATAGTAATAAGTGAACAGTTTGCGTACATGTGCGTCTCAGCGGAGAGTTGCGTGCAGTATCTTCCTGGTTTAAGCATGTGTATAAGGTCTAAAGATTGTAAGAAATATGCACCTGTAAACATGATATGTAATAGGGAGTACGGAAGAAGTTCAAATTTTGTTTGTAGTTGTCGAGATTTAGAACAAGTACCTGCTGTCGTGGGATCCCAGGTGCGGATCCAGGGGGGCCTGGGGGGCCCGCCCCCCCTCGCCATGAAAAAAAAAACGAAAGGAGAAAAAGGAAGAAAAAGAAAAAAAGAAAAGGAGAAAGAAAAATAAGAGCAAACAATGAATAAAAGTGTCTAAGAACGTATTCAAAGTATATATTTCTGTTGGGGTTGGGTGGAGCTATAGCTGGATTATCTCTTTAGATATCTTTCAAAGTGGCTGGCGACGAAAGGAGAGCTACAATGCTCAAAAACATGTGAATAGCTGAGTAATAATACTTGACTTAAGATATAAATAAGTAAACATCGTCATCTGCAGTATGGGACCGGCTAGCTGCGCTGAAATTTAGTAACAGTTTTGTGTTAAAGAGTGAAATTGTTTGTAATCTAGAGGGATTGAGAGGCAAAGTTTTCACCATACAGACCTTGCAGAATGAATACAGAAGACAAGCTGTCAGGTGACGTGCTATTGTGCACAGTGGCACCAGATGTTGCAGGCAAATTAGCGGCGTGCATACCCTATTCGATTTCAAAACTGTCTGAAAAGTTTTAACATGAACTAAAAAGGATTTTAAGCTACAAACAGTGGCGTCGGCACAGTGGGTAATGGGTGGCGTGTGTCCCTCTACCCCATCGATCAGTCTTGAAAGTGTTTAAAATGGTCCCAAAAGTCGTTTAAGCTACAGATTTTTGTAGAGGGTGTAGGGTGAGATGTATTTTTGAAGATTGGTTTATTTGTTCTAACCATTTTCTTTCACAAACTGTTCTCAAACTATCATAAGTTTTGGATATTTTTGACAAATTCCAAATTTTTGCACGCTCCGCTAGCGTCAAGCCTTGTGCCAGAGTTGTCCTTATTATCAATAACTTTCGGTAACTACTCACGGGGGAACAAAAGAGCAAAAGTGCTTTTTAAGAATTCTCAGTCAGAAGATTCGTTTCTGAATAGCATAGGTTGGTGGGAAAGTGACAGTGTCCGATGCAGGTTCTAAATGCAGATTTTGTCATGGACTAATATTTTATTCAAAATTTCGGCGCGCTTCGCGCGCATACGACAGGGTTCACACCCGATTTCGTATACCATTGACATAGCTATGACGCAAGAAATTATTCCAATGCAAACATTTTCTGAAAAGTACATCTCCTTCTCTGTAGGGCTCTCATCATTATGAGATCTTTGACTAATCTAGTCTAGCACATGATTTTAAAGATTGAGAGTACGTAATTGCCGTTGCTTATTTTCCAAACATTTTACCGCGACGTTCAATAACGACGAAAATCTTTTCTGAAACGAATTTTGCCTGTCCACCATCCCTCTTGCTGTACCTAAAAAGAAGGTGATATATCATATCTCCTCCCATGTGGACGTCGGGTAGTGAGAATCCCGTTGGTCCTTATTTTGTATACTGTAACTAATTCAGAGCTCCCGGGAGGCTCTATACTGTTCTCTGTCAACCTTGGATATCCTTTTAAAATGTAAAGGAAAAATTTATTTAAGTCCAAGAATGTTTCTGTGGACTCCACGCAGGTATAATAGCGTGTACAATTTTCCCATGGGCGTGGATCATGGGGGACGGAGGGACGCGTCCCCTCATTTTTTTGGAAGGGGGACATCGTCAAAAAGTCCCCCTCACTTTTTCAAAAATGATGGAACAGACTGCAAGTATGCCTAGGAAAGCGAAATTTTTAGAAGAAAAATAACCTAAAAACCCTACACTTTTGTTGCACCAAACCGCATCTGAGGGCATTCAGTTCTAGAAAAATTTCCCTTAGACCCCTTCCCATGTCGACGATCACAAAACTTATTGCCTCCCCGTGACGCAAATTCTGGCTACCACCACTGCTTCTTCCACCAGGACGGCGATTCACAAATGTAAAAAAGTCCCCCCCCCCCCACTTTTAGAGATTGATCCACGCCCATGATTTTTCCTGGGACTTAAGGAGGTTTGAAGACAATATATTAACCGTCTCTTACTCCCCTTTTTCACCCGAGCAAAAGCTGGAATTCACAAAATTGTGGACATTTTTTAAACAAACAATCACTTTAGAATGACTCAAAGATACCACCATTTTGCATATAGGCCCCCTAAAATAAACAAAAATTTCTCAAAGGGGAGGGTAAACCACTTCCTGGGATTGCACTTTCATGTACTAACAAGAAAAGGCTCACCACTCTTGTATATAGCGTATACAAAATCCATCTTGGGCCTCCCCCCCCCCCCTCAAAATTTCTGGATCCGCGCCTGTGGAATCCCACCTAGGGTGAAACAGATACCGTAGGTCCCATGGATGATACTTGGGTTGCAAAATCTTTCTTTTTAACGCTTATATAATTACTCGGATTTTTTTCCTTTACATATTAACATTCCTTACAATTATGCAGGAGTAATAGGTAATGTCAAGATAATTTTCCGAGTGCAGAAAAACTATCACAGAATTCAGTCACCCAAGATATGTTGATGTTTTTTGACATGAAGGGTCACGTAGTGCTTACAGAGTTACTACCATTAAAGTTTTTACTAATGTAGATTCTTAATATGGAGGCTTGACTCATCACTTGGTGCCGATGTGCTTTTCGCTGTTTAGTTGCATTGTGCATTGTCGACACACAGGCATGAGGCATGTCAATCTGTCTTGTACAAGTAAAACTACTTGCTATATCGGAGTGTCTTTTGATCTGAAGAGGCATCATTTCTCATTTTTTTTTCGATTTACCAGAATACGTTTATTGCCTCCTTCGGTTATTCGGAGGATACCCACTAGACCGAAGGTAGTGAACGCTTCCATGTTATTCCGCTTGAGTGCTTTAACATAAAAGAACTTATTAATACTTTAAAGGCCATGAAGCTATGTATAGATCACTTGCCGTCAGTTATCTACAAACAACACAGTTTTGTGCCATACGCCATATGGTCACATTTTATAACAGTACAGCTACAAGAATTTGGAATCTACGGTTTCACGTTTAGTGGTACGTTCAGAATCGCTTAGGTTGGTTGCAGCAACCCTTACAAAAAAGGAAAATGAGATAATTATGTAAGGCGGTCTTTTCGATGAACCCTATTTCCTTTCTTTTTTAGGCCTAACATCTCAAGCTAACAGTCACATAAGGGAAAAGCCGTGAAATTTGGACCAATGAAAAGAGTCAAAGAAAAACGATATGGAAAAAGAGGAAGCAAATTTAAAAAGCATCAGCAAATTATATACTTTTAATGAACTTAGACCACCAAGAAATAACTGACCCGGAATATGCATAAACTGGGCAAAAAAGAGATATGTGATCTAATGGTCAAATTTCTCTCCCAATGTGTAATTTGGACCATATGTAATACGAACCACTTTTAACTTGTGTGAGTAAAATATGACCACTCCTCATGTGTAATTTCAGTTGAACCTCACCGACACACCGTACACTTAAACTTAGTGGTCCAAATTAAACAGTAGGTGTCACTGCATTGATCTGTAACATGAAGCTACTCAAAGTAGGCACCATACACTCATATCATAATACGGTTGAATAACATAGCTGCTGAAGTACTTGTTTGAACAACACCCACCAAAGCGAGAGGTCCAAAAAGATCCAAAATCAACATGACCGAAAATAACATCAATATTTACCACTTTGCAAAACAACGGTAGAAAGTTTATAAGAAACGTGGAACTCTGGAACTAATATTAGGATGTTATTGTATTGAGACTATCGTTAATGTGGGATAGTGGTATGCTGCAGTAATCTAGTGTGTAACTGCTCGAATTGATGGTGGTCCAAATTACCTACCGATTTCGAAAACACTTCTCCCACCCTTTTTGTTTAGTAAATCATCCGGCCTGTATCATTTCGGGATAGCATACATCGCTTAAGCTCTACATAGTAAAAGCTCTAAGACCTAGACTTTCAAACTCAAAAATGTTTAAAAACCTACAAGCACTTAAGTGAACTAACATTTTATGATCTGCATGTAACTATGTATCCGGGTAACACAAGGCAGCGCAAATTTAGCTTCATATAGCGTTATCAGCTTGAACATTGCTTGTGTTTCAGAGTGGGTCTCCATTTGACGAATGGATAACTTATCGACAAGGAGAGGAAGCCAGGACAGAAGTAAGAACGCTTGCCAAGTTACTAGAATGTAGTCAAGAAGATATTGAAGAAGACGCAAAGTTATTACAATGCCTCATGGAAGCACCTGCCGAAGCCTTTATAGAGAACATTGTTAAGGTGAGAATAAGAATATAAGTTGCAATGAAAATATATGATGGATTACACTAAGTATAGCCAACTGTAAAAAGGAGAATTTTTGTCTGATAGCGTTTATTCGTACCCCTTAGTGGAAGAAAAAGAATCGGTGGCATTTAGGATAGCGTGTGTTTTTGGGTGTACATAGGTAAAAAGATGTTCTTAGCTTAGAGAGTGGGCTGACTGCTTCAGGCCCCGTCCTGGGGGAGGTTTCTAAGGCAAGAGGATGTCCCCCCTTTCACTTTGAAGAAAAAACATTTAAAAAATATCTGAGCGTCCTAAGATGCAGTTTTGTTGTAATTTTTTTTTATTTTAAGTTATTGAAACAAGTTATTAATTATTTTGAGGCAAAAAGTTCCATCAATTTTGCAAAGCCACGAATTGAGGGATTTTCGTCCTTAAACAGTAAGGGGAAACAGCATACAATTTCAGTCCTCCAGATCTTTGACTTGAGGACATCCGGGTAGGATTAAATCCTTCCCTGCCTTCCCAGGAGAAAACGTTTATCGCAGGAAGGGCGTCTCGTAAGGGGTCATGCAAGTCTGAATCATGATCAGGATTAGTCATGTGTGTGGGCGTGTGTATAGTACACTTTTAATAGCTGGTAAACACGATATTTCAAAGAACGAATGAGAAACGCTGTCTGTACATGTTATGTATATACTGGTGATATCAAGAAAAGGCCTTATTGTATAAGAAGGTCCAAAGACACCTGAGGTCACCAGAGGTAAAAGAACGAAAAAAATTTCGTAAAATGTTACGTTAAGACGATATTTCTCAGAGGGCAACATTGGGGAATCTCATACTTAGTATTTAAACTCACATCTTACTTACTATAAACCTATTGTTTTTATGATGGTCAGAGGTTATATGAGGTCACTAGAGGTCACTAGAGGTCAAATGTGAAAACCTCGTAAACACGAATATCTCATGTGGTATGTCCTTGATGGATCCCATGGTCGGCGCGTAAATGTTCCACACTGAGACCAAAATTTTTTTCGCGGAGCTCAAATGTCAACGGAGGTCAACGGAATTAAAATTGTGAAAATACGTCGAAACGATATATAAAGAAGTATAATTTTTAGGAATCTCTCACTTGGCATGCAGATGTTACGTATTGAGACGAAGCATGCACATTAGTGAAAGGAGATGAGGTCATTCCTGCCTGCTTCAGGTCAAGTTGACTTTAAGTTACAAGTAAAGTAACTTCATCGGCTCATGCAATGAGGCCAACATGTAGGAACTGACAGATATTTTACCAGCACGCTTAGAGCTAGTACCTCCTTTACATATCACAAATAAATTTTGCTAACATCTTTTCTTTAAAAGAGATATACTAATGAGCAAGTGTAGGAATGCAATTTTATAAATGCACAATACAAAGTGATTGTGTAATACAGGGTCCCCAGGCGTTAAGAGATAAGTAACTATACGGTATGTCATATGGCAGTGGATACAATTTCCCGGTGTTAGTCTAGGGAGGTGTTATTAGCTAATAAAACCTCCCTGGTTAGTCTACCTCGACGTAACATCGCAAAACCCGTTTGCGTTAACTTCACAATAGACTAAATGCCTTGCAGAAAGTTCAAGAAGGAAACAAAAGGGCAATCCACGGAGTTGGGTATCTCATCGGTATCCCACGCACTGAGCTATTAATTTGAACCCTACTTGGGGGTCACGTGATGTAGGTTACCTTACTTAAGTCGATTCCGCTGCCCTAGAAACGCGTATCTCGAAGTAGGAATAATGTAACACTGAGGCAATGATGTGCATGTTTATGCACGCTAGCATGCACTCGCCCCTCTTCAGCCTGTAATGCACCAATTTGCGCGATATCACACATTTGCCAAGGTTATTATAAGCATAGATTGCAAACTTAAAATGGCGCTTTGACTTCCCAAGGAGCCAGAATATCGGGGCGAAAGTGCTGATCACTGTTTAGTCGTTTTGAACAAAAAAAAAAAAAAAAATCGGGCAAATGAATGTCTTGTAAAATTATTTTACTATTTCGAAATATTGTTATTGCAGGAAGATTAACTCCCTTAATATATTCAAAGTATAAGCACAGATTCCAAACTCCTATACCTACACTCTTACGGAAATTGACTCCCCATGGAGACGCAACTATCGGGGCCGAAGTGTGAATTTGAAATGTGCACCGTTCTAATCGGCGATTTACATACGAAAATAAGAACGCGTTAACAGCAAATTCCATTGTTAAAAGAGGTATGTGCAGTATTTTCACAATGCGTTCTATACGCGCAGAATACATTTCTCTGTGTATTATCTGGAATGCTTTCGTTGATAAACTTTGTAAAGCGTTGAATTGATTATATGTTTAGCAATCCTCATTATTTAATGAGTTTTATTATCTCATCCCCACATACGTAGTATGTGGGGGATGAGATATTGTGCTTCGTTTACCATTGAAAAGTGCACACGTTTCCCCCTGCCAGTTGCCACAGCAACCATAACCATGGAAATGCATGGTAGGGAAATTTGGGGCTTTATGACCGCTACTCAAGGGTGGGGCAAAATGGAGTGGTGAAGGTCCAGTTTCCTGGTCATGTGACCAAATATGCCTAAAATTTGGGTCAAAGGCTCTGATGGTCAAATGACATTCACAAGGTCAAAAGTGTGTCGCGAACTCCTCCTAAACTAAGAACAAGATTGAGCCCAAACTTGGTGGGCGGGTGCATAGTCCTTGGAACTTGTGCCTGACATACCCTCAGCATGATAGGTCAAAGGTCAAAGGTCAACCATCAAAAAAGGTCAAAATAAGCAATTTTCCAAATCTGGCTATAAAACCTGAATGCAACAGTAAATGGCCCTGATTTCCTTGACATAGCTTTCGTATTGAAGCGCTCTTGCCACAACTTGGCACTTGCTCTTCTAGGTCAAAAGGTCACGAGGTCAGAAGGTCAAACGACAATTTTGGGTCAAAAGTGTGACGCGCGCACTCACTTAAAACTGACGGTACTAATGACCCCAAACTTGGTGAGGGGATGCATGGCCCCTAGAATTTGTGCCTCCAATACCATCAGCATGATAGGTCAAAGGTCAGAGGTCAAAGGTCACGATAGGTCAAAATAAGCAAATTTTTAAATCTGGCTGTAAAAGCTGAACGAAACATTTAACGATCCTCATTTCTTCGAATAACCTTATGATGGACACCTACTTTAAGCAACTTTAAACTTTACCCTCTGAGGTCAAAGGTCACGAGGTCAGAAGGTCAAACGACAATTTTGGGGTCAAAAGTGTGCCGTGCGCTCACTCAAAACTGAAGGTACTACTGACCCCAAACTTGGTGTGGGGGTGCACAGTCCTTGGAACTTGTGCCTCCAGTACCCTCAGCATGATAGGTCAAATTTCAGAGGTCAAAGGTCAAGATGTTCAAAAGAACAATTTTTTTTTTTAATTTGGCAGTAAACACTGAAAGAAAAGGTAAATGATCCGCTACATTAATCACTGTCTTTTCCTGACACTCAAAATTCAGTTTTCACCTGCGGTTTAACAAACCCCACCATAAAAGCCACACAATGACATGATCAGATGCACACTTATCTAAGCTTCTCTTGCTCAAAACTTGACCACCTCTAGTCTAAGTAAAAACCCAGGCCTTGAGTGAACTGCGATCACGCGTGGTCAAGCATGACTAGTTCTTGGCGCCATAAAGTAAAACTATACGCGTGTCCCACCGTAGTAAAGTCCTAGCGCGTCCCTGTATGAAGCATAACTAAGTACGCGCACGGTGGAACTGATGTTAGGCCTAGGCCTAACTTAGGCCTAGGCTTAGGTTACGCTAAATCATTAATAGTACTGTAATAACGCTAAAAAGCTAGGTAGGCCCTAATAGGCTTAGTTGAAATACACACCTGGTTAAGAACTTTGACCAAGTTTGTGAGCACTGTGGCTCATCACGGAATTTTGGCTGTCTGTAACTCTGTTGCTTACCTTCTCTTGAAGAACTACCTATATTCTTCATCTCTTGCATGGCAACAACGACGTACGTGTGCATCGCAGGGGCCAAGTTCAATTCACACACGCACACGCAATGCACGCACGCAAGTACAGTCTAGTCGGTATGGTGTGAGAGCGACTGCGCTGCTTTAGTACACTGGATACAGGGTACATTATACTGTAAGCAGCGCCAAGTTCCAAACAAATGACGTCACAAATAGACCGTGTGAATCATGCAGGCTACCTTTGATCTAGTCCGCAGTCTGCTGACCTAGTTCAGGGAGCAAAGTGTACGTGAGAACTACCTTTGATCTGGCCGCCCGCAGACGTTGTGTTGCTCTAGTCCGCAGTCTGCTGACCTAGTATGGGGATTCCCATACCAGGGGCCGGGCTCTATTTCATAAAAGTTAGAAATATGTCCTATCTTGGACTTAGGAAGAATTCAGTCCTATCTTCATGCTGAATTTGTTCCTAGGTGTTAGGAATGATCTTTGGTAGTTTTAGAAATGTTCTTAATTGATCTGGCAGGAAATTCACAGATGAAAACACTGTCACTTTTGATTTATCCCTACATATCCCAGCAATATACCCATTGTCAAAACTGGGGGCTACCGCACCATCAAAAATTTTTGAATGGTCTCAATCTTTCTCAAATTCACATAAACTCCTGGGTAATTGACCTCTATGGGTCATTTATATGTTTAAGACCCGTCCATTTTAAGGATACTAGCACTCAGTCCTCCAAAAAGAGACCAAACATTTTGATTTATACAACGATCCTGTTTTGTTTTTTAAAACATTCTAAATCTTGTTACTAGGACGTTCACACTATTGTGGCAGTATGCTGTATAGAGGGATTTCAGTCACGTGACTTTAACCAACTAGACCGCAATTTTGAAGGGCAAGATCGCAGCGTCAAGTATTGTTTTGACGGGCACGCGTCCGATGTGTCACAGTAGTATCTATGGTTATGCCGTGCGCGTGTGCTGTAAATACGCTTACTGCGTATGTGTTTTGCCCTTCAGTGCCTGGGAATCCATTGTGTGTGACGTCACATGAAATCCCTCTATAGCACGCACTGCTGTTCAATTGTGACATAGTTCATAGGTATGGTTACAATCATGTACGCACATACAACAACCATTGCAGAAACGCAAGCAGGCGATGTTACTCTCACAGTAATAACGAGGGAAAAACTTTGTGTTGCAATAGCCTAGGCCTAGTTCAGGGAGCAAAGTGTACGAGAGAACTAGGCCTAGGTACCCTAGGCTAGTGTTGCTCCTGCACCCACCTTGACTGTACTCCAGGGTACGAGACACAAATAGCCCCCCCCCCCCACCCCCAATTCCATTTCGAGTGTTACTTTGGGATTTTCGGGTGCTATTTCCTATTCATTGATAAATGATATATGGCCCGAAATGCATTACTAAAGACAGCAATGCACTACTACTTCCCTTCAAGTGCGGTAGAACATAGACCGGCCAGCCTGACATAGCAAAAAAAAAGACGAGTGTGTTGGGACGTGGTTAGCTATTTCCATCATGGGCCGTTCATACACAATGTACGTGAGTAAGTGTGAAAACGTACACCCCCCCCCCCGCGTTCCCGTACGTACAGTACGTAGTGCAATAGTGCTATGCACACCTGATATTGGCTTGTAAGCACACAAGTTAACTAACCTCACTGCATTTCAGAGTTCCACGCAACTAACGTCACAAACACACGACTGCTTCATACTGGGCAAACACCCGCGTCCAAAATCGGTTATCACGCACAGGTCAGTGTGGAAGGGGAGTGGCCTAGATTGTAGAGTGAGTCTTAGATACTAAGATTTCGAAGATTAACGTTGGCTAGGCTAGATTTCAAAGAGCAAAACATCAGGTGCTGCACGTATGTTTTGGTGGAAGGAAATTCCATTCACGAGCGGTTTTGAGTACATCGAGTATTGATAACATCTCTTACTAAAAGGAGGGGGAACAATTATGTGGGTGCCTTGATTATGTCTAGTGGTCCTACTATGGTTACTCTGCAACTGGATGGTGGGGGGATGGAGTTATGAACCTCCTTATAGATAGCGATGAGACGAAGTCTGGTACGGCGCTCTTAAGTGGTTCCCATTTGAGATCTGTTAACATGTTGGTGACGCTATCCCCAGTGGCGTAGCTAGATATTTTTTTTTGGGGGGGGGGGGAGCAAATGCAAGTAATTTTCGACAGATAATTATCCTAAAGTAATGATACCATCACCTGGCGTGTAAAATTCTGGGGACCTTTTCATTTTTTTTTTCTTTTTTTGCTTTTCGGGCAATTTGAGACTGACTTTTGATTTTGACGTTGACGTTTCGATGTGTAATTCTGCTTAAAAACATAAAAAGTGTTGTAAGTGTTTCAAGTGGATTGTTTTTATTTACTTCCGACAGAGACTAGAAATTTCCGACAGAGGCCTTCGGAGGCTTTGTGGGGGGCGACCGCCCCCTGCCCCCCCCCTCTAGCTACGCCACTGGCTATCCCTGTAATTATAGTTGTTGAGAACAAAACGGGCTGCACGTCTTTGAACATTCTCAAGTGTTGTTACGTTTTGATGTAAGGATCCCATATGGCCCCACAATATTCCAGCTTTGAGCGGACTATAGCGTTTTGTAGGCAGTTTCCCTTTAACACACCTTTTGCTACAAGAGTGGAGATTTCTTTGTAGTAACCCAAGCATTTTATTTGCTTATATGACTGATATGAACCAGGGGTCAAATAGCAACTTCCTTCCCATCACCATGCATGAATGAGCAGGGAAGGGGCACTAACAGACTAACTCATGGACGTAGAAGCTGTACTCGATCCACTGAGGTGGGGATTGTGCACTGTTTCGGAATGTTGTCCTGGGAGAAGAACCCAAGGGGTATGGGGTAGCACAAGAATCAGTGGAAACCGGCTTATGTTAAGCGCTAGTATGAGAGAAACAAGATGATCGGACACGCTAGAAGTTTAAATCAACTACTTTACCTTGAAAAGTCTGAATAAAATAAGACGCACAACTGCAGCCCTTATAGAATTAATGTTGATCTCATTTTAGCAAAGGGTATAACTCGAGAAGATTAAAACCAGTTGCCCTAATTACTCCTTATTGCTAATTGTAGGGGCAAGTCTGTGCCTGGATCTATCATGTCTTAGCGCTGCCACAAATTATGCAAACCTAAAATATCAACCACACAACGAAAAACAATTTTGTAGGGGACGTAATTTCAAAAAAGATGCTGCTAAAAACTCGCCTTCGCTGCCTTTGACCTGTGTGGAGTTTGAAACCTTCAATGAAGGATACTCACCTATATTGCCGTAAATTTTGCCTTAAAATGGCTCGGATAATAAACAGTTTCAACAAAAATGTCCGTCCACTTGCAAACTTGCAACCAGCTAACTTGAATAGCTTGTCATTTTGCGTTGGCAATTTTGACGAACAATAACATGCACTGTATACAACTTACCGTCTTTTTGTATCTATTGTTGCCAAGAGCTAAACTCTCATCCGTGAACTGATGTTTAGAAACATGGTTGAAGATTTTGTTTTATTTCAGGCAGGACATTAACGATTCCGACAAAAGAAATCGTAGGAGATTTGATACTTATTGAGCCACCCTTCCTTCCTCTGATCAGTCCCCCTCGCCTGGAGTTGCCACTATGTTAATATTGAGGTCATTGTAAATACTGAAACTTTAAGCCTGCATGGTTAGGACCTACCTATATCAGTTGAGGAATGCCGAACCGTTTAGGCTACTATAGGTATCTAAGTGTTCGTCCCTGATTTTTCTCAATATGGAAGGTCCTGGATCTTAAACCAACACAGAAGATTCCTCCCCATCACAATGACGTTGATAAAAGCATCCTTTCTACTATAAAAGACTGCAAAACATCCACACATACTCAGAATACAATGGTTTGTTTAAAATGGCCAAACTTTTACTTCAAGTTAGATCATTAGCAGATAATTGGCACGCTTAAGACGATAGCAAGATGTAACAATTATTTTATCAGCCAAGAATACGATCTGTAGCAGGCAGATGGGTATAATTAATGCACTAAACGTTGTTGGAAAAGTAAATAAACATTTGCCCCAAAACAATCAGAAATAGGTGAATATCCTCGAGTATGGGACGTAAATTTAATTTCTCCTTTTAGGTTACATTTTTTCCTCGTATTTTGCCTTCTGATCTTAAGATTTTCTAGAGCTGGATCCCTGGATACCAGCTCATCAATTCTAATATATTCAAAATAAAATGGTCCGTGTAAAAATTGAAAACTACTGAACATAGGAGTAAGGACTTGCCAGGACGTGTGGGGTTGTAGCCCACCCCTTGAGTAGAGGAGAAGCAATTTTGGGTGGTTCATCACTGACAACTTGGACGTCTCGGTCCCTAAAAAATCTTCTCAGGACAGAACGGCTCATCCCTCTCAAAAATATTCCCCAATCTTAAGTTTCACCAGCCAAAACTTCAGGATATAAGTTTCAACCTCTGTTCTGTAATTTCCCGAGTCGTTTAAACTATATTTAAAGGGCCTCTAATCAAGGTCATTGGTCCAAAGTCTAAACTCGTGGGTCACCGAATACATTTAACCTCAAAGTTTCCCAGTTTCAAACATCTCACGAAGTATGTCTTTTCATTATATTAAGGTTCTTTTTCTGAGTGGCATGCCTCCTCTTCACACTGACCCTCTTCTGTCCATTTGGACTTTTCGTCGTCACTTGACTTCAACTTCCTCAACTCTTCTGTGAAGAAATATAATAATTGAAACGAAATTGCTGTCATAGACGTGACCTTTAGGGGGATTTAGAATGAATCTCCTTCCGTGTATGAGTCGATTAATTACCATGCACGTTGACGAATATTAATGCAAAAATTATGTAGATCTTAGCTAGCTTTCAGTGCATCTCCCACATAAAGGCCCTTATCTGGCCGCAGACATACAGTAGAAATTTTCCTTACTTTGTTTACTTAACCCTCCTCCAATTTTATCAATAATCACTTGCCTAATGCACCTCCTATTATATAGTCAAAGCTACATTAGGTTGTATTGAGTGTAAATTGCCCAAGGCCATATCCACCCATTAATGTGAGGGAGCAATTGGGAACACAACTGACAGCATTAGTCATCATCGACCAACCAGAGAGAAGCTATTGTTTGAATTAATGTAAGTCAATATGCAGTCACCAATACTGTTTATTTTTATGGTCATATTCTCAGATATGTTTGGGGAGAGTTGAAGGGCTTTTAAAATATCAAAAACAAATCGCTGCACTTTCAAAAGTAGAGTGATAGGCACACTTTCATTCGGTAAGCCCGCAGACTTGCAAACACTTTCATAGATGCAAGTCGTCCATACTATAGCAGATTTCATTTCTACCGTTGGGCACTGTTTTAAAAGCACATTTCCCCTACCCTAGGCCTCCTCACAGGCGCAGTGGCGCCGGCACGGGTGGGCATGGGGGGCGCGTGCCCCCCAATGAAAATTTTTTGAAAATTTTAAAATGATCCCAAAAGGCTATTAAGCTATAGATTTATGTAGGGGGTAGGGTGAGGTGTGCTTCAACCGAGTGATAGATCTATTTAATCATTTTCTATCACAAATGTTTCTCAAACTATCAGAATTTTCGAAAATCCTTCGCAAACTATCAAAAATTTCGCGCGCTCCGCGCGCTTCAAACCTTACCTCTGTGTTCTTATTTCAATATCTTCTGATAGCAACTCCCGGAGAAGCACAGCAGCAAAAGTTGAAAGCTGTTCACGAATTAACAGGTAAAAGACTGGCTTTTTGAGTGGCATGTACTGTAGGTTTGTTGGGCAATTGAAAGTGTCTCGATGCAGATTCTTAATGCAGGTTTTGTCATGGAAATCTCATTTAATGAAAAATTTCGCGCGCTTTGAGCGCATGCTTTACGGTTTGCACTCCATCTTATGACCATTATTAACATAATAATACATGGAACTATAATCACAACATCTGTAGGGGCCTATAGCATCAATATGCGATCTTTCAATCGAAGTTGTTGAAGCATGATTTGGAAAGTTGAAATTATGCCGTTATATATTTTCCAGAAAATTTTACCGAGCGCTTTGCGCGCAGTCATTATAGGTATAGATGGCAGACACATAGCCAAGGGGGTGGAGGGGGCATCCGCCCCCTTGAGCATATTTTGGGTTTTTCTTTAATGTTTTTTTTTTCAATATTGCTAGTGTTTCTCCTATTTATATGCTGTAAAATAGGCTTGGGAAGTGCCATTTCCAGCGATCTGGGAGGCACTTTGGGCCAAAATTTTCTTGCGCTTTGCGCCAACCCATGGTGGCGCAAAGCGATGAAAATCTGTCTATGGGGTTCGCCCCCTTGACAAATTCCTGGTTACGCCCTTGATAGATGGTGATTTTTAATACACTTACAACAAAAAAAGAATTTTGAAAACGCCTTCTTAGTCCTTCACCCCTTTTGCTATACCTATCAGGGAGGTCTAATATCACCTTCCTGCACCAATAGTCTCCCTCCCGCCCGTTCTCCATTGCTGGAAGCTGTTCATCTGGATTTTCGTTCAAAATTTGTAAAAATACGATAGTTGTAAAGTGCTCTACTCTAGGCCTATATTATCATTTGGATGTCACGTAATAAGCATTATGTCGTTGCTCCATTTTATGTACTTTATCTAGAGCTTCCGGATGGCCCTATACAGGTATCTGCCAGCCTTAGATGCCTTTTTATAATGCACAATGAAAGGGAGGAAAAATTTCGTTGTATTCCAACAATGTTTCTGTGGACTCCACGCACGTATTTTTGGATAAAAAACATTGCCAACAGAAGGCGGTAAAGTAGCCAAAAAGGAGTCTTCAGGAGGTTTGTTGACAACGTATTCTTCTCTTAGACAACATGCTCTCCTTTTTCACCTAACCAAAAACTAGAATTCACTAGATTATGGACATTTTCCAGCTATATATCATCAGCTCCAAAAATATTCCAAAAGATAGCACCATTTTGCATCTAAGAAACCTTAAATAAGCAAAAATTTCTCAAAGGGGAGGGTGACGCCCCCTCCCCTTAGACCCCTCCCCCAGGACGGCACCTTTATGTAGTGACAAAGGAAAGATCCTCACTGCTGTATTCAAAGCGCAGGCGCATAAAAAAAAACGAATATTTAAGCGTCGCCACTCAGTTGGATAAAAACATCCAGCCAGTCGGAAAAAAATAGAATTCACTAAACTATGGACATTTTCCAGCCATACAGGTATGTGATCAGCTCCAAAAATATCATAAAGATAGCACCATTTTGCATCTAAGCAACTTTAAATAAACAAAAATTTCTCAAAGGGGAGGGGACACCCCCTCCCCTTAGACCCCTCCCTCAGGACGGCACCTAGCTTAGTGCAGTGACACCTGACGAAGGATCCCCCACTGTGTATACGAACGTAGGGAGCACACGAGAAAAAACGCATTTTGTGCAGACTTGGGAGGTTAACTGAAGTGCCATTACGACATCATCTGTTGTGTCCCCCCAATCACCAAAGCCTGGCGGCGCCACTGCACAGGCGACAGGTGTTTCATGATAACACCATGAGACTCATGGTATTTATATTATTCTTACAAACTAATCATAATTTGAATTATGACGAAGATGTAAACGAAACACCCAATGTGTTTTTTCTTCAGGATTAATGTCACTATAGTTTTCAACTTCACTTTAGTGTGGTCTACAACAAATGGATAAGACTGTGACATTTTGTTAGACCGCTATACTATTTGAGTATGGGAAAATACTTCGTGCGAGCATCAAGGGCGTGTCCAGGAATTTTTAATAGAGGAGGGCGTAAGGGTTGATTAATCGCTGTCCTTGGGTGGGGGTATAAGGGGAGGGCGTTACCCAGGCTCCCCTCTGGAAACTTTTGCTTCTGGAAGAGGGCTGAGATGCAAAATGGTGCTATATTTGACACATTTTGAAGCATAATCTTTTTTCCATCAACTTTTTTTCAAGCATGGCTGCCAATAGGGGAGGCGAACGCCTGTTGCGCCCCCTCCTGGATCCGCTGGGCATCATGTTTCTCACATTTCTGCTTTGCTGAACGATGGGATATATGAATAAATGACAAATGAGGTTTGAAGATATCCCTCTTAATGCCGCTAGCAGCATTTAGATAACATTAGACTGACTAGCCTGAATGAAACAGAACTGTTTCTATGCAAGGCAAGCTGCGATTATCACTATGGTTTTAGGGGCAGATACGCAAGGTATGCAGGCTGGTTGTATTATATCACATAATTAATCACGTTTTCAAATTTTTACGTGTAGTCATCAGAAATTCTCATACAACTCCTCTGAACCAAAGGTCAACAGGCTCGAGGATTACTGCATCCAACTTTCAAAAATATCCACTCCGTTTTGTCGAATCATTAACTAATTTCAATGTGACTCGAGTCGATTCAGTGACTCGAGTCATTGTATTATTTCTATGAGGAAATTATGATACAATTGCTCGAGTCATTTCCCTTTTGAAAATTAGTGACTCCAGTCATGACTCGTTACAACACCGGTAACTCTTGTTATGGCCATATTCCCTATTGAATAATATGACAGAAGAAGCCTTATTCACCATTTTTACAGATGTACCGCCAAAATTAGCTTGTCAGCCAACCAAAGGCGACTAGCCATTCTACCAACCAACTAGGATGATGAACAGACAGACAGATAGACAGACGGATAGGTAATACCAGCAACCATACAAGGTCTACTTTCATGAATCAAAATACTTACTCAGGGCGTCCTTCAGTGGAGGGAGGACTTCCTCTATGAAATGGCATGCCCTTTGTTTGAAGTATATGTTGCCCATGTCTGGTGTCAAATCTTTGAAAATCTGGTTTTCCTTGGTGAATTTAGGCCAGTCTGGAACAGACCAGTTGTCGCCCTCTCCGGCAGTATTTGGATCACTGAATTAAAGAATGATGAGGTTATCATCGTTACAACTTAAAGACACCCTTCAACGAAAGCCCTGACCATATATGCGTGTGTAAAGAAGAAAATACGGACAGCTGGATGAATTTTCATGACATGTTACACACCTAACTCTTGCGTAAAGCAATAAAGGTTACTCCTATCATGTAAAAACTCACAGGACGCAAAGACTTGTTTCATCAACATCTGGACAAATATGTATTCTGAAATTTATTATGTGTTTTGTCTATTTGTGACCGCTATTCTCAAAATGATAATCTTACGTAATGTCTTATGTTAGCTATTAAGAGACTTACCCAGTTTTCATAAAGTTCATCCAGTAATGCATTGTCTTTCGAGACATCTCCTTTTCCTCATCTGTAGTCTTGTCAACCAAATTTGTCTAGAAGACTTCACCAAGTACATACTGCCCCTCATCGCCATGAGCCGCCCCAGCCCATGTAACATTCATAAAGTTATTTGAGGGAACGAAAGTCATTGTATATCTGTAAACACTTTTAGTTTGGGAAGCTAATCTACCATATTTAGAAGAACCGCACACGAAAAAAAGATCACCCACGTATTTCACGGCTTCATGGAAAAAGTCATCTCGCTTTTCGTCAACTAAATCTTTCGGATCAACAGTGTATATAGTTTTAATTAACTCAACTACAATTGGATCAGCGACGTCGCCGATAAAAGATCCAAGGGCTGTTGGAAGAAAGGTGGAATTAATAACTGGTGTGACTTCTTTATCCTCAAAGAGCATGAAAAGCAAAAAGAGTTCCTTCCTCGCCATTTGTGCCAACGATGTAGTTTTCCCCGTTCAGGCCTCCCTCTTCAATGATACTCAAAGCATCATTTGGTAGAAATACCCCATCAACACTGGGTCCAGGCTGCAGAATATACGGAGGTCCTAGTTCCTGACCAACCTAAAAAACACACAAGACATAAAAATTGCTTCAGATAACGACATTTTTTATAGTAATTTGTAATAAAGAGTATTGCAACCACATTCTTCCACTAGTTGATTCTTTCACACTTCTGCGGAAGAACTTAGAGGAAACATACGTATAAACCCTCATCCCTGCCCTTTGCATAGCTATCGTAAATTTTATGTATAGTTTTTCTAAGCAATGTCTAAGCGTTCGAGCCGGGGTCAGGTCTGCCGGCAACCTGCAACCCGCTCAGTTTAGGAAGAATTCTACTTCTCGGGACAATGGGGGGGGGGCAATTTTCTTAATGCTGAACAAAAACTGCCCATTGCAAAGAAATATTTATCCTTGGGTTTATGAACAGTATTGTTGTTTCCTCTGCGATACATATGTCAAATGTGTTCTGTCTAGAAGGTTCATGGAGCCGGGACGGTTCACTAAGCTCACTCAGCATTGCATAATTCAGCTGATCCGCCGAGCCCTCGTATACACTAGAATGAGTAACTGTTGGGTTAATTCAAAGGCTGATCAGTAAAAAAGAAATAGTTTACTGAGACAGATAGCCGTGGGAGGTATAACTTGTGTTAATGAAATTAATATTTTCTGCTCCTAGGATAACGTTTCTAGTTCATTACTTGGGACCCTGTGAACTGCATTTGTAGTTAAAAGTGAAGAAAAGACACAATATTACCTTGAGCAATTAGGACAAAAAATTGACAGATTGACAGGTTATTTTTTTACCAAATAGCTCTTAACCGGTAAGCAACCTTTGTCAATACTGATATATGGTGAATGTTCCCTGTCGAGTTACTCATGATGGAAAGTAGAGTTGTTAGGTTTGAGTATCTGGCAAAAATATCCCCAAGTGTTTATGTAATCTGAAAGTACTGAAAAACTTGACGCTAAAGCCAGATTTGACCCAGCAACCTTAGAATATTTTCTTCCCACACAGGTCATATCAATGAAGCCTTCATCATACTTTTGTTTTGGGGGGCGTGTTCTCGTTGGGCTTGAAATCCAAGGAGTCTTTATAGACCTTATGTACTTTCGGCGGCTAAACAATGAACCACACTCACTGAACTATATGCTAGGAAGGATCATTCCACAATAAGATTTTGAAGTCACCATGAGGGTCACGTGATGTAGTTAGTTTACTCAAGTCGATTTCACCGCGTATCTAGAATTGAAAGCGTTGATGCAATGATGTACATGCTAACGCACCGTAGCGGCCTTAGCGTCTCTTCTGCCTCTTGGACGCTAACTTGCGCTCTATCACGAGTCAGCGTACACAGCAGTGCGCCGAGGTAAAGTTGCCTCAGCAACTTCACGAAAAGGCCTTCATCACAATAGCCGTATAACATACAGAACACCAAACGCGTACCGTGTAGGAGGATTCGAGGCACATTATTGGCCAAAATGCAAGCGTGCATGTGCGCGCGTGGATCAGCTTTCCTTCATGAGCCTTGGTGTTTTTGTGTCAAACGGACGCTTCCGACGCGTTGTGTAGAACATCTGTGCACATGTATGGACAGTCAGTAACAAGTGCGCCTACTCTGTCGGTACTGTTCAGTGGAGGTATATCGCGAATGTTACAAAGTCAACGCGTCTCGACGCAATATTCGAAATGTGGTCACACGCGCTTTCCTTCGAATAGGCAGAACCACTCCTAAAATCAAGTCGAAGAGTTTGTGAAAAACAATCTTTGATCACACAATCATGGTGTAAAAATTCCCTACTCAGTTAATTACAACAAAAACACTAGAGACGTAATGAGTGTAGTAACAAAGGATTGCTTTAGCGTGTACATCAACGATTCTGCGTTACATTACTTTCACTTCTACTAGATACGCGTCTCAGGGCAGTGGAATCGACTTGAGTAAGCTAACCTACATCACGTGACCCCAAGTCGGCTTCATATTATAGGCGTATTCCGCATTGACGTGCGTCCTCCAGTTATATAGCTCAGTGACCACACTACACATGACGTAGACTTCGAATGCGCGCGTAGTAGACTTACGGGCATATCCCATCGGGACACAAATCAACTGTTTGTATTCGTTGGTGTAAGTTGCTTGCCTCTAACAGGGGCGCACTTTCTGTTCTGTGACAAAGATATTACAAGCATAGATTCCAAACTAAAATGGCGCGTTGACTCCTCATGGAGGTCAAAATATGGGGGCGGAAGTGCTGATCACTGTTCAGTCGTTTTGAAAACATACAGGCAAATGAATGGCTTACAAAAGTGTTAATACTTGTTATTTCGGAACATTGTAAATTTAAGAAGAACTACTCCTCAATAAATCCACCAAAAATAGAAGATCAAGTTATTTCTTCATTGCGGCATTCCACATAAGTACACTTGAAAATGAACGCACAATAACTGGTTTGCAAGTTCATGGAATTATTCATTGGTCAGTTTCTATGGTATTTGCAAATGAGGCCCCTTTACATGCGCGTTCAATTCCCCACGGGCTCACAAGGAAAAGGCAACTAGCGCGTTCGTTTACGAAAGCAAAAAAAATGTGCTTTAAATAGCATTCCGGACAATACACAGAGGAATATACTCGCGCGTATAGAACGCGTTTTAAAAGCGCACGCACGCTTACCTCTTTCAGCAATGGAATTTTTTGTGACGCGCTCTTATTTTTGTACGCAGATTACCGATTAGAACGGCACGTATGTCACATTTTTACTTCCGCCCCGATATATGCGTCTCCATGAGGAGTCACTGAGCGTAACGGTGTAGGTACAGAGGTTCTTCACTGACGTCACTGCGTTGCGCGTCTTTCTGTTTTGACCGCCAGGCGTCCATTGAACAGCAATTGTAACTAAGGCCGTATCGTGCGCCCGTATCGATAACACACCTTCTGCGCATGTTCAGTGACGGCCAGTAAGCCAGATTGAAACTCAATGACGTCACGTGAAGAACCTCTATAAGAGTTTGGAATCAATCCTTATAATATCTTTGTTCTGTGACACCAAAGATATTATTTTAGGTGATGATGACTTTCGCTGAAATTTTAGGCACGTGTTCCAGATATTTTGCCCGAAAATACAACCTACGCAATGTCACAACATTATTAGTCGCAAAATTGTATCTTTCGAAAAAGTACGCTGTCGGAAAGCTCGTTAGAAAAACGGCGAGAGGAGGGAGGGATGGGAGGTTGGTGGGACGGGGTGGGGTAGAGGCCTAGGGGGAGGGTAACTGGGAAATATTGGCTCCACAAGTGTGATTTTTTTATGATATTGAAAACAAAGACTCAACAGATTAACAGAACAATTGAAACAAAGTGTTCGGGAAGTTGTGAAATTATCGTTGATTCGAGGTTTTGCTTGGCCATCAGGGCTGTAGCCTGCGGGGGGGGGGGGGGGGGGGGGACCACGGCCCCTGAGATTTTCAAATCGTAAATAAAAGTTGACCTTATTGGGAAAAATCTGAAATGCTGAAAATTTTACTGTCCAAATCATGATTTCAAGCCCCCCCCCCCCTCCAAAAAAAAAACCGGGAAATCGCATATAAGGGTCTCTTTCCCCAAACATTTTCCCGGGGAGGTCCCCGGACCCCCGCCGTATAAGACACGTTCTTATGAGGGTTTCTGCCTCCTGGAAGGAACCATCTTCCTCCTTCACCGCTTGACTACACCAGCATATAGACTGGCTAAAGGTAAATAGCCTATGATTACCTTTTTTAGCTAAACCCAATGAGCTGGTAAAGAAACTTTAAATTTAAAGGGCATAAGCAGTTGCCGCAAACTTATTTTGAAACAAAAGCTTAATCTCACGAATAACCTCTCATTTCACTCCAAGTATGCGTTATATGTTAGCATCAATATTGCATATTCAAGGTAAACCAAGGAGTTACTCTATGCGTGACGTGAATTTCACAACTCAGTGAGAAACACTGTAACATGATTCTCAAAAGCCATTCATGAAATAGGATACTTGGTACACTAATTCAAATTGGGGTGACAGTATTCTGCCATTTTCCCTTCAAATGAAATCTAAGTTATCTTCTAGAAATCTAAATTTTTTCTTTAGCATGAAATCTAAAAGTGAAGAATGTTTAGATGCAACTTTAAGGTCTAAAATGTATCATTTTCTCTCATCTGGGAGACATTTCGACGGAACAGTTTCTTGCAAGGCCTACGCTACGGTTACGCGCCAACCGACAGTGGCTTCCCCAGTGGCGTACGAAGGGCGCTAGGGAGAAGCCAGCACCGGGTACCAACCTTGTAAGGGTGCCATGCCACAGCCAAAAAATTCAGTAAATAATTAAAATTTCAGCTCATGTTATCAGTCCAAAGCTGTACCAAAGATAACACCACTTTGGATCTAGGAAAGCTTAGTAGTACAAGAAAACTTTCTGAAAGAGTCGAGGTGTCATCCCTCCCCTGAGGCAGCATCCCCTTCAATTTCACCCTACCAAAATAGGAAATAAAACTCATTAAATAATGAGGATTGCTAAACATATAATCAATTCAACGCTTTACAAAGTTTATCAACGAAAGCATTCCAGATAATACACAGAGAAATGTATTCTGCGCGTATAGAACGCATTGTGAAAATACTGCACATACCTCTTTTAACAATGGAATTTGCTGTTAACGCGTTCTTATTTTCGTATGTAAATCGCCGATTAGAACGGTGCACATTTCAAATTCACACTTCGGCCCCGATAGTTGCGTCTCCATGGGGAGTCAATTTCCGTAAGAGTGTAGGTATAGGAGTTTGGAATCTGTGCTTATACTATCTTTGAATATATTAAGGGAGTTAATCTTCCTGCAATAACAATATTTCGAAATAGTAAAATAATTTTACAAGACATCCATTTGCCCGATTTTTTTTTTTTTTGTTCAAAACGACTAAACAGTGATCAGCACTTTCGCCCCGATATTCTGGCTCCTTGGGAAGTCAAAGCGCCATTTTAAGTTTGCAATCTATGCTTATAATAACCTTGGCAAATGTGTGATATCGCGCAAATTGGTGCATTACAGGTTGAAGAGGGGCGAGTGCATGCTAGCGTGCATAAACATGCACATCATTGCCTCAGTGTTACATTATTCCTACTTCGAGATACGCGTTTCTAGGGCAGCGGAATCGACTTAAGTAAGGTAACCTACATCACGTGACCCCCAAGTAGGGTTCAAATTAATAGCTCAGTGCGTGGGATACCGATGAGATACCCAACTCCGTGGATTGCCCTTTTGTTTCGTTCTTGAACTTTCTGCAAGGCATTTAGTCTATTGTGAAGTTAACGCAAACGGGTTTTGCGATGTTACGTCGAGGTAGACTAGCCAGGGAGGTTTTATTAGCTAATAACACCTCCCTAGACTAACACCGGGAAATTGTATCCACTGCCATATGACATACCGTATATATCTCTTAACGCCTGGGGACCCTGTATTACACAATCACTTTGTATTGTGCATTTATAAAATTGCATTCCTACACTTGCTCATTAGTATATCTCTTTTAAAGAAAAGATGTTAGCAAAATTTATTTGTGATATGTAAAGGAGGTACTAGCTCTAAGCGTGCTGGTAAGATATCTGTCAATTCCTACATGTTGGCCTCATTGCATGAGCCGATGAAGTTACTTTACTTGTAACTTAAAGTCAACTTGACCTGAAGCAGGCAGGAATGACCTCATCTCCTTTCACTAATGTGCATGCTTCGTCTCAATACGTAACATCTGCATGCCAAGTGAGAGATTCCTAAAAATTATACTTCTTTATATATCGTTTCGACGTATTTTCACAATTTTAATTCCGTTGACCTCCGTTGACATTTGAGCTCCGCGAAAAAAATTTTGGTCTCAGTGTGGAACATTTACGCGCCGACCATGGGATCCATCAAGGACATACCACATGAGATATTCGTGTTTACGAGGTTTTCACATTTGACCTCTAGTGACCTCTAGTGACCTCATATAACCTCTGACCATCATAAAAACAATAGGTTTATAGTAAGTAAGATGTGAGTTTAAATACTAAGTATGAGATTCCCCAATGTTGCCCTCTGAGAAATATCGTCTTAACGTAACATTTTACGAAATTTTTTCGTTCTTTTACCTCTGGTGACCTCAGGTGTCTTTGGACCTTCTTATACAATAAGGCCTTTTCTTGATATCACCAGTATATACATAACATGTACAGACAGCGTTTCTCATTCGTTCTTTGAAATATCGTGTTTACCAGCTATTAAAAGTGTACTATACACACACCCACACACATGACTAATCCTGATCATGATTCAGACTTGCATGACCCCTTACGAGACGCCCTTCCTGCGATAAACGTTTTCTCCTGGGAAGGCAGGGAAGGATTTAATCCTACCCTGATGTCATCAAGCCAAAGATCTGGAGGACTGAAATTGTATGCTGTTTCCCCTTACTGTATAAGGACGAAAATCCCTCAATTCGTCGTCTTTGTAGAATTAATGGAACTTTTTGCTTTAAAATAATTAATAACTTGTTTCAATAACTTAAAATAAAAAAAAAATACAACAAAACTGCATCTTAGGACGCTCAGATATTTTTAAATGTTTTTTCTTCAAAGTGAAAGGGGGGGGAGACATCCTCTTGCCTTACCTTCCTGCGATAAACGTCCTCCTGGGAAGGCAGGGAAGGATTTATTCCTACCCGGATATCCTCAAGTCAAAGATCTGGAGGACTGAAATTGTATGCTGTTTCCCCTTACTGTATAAGGACGAAAATCCCTCAATTCGTCGTCTTTGTAAAATTAATGGAACTTTTTGCCTCAAAATAATTAATAACTTGTTTCAATAACTTAAAATAAAAAAATTACAACAAAACTGCATCTTAGGACGCTCAGATATTTTTTAAATGTTTTTTCTTCAAAGTGAAAGGGGGGACATCCTCTTGCCTTAGAAACCTCCCCCAACACGGGGCCTGAAGCAGTCAGCCCACTCTCTAAGCTAAGAACATCTTCTTACCTGTGTACACCCAAAAACACACGCTATCCTAAATGCCACCGATTCTTTTTCTTCCACTAAGGGGTACGAATAAACGCGATCAGACAAAAATTCTCCTTTTTACAGTTGGCTATACTTAGTGTAATCCATCATATATTTTCATTGCCACTTAAATTCTGTGAAATAATATTCTTATTCTCACCTTAACAATGTTCTCTATAAAGGCTTCGGCAGGTGCTTCCATGAGGCATTGTAATAACTTTGCGTCTTCGTTAATATCTTTTTGACTACATTCTAGTAACTTGGCAAGCGTTCTTACTTCTGTCCTGGCTTCCTCACCTTGTCGATAAGTTATCCATTCGTCAAATGGAGACCCACTCTGAAACAAAAGCAATGTTCAAGCTGATAACGCTATATGAAGTTAAATTTGCGCTGCCTTGTGTTACCCGGATACATAGTTACATGCAGATCATAAAATGTTAGTTCACTTAAGTGCTTGTAGGTTTTTTAAACATTTTTGAGTTTGAAAGTCTAGGTCTTAGAGCTTTTACTATGTAGAGCTTAAGCGATGTATGCTATCCCGAAATGATACAGGCCGGATGATTTACTAAACAAAAAGGGCGGGAGAAGTGTTTTTGAAATCGGTAGGTAATTTGGACCACCATCAATTCGAGCAGTTACACACTAGATTACTGCAGCATACCACTATCCCACATTAACGATAGTCTCAATACAATAACATCTTAATATTAGTTCCAGAGTTCCACGTTTCTTATAAACTTTCTACCGTTGTTTTGCAAAGTGGTAAATATTGATGTTATTTTCGGTCATGTTGATTTTGGATCTTTTTGGACCTCTCGCTTTAGTGGGTGTTGTTCAAACAAGTACTTCAGCAGCTATGTTATTCAACCGTATTATGATATGAGTGTATGGTGCCTACTTTGAGTAGCTTCATGTTACAGATCAATGCAGTGACACCTACTGTTTAATTTGCACCACTAAGTTCAAGTGTACGGTGTGTCGGTGTGGTTCAACTGAAATTACACATGAGGAGTGGTCATATTTTACTCACACAAGTTAAAAGTGGTTCATATTACGTATGGTCCAAATTACACAATGGGAGAGAAATTTTGACCATTAGATCACATATCTCTTTTTTGCCCAGTTTATGCATATTCCGAGTCAGTTATTTCTTGCTGGTCTAAGTTCATTAAAAGTATATAATTTGCTGATTTTTTTTAAAATTTGCCTCCTCTTTTTCCATATCGTTTTTCTTTGACTCTTTTCATTGGTCCAAATTTCAAGGCTTTTCCCTTATGTGACTGTTAGCTTGAGATGTTAGGCCTAAAAAAGAAAGGAAATAGGGTTCATCGAAAAGACATAATTATCTCATTTTCCTTTTTTGTACTGGTTGCTGCAACCAACCTAAGCGATTCTTAACATAACACTAAACGTCAAAACGTAGATTCCAAATTCTTGTAGCTGTACTGTTATAAAATATGACCATATGGCATATGGCACAAAACTGTATTGTTTGTAGATAACTGACGGCAAGTGATCTATACATAGCTTCATGGCCTTCAAAGTATTAATAAGTTCTTTCATGTTAAAGCACTCAAGCGGAATAACATGGAAGCGTTCACTACCTTCGGTCTAGTGGGTATCCTCCAAATAACCGAAGGAGGCAATAAACGTATTCTGGTAAATCGAAAAAAAATGAGAAATGATGCCTTTTCAGATCAAAAGACATTCCGATATAGCCAGTAGTTTTACTTGTACAAGACAGATTGACATGCCTGTGTGTCGACAATGCACAATGCAACTAAACAGCGAAAAGCACATCGGCACCAAGTGATGAGTCAAGCCTCCATATTAAGAATCTACATTAGTAAAAACTTTAATGGTAGTAACTCTGTAAGCACTACGTGACCCTTCATGTCAAAAAACATCAACATATCTTGGGTGACTGAATTCTGTGATAGTTTTTCTGCTCTACTAAGAAAATTATCTTGACATTACCTATTACTCCTGCATAATTGTACGGAATGTTAATATGTAAAGGAAAAAAATCCGAGTAATTATATAAGCGTTAAAAAATAAACCTTTTTGCAACCCAAGTATCATCCATGGGACCTATCTGTTTCACCCTAGGTGGTATCCCACGACAGCAGGTACTTGTTCTAAATCTCGACAACTACAAACGAAATATGAACTTCTTAAGTACTCCCTATTACATATCATGTTTACAGGTGCATCTTTCGTACAATCTTTAGACCTTATACACATGCTTAAACCAGGAAGTTACTTCATGCAACTCTCCCCTGAGACGCACATGTACGCAAACTGTTCACTTATTAGTATTTTTCTTCTCTTAGCTAAAACCTCCGAGGACTTTAAGGCAGGGTCGGAGAATAAGTAACAACCAAAGCACATGTTGCACCTTGAAGTTTTGAAGCATTTTCGAACTTTGCCAATTAAATATATTCTTGTACACTTATTTTATCTGGGGCCTTACTGTATTGTATAACTTAAGGTTACCCTACCTGCATGATAGCATTCTGAAACAAGCCTTTACTGCCTGGGGAAAGAGTATGAAACGCAACACTGGCGCTCCCTGCGCTCACGCCTCCGATTGAAACTTTGGTAGGGTCTCCACCGAAGGCTGTAGACAGGAAAATGTCAAAAAATTTACATCACAGAAGCTATGATAGACATTAAATAAATTTTGGGAACGAGTGGCCTAATTACAATAGGCCCTGACCAGGGTTAATCAGGTCATAGGCTCACGTACAGGGTGAAAAATGAAGATGGTTTATGGCTAGGAGGGGTCAGTTTTTACTGAGAATCTAAAATCGTTTGCCAGTACAATATAATATTTATGTGAATATGGACCTCATCACCAAGGGCCTTTTAGGTATTGAATAGTTTTTTGGGCTCGTGGTGAAGGCCTATCCTATCCAGCCCCCACGATATCCTGGGCTCATGGCCCAACGTTCAACCACTCTGAACGGATATAATGACGACAGAATAAATTGCTCACAAAGAGCCAAAATATGTAGACACACTGCAGTCTGGTGTGGCGGTTCCGAGATGTTCTAAACGGTTTTCCTATAAAATAATCACGTATGATACTGGGTGACACCTAAAGAAAATCTTGAAGTAATGACTGTACATGTGAAACATGGCCATAATTTGGTAAACTGGTAATTAAAGATGTAAGAGAGTGTGCCGTACTATTGTAGAGTAGGTCTATAGATCAAATCCATGTTTGCCTTTGTGACGTCATATAACAAGATCAATAGACATTTAACATTTCTGGAGTAACGAACCAGAAAGCACAAAGGCTTAGTGATTCCTTGCCGAATGGGGATGCTTTGTTGCACTACAGTTTATCCCTCAAATTTATCTTTCTTGATTACATCATTTTATGTTTTTAATAATTTGACCACTGCTGACTTCACATGACCTTTGAACCCCACCAAATATAACAAAAAAGAAAATCTGAAGTGTCTTGAAAGGGATTAAACTCCAATGGATCTTGGATCTTGAAAATTCTTGGGAAATTTTGCTTTTTGACCTCTGGTGACCCCAAATGACAATCTAAGGAATACTTGGGATATTTTGCTTTTTGACCTCTGGTGACCCCAAATGACAATCTAAGGAATACTTGGGATATTTTGCTTTTTGACCTCTGGTGGCTCCTGATGACTATCTACGGAATTCTTGGGAATTTTCACTTTTTGACCTCTGGTGACCCCATATGATGATCTGGATAATTTTTGTGAAATTTTGCTTTGAGACCTCTGGTGACCCCATATAACAATCTTGGGAATTCTTGGGAAATGTTACTTTTTGGCCCCAGTGACCCCAGATGACAATCTTGGGAATTCTTGGGCAATTTTGCTTTTTGACCCTTGGTTACCCCAGATGACGATCTTGGGAAATTTTGCTGTTTGACCTCTGATAACCCCAGATGACGATCTTGGGAATTCTTGGGAAATTTTACTTTTTGACCCCAGTGACCCCAGATGACAATCTTGGGAATTCTTGGGCAACTTTGCTTTTTGACGTTTGGTAAACCAAGATGACCTTTGACCTCCACCAAAAACAATAGGGTTTTCTTCCTTACTCCATGACGAATCTATATACCAAATATGAAGTGTCGGTCATTCCTGTCTTGAGATATCGTGATTACAAGCTTTTCAGCTGTTTACCTCCAGTGACTTCAAATGACCTTTGACATTCACCAAAAACAAAAGTCATTTCCTCTCAACATGACAAATCTATATACTAAATATGAAGTGTCGGTCATTTCTATCTTGAGATATCGTGTTTACAAGCCGTTTACGAGGTTTTCGCAGTTTAACCTGTGGTGACCTCAGATGACCTTTGACCTATACCAAAATCAAAAGCATTCTTCCTCTCAACATGACAAATCTATATAGGCCATTCCTATCTTGACATATCGCGATTTCAAGGTTTTCAGTCTTTGACCTCTGGTGACTTCAAGTGACCTTTGACATCCACCAAAAACGTTAGGATTCTTTCTCTCAACATGATAAATCTATATACCAAATATGAAATGTGTCAGTCATTCCTATCTTGAGATATCGTGATTAACGAGCCTTTCTGCTTTTTAACTCCGGTGACCTCAAATGACCTTTGACCTTCACCAAAAACAATCGGGTTCTTCCTCTCAACATGACAGATCTATATACCAAAAATATGAAAGTGTCGGTCATCGCTTTCTCGAGAAGCCATTTACGAGGTTTTCGCAGTTTAACCTATGGTGACTTCAGATGACTTTTGACCTCTACCTAGAACAATAGGGTTCTTTCTCTCAACATGATAAATCTATATCCCAAATATGAAAACTGTTGGTCATCCCTATCTCGAGATAACGCGACTACAAGGTTTTCGGTTTTTGACCTCTGGTGACCTCGGATGACCTTTGACCTCCTCCAAATACAATAGGGTTCTTTCTCTCAACATGATAAATCTATAAACCCAAATGTGAAAAGTGTCAGTCATTCCTGTCTTGAGATATCGCGATTACAAGCAGCGTCACAAACACACATACACTCGCATACACACCCACACACACACACACACCCACACACACGACATCACCATCGCATAGATTCCTTGCCTGCCTACGGCAAGGAATAAAAAAAAATGGATACAGCAAGGAATTAAAAAATGGATAATACACATTTATTATTTGTATATGTTCTGTCATGAAAGAATTTAAATAAGTGATCACTTAATCAGTTTATTCAACTTTTTCTAGGGGTAGATCTCTGTTACAATCATTAGAATACCATGGTATTGTCGATCCGTCATCGTCATGAGGTAAATAGTCTACATCTTTGAGACTACAAAATAATTGTTTTGTCCCTTGGTTTAAGAAATGAAAGGCAAACTTTATGATGTGTATAAATAGAACATGACTTTTTTGGTTGTATGATTCAAAACGACACATTTTAAATGTGAGGGATACAATAAAATGTCTTCGAGATATACCTTCAATGTTCTCGTTGACCCACTTTAATGCCAGCTGCTGATCCAGTAAACCAAGATTTCCTGGAATTAACTCATCGTTTGTATACAAAATGGAAGAACTTCGAATTCAGTGAATAATTAAAACTGCAAAACGAACTGTTGCATACGAAGGTTGCGCTATAGCTTGCGAAGAGCTATAGCTGTACATGTCCGTGAATGAAAGAGATTCCTTGCAAGGTCCGAACGGGGGGAGGTGTAAGCAAACTTAACTAATAGTCCAGGCCGTTTCGTAGCTTTTTCGGGGTTTGCATTTTTTTTTTTTGCTATTTTTGGTAAAACTTTGATAAGATGTAGAGTAGACATCAGACAATCGGAAAAGTATGTGCTCCATTTTTCCCATGTGCAAGGGGGGTAGCCAGCCAATTCAAAATGGCCGCCATTTTGATCATTTTGGCTGATTTGGCTCAAGAAAGGCTCTGTTGTGCCAAGATTTGGGGTCTACAACTTTTTTAGGAGAAAAAGTGGTAAAATAAACACAGTCTCCCACAGTATGCTCAAAGTTTTCCCCCAAATATTGATCCGTTTTGTTGTAGTGACTTGTCGAATATGGCCCCTTTTTTGGCGTACAAACTCTAATACCTGCGAACAATGACAGAGATCATCCAATTTCGTTATATTCATAAGCCCAATATGATTTTACTCTCTCGACTCTTGATTGGTTTCAATATATGAATATTCATCTTGCACGAAAGGCTTCAGCTGCAACATTTACTTTTACACAGTAAGTCAATGGGACTTCATTGTGTGAGCTTGAAGCGGGCGAAATCACACACTAAAACCCCATTGACATTTGTCGTTCGAAACAGCATGATAATCAAGACTTACTTTAGTCGTTGAATATTTATAAGTCTGTTTGTTGTGATCGTATATATTAATAGTTAATAGCATACAGTTTTTACGCAGTTTGACGAGGAATTCTTGCGGAAGTTCGCGGACGTTGGTATCACGAGTGCAGCCAATATAGGTGTAGGAGTAATACACGTCTGTCGGGCGGGCAAGTCATACAAATACTTGTCTCGAAAAATTGAAATATCACCGAAGATGTTTTCTTTCTTTCTTCATTAGTGTCTTGGAGGAGGGTCTGGAGGTGGGGTCAATGTAAAAGCGTTGTTACCAGATGGTGTTTTTTTTTCATTTGGGGACAGGAGGTCACAATGTCTTTTGGACGTTGGAGAATCAAGGGGAATACCCATGAGCGTGGATCATGGGGGACGGAAGGGGAAACATCTCCAATAAGTCCCACATTCTTTCAAAAATGATGAAAACTAAAACTGTGATAACATACGTTACGGATTGACACTACATTTTAAAAGCTAAACTGCGCCCAAATACCACTGCCATGAAGACACCTTCTTACTTCCCTTTTTTCAAAGGAGACCCCTCGGCGA
The DNA here is from genome assembly GCA_029531755.1 of Holothuria leucospilota. Classification (NCBI taxonomy): domain Eukaryota; kingdom Metazoa; phylum Echinodermata; class Holothuroidea; order Aspidochirotida; family Holothuriidae; genus Holothuria; species Holothuria leucospilota. Next base: position 26,862,366 of record CM055972.1, on the reverse strand, counting down.
TAAATGATGAAGTCCCCTGACCTTTGGAGATGGATCCACGCCCTTGGGAATACCCCCTCCTCTCTGGTCGGTTACCACCCATGTTCGTGAATCTCATGCCCTCAGTAACAACGTATTGTCTCACGTGGTACGAAGGAGTTGTCAATGGAAACTCCTTGATGTAAAGCTCCGATGAGCGACATCTGTTTACCAGAAAAAAAAGACATTAATGCGTTGTACAAACACCATGCTGTTACTAAATACCGCACCCGGATAACCTATAATACCCTCGACGGTAACCTCAGTGAATGAATAACTACACACGTACGTGCCCTGCAACACGTAGGCCTACAATGCACTGATAACCTATGGCAAATGTCGCAGTAATGCATGTATACAGCCTTCATACGTAATACTCTGCTGTAATGGCACTCTGTCTACAATGCACTGATAACCTATGGCAAATGTCGCGGTAATGCATGTATACAGCCTTCATACGTAATACTCTGTTGTAATGGCATACTCTCTTCCAAAAAGATAGTTCGTGCATGGAAATTATGATTAATACCCGTTTTCCGGGTTGTTTCAACGTGAAAGTATTTCCATGGTAAAAACCTAGGCCTTCGGGACTTACGTTGGTAGCCCGGTTTTTTTTTTTTTTTCCAAGAAAAACCTTCTCGGGAAAATCATGTGCGTAAGCTTTTCATGCAATTAAATTTGTCTCTGCGAAAACTAGGTTTGTCTGCGATTAGGAGGACGAAGTCTCAGGCCTTCTGGCTCATACGTGACAAGCATAAGCGTAGGGAGCGGGGACTGGGGGGGGGGCTTTAGCCCCCAGTCAAAAATGTGGGGGCTGAAGTATGCTTCCGCCCCCCAAGATCCAAGGGCAAAAACCCCTTATTTGTCTCTTCTGTGAGAAATGTCAAAAATTTGAAGTAATTTTCCTTAAGGTTTGTCCAAAATGTTGCACCAAATTTCATCTGAGGACCCACAGATACCCAAAAATTTTCCAATTTTCCCTTAGACCCCTCGTCCAGGATGGCAATCCGAAACAAGGTTCAGCCCCCAGTCTCGAAAAGCTTCCTACGCCTATGTTGACAAGGACACTGCTCTAGCAATTGCATATTAAATATCCCTCACAGAAATACATCGATCACTGCAGCCTGAAAAAAGACAAAGGCATTATCACTTCTTTACTTGAACTTGAATGATTGAAAAGAAAAAAGGAAAAAGATGGAACTTGCGCTGTGTGTTGCGTTGGCCAGGTGATGACCTTTACAGTTGGCTTTTCCTCTCCCTTCCCGTTCTTAAATTGTCTGTAATTCATTTCTTTAAGACGGTGGGCGGAAAGTAACCTTTCAGCAGGCTATGCCAACCTTTGAGGCTTTGAGAGTAGCTGCACATAGTTTTACTACGTCGGTACTCTCTGTTTTAGTTTCCTGTGTCCCTGAAACTCTTTCGAGCGAAGAACTCACCTGTCGTTAGGAACCCAAGTGGTCCCAACCTATAGTTAAACGCCACAACGATTATGTTACTGTATGGAGCAAATGTCGAGAAATTCCCCAACGCCATTTAGCCGGCACCAATCACGAAACCTCCTCCGTGAATAGAGACGAAAACGTGGGCTTTCTCGGGCTGTGCAAGAAACAAATCACAAGAACAGACTTGATGACAGGTCCACATATATATATATATATATATATATATATATATATATATATATATATATATATATATATATATATATATATATATATATATATATATATATATATATAACAGCGCATCTAAGCACAGCCATTGTTAGACTGAGGTTAGGAAATGTGTCTTGCTGCTCTCGATAATAGCAAATCATCTCTTGAAAACAAAAGCACATAAAGCTCTTTTGTTTTGCCCATGCAGTACCAAGCCTGGTTAACATTCTTCATCCCGCATACTTCACAATCTAGCAAAACGGCAGTTTTTAACTCAGGTCCACAATGTCTACTTGTGTTTATAAAATTTACCAACCCAAAACAATTATTGATACTTTTTTGAGGTGGGATGTCTTGTGAGACCGTAAGGGTGATGTAAATTTCTTTGTACTCAACATGGAAAATCGGTGTGACTTAGTGTATGTATGTACTTATATCGGACGACCGACGATTTAATATAGAATAAGGAGAGATCTGAAGGTAAATCTCTTTGGCTTGATTGAAAACAGTTCAGCTGCAAACCTAAATACCAAAGGTTACCATTGACAGCCTAAACTTCCCAGGATGTAGACCCCATTCTCATAATACTAACAGATTGAGCTGAACCAGTAAAAGTATAAAAAGATGACCTTGCAACACCACCACTATGTCCACAGTGGTGCCACCAAGAAAACTTGCTTCCCGGTCATGATGGCCTCCCCTCCCCCATTTACCCCACATTCTGTTCCTTTAAAAAGGTAGACAGCTTACCGTAACAATGAACACGCACAACATTTTTCCCATCCCGGCCTTCTTTTTAAAGTTCTTTTATTTGTCCATGCAGTACTAAGCCTGATTAACACTCTCCATCCCGCACACTTTACAATTTAGCAAGATGATAGTTTTTAACTCAGGTATTCTCGTGTTTATAAAATTTACCAACCCAAAACAATTATTGATACGTGTTGGACACCATAGGGAGTCTGATTATGATTAGAAGGGACAACCGCTAATCATCTCTAAAGCGACCGGTCTCTCTACCACAGGATAGGGGGCGTAATTCAGTAAGAACTGCTGAACACCTCGCCCAAAATTTAAATGCATAAATTCAGTTTTCCGGAAAATGTACATATTTTGCACGAAAATAGCACTATTTTTTCCTAGTGGGACTGCATCCCCTCCTTTCCGGTGCTAGCCTATGTTGTCCACTATAGGATATGATTCATTGGCAAATTTCCCACTCCCACGGACAATTCCCGTCCACATAATTTTCCCCCTGGTGGGAATGGTCCGAGGGTGTCACACGGGTAGGTAGGAGGAAAATTTTCTTTGTTGCTGCCCAGGTAGTGAGAACGACTTAAAAGCAGAATGTATAGCAAGCCGGGCATAACTCTCCTATTGTTAGGGAAATTGTGCTTTTTAGTGACAATGGGCAAGTTGACTGTGTAACGTGAATTTGGGGAGTAGTTGCTTTTCATCTCGCAACAAGGGCGGACGGAGAGAGTGGACTGAACAACTCCTGGGTATGCCATTGAGGGCATGAATTTTTTTTTTTTTTTTGGTGAAATGTGTTACTGAGAACACGTAAATTACCATTTAGTTAGTGTCAACGAGGACACGTTTTATACCTTGAAACGTCATTGAGGGCGATTAAGAGTCAGAATACTTTCGACGCTGAGGTCGGAGAGCGATATTTTCTAGGAGTTGGCAGTCCGGGCGTAATGCCCCACCCATATTCATCGTGAAGTCCGTTAAGGGCAATTTTGTACGATTATTACATGTAAGTTGATCTTTTAATATTGTAAAATGAGACGTTGATAAACCCTATAGGCAGTGGCTAATTGAGGGAATTAAGGTAAAGTTCATTCATCTTTTGGAAATGATAGCAAGGGTTGCGTATTGGTTAATTGAGTGACATGCTACCTTTGAGTATTAAATGTTGTTATCGCGCTATTATTTTTATGTGAAATGTACTGAATACTTGTTCTTGTGATACTTGCTAGAAGTAAATGTTTATGGAAGTTTATCATGTTTTGGTGTGTTTGTGGAAGGTTTTGAAGTAGGAATAAGGGGCCAGGGTTGCAAAAGATCCCATAAACTGGGCTCGTCAAAAGAATTACAGTGTGAATCGAGTTTGTACAGGTTTCAGTCGAAAGGAAATTGGATAAGGGTTTTGTAGATTTTGGCAATTCGAAGACGCCCGGATATTAAGGGTGAAAAGAGAGGGCGCCATATTTAAAAGCAGTCACCAGAAGCATTCATTTGTTTGTACTGTGTTCTGGGGGAATTTAAAGCCTGGGATTAAAGCTATAGCCTATATCAATTTTGGAAAGGCCGACAAGTGTTATTAGCCAATTGTTTTACTACATTTTCCTAGTGTCCCCACCACCGTGCGGCCTTTGGGCCAGTCCTGACTGACGACGTCACTTGCAGCGTCATCCCCGCATCCTACCTGAACTACCCAGTGAAGAACAAATATCGGTACTATATATCTCATTAGCACAGAATACTCGAACATTGTAATCAACACCGGATCCACGCGACACTTGGAATAAACGGATATTCGCGAGCCTTTTATCTGGTCAATTGAGCGTGAGCAAGAAATCCAGGGAACGCGAGTCGCAAGTCCATTCACACCAAGCTGGGGTTTGAGTTATTTTGTTTTCGTTTAACTAGCCTATGTATGTCCTTATGTAATTATGTTACATATATATATATATATATATATATATATATATATATATATATATATATATATATATATATATATATATATATATATATATATTTAAATATATATATATATATATCTGTGTGGTTTTTTTTTTGTTTTGTTTGGGGAGTAAATAAAATATACCTAGAGTCTCGATACTTGGACTCTTACTTATATTCGTCTACGGTGTTTTCTTCGTCCACAACTTAAGAGCTGTTTCACTTTCGGTCTCGTCCATCTCACCCGTGACAGAGGGGCAGTGGCGTAGCCAGGATTTTTTAGCAAGGGGGCACAGGGGGTCACGAACCTTTCCTGGGAGGACACATTTTCTGAATTCTCTCCCTCTCTATAGGACTAATATATATAAAACTGTACATTCCAAAATTTTCCGTAGGGGGCACCTGGGGTGGCACGGCTTTGTCATGTGGGCACGTACCCTCATGCCCCCCCCCCCGCAGCTACGCCACTGCCTAGGGGAATTTTCCGCTTTTAGAATTTTCAAGGGGGATTGTATGAGTGAGAACTGTGAGGGGGGAGTTGTCCAGTCACGACAGCCTGTATGTGACTCAAGTCACTGCTATGAATCGCTTATTAAATATAATCAATGGTTTACCTTTGACTTTGGAACTATCACATCCAGGAAAAGACAATCTTCGGATAATTCTTCATTTGTAAATCGAAGACCATGTATCTCGGGATCTGCTTGCATGCAAGAACGACCAACTTTGACCGCTTCAAATGGACTCAGTATCCAATGGTTCTTTCGGGAGGGGAGGTTTAAACCTCCGGGGTCCGACGGGAGGTTCTGCGTAGGGTATTTCATAAAAGGATTCTATTTCGCTGTGAACTGGTAACAAATCGCTGTTGACTTCTTCGTTGACTCCTTTTAGCCAGGGTTGGGAAGTAACGAGTTACAAGTAACGCCGTTACTGTAACGAGTTACATTTTGTGTAACGGAACCCTGTAACGAGTTACATTTGCATTTCAGTAACGGAGCAAGTAACTAGTTACTTTTCTGTGTAAAAGTAACTGTAACGGCGTTACATTTGGGTCCCGTTACTTTCCCGTTACAAATAGTCAAAATGACCACAAATTGCATTTTCTTTGAGCTAATAACAGAATAACAGAAAATTTTCAAATTGATGACACTTTGGTAGTAAAATGTAAAATTATTTTCGATATAGGCTATTTATCATTCATCGCTATTATCGACGTCGCCCTCACCGACATCAAATTTTATTCACAATTAGAATCAGAAGTTGATATTAGATGCACACGCTGCAGGCTTACAGGCCGGGCCACTTGATTGTCTATTGAACCAGGGAGTTGTCAAATAGCAACTCCCTGATTGAAATAAGTTTAAAATTGATCTGTATGTCAAAATACTTATTAGACAGATCAATGCTTATTATCCATGAGACCGATTTGTGCGATTATTTGAAAAATACTGAACGGTCCTCTAAGGCTCAGCTGACTTTATGTATTCTAAGTAAAGTCAGCTGGGCCTTGGTTTACTCATATTGTCCTTTAGAGGACACAGTGGAGACAGTGTACCGTGAGAAACGGGTTGGCCCATGGGAGCTTACTTTGAAAGTTTAATCATTGCCTCTTGAGACGTTAGGGCTGGACCCGTGTTCACCCTATCCGAGTCGGAGCTAACTGCGATTCTAGATTCCCGAATCTTTCCGAGCATGGTACTACTCAGGATCCCCAAATTTCTGCCAGTTTTGATTCCAATGGCACCAATTCCGAGACCAGTCTTTTTGCCAATGTATATCATATCACACATACAGATGTTTTAATTCTATCGTACATGTCCACCATTAATTAACAAAGTCATCGTTTGTACTCACTTCCATAGCCTGGCCTCCTGAGTAATTTAGTTGATTGTATGTGACAATACCTTAGATCTGTACATTGTGCACAAATGGAACTTTAAACACTTTTAATGTAACTTTCATATTTGAGAACTCGGCTGGAATGAACTCCGAGTCCGAGTCCAGTTACATCACATTCCGTAAAAATTTCGATTCCGGAACCTTCTATCCCGGGCAAATTCCTAATCTAGAAAAACGCTCTTGAGACCGGCATTAAGCTAACCGAATCCGGACTCTTGCGTTGGAGCCCAGTAAATCTATACGGTGCCAAGCGTTGGTAAACACCGTGCATCCATTTATGCATCTAATTTAACATGTATGGTATCTTTATGTGATGAATCAAACGTATGAATTTAGGCTATATCATATTCTTTTCAATGTCCGTAACTCCTTACACTGGAATAATAGTACGGTTAATATAAAAAAACAGCAGAATATTGAAATGGTCAATGGCGTTAAAAGTATCCTAACAAAGCTAATTGGAAAGAGAAGTGTCCGACTTAAAGCTTTACCTATTGTAAAGGGAAAGTGAATTATGTGCACATGATCTGCATGTATAAACTGCATAGTATCACCATTTCTATGCACTGTTTTATATCGACACAATGTGAAACTTGAAATTTATGGGGAAATATCACTTAGCCCAACCTTAGCGGTGAGGTTTTAAAATTTTACTGCTAACAAATGTATTCATCCTCTTATTATACCATATTTATGCTCTTGAGGGGTGAAGACTTTACTGCTGAAACAACGCTCTTCCCCTTTCCGGCATAGCCGCTAACCTCTCTAAATTAGCCGACTGTGTGATGGGAGTATAAAGATTTCAACCCTCAAAGAAGTACTTTGGTAACTGGAAAAGTTTTGGTTATAACCATATTCCTCTAACAAATAGTTTGCGTAAGCTCCGACACAGTATCATGATTCGCTGCTTCATGTTGAGCATTAGGAGCCTCTGCGACAATGCCCATTGAAGATCAGCTAGCTTCATTGACTTTCTTTGGGGAACACCTAAGGATAACCGGCACAAATGAGGTGTCGGTCGTCTCATGTGCCCCCGTCTTACTATCTAATTATGCCCCCCCCCCCTCCATTTCAGGTACCGAGGTACCGTATATTCACCTTGAAGTAACGAGTTACTTTTGAAATGTAGCTAGTTACTTTTTAGTCAAAAGTAACTGTAACTAGTTACTTTTTCAACATTGTAACTAGTAACTGTAACGAGTTACAATTTTACGGAATTAACTGTAACTATAACGAGTTACTTTCAAAGCGTAACGGGAACAACCCTGCTTTTAGCACAGTACCATCTTTTAATGTCACAGTAGGCCTCGTTGCTACCGAAAAAGAAAACAGCAAGTGTAGCAATCGTGTGATCGTGTTGTAGTTTCTAAACAGCGCCACCAAACACTTTTCATCGCAGACTTAAGAATCTTTATCACGTCTTGAAGATGTTGTGAGACAAATTGCGAAGAATTATTTGATTGTCATTTCATTTTGAACTAGAGTTGGATCGGTGAGACATTTTAAACCCATTTCTGTGCATATTAATCAGTCTTATCCTTAAAGGAACCTGTGCGATGGTTTTATATGACAGTATTCTTGTTATGAAACTTGTTTACGTTATTACCTCAGGCTTAGGCTGTTGCCTATAGGAAGGCCTAAGTGTCACTGGGTCGGTTTCGACAATATTCAGTTTGGAGCGTATTTATAAATGCATGTTTATCCACTCTAGACAGAATGTTATTAACTTGCGATCATTCTAATAAGGTTTACAATTCGTTTGCAGGATATCAGCTTTACCATTCAATGATTTGGTGTGAGATAGGCATTTTAGCGTAACGTATTCTGTCTATGGTAGGTTCACAGGCGCCCCTTAACATTGTATAGTATACCATATACTAGGTAGTATATATAGACGGAAAGGTATGTCACAAATCTCCTAGCTCGAACAAACAACTTACGTTTCTGGCACAATTACTGCACTTTTCTCGCCAAATTTGTCTGTGTCGAGACTTTTGATCCTAAGGTACCTCAAGGCAGCTCTTTTTCCCGAATAATTTCACTTGGCATTGTCTGAAGGATGAAATTTCGATGGAGTAACAGTATGAGGATGGTAGCTGCTGATAGGAGAGCATTCAGCACTTCCACACTATACAATAAAATACTCCTAAAATATTCTCTAAAGTTCTCTTTACTTTCTAAATTTCTTCCAAAATTTGTTTAATTATGGTTCACTTTTTATTATTACAAATCTTGCAGATATATATTAGCATCAATATGAACAATTTTTGAACATTAAATTTTATAAAATTTGAAAACCTTTTGAAAAGTGGAAGGGCTAGCATTTTCTACAAGCACTTGTGACAGTTGAACTGTAACTGTTGTACAGTCTTCAACTGCCACAAATGCTCATAGTAAATGCAAGCCCTTCCACTTTTCAAAAGGTTTTCAAATTTTATGAATTTCTGTGTTCAAAAATGTTGCATAGTAATGCTAATATGTATCTGTAAGATTTGTAACAATCAAAGCAAAACATAAATGATAAATTTTGGAAGAAATTTAGAAAGTAAAGAGAACTTTAGAGAATATTTTAGGAGTATTTTATTATATAGTGTGGAAGTGCTGAATGCTCTCTATCAGCAGCTACCATCCTCATACTGTTACTCCATCGAAATTTCATCCTTCAGACAATGCCAAGTGAAATTATTCGGGAAAAAGAGCTGCCTTGAGGTACCTTAGGATCAAAAGTCTCGACACAGACAAATTTGGCGAGAAAAGTGCAGTAATTGTGCCAGAAACGTAAGTTGTTTGTTCGAGCTAGGAGATTTGTGACATACCTTTCCGTCTATATATACTACATAGTATATGGTATACTATACAATGTTAAGGGGCGCCTGTGGGTAGGTTAGGCATGTGCATATAGGCCACGGACTTCAATACATGGACAGAGGATTGCGCAATCAATACTGTCGCCACCGTTCGAACAAATTTAGGCTAACCAAGATGGCCGCCGGGTTGCCACCATTTGCCCAATTTGACGATGAATCTGCAACATTTCAGACAAAATATCAGTATGAATGGAAGAACAGTATCACAGTCCTTCATTCTATTTGATGAATTTGACCTGAGCTTGCATTCTTTCGAAAATATTACAAGTTTCTCAAGCAATTTGTCGATACGAAACACTTGAGCAAGTCCAAACTTTTACACACAAGACTATAGCAGGCAGCCATATTGGTAAGCCTACTCGTGCACGTACACGGTGGCGACAATTTACGCATAGGACGTTAGTGCAATATGCTCTGTCCATGTATATAAGAAGTCCGTGATATAGGCTCACATGTAGTAGTGGCGCGGTGCTTTGGGCGCCATGCGATGTGGATTTTCACCGATAGAGGGCGCTATGCCAGAACTACATTTATCCACAGGAATTTGTTATGAAGTATTGACTATGGAGTTTTCAATTGTTTTTCAGTAATTTTACGGCAAGGTTAAGAACAAGAAGTGAAGAAGAAAATAAAGATACACCAGCCAGTAAATATTTGTCCTCCATACAATTTTTAACTGTTGATACAGTTACAGCAAGAGAAGAAAGAGAAAAGAGAAAGAGAAAAAAAAACAAACAAGGTGAGGCCTCCTTCTGGGCGTTTTACTCCACTCAGACTACTGCGTACTGGTAAAACTGGAGTTTTGTTACAGTTTCCAGTCACATAATCAGTTTTTTGTTCTATTAATATATGATCACTGACTTATTAATGCATAAACAATTTTGATCAGATAATGTAAAAGGCAGGCTTGAGTGTTCAAATGGTACGGTACGTTTATGTGTGCTTAGGTGCGCATAAAACATTAACTAGTCTTATATAGCGGTTAAGATTGTGTAAGGGTTGCAACCCCGCTGTACAGAGGACCTCTTGCTCTAATATGGCAGCAATATTTCACATTTGAATTTGTCACACGTTATTATGAACAATACCGATATGGCTGTAACGCTCCTCAGCATGGGCGGCGATCATGGGAGCCCAGGGGGACATGTCACTAACTTTTTTTTGGGGGGGGGAACATAATATCAAATGTCACCCCGATATTTAGAGGTATGCAGAAAAATGCTGTTACACACATTTTCGATATAAATAATATTGATATTAGCTTGTTAATGACAGCTGGGGGACTATAGATAAGAAATATGTGATCTGTGTCCTCTAGAATGCACCAAATTGCTTTGCTTCCGAGGGTGATCCCAACAGGGTAAATATGGCGGTCCCCTGTAACCCTGGCCGGAGGCGCAAAGCGTTCACGCAAGGAGATGTCCTCCCCCCCCCCAATAATTTTTACAAATCGCCCCTGCTCCCCCATTCAGTTGTCATATTTTCTGTCTGAGTTTCTCTTTGAAAACGCCGCTGATTCATATGCATTGATAAATTTTATTAAATATGCACGTAAAGGAAACTCGTTTTGTTACCTGTAGTAAATATAGAATAGTGGCTTATACGTCTAACGATGATAATTGCTCACAGACAAATTGGGGGTGGAGTCTGATAGTGTACCTTTAGTGTCATTGGAAAATAAAACTGGATACACGATTCATTCTGATGACCACAATTGCGTGGATACGTCGAAGCAGGGAGTTGCGTACTACTTGGTAACTCCCTACTTGATGTTTTATGTGTTGGGGACAATGGCAGGCCCGTGGGAGTTGTGGCTTAGGGCATCGGCACCGCAAATTAGTAGGCACCGAAGATTACGTTTGTAGCCAGTGGTGACACCAGATGATTCGGGAACCACAGGGGATGATATCTAAAGCCCACCACAAATAGCTTAAAGAAATCGGATATACGTATGGGCATGTGCTCTAAGCCGGCAAAACTATTCCTTCCCTGGTGTCAATTTTCCCCTCCTCTTGCAATGCAGAGACTTGGAAAGTCTCCCCATGTGAACAGAACAAGGCTATGATCATGATGATGCTTTCTCAGCTCCGCAATCGCACGTGAAAAGTTCAGTACTTTACAAACGGTAGGGCGACCATGGGCTGTCATAAGGCCCCGGTTTGGTGCAGTATAATGTAGTTGAGATCCAAACGAAAAATCCCCGTAAAATCTGAGGCAATGGCAAAAAGGGGATACTAGCATGGAGCTATGAGCTAGCCTCCGATTGACACTGAAAGCACACCAAGCTCTTCGCAGTTCACAATTCAGTTCACAATTGTCGTATTTTTACTATGAACGAAATTTTCCATGAACAGCTTGCAACAGGATGAAATGTACAGTCACCAGGGACTGGAAAATAAATTTTTGAATAAATTTGTGGTTTCACTAAATTTATCTTCAACCTCACGTTACGAATGCTACTCAAGGTATTAGATTGCTACTAGAAAGCTCTTTATGTGGCCTCTAACTTTGACTGTACACCTAGATTTGGATAGAACAGTTCACTGGTATTTTTGTGCTAATACTATTTATAAGTAATGGAATGTCGATTGTAAGGATTGCAGGCCAAGCGCCCCGACATATTGCAAGAAAATTATTGACCATGGTAAACCTGCGTGCGGGCTCAGCTGGGGGAGTAGCCAGGATTTTACCGACATGGGCGCCAAAGTTCCCCGACGCTGGGCCTGCAACCCGATGCCCCGACGGATTGGAGGCGAGTGAAGGCGCGCATAAAAATTCTGTCCGGATTCTATTGAAAAAATGGAAAGGAAATTGAAAAAATTTGGGTCCATATTGAAGAATCTTCCCTCCATAAAAGCACAACGAAGAAATTCTACGGGTGAACTGTCGTCGTCGGGGATTATGACTTTATCGACTCATAAAGGTTCCCCGACAATACTAAAAATTTTTCCGAAGGGCGGCACCCTTCTCCGATGGGACATGCCCCTTCCCTCCGCTCCCCTTCTCCCCACACTTGGCTCCAACTCTGGACTCAGCACTGAGACACTTAATTTTTCCACAAAATATGTTTTCCACGATTGCGTAGAATATTCCAAAAGGTAGGTAGAAATGATAAAACCCTGCGTCGCGGCAATTTCGTGATTCTGCAAAATTACGCCTACACGGAAGAACAATATTTGTGGAACATTTAGCATTGACTAAAGCCAAAATATCTGAAACGGCGGGTGTTAAAGCAAAACAGAACTGAAGATGAAATCGCTTGTAACGCGAATTCATTTGTACCTTCGGGAAAAATGTAACAGAAAACAAAATACGTACATTATTAAACGCCTTTGGGATCATTTCATATTTTGGTCAATAATCGTAGAGGCATACCGGGGTCACTGTTCACTGTTCACAGGTAGTATAATTATATTTTCGATTGATTTGCCAAATGGGGGGTAACTGGTCCATTCGGGGGGTAGTACCCCGGCCTGGCTACGGGCTGTCCATTCGAAACCTTTCCTAGTGCAACAGAAACAGACGCAACATATACCCACAAAGAAGGAAAAAAACCAAGTAATCCCATAATTACAAAACAAATGAGAAGTTTTCGTAGGCCTCTATGCATACGATATGCATACGAGTGACGGTAATTTACACCCCCATGTATATATCTTCTGCACGGGAGAGTAATCGAACAATGCTTTACAGTATGCATTTAACAGGAGGGGTAACCAATGCTTTTTGAAGACATGGCTGAAGCAAAATCCAAAGCAATCACCAAGTCACCGACTAATAAGTCTCCAAAGCCCTCATAAGAACTTAAGGGCCCTAACATACATTTATTTTGCTTAAATACAAAAGCTCACTTGTTTTGTAATCTCGTCTGCCCATCTTCCGCGGCAGCCAAAGGGGGAACCGACTTCGAGGGCTTGGTAAGCCTTGTCCAGGCCTTGAGATGACGGAAGAAAGCCAGTGTCCCGGAGAAAATCTGACGTACCTCGAGCTGTCGAGCGGGATTCGAACCAAAGCATTGTGAACTTAATGCTTTGTTCATTGCGGACAGCGGTTTTTTAGGCTTCCAGCAAAAATGCCTTAAAAGGTTAAGTTCTGCTAATATAAGTCATTAAGTCATTAAGTCTCCAGCTATCTCGAAATATTCAAAACCACCTTTTCTGTACAGTTACTACAAAATATTAAAAACAGTAAGATAATCGGCCTTGAGTACGTCTATAGACTTCTATTTGTAATATACATATACCACGCCCTCTATTGTAAGTAACCGGCTACGAGCCCGAATAAGTACCAGACGTATACATTATGATGTAATTTTGTATTTCGGAATTAATTTGAGTATTTGCTACGTGTTACAATCATTGTATACCACATCTTGTAGCATTTTAGAATCATGTTTACTTAATTATGAACTTTGTAGTAAATAACCATTTTGCTTATATCTTCTACGTATTAACATGGCCTTTTAATAAATTACAGTTGTTTCGATATTCTGCATCTAACAAGATTTTGTACCTAGTAAGCTTTTCATAACATATTCCGTAATCTTATTAGTTTTTCTAAGTTAGTTTTTTTTTTCCTTTGGCGCATGTGCAAATATTTGGAACACCGAAAGTATGAAATTTTTCGTCGTTCTGTGAGATAAGATAACGTATCTTCTGATACTTTGTCGTCTCTCGAATAAAAATATTAATGTAAATTTATCAATGCTTCATGAAAATTTTGAAACTTTTTTCATAATTAGTAAGTCTGGAAATAAGCGTATGTGCCCTTAAGCACTTGCATGGTGTACTATTGTGTTTCTACTTTTTTAAGGTTACAGAAAATTCAAAACACCCCTCTACGAGGGTATCATATTACTACTTCAACACACACGTTAAACTTTAATTGATTTTGGTTCGTTTCAATAGTTTGTCCATGAGCGTACAGTGCGTTGAAGGGATCAAAAGGCTACCGAGAATGCAATCAGTGGAGTTGTAAATCTCATCTCTCCTATGTTCTTTACATAACTTGGGGCGCCAGAAATTCCCTAACATACTAAAAAGCAAATGATGACAATTAAGACCACTTTTAGGTCATTTAAACTTCCATCTCAAACTTTAACAACTAGAATATACTATTGAAAACATGTCTCATCATTCTCTACATATCATGTGGTTTTGCGATCTTCTCCAACATCCTGATTTGCAAACAACGGGAAAAAAAAATCAGTTTTAGCTCATTTAAACTTTAACCTTTTTGATTTTAGACGTATGACACAAACGATTAAACATGCAAAAGTTTTAATGGTCAGGTGCCTATCCACCAACTTTGAAATTGATCGAATATGATTTTAGGGGGCTTCGACGATAGACTTTTTCGCAAAGGTTTGGCAAAGTTGACCTTTTAACTACTTTTTGACCTTTGACGTCGCACCTTAGCAACCAAAAAGCACAGTTTAAAAATTTCGTTTTATCGACCACAACATAGCCTATCATGTGGTTTAATAATGGTAAAAAAATAACATTTTAGAAAACATGACCTTTGACCTATTACGTCATCAATTACGCCTGCACAGGTTTTCGTAGTTAGATACCTATCAAATTTGAACTACATCGAAGATACGGTTTTAGAAGGTGTTCGAGACACATTTTTGCTCACACACACACGCACCGACACACGCACACAGATACTCAAATTAATACTCAGAGACTTACGCACAGTTCACATTGCTAATGTTAGGTGAAGTAAGAAATCTCATCTCCCTATACGTTACATGTAGTAAGATGAGATAAAAATACGCTATTTTCTGAGCATATTATTTTAGAGATTTCAGTCGTCACACTTCCCTAACTTCTGTGACCTGACATGTACTTAAAAATACAACACTGTTGTCGTACTTAGGCCTGCAAAGCAATACACACCCGTATACAGTAAAGTAGGGTACAGCTGGTATGACCTTAAAAAAGAAACAGAAAAGCATGTTTTTACAATGAGGTTTATAAGAGGTGAACCAAAATCACATCCGCGATGTTTGAAATTATAAAATTCCGCATTTTTTTAATTTTTATGAATTATCCTTCATATCACGTGACTGCCTTTTGTCCCACTCAGACTATTGCATTACGATTAACGGTATGTGGACATGAAACCAAAGCAATTGTTTTATTCAGCAATGGTAGATTCAGACTACCTGATGAAAAATCTGTTAGAATTATTTGAATACCTTTTACCGTTCTGAAGATATACCTCTTGAAGGTATACCATTTCTGAGATTTCTCATTAGCAAAAGTTAGGGTGTCGGTGTTGTACAGGGTCTGCATTTCTTTTGCTTATCCGTTATAAATCTTCTGTTCATTAGCAACCAGCCAGCTTCTAGTTTGGTTTTTAATGTGAATATTTTCAAAGTAGAAAATGTCTACTTCCAAAATAAACACCTCAGGGCATACCACTATTACAACTATCCTTCAGATGAACTTTCTCAGGCAGGAATCTCATGGACGTGAACTTAAACAGTCCACAACTCCCTTTTCGTCGTTATGTGTTCTTAAGACGATACTAAATCTGCACTACAGAGCTTATTTCTATTTATCTTGCCTTCCAGATACTAGGAAATCAAATTTAACAGTGCTTTATTTGAACGTTCCTCAGAGAGAGAGCATACCCCTTGTCCAGCCCATTTTGAAGCTATATACATCGTCATTAAAAGCACTAGCTTGTTCCCGAATTGCCGAGTGGTCACGATGCATTACGATGCACAATTCCATACCAACGTTTCTTTTTGTATATGTACAATTACTAGTAGAGGAAAAGAATTCTTCAAAATTGAAACTTTTTGTAGGATTTAGTTAGAGATAAACTTTCTGAGATTTATACCCAAGTAAACTTAGACAAAAGGATCCTCAGACCCTCTACCCACCTTACCCCACCCACCCCCCTATCTTGACCACTTTACAGGTACATGATCATTATTAGCCTGCTGGTAATCGTATTCGGAAATAGCAATAGTCGCACTGCATGTTGTATAGCACCGGCAATGCAAGAAAATCATGTTTCCTTAGGTATTAATCTTGGTTGCCAGATACCCCGGAAATACAAATTCACAGTGCCTAATTCCAAACATTTTCCAGGACGATTCCCTCATCCACTCGTCGTAGAGTTATCGTCCGTAGTTCCGAACTTAGTCCTCACAATATTAGCCCCTTCTCCTCCCTTTTGTAAAATTATGAATTTGGCCCAATGTTGTTCCGTTGCCTTCAAACATGTAGAAGGTGTAGGAACTTTCGGCAAGCCTTGATGAGTGTGTTATCTCCGACGACAATAAGTCGCCAAACGATTAACTTGATTTTGTTCTTAGGAAGAGCAACTTCTTTTACAAAAACCCAAAACTTCTAATTTCTTTCAATTAAAACCCAGTAATTTCAAATTCTCAAAATCCTCAAAATTTCAGATTTTCTCACATAAAAATCCTTACATTTCAAATGGTCTTCAATTGTAAACCCGAATTTTTTAAATTTTCTTCAATAAAACCGCTATAATAAAATCTTTTTTGTCCCGTCTCCTTCATGTCTTGAAGTGCTAAGAAGCGTAGATGGTCTCTCCTAGGTCAGTAGACGGTCTCCCCTACAAGACATCCACAAGTTACAATATAAAAGGACTTGCAACGTACATATGTCCAAGAAAGGAACAACCAACCCAGGTACCTCCTACTTTTGAGCGGGACTCAAACTCAAGCGTTTGTGGAAAAAATGCCTAGTTGACACGGTTACATTCCTCGTCAGTCCCTGAACAAAATTCCCTTTAAGATGGAAGTAAAGTTCTATTAATGATATAGGTAGGTTAGTCACTAATTTCACAATTTTATCTTGTCGAAATTCTGAAAGCCACCTATTCTAAACAATTACTACAAGATGTTGAGATAAATGCGATAAACCACAGACTACTTGCCGTCTTGAGTAGGTCTATTTACTTTATTTACCTCTTTCTGCAGCGTACATAAATCATTTACAGACAAATTCTGAGTGGCATGTTTACCGGAGTGGCCAGGTGGAAATGCAACTGTCTCCATTTCCCTCTATTTATACATTATGTTCTATTTATATATAATGTTCTATTCATATATTATATTCCACATAATCCTTGTTAGGTATTAAAATTAACTAGCATTTCATTGTTTCAGTAGATTACAATTTTCCGATTTATTACATTACAATCTTAAAATAACTTTATCACATTTCAATATGGTATAATACAATCTTTTACAAAGATAACAATTGTTTAGACATGTATCAATTTACAAGTTTTTATATATCACACGCTTTCAGATGGCGATCTTTTCCCAATATTGTCACCCACTTCCCTCAAGTCGTTTTTCTGACTATGTATATAAATATGGAACACCATCCGATCGAGACATTTGCCTTCTACTGGGATACGTGGTCGTATTGTGAGATATTTTGTCGTCTCTTTAAATATCAGGACGTCTCTTCGGATACTTTTGGCTCAGACATGTTGCCAAGCTTTACAAAACATCGTCTCTCTCTGTCGTATAAAACAACAGCAAAAACTTGAAACTTTTTTTGTTTCGGTGTAACTCTTTCTCTCAAAGTGTCAGAAAGAATGTCGTCGTGCCACGTATTTTGCCTCCAAGCCTCGATTGTATTGCCGTCTCCAGTACTGATGGAAAGATGTACTATGAGAACACCCTCCTCTACAGAAAATTGGAACCTACACGACCGTCCTCCCAAGTGTCAATTTCTGTGTTCGTAACTACAACTTGACTTACGCCATGGAAGAATAATACAATATGAGTTTTATGATCGTGTTTGTTTTAATTTCTAGTTCTCATATTTTACGTTTCATGAACATGCTAGCATTGATAAATTTGATAAGTGTATACCCTTCATACATTTTGATAATATTTTTAGAGTATTCAAGCTGCTTCATCGATGAATCTTGGGTCTTCATTTACCTTGCTATATGCGCGTTAGCTCAATACTTGCTATAAAAGATTCTAAATAATGGCAGGGTATTCTTGGTAAAATTTTGGATCTAGCCCAATTTAGTGATGTAGATTTGTTAAAGTTCACCTCATTTCATCTATTTATGAGAAGCTGTTTGCCATATTCGGCCATTTATGTTCTTACTTTGCATTCGGAATTGCCATTCCTACAACAATAATATGGTTAATCAAATATCAAAAGTAGAAACGCCATTTCCGACGTTGCTGTCTCCCACTTCTCGGATCCTGCGGCAGAACAGAAATATAGCAGGGCCCCCATGACCGCAAAATGTTCAAAAGCCGACTTCATTTTTCCTCACATGTAGCTTTTTCTTGATGTTTATAAGAATTGACCAGCATAGACAAACAAAAAGACACTTGTACGGAATTTTAAACACTCAACCGTTAAGGGTGAAGAAATTTCTAGGAAATTAGGCGAATTTGTTTTGTGTGCTGGGCCTGTAGTCTGTTGTGATGCCTTTGAATTGTAAGTTACCTTAGGTCAAAGGCTTTTGTTCTTTGTCACATAAGTTAAGATAAACTTTCAAATCCCTGGCAAAGTTTTGTTGAAAGATGAATCGTCCAAATGCACGATTCCGGGATAAACCGGAACTTCCATAACCCTGTTAACTTCTTCCGAAAACTGATGCTAAATTGTTCCCCATATATATATATATATATATATATATATATATATATATATATATATATATATATATATATATATATATATATATTTATATAAATACTTCATGAAAAAGGTGACACTTTGGCATACTAAACGAGAACGCAAATGAATATGTTCATTCTGTAAGTTAATTGCACAATGATATTCTTTAATACCGCCAGTATTAATACTCATAATGTTAAAGGCGTGAAAAGCCAATCTCGGAACAATTGTTGTAAGGGAATGAATTACAGGTAGATGTTGGGCGTGTAGAACAATATATCATACAGGCAATAATATCCGCTTGTCTTAAAACCATACAGACAAAAATGCATTGGCGTCAACGACTTGATTGCACTGGATTTCAGCCTTTTTTCACCAAATATCGCTCCTAAAAGTTAAAGTACATGTCGGAGCTACTCTACATTTTAACAAATACCATACGTCAACACAATTTCAGATTTTGTCCTGTAGTCACATCACATACCTCCATAGCAGGTGTCGTACATGCACTCTTTTGACGTACATATACTCTAACACAGGCGAACAATGACAGAGATCATCCAGTTTCTCTACATTCATGAGCCCAATACCTCTCGACTGTTGATTGGTTTTGATATATGAATATTTATATTGCACGACGAAGCTTCATCTGAAAATTGTTCTGCTACCTACTCACTTTTACCTAGTAAGTCAATGGGAATTTACTATGTGAGCTTTAAGCGGGAGAAATCACACACTAAAACCTCATTGACGTTAGTCCTCTGAACAGCATGGTAATCAGACTTACTTTAATTCGATTTTTCGTTGAATATTTATAATTTGTGTTTGCTGTCACCCAATTCGCACATAGCCTCCAACTCTTATATCCTTAGAGGATAGGATATATCCTTAAAGAGTACAAACTCGTGTGTTGGTGTGATCGTATATATGAACAGTTAATAGCGAACAGCTTTTACGCAGTTTCAAAAAAATTCTTGCGAAAGTCCGCGGTCGTTGGTATTACAAGTAGAGCCAATATAGGAGTAATACACGTCGGTCAAGCTGACAATTACTTCACATGATCATTGATTTCCACAAAGAGCAGAGAGCTTCTTCGCACAATGCTATGTATTCACATGCTGAGCACGGAAACCGTGATCACGACGGCGGAGCTCCCAGGGTGGGACTTGTTCTATTCAGCCAGTCTAGAACGGGACCACTGTCGGGTGGTGTCAGTTAAGTCAAAGTTTGTCCCTTGGGGACGTTGTTACTCCTTCGGGGAGCAGAACTCCTTCGGGAGTATTGTTTGGTTTTCGCCCCTGGCTCTTCGCCAGAGAGTCAGGGGACTTTTGGAAAAAAAGCTGAGCACGGAAACCGTGGATATAACATACCAGTGAGGTGTTATGTTTATAACCAGGTTGACAGAGTTTTGTCTCCCGGAACCTCAGATTACCTTTTAGTTAGGAGCTACTCTTGTTATGGTATCTTCTGAAAGAGCTAAGCGTTTCAAATACACACGCACGTGCGCTCGCACACGACCTCAAAAGTATATAGGTTTTTCTTATCATCGAAACCAAAAATAATTCGTTTTACATATGGCAGCTTAGTTTAAAGAACTCGCTGAGCAAAACAATGGTTAAAGCTTTTGAAGCCTCCAGCTATGTCTTATCTTTTGTCCAAAAGTAATCACATGAAAGCATTTTAAACGTAACAGTGTGGCAGAATTCAATATAGAAACTATGATGTCCTAGGCCTCTTTGGGGTAAGAGAAAGGGAAGGCATTAGTTATGTATAAGTCTTCAATTTCAAAGGACAAGGCTAAACTTTCGGTGATGTATGTGATCCTAATTTCTTTAGACATCCTCCTTTATGTCCAAGTATGGATCCGAGGGAAAGCTGAGGGAGCTTTGACGGACTTACAAATGTGTAGGAACTGGGATGAATGAAGCTCTGATGGGCTGCCACTCAAATGACACTGGGTACACAAAAATTTTAAGTGCCTGAGCATGCGCACAAATGCCAAATATTAAAGAGTGGATAAACAAGTGTTCCCTTATATAGAAGAGAGGATCTCCAAAGTCTTCCCCAATAAAGTCAAAGCAAACTTCAATGAAGAGTATTGCAGTATTTATCCTTGATTACTTTAAGGTTCTTCTGTCTCTCCCTGACATGACTCCCCTTCACATTGACCTTCTTCTGTCCACTTTGACTTTGCGTCGTCAGTTGTCTTCAAGCTCGCCAATTCCTCTGTGAAGAAAGGTAAATGTTGACACAGATTTAATTCGAAAATAGTTCAATACATTTTAAGATTTTCTTTCCGTGTAAATTATAACCATAGAGTCATTGTCTCATAGGCAACTTATAATTGCAATGCCAAAGGGTACCAGAAAAATCAAAGTAACCTGCATATTTACATATCGCAAATTGCCAGTTCTTCGGCTAAATGATCAAGGAGAAGCGTAGGAAGTCTGGGTACCAAAATAAATCTTCACAATTTATGCTATCGCAACAACCTTGTATGGAACTCGAAAATTAAACAAACGCACCCACCCACAAATGTACATGCTATATAAGTATAGGATGTAATATTTTCAAACACTGCAGACAGACCGACTGAATGACGGACGGACGGATGGACGGACAGACGCACAAACACGACTTATTACTTGTGTAAGAAAAAAAAAGATTTCGTACTGAGGGCGTCGCTTAGTGGAGGGAAGACTTCCTCAATGAAAAAGCATTCCCTCTGTTTCATGTATCTGTTGCTCATGTTTGGTGTCAAATCCTTGAAGATTTCGTTCTCCTTGGTGAATTTAGGCCAGTCGGGAACAGACCAGATGTCGCCTTCTTCAGCAGTATTGGGATCCCTAAATTGAAAAGAGATTGAGAGATTTTCGCTCAGCACTAAGAAAACCTGCAATGATCTTTACGAAAAACAAACTCAAACTGGTTATCTACTATTAACTTCAATAATCGATTCAGTATTTCTCACTTGCTATACATTTACACTCTTTACTTAAACTTTCCTCTTTCTTGCATTCGCAACATGTGCATATTCCAAGAAGGGTGGAGCTCGAAAATTTTTCAGGGGGCGTAGCAGGGGAATTTTTCATTTCATGGGGGGCTTCAAATAAGAAAGGTATATGTTTTCATTCTATTGCTTCACAGTGGGTGGCTTAGGGTCCTGGACATGTGTGGGGCGCAGTGTACCACCAGATTCCCCTTTGACTACTAAACTTATTAATAATGACAAATAATGATTCATGACGGTGATTGAGTACATTCCTGTTACCGTTTACCGGAAAGGGCCTAATTTCAAGGGTTTTCTGAAATTCAATTAAAATGAGCCATTACATGTTAAGTATGAGACATTTTGTTTCTCGGATGAAACCTCATAAAATAAGATCCTTAATATAAAGCACTATCCTAAGTTACCTGCAAACTCACAAACCATGTATTGTTTAATCACGACCTAACAATAATTGTTTTCTAACTAAATTTTGTTAGTAAGAGAGAGTTTCATAATTTCAGTCACTTAACGAGGTTGTTCTCACCCAGTTTTCATGAAGTTTGTCCAGTACTGCATCGCCTTTCGAGACATCTGTTTTTCCTCATCCGTTGTCCTATCTAGAAATTTTTCCTGAAAAACGCCACCAGATACGTACTGCCCCTCATCGCCATGAGCAGCCCCTGCCCATTTTATATCCAGAAAGTTATTTGTGGGAATGAAGGTCATTGTATATCTGTAGACATTCTTCTCTTTGGACACCAACCTAGCATATTTGGACCCACTACACATAAAAAACCAATCACCCAAAAACTGCGAAGCTTCATGAAAGAAGTCATCTCGCTTTTCGTCGACTAAATCTTTTGGATCGACGGTATACAATGTTTTTATTGATTCAACTACAATTGGATCAGGTATTTCACGTATAAAAGTGCCGAGAACTGAGGGAAGAAAAGTGGAATTTATTACTGGTGTAACTTCCTTGTCCGAAAAGAAGAGAAAAAGAAAAAGTGTTCCTTCGTCGCCATTTGAACCAACGATGTAGTTTTCTCCATTCAAATCTCCCTCATCAATCATACTCAAAGCATCCTTTGGCATAAATACACCATCGACGTTTGGACCAGGCTGAGGAAATAGCGGATTCCCTATCTCCTGGCCCACCTAAAATGAAAAAAAAACAAACACAATATACAAATTCTTCAAACCATTGACTGGCATTATGCAGGGGGACATACACCTGTACTTTAGAGAGAAAAATTTCAGTACATATCATCCAAACCCCGTAACCAATGGCAAGCTCAATTCCTACCTCATTGCCCTATATCTCACTGAAGATGGATACTTTCGGCAGGAAATCCCTCCAGGAGTTTCTCAAGATCACAGATTAAAAAGTCAAGTGGACAAGTTGCCTTAGATCCTTTTGTTATTCTTTATAATTTAATACCTTGTTTGTCATTGAAATTTGATGATGTTGGAATGTTTAGATGTTTTCAGGTGTTGTTCTAGTGTAAACAGTTCTATGACCATGATATAGCAAACAAAGATTAAAAAACGTGTAATCAGTTTGCCCAGGTGAAAACACAGATTTTCCACCATGCACTGTGCAAGGTTAAAAATAGCATTTCTTCAAAAGTTACTATCTTCCAAATGAAAGGTGTTGTTGAGATGCAATGTTTAATGTCTATTGCAAAAAAAAAAATCTCCAATTTTTAAAAACATCAAATTTGGTCACCAGAGCATGCTTTTAAATAAGTATTACCAATGTTAAGTGTTACCAATCCTGTGCTGAATACTTCTATCACACGTTTCTCAAAGTTGTAAGGAGACAAAGACAAGAACAGACCACACCCATGTAACACTTTTGTCAGTGTAACATAATATTTTATCATGCATTGTTACAGAAACACAACATTGGCTGACTGAAGGGTATCCAAGAAGGAAAGTTTACTTGTAACCTGGACATTGCGTAATAACTTGAAAATTATGTTAATACGACACAAAATGGCAGGCAAGTTCGGTTTTACTTTGAGGCCTGTTCATATTTCCAAATTTTCAGGCGCTATAAAGCTATAAGAATCACATATGGCCACTCCTTGCTCTTCCCGGCCAGTCACGGACATAGCTCAGAGTTGGAGAGCGTTCAGCTTTCATAGCTTTACAGCGCTATAATGAAGTATGAATTGGTCTTAAGTTTGTAAGAGTATTTGTACCCTTGTTTAGTTCAAGAGAGAAAATGTAAGGTATTGATTATCGTTTGATGTGAACCGCGATTCTTTGCAAATGAATATTGAAGGGAGAATCGCATGACAGATTGATAGTCTAAGGATCTGGCGACTGTAAGAATTAGGTTCATGTTTGGCCGGCATAGTGTACCATCATGGGACACAGCTACTTCGAAGCGTAGAATCCGAAGTGACGTTTGGTTTTCCGTCCTACTGCTTCGAGCTGAGGGAACTTCTTGAAAAAGTAGGTTATTTAGGGTTTACAGAGAAGTACTGTTTATCAGAATGGAAAAGTGGGACTGTCGTTCTGAGTGTGGAGGACCTGTGACCAGTGGGGTAGCTACGGAGGGCATGAGGGGGCACGTGGCCCCCACGACAAAGCCGTGTTACCCCAAGTGCCCCCTCGTGGAAACTTTTTAAATGTACAGTTTTATATATATATATATATATATATATATATATATATATAAATATAAGTCCTATAGAGAGGGAGAAAATTCAGAAATTGTGCCTTCAGGAAAGGTTTGTGACCCCCAGTGTCCCTGCTCAACAAATTCTGGCAACGCCACTGCCTGTGACTGTAAATCGGAACTTTGTGCTCGCTTGCTTGTGCTTGTGTGGCCTACCTGTAGAGCTTTGGGCTCGCCATTTTGTACCTATGCAGCTGTGTGCCGTTTATTTCTGCCTTCATGGCTATCAACTGTAGAGCAGTGGGAATGATATTTCTTGCCTATGTCACAATGGCTTAATCTCCGGAACTGTGTGTTCAAGATAACGTGATTTACTGAGGGTAAACTAAAAAGGTACACATATTAATTATTCCAAACTTTTGTTCGTATATTTTTGGAAACCTAATACTGCAGAAAGGTGATTCCTTATTGGATTAAAGACAGGGCTTGACAAGAATTAAGAATAATTAAATTGTCTATTATTATTTACTCCGATGGTATATCACTTACGAATTTAATGCATAGCATTATGGTTTACGTCAACCAGGGAGTTGCAACTCCCTGCGTCAACTGAGGAGTATTAGGTTACATTGAGGCAAGAACTGTTATTTTTCTGAGTAAAGATAATGAACTGCACCCTAGTTATTTTCAAGGGTGCTTGGTTAGGTGCGTTTTCTCGGTTATGTTGGTGTGAGCCTTTAGCTACCCCCACCCCAGACGGCAATCGACACGTGCCGATTGAGAAGACTTACAAAGCAGTTTAAAATTACAATAATGATACGAGGACGAAGGAAATACATGAAACATCAAAAGGTTACTTAAAGAGATGCTAAGACATTGCAATTTCTGGCTTTTTGTTTGTTTTCTTTTTGTACAAATATATAAGAACATAGGCGTGAAAGCTGTTCTCAACTGGAGGTTGCACGTTGTCTCGGACCGCCGTCCTAGAGGAGGGGTCTAAAGGAGCCCCTTTGGGAGATTTTTGAATAATGAAGTGTCTTTAGACGCAATTAGGGGCGACATATTGGGCGAAGTTTGAGGAAAATCACTGCAAAGTTTTGATATTTTACAGAGGGAACAAATAAGGGTTTTCGTCCTTGAATTGAAAGGGTCGGAAGCACACTCACGCAGTACCACAATCTTGACTAGGGGTTTGGCCCTCCAGTCCCCTCCCCAGCCTCCTATGTAGGCTATATGAAATGCACAGAAGTGAGTGGTGAATTTAAGAACAATTTCTTTCTTAATTGAAAGCCAAGTTGTCATTTGTTTTCTCCTGTGCGAGGGATTCCTGTCCAGTGGATCGTAGTTTCTCCTTGCATACCTGTCCTTTGACCATCGCCCTGTGACATTTAATCAGCTTTTCTGTGTTTTATTTGCCAGGACCCAGAACTGCACAAAGCCTTTGTTGCAACACAGGTACCCGCTTTTATGTATAGGTAAATGATTACTTTGTTAAATAATATTGCATTCTCTCTTCCGGTACCATTATCATACTCTTTTTCTAAAAGTAGGGTAAACCAGTACCAGTATGTAAGCGTAAAAACCTTCAGTCCAAAAATTTGTATACGAATCATTTCAAACCGTAGCTGAAGTTGCGAGCATTTGAGACTTGTCAATTCATCATACACTTGCAACTCAGAAACTTTGAACAAACAATATAAGCTTACCAACACAATGTTCTCATTTAAGGTATCTGCAGGCGCTTCTATTAGACAATCTAACAGTTTGGAATCATCTTCAATATCCTCAGGATTGCATCCAATTAACTTGGCGAGGGTCCTTACTTCTAGCCTAGCTTCCTCCCCTTGACGATTTGTTATCCAATTGTCCAATGGAGTTCCGCTCTGTGACACAAATATTTTCAGATCATTACACAAAGAGGGGCCAAACTAGACTTATGTACGCTTACAATGTTTTTACAATGTTTTTAAATTGTTTTCTAAGACCTTTGCATGAAGTTGCTAACATTCTGCTATCTGGTTTCTCTCTGCAAATCCTTCTGACTAGTGTTCACACATCGCACTGACGCTCATTCAATATATATATATATATATATATATATATATATATATATATATATATATATATATATATATATATATATATATATATATATATATATGGTCGAAAGTTGTACAAAATGTTTCGATCATGAAATTTAAATCAGTCCCAAGTACTGGCGCAGCCTTTATGAACAAGGAAGTGAGCATGAAAACTTCATCAGAGAGGAAACCAAGCCATGAGCGGGACTTGAACCTAGCGCCTGTCGTAAGCAAGACGACCGCCCTAACCACTTAGCTATCAAGGCTGTGTAGTCTCAAGTGGGGCAACTTGGCACAAATACCGGCCCATCTTAATTTCCTCTCCTGTTACCATAATATATATATATATATATATATGGCCTAAGGTTTTTTTTTAGTATTTACATATATATATATATATATATATACAATCTTAAAGATTATACCGGGGGGGGGGTTCGTGCATACTGTAAGTAGTCATGAAAGAAAGAGCTATATTTAGACCAGTATTTAGAGATGAAGGAAAGTCCTTATTTCGCGTTTGCTTCTCTCTTGGGCTGTGAAAAAGTTATCAAACAAAATGTAACATTTTGGGTAAGGTAAGCAGTGACTTGTTTGCCGTACTCTGCATTGGCAACTGAAAAAAAGCTTTTGACAGCTCGAGAGTTTTGTATTTCCATTTTCAATAAACTACTTGGCATTCATTCTTTCCTCCTATTTATTTTATATACATATATATATATATATACATATATACACTATATGAGATATAACATAAATATGTATGCATATATAATAAAAAATGAAAATGTATAGCAAACCCTCGTGGTTAAGTACTGAAGAAGAGCTTGCATTGCTCGAAAGCTTTGAAACACCTTTTTATGGCTTTATATATATATATATATATATAGTGTGTGTGTGTGTTAATGACATGTGAATAAATATATACATATATATATATATATATATTACATATAAATTATTTTTAATGTACGTCCTCCCTACAAGTATCTTAACATATAAATATACTTATAGATATATTAATTTTATTTGAAAAATTTTAATATACAACCTTCCAACTCATTCTGATCCTTAAGAAAGTTACTAAAACTATGCATTTTCGTATATGAGAAGGATTGCTTTTCAATCCAAACCAGTTTCGACCTGTACTGAAACAAGTGAGGGACATGGGACAACAGACCCGTCAGGTAGAAGCCTCATCAGTTAAACCTACACGACGTTATGCAACGTCGTGCAGGTATCGCTTTGGGGTGTCCTATTTGTCTTGTCTTCTGCAAAATACAAAGGAATTAATTGTACCTGCATAACCGCATTTCGAAACAGGCCTTTACTTCCAGGTGAAAGAGTGTGGAATCCTACACTAGCGCTTCCCGCACTCACGCCCCCTATTGTGACTTTGTTGGGGTCTCCACCGAATGCTGTAGGAACAATCAAATTTATGATAAACTCAAAAGTATACAGAAGATGCAAAATACAATGAATGGTCAGGTATGGAAACGACTGCAGACCATGGCATGGATGGCATATATAAGCAGACCAGTTAACAATTCACAGTATAAGCGACGCTACTCTGAGTTTCGTGGATAAACCACTCGTCAGGCCATTCAAAACAAGACTGACAACGGAGCGAACATAGCTATGGCACTTAAAGGACATTAATATTAATTCCTTCTACTAGGAAATTTTTGAAAAAGGCAAGTTATAACGTTGCTACAAAAAGGTGTAATTTGTGCTTGTGGTAAAAGTATTTATAATCTGCAAGTGTCACTTAGCTTCTCTAAATTTCCGGTCTGAATTAGTTTCCACCTGTAGGTATTCTTAAAAATTCTCTCTGACCAAGTTTACAAGTAGGGTTCGTACCCTTAAGGTGTGTAAATTTATTTGTTCTTTAAATGCAGATTGTTTGCTCCGTTGTCAGTCGTGTTTTGAATCGCTTGACGAGTGGTTTATGTACGAAACTCAGAGTAGCGACGAATATACCATCAGTTGTTCACTGGTCTGCTTTGTCCTTGTAGTAATGCTCAACGGTATGTTTGGAGGCACCCGATAGCAATTTTATTAATAAGTGTATGTATGTATGTATGTACATGATATACTGTCCGGATTGGGTGATCTATGTTTGTAATATCTTTGTAGGATTTAGGGTTCCTACATAGTTTATCGTATAAAAGGACCTGAGTAGGAACCATATGATAGCGCCCTCTGTCGGTAAGACGAAAACGCCGGGCAGCCCCATTCACAGTGTATCCGTCGCTACTCTGAGTTTCGTGGATAAGCCACTCGTCAGGCCATTCAAAACACGACTGACAATGGAGCGAACATACGTATGGCACGTAAAGGACATAAATATTAATTCCTTATACTATTACTTGGAAATTTTGGAAAAAAGGCAATTGTTTATAACGTTGCTACAAAAAGGTGTAATTTGTGCTTGTGGGAAAAGTTGTAATCTGCAAGTCTCACTTAGCTTCTCTAAATTCCCGGTCTGAATTAGTTTCCACCTGTAGGCATTCTTAAAAATTCTCTCTGACCAAGTTTAAAAGTAGGGTTCGTACCCTTAAGGTGTGTAAATTTATTTGTTCTTTAAATGCAGATTGTTTGCTCCGTTGTCAGTCGTGTTTTGAATCGCTTGACAAGTGGTTTATGTACGAAACTCAGAGTAGCGACGAATATACCATCAGTTGTTCACTGGTCTGCTTTGTCCTTGTAGTAATGCTCAGCGGTATGTTTGGAGGCACCCGATAGCAATTTTATTAATAAGTGTATGTATGTATGTATGTGTGCCCCCCCCCCCTCCCTGGTGGTTACTTGTTGTATAGGTTTAGCTTACTTTTTTCCTTTTCCACGTAGGCATGCTTATTGCATTCTAAGAATTACCGCTTGTACTATGATGTCATTGTTATATTACTGTGGATACAAATGCAATAAATGGTTCAAATATGTATGTATGTATGTATGTATGTATGTATGTATGTATGTATGTATGTATGTATGTATGTATGTATGTATGTGTGTATCTATCTATGTATGTATGTATATATGTATGTATGTATGTATTGTTACAAGACGACCCGTCATCAACACCAGATTGAATCCGTCGACGAGCGAATGGAAAGTTCCAGAGAATTCAACTTCAACGCAGCCTTTCTAGAATTGTCTAGAAGTGAGAACTGTTTACGTAATGTGCCAATTATAGCAGCGGCCTGGCGACACTTCTAAGAAACAGTACCATTGTTTACTACCGTGCATGCAAGGAACGTTCTCGTAATTGCTCGACTGTGTGCACTAGAAGTTTTTGTTAAATTCTGGAGAGTTCTCGATTAAAAGCCTAGCGTATAAAAGGCAGTTCAACAACTGTTATAAGAGAGAGATATCATAATACTTCATTGAGACCAGACTCTGTCATACTGCTGTGTATCATTATCCATTTGTTGAGAAGTTACTCTCTGACCGAATCACCTGAAGCCAGCCACTGACACTGCACACTTGTGATAAATTGCCTTACGCCGTTTCTACACTGTGTATTGAGATCGTTAACGTTATCATCCATCATCGCCTAGCCTTGTCATTATTAGCTCGTGGAACCAACGCTACAGCACGCTGCAGGTCTACTACTGTACCATCGTCGACGTGCATGCACTACCAACCCTTGGACCAGACGAGAATAATATTAAGTAAAGGATTGTGAGTAAGTCTAATTAATTATTGTAAATTTAAGTAAGATAAAGAGATCGTAAATAATAGTTAAGTTGTTGAATTTTATTCTCGTTCTTCTGTGATCTTTCGCTGTTATTCGTTTGACTTGCGACCACAAGCCGTAACAGTATGTATGTATGTATGTATGTATGTATGTATGTATGTATGTATGTATGTATGTATGTATGTATGTATGTATGTATGTATGTATGTATGTATGTATGTATGTATGTATGTATGTATGTATAGATGGATGGATGGATGGATGGATGGATGGATGGATGGATGGATGGATGGATGGATGGATGGATGGATGGATAGAAATATATATATATATATATATATATATATATATTTATAAGGTCAAAGTACTGCGTAGCACTTACTTTAAGTTAAGTGGTTACCACAGGTGAAAACAATGCTGGAAATGCTGAGTCATAACAGTTCAAGTCTAACGTTCAGACCATGTGGGGACAGGGTTCTGAGTTTCATGATTAGACGGTTTTCGGCAGCTAGGTTCCGATCTTGACCTCCAGTAATCACTTAAAACTGTCTGTTTTCCTACCCGGTTTAACCGTGCCCAATTTTATTGTGTATTTTTAAATTGTTTGGCCGTGTCAACAATCAGTGACTTTTGCCACCTGATGAAGGGTTTAGACCCGAAACGTCGTGAAATTTTCCACAAACTTTTAGCACTTTCTACAACCTTTATCGACCTACATACTACTTTAGTGCTCCGCAGCATTTCGACCCTATATATATATATATATATATATATATATATATATATATTAAAGTTTATGGTGTAATGGTGTATCACACAGCTGAAATTCTGACTTTAAAAGAAACAAATTTCTGAAGCACACGATCTTAAGGGAAGGAGAAGAAAAAATGTATATTCATTAATGTTGTAATTTCATTTTGGCAGACATTTCTTCCCTTCACTAAGTATGTCAGCAATTGATCCTTTAACCATCCACTTCATCTTATTGTTATGATAGTTTGCTCTGTGTGGCCTGTTATGTGATAACTGCATGGGCAAGTGAGTGCTAGTACAAGTTTGTAACATATGGTACACAAGAACAAGAAATGATGTTTTTCACTTTGATCCACGGCTACTCTCAGTAAGTCAATCCAGTGCTAGAAACTTCTTAAGGTACCTTCAATGTTCACGTTGACCCATTTTAAGGCAAGCTGCTGGTCTAGTAGACCGAAATTCCCCGGAATTAGCTCATCGTCTGTAAATAAAAAATAATACACATTGATAATCAATTTACAAGGTTTCTTCATAGAAAATGTGCTAGGAAAATCGTTACCGCCAAACTGCTACTACGGATGCGTTTCTATTTTTTTTTTCAACTTTCTTGAAAAGGACAGGATGATTTCAAACGTATCTGGACTACTGTTGAAGGAGGGACTCAACACCTTGCCTGCGCCATGTAGGCTTTTTATCCGACAAACTGCCCAAAGATATGAGCACGTGTTCCACCCAAGTAAAGGTTGCAGCTAATCCTCCTCCCTTCCTCATGGGCCTGTGAAGTTGGTTCAAACAGTTAGTCGGATTGATTTGCTACTCTACTTGCGTTTAGGTCACCATTGTCACGGCATGCTTGTCAGTTTAGGACATGGATGTGCCCGATGCACAGTCTAATGAGGACAAGGAATTCCTTCAGGTACGTTCCATTCAGATTGCTGGAAAGATACTTTGATAACTGAATATTTCCTCTATCACATACACTCTTAGTTATATCATGTCTAGTTAATTTCGGACAGGAAAGTCATAGGTCTGCCCAAAACTGATCTCGCTCTTTCTGAAATTTCGGCTTCGTTGTCTCCCAAAAGTTGGTTTGGTTCCCGCACAGTTCACCGTGTTTTTCCGTAATATTCCTTTTATCTTTTTATTCATGTAATTGTTTGTTTTATCACAAACTGTGACATGGTAAAATGGATCCCTCAACCTTCTAGGGAAAACTCATCTTGGTTTCTCAGACTGTAGTTTGGATTCCCGTCTTGATTTGACCTTTTCTCTGTCATTAACATCCCTGGCTGTGCTGACTTGTACGATAAAAACGAACTAAGAGGTATTTTATTCCAAAATCCCCTCGACTCTCTGGCGAAGAATCAAGTGGCGAAACCAGGAGCTAACTCCCCAAAAGACAACAAACTTAACTGACGAACCCATGAGAAGTTGAAGCACAAGCACGAGTTGAATCATCATTTCACGCACGATTGCACTTTTAAGTGATGACTCACCACATCTGCTGCTGCAAAAGAGTAGAAACAGGCTGTTCTCTTTCACAAGCTGTACTCCCCAAGATTGCTTAGAGAAGGACCTATGACGTAATTGTCTGTTAACGTGTTCCATGAGCGTACGTATGGATTAGCACAATAGGACTTTTGTTTTATCAGACCTAACAAAAATAGGAGCAGCTGTGGTCAGTTCAACTGCGGAGGGAGGATGAGCAATGAATTGAAAGGGAATTCGTGGTCATTCAAGTAAGATTAATTAGATCCAAATGCAAAAGGTGACAGAAGTTCTCACAGAGAATCCGAATTCGCAACAAAATCCGAATTTGCAACGATCAGAACTTTATGTGGTCTGAATTTGGCATGCTCTCTACCCTCAGACCTCTACATCACGTATAACAAGGGTTTGTCATGTGTGGTCCAGTTCTTGACAAAAAAAAAAACCAAGAGGTTAGTACCGACTTACAATTGTTGCTAGCTCATTCTTTTCTATCCAGGGCTTTGGCCAATGACAAAAGCAACTCCGTGGTTTATCTCAATGCCTCAAGCCACGCCTTTTCTTATCTCCCTACATGTAATCCATAGGAAAATATTCGAGATACTGCACTTCACCTTACATTTGAAATGTGAAGCTGTGTGTATGTGTGTGTGAGAGAGTGTGTGTGAAAGTGAGAGTCCCGGAGAAAAAAGGTTACACAAACTCCTCCTTAACCGAAGTCTGCTCAACTTCAAACTTAGTGGATTGATATCTGACCATCAAAACTTGTTCATGCGTAACTGATGACGTCTTAGTTTTAAAGTCAGAGGGCAAAGCCTCAAATATTCGCTTGAAGGTATGTTGGAAAAAGTTCTTAAACGAAATGATACGTTACGACCGATGAGTCAGATTTTAAAATAGTTTTTCGGTTGCTATGGGTGGAGTTCAACTGTCAAAAGATAGGTCGAAGGTCAAATTTATTTTGCGAAGAACTTTTCCCAAGCCGTAGGTCTGAGCAAATTCAAACTTCGTAGGTAGGTACCTGATCATGTTAAATTGAGCATGCACATGCATTATTGATGACATAGGTCAAAAGTCAGGGGTCAAAGGTCAAATAGCTAAACTTCGTTTTAAGCCACTATTTCCACATCAGTATGTTCTAAATGGTCACTAAACCTCACGATATGAAGAGAACAATGAGACAAATTTTAATGTTCCTGATGTAAGCAGGGGAACTCCGTAATAAACTAGGCCAGATTACCATACTTCGGACTCTGAATAAGTGTGCATGTGTATCCCAGCTCAAGAATGCATAAGCCTGCGTCGTTTACTTTGTTTTCAACCGATCAAGTTGTTAAAGCCAGGGTCACTCTATAACGATTTCGGATCGGATTCTAGTCCGATTTAAAATGGTCTCGGTAAATTTCTCTAAAAGTCAGCTGAGGAATCTCGAATTCGGGTTTTAAACACGAAGAGCGAGTGTCCTGAATGCTGTTCTCAAGGTGAAAATGTTGCCGACATGCATTAACGTGACGTCACGCCGAATAACAGCATTTAACAGGACATGAGTCAAAAATCGGATAGCTTTCTGATAAACGTCTCTTTTCTAAACGTTCGAGGAGGAAACATTCGACCCCGATCAACTTGATCGGAGAGTCATCCGGTCCAATATCTTTGTAGCTTTCCCGCACTTTACCGAAACCACGATTGAAAATCGGATTTGAATTCGATCCGATATCGTTGGAGTGTGACCCCAGCTTTAAGCAAGTTACCGCTACCTGGACAAAAACTACAAAACTTCGTTATTCTGACTAATTAGAATTGGCCACTAACTTTCATTCCCGCCTCAATCAAACTCCCCGCCGGGGGAACAGTACATCGCTAAAAGTTTCGTGCACTAAATTAGTCCGTCAGGGCAGGCTCGATATCGTTCAGTTTAGCTGCACCTATTTAGTACCAAGGTTTTGACCCAAATTCTAATGTATATGAGTACTTTCTTCACAATTCGCGATGTTTGATGATTCGGGAAGTGTTAAGTTGAGAATGAACAGCAGATTTGCGACGAACTAATTTATTACTCTGGCGGCAAACTTTGTCGGAGGTATCTTCCTTTGCTCCACGATATTCACCAAATGAACCAATCAAAGCCCTTCTTTGTAACAGGTGACATGTCACCTGATACAGGGACGTCATCACAACGAGCGTAAACTTGCCAACGTGTGCACTTGGTTTGTGTGGTGTTGTTTGTAGTGTGCACTGTTTATATGGCAATTTACTGTACAGCTGTGCATGCTGTAGTATACATGTCACATCTTTGCATTGCATCGTAGCAACTAGGAACAGCGATTGAATGAGTACTCATCTTTTAAATTCGCAAAGTCAAGTAAATGTTGACAAAATTGACGGAGATACGATGGCAATGTCGTCTGAGCTGTGTCAAGATTTGGAAAGAGTCATACGATGGCCGAAGGTAGCACAATATCAGAAGTAGGAATGTAAATCTTCAAAGTTCATCGAAGCAGCCTATCACCACGGGAAATTTTCTCTAACGTAACCAGCGGCGTAGCTATGGGGGGGGGCCTGGGGGGCTAGGCCCCCCAGATATTCGTCAGGCCCCCCAGATTTTTGTGTCCTAATAAAATGTGTAAGAATTAAGAAAAAATAAATGTTTGAACGGAAATAAACTTTGAAGTATTTCCTTCAAAAAATAAATAAAGATGTGTAAACTTTAAAATGCCTACTTTTACTAAATTAGGTATATAATCTGCACTGTCGTTTAATTCTCATATAATTCACTTGGACGATGAAACGAATGTCTCGACGACTACTTCGGATGTGGCATTTTCAGGTTTAGACCCTTTCTGTCTTTCGGATGGCTGGTTGATTTACTAAAAACATGGCAACCATACACTGAAGACCATTCTTACACGACCATTCCTAAACTGTATCATACACAAAATATGTCGTACGGTAAGGTACTGCGTTCCAATAATTCTTCTATCCTTAACAAGTATGTCGTGTCTCTCTCCTTGCCCATGACAAGTGCACTGTAGCTCCCTGGAAGAACTATTGTTTTCGATAAGTCCTTTTTTTTAGTTGTTCGCACTGGCGTCACGGTCCGGACGGATTTGTAAAATTGCCAACAAGGTCCGGATTTCATGTGTTTCCCACATGATTCCTACTTCTGCTTTGCGGGTTAAATAGTTTGAAAGATTTACCGGTGGTATTAAAGGTCTGGCCAAGTAATATACCGATGACTTGAGTCCGTGAACAAATACAGCACCATTTTGCATCTTGACACGATTGAAAACTGGAAAAATTTCTAGAGGGAAGGGGGCACCCTTAGACCCCTACATCAGGACAGTGATCTATGTCCTCCTTGCTAGAAAATAAAAATGGTAATCCTAGGTTGGAGAAAAATGGTCTGATCTAGGGGATATGTAATTGAGTAGTGGACATGTAGTCTGTGTCCTGATGTAGGGGTCTAAGGGTGTCCCCTTCCCTTTGGAAATTTTTAATACCACCATAGGGTGATGGACAAATGTAACAGAGATATACTTAGTCTAGAAGGTGAATATGGGAGAATTGCAGGCAGAATAAATGAAAAGGAATGCATAATTCAGTATGATTCTTGTATTATCTCAGCTCAATATGATATCCACGTACGGCAGTACACAGCAGGGGGGGGCGGGCAATTACCCCCAGAAATTTTCAAAGTGCACTGTTTCCAACTTTGAGAATACACAGAGAAAACGCAGTAAAAATATGAGAAATAGCTGTGATTGTAATGATAGAACTTAAACGATTTCAAATAGGCAGATCAATATTTTCATGCCTATATCTGTACACTTCACAAATCATTCACAGCTTTATTAGGATGTACTTCAAGCCTACTTTTCCAAAATGCTAGCGCTACGCGCGATTATGCATAGCTACAATGTTGTTGTTGCTATAGGTAGCTTCAATCATCAATGACCTAAAACGTTTTTAAACCGTGCCAGTTTATAGTCATAAAAACGTTTTATAACCAATAACACTCCCTCCCCTCCTTAAACCCTTCCCACAACGGAGTTCAATGGCTGAGGTCATGCTTCACATCGTATCCACCACGCTCTCAAAAATGACTTTTGTTGCACTTAGTCACAACTACTTTTCGTTTTCTTTTCAAAGCTGAAATCCCTCAAATATTGCACCATTTGCTATATCTACACGTCCTCCTGAAAATACAAATTTTCGCCAAGGGGGAGGGAGATACTCGTTCCTTAAGGAGATACTCGTTTCTTTAAGTCCCCTTCCCCAGGCCACAGATCAGTACTGCCCACTTTTTGCCCTCTAGCATTTTTCATGGATTGAGTTTTTTCCCATTATTTGAGAAATGGCAGACATGAGATTCGAATTTCAAGGCTGGGTACATGCAGCTTAAAACACGTGGGAAGTGCCGTTTCCGGCCATCTGGAGGGTTTGTAAAGCCAAAAATTTTCTTGCACGCTCCGCGCCAACTGACGGTGGCGCTCCGCTTAGATAGTCTTGACATGAGAAAAAATTGAACTACTATTTGTACCTTCCTACCATCCACCTGATGGTGACCTATTTTCGCCTTGTGGTTTCACCAGAAGTAGCAGTGTTCACATTTCTTTTCCCTCGAGTTTAACCACATCCAGTGAGTGATGTTCAGAAAACGCTGTCAAATTCCCCGAGATTTGTCATTTCAAGTATCATTCATTGTGTGTTGGAACACCCTGGTTTGTTAAAGCACACTGTTAGATTGAACAGTAGTGGTGGCTATTGCCACAAAGTTTCTTCAAGACAAGCAAAGCAAAGAAATCATGTGAGCGGAAAGTTTGTTGGATGTGTTAGCTGCAGCAGAATTGAAGGCTCGAAGAGTGCTACAGTGACGGAATGAGAAAGACTGTTGTTGCAAACATTTTAGGTATCGATGATAGCCACAATTGTCAGAACTGCACTATTTTTTGTGGAATTTTTAATAGTTTAGTGGGAAGTCCTAGACGTATATGCAGTACCTCCCTGAGTCTCGAACGGCTTTATAATGCACAGAGCTGGAAAAGGTATCTGGAAGATTCTTTCCTGGCTGTAAGAAGCCTACCTCATAAATACGTCCCATATGATGCTGAAGAAGTTTGAGTATTTGCAGTCACTGCCACTTGCAGAAGAATTTTGTTGCCCATAAAGAGAAATTTACCCAACAGAATACTGACAGAACCTACTCAAAAATATGTGAGGGAAATAAGAAAAGTAATTCAATTCATCGGCTCTCTGCTAACCATACTTGTTTTATATCAATACAAACAGTAAAAGATAAACAGAGACACCCAATCCATAACATGATATCAGGCAAATAAGAAGTCTCGATCCTTCTAACCCTGTACCTTTCCTGATTGCTTTAACCCTAACCTAACCTGGAGACATGATATCATACATATATGCATGTCTTGAGACATAACTGTGTTACCTTACAAAACAAAACGTACGGATTTGGTGACAGAGATTGGCTAATTAGGCACATTCATGATACAAACGGTCTCATGAGCGGCGATCATGGGGGATAAAGCTGGGACATGTCCCCCAATATTTTAGGTGGGGGATATAATATTAAATGTCCCCCCATTAGAGGTATGCTGAATAAATCAGTGTTGTTACACACACACACACACATTTTTCGATATTAATCAATAATTGTGAGATTAGCCTATTAATGGCAGCTGGGAGAACTCAGTTTGATCAGAAACATGTGATCTGTGTTCCTCTAGAATGCATCAAATTGCTTGTCTTCCAGGGGCTTCGCCCTTAGCTTGGCCTCAACAGTGGACCTATGGCGGCCCTCTGTACCGGCCTGGCCGGAGGCGCAAAGCGTTCAAGCAAGCGAATGCCCTCTCCCAATAATTTTAACAGATCGTCGCCCCTAAACGACCTGTTAATGGTTGAGGAGTCACTCTGCAAATTTTGGTATTTCAAATTGAATTGCTTCAAGTTGCAGGCTCTGGACAAGTACCCTTTCAATTTGTTCGTAGGAAGGTTTGCCTACAACTAAGGCCGTCTGGAATGTACTAAAGATTTCATGTTCAACTGAGTTTGAAGGCATGCATCCCTAACTCTCCCTGACAGGCCCAAACGAGTTTTTTTTTTCAAAAAGTACTTAGTCTCATATTAAATTTTATCTGTAGCCTATAGAAATAATAACAATTATAATTGAAAGGCATAATTACGTGGACAAAAATGTCAGCATACAGGCCTTATAAGTGGGTCTATAAAACAGGCCTATTAGCAATTAACGCCTCGTGTGACTTTTGCAATTTTACACAGACATAGTCTTCGGCCTCCAACTAATCCCGAGGGAGAGGCGTTTGCAATATGAGGGCAATCCCGAATCAATGTTTTACATAAAAGGGGGATGGGTGAGGGGCAAACAAAGTTACGGTTACGTGTCCCGACGGGTTGGAAGCTGCAAAAAAAGTGCTATCTGTCTTAAGATTGTTGGGCAATCAGCCAGACAAGGTTGTGGGGAAAGTGCTTGCAGGCAGCGGCGTCGTAGCCACTGGGGACTCAGGGGCGGCAGCCCCATGAAAGCTTTTCGTCCCCCCCCCCGTGTATATTGCTTTATACAAAACTACAACACAGTCACTCACTGCACTACTTACATGGACAGTCCAGTCGGCTATACCATTCTAATCGGCCGTGCTGTTATACTATCATGGCACCTACATGCAACAAAATTATTTTATTCCCACAATCCAAAATTCAAGGTTAGCTTTGGATTTCAAATCCAGTTCATTTTTGCTTGGCCCATTGTAAGTTATTAAATTGCTCTGCCGTACTTGGGCTACAGAAGGCCCAGTCAATCTTTAACTTTCCACATGCAACTTGCAGATTCAGTGGCGCCAGCGATTTCCGAAAATGTCTGCGAAAATATGAGCCACACAGGCGTTTAAGCCAGGGGCGGACTGACAATGAACTGGGCCCCCGGGGAAAATGGGTATGGGGCTCTCCTCCGACTTCCCAACCTGAATCAACTTTCCCTCACGACACTACTTATAATGGCCACAACCTATCCCACATAGGTTACCAACTCAATACCAGTCTTCACATTAGCAAGGTCACTTTTCAAAAAAGTCTAATGTTTAATTTTAGTAAACAGATCATGTTATGCTTAAATACAATTATTAAAATGATATGATTTAAATAAAACATAATACACATTTATCATACATTTTCCGATTTTCCTTAAAATTTCCGAATGACAGGGTGGGCCCCCTATCTGTGTGGGCCCTCTGGCAGTGCCCGGTTGCCCGACTGCTCAGTCCGCCCCGGCTTAAGCTGTAGATTTCTGTAGGGGGTAGGGTGAGGTGTGTTTCTGACTGAACAAAGAATCTTTATTAATCACTTTTTATCAATCAATCTTATCACAAGTCGTTGTCAAACTGTCAAAACTCTCTCAAATCTTTCTCAAAGTATCAAAATTTCATGTTTGCATTACTCAGTGATGAGGGTTCTAAACT
Organism: Holothuria leucospilota; assembly: GCA_029531755.1. Classification (NCBI taxonomy): domain Eukaryota; kingdom Metazoa; phylum Echinodermata; class Holothuroidea; order Aspidochirotida; family Holothuriidae; genus Holothuria; species Holothuria leucospilota. Next base: position 26,822,456 of record CM055972.1, on the reverse strand, counting down.
TTGACTGATTGTTCTTCTGCACTTAAGTCATTATGAAGGAGAAGGCATTGCAAAAATGCAAAGTAGTGGAATTCAGGGAAAGACATATTTTATGAAAATTAAAGTTATGAGAATTACTAGAAGACTCGCCCTCTAATCAATGGATGTATTTTGATAGGAATCTGAGGTGTCTCAGTGCAAATTCTGCCCACAACTTTTGTTATGGAAATGGTTTTCAATGCAAACTTTCAGAGCCTTCGCGTGCATTTGTCACATTAAACCAGAGTTGTAACGAGTCACTCAATTTTGCAGTCGAGGCGAGTCATTTACTAATTTCAATATGACTCGAGTCGAGTCAGTGACTCGAGTCATTGTATTATTTCTATGAAGAAAACTATGGTACAATTCCTCGAGTCATTTCCCTCTTGAAAATGAGTGACTCGGTCACGACTCGTTACAACACTGCATTACACACTCCATATCTTACTATTATTGGGACAAACTTAATTGTAACCAAAGCCCTTTTACGACAAAAGTACATCTTTGATCTCTGCAGCCTGCAAGGACCACGCGTCAGTAGAGAATCTTCATAGAGCAATGTAATAGCACGAGTAGCATACACGGTAACATTCGTAGCATGTATTTGTTGTTACACATTTTTACAACGAGTGCCATACCACACCAAAATATCTCAAAATAGTGATAATTTCTAAGAATGTAATTAATTGAAAATTTGACAAAGATACTTGCATTTGGTTTCTAAGCTGCCTTACCTTAACAAGAATTTTTCCGGGGGGAGTTACCCGTCCACTTAGACAAAACACCTTTCCTTTACAATCAGTCAAAAGTAAAAATTCACTTAATTGCGAAAGTTTTCCAGTATATGATCAGTTCGTATATGATCAGTTTGAAATTTGTCAAAGATAGCACCATTTTGTGTCTTAGCCATCTTAAATGAACAAAAATTTCTCAAAGGGGAAGGGGACACCCAGGACATCACCTGCACAAGGTGAAAAGGGAAGAGATCGCGCCGGGCTCATACTACCCTAAACGTGAATATGCACAATTTTACACCTGTCCACTGGGTGTATCTGCAGTGGGTTTAAAGCATCATCATCTATCCCCCCATCACTAACCTCTGCGCAGCGTCACTGCGCAGCGTCACTGCGCAAATTTGTCGGCAAATGCCAATGCCAGCGTCAGAATCACAAAAGATATGCCATGGTATTTTAAAGTAACTTACACTGCAGGCTCACCAGACTGTTTTGTTTTCCTTTTTTTGTATTCCAGTAAACGATTTGATGACCATAATCAAGACATGATCTCAAAATGAAGGATGTACAAAAAACTTTAAAAAAAAACTTGCAAGGCCTGGGAAGTATCATTTGCGGCGATCTAGGAGGTCTTCTTAGCTAACATTTCGGGGCGGGGGGGTTGCGCGCTAACCAATGGTGGCGTTCCGCTTAGAGAGGAGCAAAGATATTATGATATCTTTGGATAGTAACAAGGCGCCCTCCCATAAATGGCCAAGCTCCCATCCCCCCCCCCCTACTAAAAAGATCCTGGCTACGCCACAGCTTGCAGAGGGTGAAATATTTTCTTGGGGGCAAGACGTACTAGACTGCATTAAGGCAATGATAATTTTTAATTTTCTAGGGGGTCGAAAAACCTTCAAGGGAGCCCAAACCGTCCTCTTCCTGGCTACTGGCTTAAGAAGATAACAGACATTTGTCTGGCACAGACCTGTTAAGGACGAAACCAAAATTTATGGTGGAGATAATATCTCGTGCCGTTTACTGGTTTACATCATGTGTCGAAGCAAGAATCGACAACCGTTTCATTTGACAAGGATACAGAATAATTAAGGAACTTATATAAGTCCCGAGATTTAAAAGAGGAACTAAAACGAGCATCCTAATCAGAAATACCATTCAATTTCATGCGGTTTTGAGATAATAACAAGAGAAGATAGCACCAGTGGTGGTGCGAAGATTTGCCCGACGGGAGGGGGGCACAGCGGCTCGAAGCCACGACAGCCCCGATGCCGTCGAGGGGTTGGTGATGGGTTATTTGAAGAAAACCTGTGTACTATACCATGCCATTGTGGGGCATATATTGCATAAAATTTATACTAGAGGAACACTGTTCCGCGCTGATTTAATGTTTTTTTCTGGAATGTAAACTGTGAAATTACAAAGTGCGTGAAGCAAGCCAAAATTTTTCGGCTAAGCCTACACTAAAAAGAAGCTGTAGCCTACTAATTTAAAGTTTGTAAAGATCGATTGTCCAGGCAGTTGGGCCCTATCGGGCATAACTTACATTGTACTTCCCTCTTCAACAGCATACGACAAACACAAAAGAACATTAACTAGGTTTAGCAAAATGAGATGAAATTCCCGACTTTTACATAAATCCATGTATTCTACTTATTTGGCTACTTGGAAAGGTAGAAAGGGTTTGTTCTATACTTAGCTATAAGTAAGAGTGAGCAAAGCGTACCAAAAGTTTGGTTTTTATCGCAGAAATCACCCTTTTGAAAGCCAAAATAAGTAAACCGACCGTGAGTACCAACAGAATTTTCCCAGCAGGGACCGGGCTGTATACCAGCGACCCCAAGCTCTGAAGGCCCCTATGTCGGGGGTGGTGAGAAGGGGATATGAAGGAGCCTAATTTAACGTTAACCATGCCACTGCAGGGCATATTTTGCATAATATCATTTAATATTCCAAGAGCCGAGATGCGCACTGACAGTGTTCTTTTGCATTTTTAGCATAATACTTATATAGACAATTCGTTTCCTGGCAATTATACTAATACGGTAAATTTTTGAACTTGGATGTTAGGCAGACTTCTTGTGAAGGTACACGTTATTATTTATTTTGTTCTCCTCTGGCACAAAAAAACTACTTATTTCTTTAATAAATCCTTTTACTTTGTCAGGAAGAACTTTCATTTGGGGCCACAGAAATGTTGGGAAATTTTATGAACACAACTTTTAAACGAATTTTGGTGGGAAAATTGCTTTTGATACATTTTACCAGATACCTAACCCCTTCCAGATTTAACTGCAATAAGAAAAATTTTCTTATTTGTCGGGAAATTAAGTAATGTGTAGAAAGTAATCACAATCGAAGGGTTCTGTGTCAATAACTAATTTCGACTGCTCTATTCGAGAACGCATTTTCCTTTGAAAAGATCCAGAATATCGGGAAAATAGATTTACCTTATTACATAATTGTCAGCCATGAAATAGACACCAACAGTGTCCGCCACTGTGAAATAAAAGCCATATGAATGTGATGCAATTCAACCTGAAAGTTCGTAAAGATTGAGTTGTAGGTACACTACTGTTCGTGGTCATTGAGTCGGGTCGCAGTCGGAATATAGGCTGAATCTTCCAAGAATTAAAGCTGTCAACTAGCCGCGTACAAGTTTATGATTTACACATTTGAAGATGGTGGGGAGGAGAACAGTAATTTTCTGCAACCGTCATCTGAAACGCTTCTTTATTGGCCAATTCATATAGATATAAGTCTGAGATTTTATGGTACGTTTAAAGCGTATTCATAATTGTTTGAAGACAGTTAAATGCTTTATTCTGGTGCCCACAATTTTGTGAATGATCCAGAGCTTCCAGGGGCAATTAACCTTGCCCCCTGGCATAGAGGGACATCATGAGCGGGCAACTGAACGCCCGGTGTCAAAGACGAGCCTATGCTCCAAAATGTTAACGTTTTCTAATCCCTCCGTTACACTTTACAAAGATTACCTTTAAATGAGCGTTACGAATTAATCGTGATTGATGCATTTGCATTTAATTTGTTGTCGGGGAAAGGAGTAGCGGCCCCTTCCCCATACTCATCGATCCTTAGAGACGCCCCTGACAGCCTGTAAGCCTAAACTATATCGATCGATCTGATGAACATAACTTTGTCGTACATTGGGATACCTTGCCTGAAAATATTGGTTAACGCCAGAACAAAGATCCCGAAGTAAACGGTCATTACAGGGGAGGGGTGGAGTATAGGGGTACCGTTCCCTAACCCTTTTTTCCTTTAAATATTTTTATATTAAAATTGCAGTAACACCAAAAACGACCTGGTTACCTTTAAAGTATCTCTTTCTTACTTCTTTTAAGCCATTTTCAATGCCATTAATATATACATAATGATATATAAACCTGAGCCCCCGAGGTTTGCCCTCCTCCTATTAGAAATGCAGTAATTATAATAAAAATGTTCACCCGACTTTTCTGCTTTGTTTCATCATCATTCCGTCCCCAGACCTTAACCCTCTTTTCAAACTTTCCACCCATTCATAACTTATTATCTTAAAGCATAACTGGGCTGCATAAGCAAAGTACGGTATGATCTTCAGGCTTTGAAGTATAAAAGCAAGTCAAACTATAATTTAGAGAGTCAGATGAGATACAAACTGTCCAAACAGAACTGCTCTTCAAATTTTAGTGAACACTCCGACCTCAAAACAGGTGGATTTATTATGCCATTTGACATGCAGAATTAGAAATGAATCAGCAGTGTTACAGCCACTACATCAAGAACGAGAACTACTAGGGAACTGGTTTACAGACTTACTTTAAAAAAGCTTAACCACTTCAAATGACCTCAGCCACAAAGTATTTAGGGAAATACTAGTAGTCCTCAAAGAACTAATGGAATGTATGCTACAAATCGCAGTTCACCATCGAACAACTCAGTCAAAAGTTATTGTGGAGGTGTGAATGAAACCATGGTAACAACAGTCATTAACTCTAGTAAAAATGTCGTATTCCCTTAAACTTACATCAATTTTATCCTGATAAAAATTGTTGGTGGGTCTACAGATCCCATTCAACTTAAATTATGTGATCATCATATTCAGCAGGTCTTGAGAAATAACACATTTCAGAGTAGGCATGACACTGTGTACAACTGAAACCACAAGTGACAGCTTTTCAGTGACCTTTTTTTACTCAGGGGATAAGAAATCTAGGTCTGTGGTTAGGGGCCTGGTTGGTTTGAACCAACCAGGCCCCGCACAAGTTTGTAGTTAGATTTTTTGGCATGACAAGCCTGACCCTCGGCGGTGCCGCCCCCCCCCATTTGTTACCTAGGCCCCCCTAAAAATTTCATCCTAGCTACGCCCCTGAACGTAACGTGCCCTATAGCTTGTTAAAGCCTAAAGACTAATGCTTTATCAATCATTCATGGGATTAATTAAAAAAGCCATGGATAGGATGGAAGATGAAGGTACTATTATACGAGGACTTTTTGTAAACTTAAACTTTCAAGCCTCCGTGACCAGACTAGGCACAGTATAAATTGCATTGCATGAGACTGAGTACTGAACTTGAAGCTCGAGGAATGAGTGAGTGACTAGTTAGCCAGGCACTTCCATGTCACCTTCATGATTAAACTTACAAAAGCATTAATTGGAACTCAGCTGTCTTCTGCTACAAGAGGAAAAGGATGAGAGTTGCATCTAGTCTTCTCCCGTAATTTCTCGCTGGTGACTTAGGTAGCTGATGCAGGTTTTGCATTAATTCCAACATAATAAACGACATGACCTGGCAATTTCCGGAGTTCTGTTTACGCCTACTGTTTACTTGGTCTGCAACAGCTGATGTTGCTTATAATGTAGAAAACTTCGTGAACTTTTGCATACCAGTAGATAACTGTTACCAGATGATATCATTATCAGAGATTTTGTCACCCTTTCATCTATCAGAAATGATGTGAAAGGAAATTTGTGTTGTGCCATATAATTCCTTTGGGCAAGGAGCATGTTATATGTTCAAAGCCAAAAATTTCACCATGAAGTCATCTAGGAGCTGTAGAAAGGTACAGAGGACTCTGGTCACACTACCAGTACCATTACCTACTGCAACAGTGACAGTCTGTAGAGAAGGTGCAGGGATAATCAACATGACTATATTGTATTAAAAAGACCAGAGTCATCTTAAACACAATGAACAAGATAGAACTTTTTCACATTTTGTCAATCCTCAGTATGAATACTTTATTTTGCCTGAAGGTAATGCTGGTAATATTTCTGTAACTTAGGGTAAGGGATGTTCCAGTGGACATTGAGAGTATTCTGTGAAGTCAAAAGGGCACATGTGGACATTTGCTAATAGAAGGCTGGTGTGGACTGATTGATTGCTCTGACTTTTAAAGGTATGAACATTAAATATGAAGCAAAAGCTTCAAATGAAATTGTTAATGTAGCATTAAATGAGACTTCTGTGACAACATGTCATTGAGTCCATATGATATATCTGTGACGACTCAAGTCACTGGCATACAGGTATTAGGTGAAAGGCACAGGGTCCCCTTCGTATATTATTTTGTTTTTATTTGGGGGAACCTTTTGGCTAAATCTTGGCCCTGAAGGAGCCCCCTCTCTCCTTCTGCATCTCAGCTAGATCAGTAGGTCCTGTGTGTACACCACTGATGAATATTAAGTGAACTTGTATAGTCTGCTGATTATTCCTGACAATAATAGTTATAAATCATACAATCAAAATATATATGGCATGGTACTGGCACTACTGAATGTGAAGTGGTCCCTTGTGGGGTATTACTGCGTGAATGCTTAGCCCTCCTGCCGTATTGGACAAGGTACAAAGAGAATGATTGAGAAGATGAGATCAAAAAAGGAGATAAATAAAGTAAAGAGGGCTTAACCTCTTTCCGTATGTGCATGACGGGCTCAGGCAAAAAGGGTTATCATTTTTAAAAAATCATAACTCTATCATGCAACATCCACTAGCCTTTATTTTACCATCAAAATGAAGCCAACAAAAAGATCTATCGAATGCTACCATTTTTTTTTTTGGGGGGGGGGGTTCGTATTTGACATTGTTTCATAAAAAATCGTTAAAAAGTTGTTTACATTCAAAAAATATACCAACAATTCAAAAACATGCTAAAAATGACATCATAATTTTAAAAAATCAGTTGAGGCACTTAGAAAAAAGTCACCCTACTCACTCTTTTTTTCTGAATACCTAGGAACCTATACAAACACCATAAGAAATGATTTGGTGTCAGGGGTAGGGAATTTAGAGATATTTGAGGTATAATTTTCAAAAATTAGTCATTTTCAGTCAAATTTTACATTTCCATCCCAAAAACCCCCTCCCAATAAAAAATTACCTAAGTCAACAAGGGAATGTTTCGATCTTTTTCATTCAAACACCAAAATGTCCGTTATGAGCTACCTTACACAGAAACACCAAGAAATATGAAGAAATGGCAAGGGTAAGGTGAGTAAGAGAGTTTCAAAGATCCAAGCAACTGCATTTTTCAAAAATGAGTCAAATTTGGCCCAAAACATGCATTTCTGACCCCAAAATCCCCTCCCAATATCAAAAATTATAACCCACAACACCCCTCCGACTTTTCCACTCACTAAAATGGCCATTCAGAGCTACCTTACAAAGCCATGCAGCTCTATAGAGCTTATGCACCTACGTCACGTTTCTCTATTTTTCCATCCAGGGGAAAATTGTGCAACAATTGTTACTAAGGTGCTGTCGTGAGCGCGTATCTTTAACACACCTACTACGTATGGCAGTTCCATCCAGCAAGCCAAACTGAAACGCGCTGACGTCACGTGCATAAGCTCTATAGATCCAAAGTTCTTTACGTTTCACTGTGCACTGAGCCATAGCCCATAGCGTCTTGTGTAGAGGTCAATATAGTTCAGTGTGTCTGAGTTCAGTGTGGGCTGTATAGCAAGAGTAAAATGGGCATATCTTCCTCATTTTTTGTCCAATTTCCTCAAATTTGGTATCAAATGAAAGAGAAAAGGAAGCTAAACAATCTCCTGCACCATAAATTACAAAATAATAGTGATCTGTATGGGTTTTCTACGATTTTCTATGAAAATTCGTATTACGTCATCTAATTTGCATATTTGCATACATAATGAGATTAGTTTACAAAAATAAAATATGCATTCAAATTCCCTCTCTTTGCTCGTTATAATGATATATAGGTTTTTACAGAGAATATTCTTCTAAATCAACCAAAAAATTCCTGAAAATATTCCTCTGTTAAAAAAGTGAAGACCTTATGGAAACACCGTGTCCTATTTCTTAATTGGTATATCTCAGCTGTTACAAAAGCAGAGAAGGAACCGCAAGCCATTGCATTACTTTATTCCACAGTAAATCAATCAAATCCAATTGAACTCCCATAAGATGGAACACAGTTTTAAATTTTTTTAAACCTTTGATGTGTGTAAGGTGCAGTTTGTTCATATACTACAATCCCTCCCCACCCTTCCTCCATTCCATCAGAGAAGTAGTAAGTTAAATGGTGGCTACTGTAATGGAATGTCTAATTGAAGTTCAGGAGGCATCATTGCAATTTTTAATACCTGATATTGAATACTGCAGACTAGTATGCATATCAGAAAAAATGGGTCTGTTTTTAACAGAATCATGATAGCTATCTACAAGTATATATTCCACAGGGAGTTTTATAAGTTTACTTTATAAATAACCAAAGGCGTAGGTGTCGGGGGGCTGGGGGGTTGCAGCCCCCAACCAAAATTTTTTGGCAAAATTCGGGCAAAATTCTGAGAACTTTTAAGGGAACTACTGAAAGAAAAATAATGCAATTATGTTGCTAAAGGGTATCAATAATTTAAAAACTTCCTTGGTAATTAATATTAAGTTTTCACTTGAATTGCACCAGCACCTATAAATTCTGTATTAATTCATCAGTGTGTTTTTTTAATGGTTAAATTTATATTATGATTATCAGTGGTGTATTTGAGGGGCCATGTCGCCATGCCCCACCCTCACTGATGCTGATTTTTTTCTACCTAAAATAGGTAAATTTTTTAACACAAATTTTACTTCAAAAAGGTAGCATATGTGGCACCAGATTGCATGTAAGGACACCTAATTTTTCAAAAATTTTCAAAGGGGAGGGGCAACCCCCTCTCCTTAGACCCCTGCCCCAGACCGGCGGTCAACGACTTTCGCCAAAATTAAAACCAATAGAGCAGGGAGGAATAAGGCAAATTATTGTATCTTATTGGCTGCCGTGTGATAAACGATGAATGCCCATATGATATGTACATTAACGTGTCGAACGTGCGTGGAGCGCGCGGAAAATTTGGGTTATATTTTTCGGGCAAGTCGTTCCAGCCTCCCCCCCCCCCAATCAACTTGGGCTCCTACGCCTATGTAAATAACTCATCCCCTTGCAAACTATTCCCAATTTTCCAAGGCATTCCTCCATTAATATGAACTAACGAATCTGTGCTTGTTACTAAGGTTTAAAGATCAAGTAAACTCTGTCCTAATTAGCCCTGGTACAGTGTGTTAACGCTACAATTCTCCAATCAGGCACCACCCTTAACAACTCGGACAGACGATTTAAGCGAAAGCGACCACCTCGGATTGTTTCCGAGAAAACAAGACACATCTTACATGATTACGCCAGCTTTTTTTTCAAAGAATTTGACAACCTTTCGCGTTTTTCCTGCTAGGAAGCAGTGTTGTAACGAGTCACTCAATTTTGCAGTCGAGTCAAGTCATTTACTACTTTCAATGTGACTCGAGTCGAGTCAGAGACTCGAGCCACTGTATTATTTCTATGACGAAAATTCTGATACAATTGCTCGAGTCATTTCCCTTCTGAAAATTAGTGACTCGAGTCATGACTCGTTACAACACTGCTAGGAAGTGACACGTACTTTCTCTTTAACCGTGGTCGTTAGGCTGTAGTATTTCCTGTATGCATAGTACACATTCGCATGTTATGCAGTGCACCCTATGCCCGACAGTAACGTGTACGGCGTACGGCGGTCACCGTCTCACCGATGTTTTCTGTATCAGAAGACGTATCACATGACTACGTGTAAGGATTTCGATTGGTTCTTTCGTGGAAGATTATTGCTTTTAGTGAACCCCCCCCCCTTGTTGATTTCTCACAGAGCGGAGTAAATTAGCAAGTTAGAAAACTGCCGTTTGTTTTCATAATAACACCTCCCGAAGTATCAAGCATCGAGATTCTCTAAGAAACAAGATTTTGACATCAAACTTTGTACTAAATAGGTGCAGCGATTAGCCAATTTTTTGAGCACATTTTGAGGCCTGCCCTGATGAACTAAATATACTGGCAGAAAATTAACCGAAGGAAACCAAAAGAAAAACACACGAAAATTCCTGTAGACCTCAAAATGTCGATATTTTCACACGAATGAAAGAATTTGGCCGAATTCCCGTTTTCACTCTAGCCAGTTATCACTAATTTGCTAGTTGGAATTTCATGCGCCCTGCCCGGGTAAGACACCCTGTCAAGTCACCCACCCCCTCAGTCTGGGAAAGAATGAACTTGATGTGGCGGAATAGTCTGAGAGTCAAGAATATTGTGTTCACAAAACACATGCATTTCCAGACATGAGGCTCAATTGGTCGCGACTAACTGTCGCTACTGGACATCGATGGCTATATTCAGAATGCTGTGGTCTCAGTTTTCAGACGTGTTGTTTGTACACTGTTAAAAATGTCTGTAAAATTACAGAACAAAAAATAAAGGAATACAAAGAGATTAAAGATGAATCCTGGCTGCACTTTTGCTGTAATCTTTATGTATCTCTTTATTTTTTGTTCTGTAAATTTACAGCAATTTTTAACAGTATATAATAAAGAAAAAAATTGTATTCGTTTTTAATTATTCTAATCATAAAATTGTAGTCGTTATCGGTATAAACTTCCCCGACGAAGTTCAAATGTCTTTTAAAAACAAACAATAAGACAAAATGTTAGCACGCTCCTCGCACAGTTAGGTGGTTATTAGTGCTGGGTGCTCAACCATGGGGATACATGAACCCCTTATTGGCCTACTGAGAAAAAAATGAAAAAAAAAAAATCAGTAATATACAAGCGTATGATGTCTTTCCATACTCGGGCAAATAGCGCCTAGGAAATGCCAACTCTAGTAATCTAGAAGGTGTTTTCATCCAAAATTTTCGGCAGTGCGGCCTTCGCGCCAACCATCCATGCCAAGATGATCCCACAGAACTGACGGTCGTGAGAGTTGGCAATGAATTGGGAAAGTCTGTTAACGAATTGGGAAATATGCCCTTCACTGCCACTTTATTTATGGACTTCTAAAGGTTGACTGGTACTGGGTATAATATGACACAGGGGTTTCTTCAAAAGAACACCTTTGTCCATAATATTATTGAAAAAATCAACTTCTATGGAAAATTTACACCTTCCTCGATCTACATTTTGTCAAATTCAAGCCCCCAAAACGTTATAAATCATAGAAGAAAAGTAAGCAATAAATCAAAATAACTTAACACCTGATCGACAGCTATTAAACTTACTCCCTGCCGTCAAGAGAGTTGGCACAACAAAATTCCGTGGTTGCAAACGACTTGATAAATAAAATGGAATATTGAAAAACGATCTGCTGGGTCAGTAAAACTCAAGTGAGGGAGGAGGTGCAGCTAGAGAACACCTCGTTTACGAGCTTTGCTTTATGACTAGTTACTTTTTAGGCTGACGGATATTTTCCTGGTTTGCACGACTGTGTCTTCTGTGGGAACAACTTCTCATGTCGGTGGCGTTCCGCTTACGTACTGTTCTCCATTGCGTGAATTCTTATGCCAATTGGTCCGAGAGTTCACCCCCACCCTATTCCTTTTTCGACAAATCTTAGTCCCTCCGCTTCAAACTTTGTTTTGCATCACTTTACTCAACATGAAATCTGAGCAAAGTCTGAAAATTCGGGCATTTTTTCTGAAATAAAATCGTCCCAAACATCTTATCGCTAGGTTCATCTAAAGCCAGCCGTACACTACACGACTCTGCACACTGCAACTCATCTCGATCGTCGGATCTCCAACAGTCGTATAGTGTGTATGAGTTTATGACTACGACTGAAAGTTTTAGGACCAGTTTTAAGTCGCGCCGACTTCAGTCGGGAAGAACGAACATGTTGGTTCTTCCCGACTGAATTCGGCGCGACTTAAAACTGGTCTTCAAACTGCCAATCGCAGTGTTAAACTCTTGCACACCTCACGACTGTTGGCGACCCGACGATCGAGTTGGGATGCGGTGTGCTAAGTCGTGTAGTGTACGGCTAGCTTAAGTTTCAGTTATTTTTGTTACGTTCATTACTGTTCTGTAATAGAAAGTAATTAATTTCAACAGCTGAAATGGGCCAAATTGCACCAATTTAGTTTTTTTTTTTTTCTGAAAAAATAATAACTTAACCCTCAGGCCACTACCGTGCATCAGTGGCTCTTGAAAATCCCCCGCCCCTTATCAGGCAAATTCTAGATTCGCCAATGCCATGATATATCTCGCTTTTAGTCTAAAATTGTTGAACATTTATGGTCTGTATATAAGTGCCCAGCCGCTGAAGAGGAAGGTTTACGCTTATAGCCCAATCTATCATAACAGTTCTTTTTTCAAAGAGCCAAATGACTGTCCAAGGGGTCCTATATAAGTTCGTGCCCAGACTCCCACATTCGTAAATCCGGCCCTGATCGTTCCCATATCAGTAGGCTCCCCGATAAAACTGGAAAATTTTCCCTATGGGGAATCGGATGGCAGCCATCCCCAACGGAGTACCATGCCCTCTACCTGGTGCCAACTCATTACCTGACACGTCAAGAAAAAACTTCAGCTCTTAACATGCTTTGTAAATCGATAAATATTACACAAATGAATAATATGTCTCGATCGGGTTATCCTGCCAAAGACTCGTGTGCGTAAATGTATGTATCCCAAGCTGGCTCCACACGTCCAGTCAATTAGCACAGTAACTTGCCATATAAAATGTGAAGTGTCAACGTGTCAAAGAGATATTGTGCACAGTCAGGTCTGTCTTGGTATAACCAATACGCACCACTTAAGTTGGGTATTGTTAGTCTTCTTTAGTTAGGAATGTTTGGCATATATAGTTGTTATGAGTTCGTGTTTGCTGATGTAATAAATGATTATGCCTTACCTGGAAGGATGTCTGAGTTTATGGTTTCTCTTCCAGTTGCGAGCATTCTACGGGCTTACGAACACCCTTCGATCGTGAGGGCCCATAGGGCTTCAACACGGGTCCGTACGATTCACTCCAGAGGTCGCCCGTACACTTGGTGTACGGCGCCCGTAATGCTCATAGGAGCTAAGCTTTAACAACTCCCTGGTTAATTCATTTAGAGGGCCAATAATCTCGCCTAAGGCTTATATATTAATGAATCCGTAGCTAATCACAATTTCAGAATACTTTGCTTCTTCCTGAAGTTCGCTCAAGCGAAGAACTTACCTGTCGTTAGAAACCCAAAAGGTCCAAGTCTATAATTAAACGTCACAACGATTACATTACTGTAGGCGGCAAATGTCAGAAAATTCCCCAACGCCATTTGACCTGCACCAATCGTGAAACCTCCGCCATGAATCGATACGAAAACATGGGCTTTCTCGGGCTGCAAGAAATAATCCACAATATAACTTGCTGCACATATATACGTATGTATTTGAATTAATACACACCTCTAAGGGCAGGTATTGTGTAAAAAGCGACATAAGAAAAACACATGTTTATATAATGGTTATTTATGTGAACGTCAATCCATAGGCAACTGCATATTTAAGTAAGAACATCGAAGTTGCCATTACGAGTTAGATACAGAGTTAGATGAGGTTTCACGGCTCAGTTTCTAATCAATTGATTTAAGTCGGGCCGGCCACGGCCTTCTTTCCAGTTGTGGCTCACTCACTGGCTTGTTTTCCCTACTCCATTGCTTATGCTGAGCACCAAGCACAATGGCAGTAGGTTCCATTTTTAAAATGTTTGATATGACCCGAACAGGAGTCGAACCGCAGACCTTCCGGCTGCAAGTCGGATGCTCTAACCACTTGAATCCCCGTAACTGTTTATGATAACTAACGTGCAACCAGTGACCTATGTACAATATTTTATTACTCAACAAGATAGAAAACATATATCGCATCATGTCTTTGTTCTGTTCTTCGTGTGTAGAACGTACACACAGTTTACATTACCCAGCTGAAAAGTCCAGTTGAGTCCAGTTGCAATTTTGAACTGGACTCAATAGGACTCAACTGGATTCTAAGTGGACTTTAACTGTACTCAAATGTGTCCAGTTCATTTGAATGGGACTTTACCTTGTCAGCACAATGGGCTAAAAAGTCCAGTTGAGTCTAGTTCAAATTTGAACTGAACTAGAACTGGACTAGCCGATATTTGAACTGGACACAGCGGGACCCAAAGGGACTTCAGCTGGACTGGACTGGAACCAGTTGATTTTCAATAGGACTTTTTCTTTTATCACGATTTCATAGCTAGATTGCTTAAGGAACAGAACTGGACTTCAACTGGACTTGTTCCAGTAACAGTTCGAATGGACTGCCCCTAAAGAAAGCGAGTACAATTTCAATAGACTCTTTTTAAGCAAATTTTCTAATATTTCAACTTAACATTGCCCTAATTTAATCTAGGCAATTAAAATAAGTAGAGAATTGGTTGTGTACGTAATAAAAGCCCTTTTGAACTGGTCCTGTAAAGTCCAGTTGAAATTTCCATGATGAAGTCCTATTGCACTAGTCCACTGAAGTCCAGTTGAACAAATCAAAAAATAGTACAATTAAACTGGTCCAGTAGAGCCCAGTTGAACTGATCACAATAAAATCCTATTGAGCTGGTCCTGTAAAGTCCAGTTGAACTGATCAAAGTGAAATTCTATTGAACTGGTACTATAAAGTCCAGTTGAACTGATCACAGTAAAAATCTATAGAACTTGTCCTTTAAATTCTAATTAAAATGATCAAAATAAAGTCCAACGGAACTGGTCTAGTAGAGTCCAGTTGAACTGAGCAAAACAAAATCCTATTTAATTGGTCAAGGAAAGTCCACTTATAGGTCACAGTAAAGTCTATTGAACTGGTCCAGTAAAGTCCAGTTGAACTAATCACAATACAATCCTATTTAACTGGTCCAGTAAAGTCTATTTAAAATTTAAAGTCCAATTGAACTGGTGTAGTAAAGTGTACTTGAACTAATCACAATAAAGTACAGTTGAACAAGGTCCAGCAAAGTCCAATTGAACTGATCACAACATTTAAAGTCTAGTTGAAATTGTCCCGTAAAGTGTAGTGGAACTAATTACATAAATCTCAATTGAACTGGTCCTGTAAAGTCCAGTTGAACCAATCATAATAAATCCCAATGGCACTGGTCCAGTAAAGTTCAGTTGAACTAGTCACAATTAAGTCCCATTGAAATGGTCCAGTCAAGTCCAGTTAAAGTATCCATAATAAAGTCCAGTTACGCTGGTCCAGTAAAGTCCATTTAACTCAATCACAATACGTCCCAATTGAACTTGTCCAGTAACGTTCAATTGAACTGGTCGCAATTAAGTCCTATTGTATGGTTCAGGAAAGTCCAGTTGAACTAACCATAATAAATTCCAATTGAACTGATCCAGCAAAGTGCAGTTGAACCAATCACAATATTGAACTGGTCCACTTAAGTCCGGCTGACCTGATCACCATAAAATCCAAGTGAACTGCATGGTCCAGGATAGTCCAGTTGACCTAGTACAATGAAGTTCAGTTGAACCAGTCGAGCACTGAAGTCCAATAAAGTTGGACCAGCAACTTCCATTTGAACTGCTGAAAAAAAGTCCAATTGATCTGGTCCAGGATGTCTACTTGAACTGGTCCAGTAAAGTCCAGATTGAACTGGCTCTGTTAAGTTCAGTTGAACCTATCCAGAAAAGTCCAGTTGAATTCAGTTAGTTTTACTTAATTTGCATAATCGAGCTAAAATACACTTAATTACATCACACCTTTTGTAGAGTGTTTTATCTCGGTTTTTTTTTCGAATTTATTTCCAAAATGTGCAATTTACATACTTCAACAGTGTATAACAGGATTAGTCCTTCATTAAATTGTTTTTATCATTTTGATTTTGTAAACTGCATTCAAATCTCTACATGAGAAAATACATGAGTTTTGACCCATTACTTCATTAGCCATACCCTTCATGCAATATAGTATGATGGGTGTTTTGGGCTTGCTTCAGGTATGTCATTACATGTGAAATACATGTGATGGGCGACACTTGTGTGGTTCAAGTTTTTAAGGGTGTTCATTAATGCAGGAGACTTCCCTTAAACAAAATTTAACCGCTATTTTCACACGTGAAAATGTGGTGTGTGCGTTCTACGCGTGAAAAATGAAACAAAACTTACGTGAAAATGCCAGCTAAAGCGCACTTCAAACTGATGGAATACGCACTTCAGATTAAAAACACGCACATTGAAATGCGGTGAATGGACACATTAATTTGCACAAAAATGCACATAGGGGCTCTATATACGCACGTGAAAACGCGTAAAATGTACACAAAACGTACATGGGTGCTCCATTTTCACATGTGAAACTGCAGTATGTGCGTTCTACGCGTGAAAAATGAAACAAGTCATACGTGAAAATACAGCCAAACTGCGTAAACTGTACACAAAACGTACATGGAGGCTCTATTTTTACACGTGAAACTGCAGTATGTGTGTTCTATGCCTGAAAAATAATTTATACCTGAAAATACTGCCAATATGCGTGTGGCTATTACGCACATCACATGAATACGCACAAAGGTAAAATGCATATATCTATAGGCCTATGGCATTTACGCATAAATGGCACTATGTGTATTTATGTTAAAATGGACAAGTATATAGGCCCACAGTACACTGAATATATGTGTACCTACTACCTATATAGGCCTACTGTACATCACCTATGTATGCTGGATCTTTCAACATGGGGAGTGGGGTGGGTCCTTCAGATTTGACAAACGCCAAATTGTGTACCAACCTCTAGGAGCGTAGCAACTTTCTTGTATTCTTCACCCAGAGGGGCAAGCCCCTGATTCCCTTGCCCCAAAGTCCCAGTGCCAATGAGCTGTAGGCAAAACTATATTTAACAAAATTAAAGTTTAATGAGCTGCACGTACAGTAATCCTGCTATAAATGCAACCTTCTCTATTTACAAACAGTAACATATATATACCACATCTGTATGTAACATATCCATGTATCTCAAAATAAGTCTTAAAGAAAAAATTGAAAAAATTAAAGTACATGCATGTTCCTTAAAGTGCACCAGAGACCACACTCAGTTTTTCTTTAAAGTGCAATTCTCGTCATCCCAGTCAGTTTCAATTCACCCAACTAAGTAAATTACATGTAGCCCCTCCCATAACTGCATAAAGCTCTTGCTTGTGCATACACAAACCTATTTTCTTGCTTAAGACCATGCCCTGAGCATGCAAGGCGTTTTATCTCCTCAACTGTGTATGGCAGCATTTTGTGCAATGTGGTCACGTTGTCCTATACCTACAGTACTTAAAAATGAATATCTGAAGTGCAAAATAATTGTAACAGAAAGTACTTCCAACTGGTTACGAGCGAATGCGAAGTATAGCAGTCGGTTTTTAGACTTGTCACAGTGTTTTCATTGTGCGTCTTAATGTGCTTGTTAATAAAAATGGGTACGAAAGTAACTTAAAGATTAATAGATAATAGCTTTAAACAGAATTTAGTAATTCAAGTAAGTTTTTAGGTTTGTTATAGTTCATGAACAAGTCGTTGAGATATATTTAAATTTGATGGTTTCTAAACGACTGTATAACGTTCTTAAGCCTCCTTTTCATGGTTTTTGTCAACTAATATGCTTGTAGTCGAGCTCGTACCCTTCATTTGTGATACTTTAAAACGCCTGCGTGAGATCTACTGAAGTAGAAACAGATTTATTAAATGAACGACGTGTAACATGGGTAAATCTCCGTCAAAATAACCCAACTGTAACTGGCAAAAGAACGACAAACCAAAGAGTTATGTTATATATCCTTCAGAATTGAAGACTTCTCCGAGAGGAGTAGGTTTCAGCGAACGCATTTTTATCAAGTCCCCGGATGAAAAATAAGCACTGCGTAGTTACCTGTCTTCCACATTAGGTTCAGCTGAAAGTTATATTTCCTTTGGAAAGAGGTGTCTGCTTTGAAAAGAGGTACCTGCTTTGTCGGGGATCACGTAAACACTGATAGATTCATTGTATGCAGGTTAGATTCGATGGCGTAGTACGATCAGTACATGCATACAGTCTTGTAGGTACAGCACTGCTACTACACTGCGTTGTATAGGTATACGGCCGTACCGTACCGCCGTATACGCAATAGATTTCCGTGACGTCTTTGAGACTCTCCTTACAATAGATCAAACATACTTGGAAAAAGAACGACAAACTACAGAGTTACGTTTTATTTTCTTTGGAATTGAAGACTTCCAGTAGGTTATGACACAGTGAACGGATAAGATAACGAAGTGTCCCGGATGAAAAAATTGCGCAATACTAACTGCGTAGTTGTCTTCTGGCACAGGAGTTTCTTCTGAAACTTGAATTTCCCTTGCAAATAGGTGCTTGCTTTGCCGGTACCCACGTGACCCGACATTTGATACAGTTGTGGACTTGGAGTAATGATAGTCTATTACTGCGAGCGAATAGCGAAGTATATCTGTCGTGTTTTGGACTTGCAACAGTCGTTAGGTCCAATATGGTGACATTTCTCTTGTCTTGTTATGCCCTGCACTTCTTGTACAATATTGTCATTTTTATAAACTTCAATTTATCCACAGTACTTAGGCCTTCTGTGTCGTTCATCGCCAGCAAAGGGTGATTGCTGAACTGTCGAACGATCCCCAGTTAAACATACTACCTTCGAGTGAGCACTTCCCATCATTAAAGACAATAACATAAAAGACAACCCTCCACTAGATGCATAACTCCATCACATTTGTTAGCATTTATTCACGCAAGGTGCTCTAAAGAGTTTATATATTATTCAAATATCTTTTATTTCAATTGGTCCTGTTGGCGCATTGGATAGGGCATAAGACTCAAACGCTGGCGGTACGAGGTTCGCTCCCCATTGCTGCGTGAATCGTCGAATTCTTTTTTCCCTTCAGTTTTACATTCGCGAGTGTGAATGCCTCGCATTCTGGTTTTTCATTTGGCGTAAACACCGTTTCAGTCAAGGAGAGCTGCCAGTTAACACCAATTACAGCGGGTCTCTTAAATTTACCAGTTCAGAGGGGCGACTCTCGTGGCAAGTTGGCAACACTGCAATACATATCTGGCTTTACATTGTAGTACCTTTCCTTACTTCATTACTGAAGTCACAGTGTGTATACTACATATGTGCAGTGCAGACTTTGGGAGATGGTTTGCAGAAAGGGTTTCTTCCTTTAATTTCCTTTCAAAAGTGCAGATCCACTGTACAGAACCTAGTTGCACATACCACGTAGCTTGTGAGTGGTTTGCTCCATCCTGACTGGCCAGACACTTGACTGATTCAGAGAAAGGCTGTTCTGTGCTTTTGGTGATGAGTAGCTACTGAGAATATAGCATGGTGCAGTAATCTGGCCTTTTTCCAAGACAATATGTTGGCAACAGTACTGCATCAAACAGAAACTTGTTGTTATTCTCCAAGTTTCCAACAAATCTTCCACTCATGATGGTATAGCAAAATACTTCTCAAGCTGAAGGCACAGAAAATACATACCATCAATTTTACATTCTTGCTCCAAGGGCAAATCAAAGGGCATGGAAGAACCAAAGATAGATCTGCCCCACTGTTTCTTCAAGTGAAACCACCTTCTCATCTGTATACCAGCTCAAATTTATCCATTGCAATATATCTTTGCAGGCGTGTAGCACTTATTTTTAGCTGTTGTGTAGAAGACATATTGAATCACTGCTTGAACTATTTAAGGACACAGTAAGGCATCAGTCCAGACCAAGTCAACTGTGTGTTTCTATAAAAGAATGTAAATTTTCCAAAATATACAACTGCCGTTGTACTGTAAAATATTACTAGTGAGGAGGATAACCAAAACTACACTGCAGAAGTGTATATAAATCTCTACGAAGATTACTTTGAATAGATGGTGTGTAGAAACCACCATTGGTGGTGCAGTTTGCAAGTAATATGTAGTTGGATAAGTCATACTGTATGTGATCAATCTCAACTATAGCTAAGTGTATCATGTTCACAATTAACACAATGTGATCAATCTCAAATACAGCTAAGTGTATCATGTTCACAATTAACACAATGAAACTTGGTTCTGGTACATGTGACTTGGTAGATTAACGTCTCGAGGTCCATACAGTATTTCAGCCCAAACTTGGTTTCGTACAGTTTATAATGCTTCAAGGATGTTATGCAGTTGCTCTGAAGTTCACCCTGCAAGACAAAATTAACTTATCTGCTAATGAATATGTCTGTATACATAGCACAGTACTGCAGTAGTATATGAACTGTAGTGAATAGCATACATTCTCCACAAGTGTATATGTACAGTAATGTACTCATGCACTTACAAAAATTACTGTACAGTAGCTGTTCTACTGTATCTGTATACTGATTGTATATTAATCCCTGCTAGTGGGTCTCTATGAGGAAAACTGCAAAGCAGCCTTGTTACTTGATGTGCATATTCAAGTGGATAGTCCATAACTGTATATTTCTACTGGAGAAAACATGTTCCAACGTTTCTATGATTCAACAGCTGTATATGTTCCAACATTGTGTTAACAGTATCAGGCCCATTGTCCGACATGGAAATGACAGGGGAAGGGTCATATACAGTAGTTCCCTGCAAAGGGAGGGCAAAACTCTTTTCCAGGGGAAAAAGATAAACTGTAGACATATTTAGGTATATACTGTAATAGTAATTGTTTGTTTTCAAAGATTTCAGTGGGTTGGCAATTTTTTGAGGGGGCATCTCCCATGCTTCCTACTACAGTATGGACCTGTTCTGTTCATATTCACATTTATACAGTATTTCCCAGATTATGCATGATTGAATGGCTTTAAACCCTATCTCTGACCATCAAACCTCTTCCCTAAGCTAACATTACAACATTACACAAACCCTACCTTTTCAAAAAATATTTGATACATACCTAGACTTAAAGAAAAAAAAAGAAGAGAAAAATAAACCACATCAGAACATATACTGTAGCAGAGTCACCAGGAAAACACTTTCAATTATGGGACCAATGTGTATTCATGGCTGTATGAATTATGCTGGGCAGTATCTAATTGGCAGAGAATTTGCATCAAAACAGGTGCGGGATTAATACAGGGCCCCTGAAGAAGTAAAAGAGAATGGGGAGCACCTCTGAAAATTTGGGAAGGTTCAAATACTAGAGGGTATGTGACTACTGTAAGGTCCCTGATGGGGGCGGGGCAATGTACCACGCCTGCCTGTAAAGCTGACAATTAAGTTGCTAGATGAACCATGGACCCCAAATTATAGTTTTTTATTGCATGAGGAAAAAATCTGGGAGGGGGAATTAAGGAAGCTTAGGGTTTTTGTTGTTGAATCCGTCTTCCTTGAGAGCAATAATTTCACTGGGGCCACTGATTGCAGCCACCGTCTAGGTAGGCCTAGATTTATATAGTGGCCATTAAGGTTTTCAAAGAATTTGTAAAATTCCCTGGGCAATGGGGATGAATTCTTATGCATCCTCATTGCCCACAATCTAGCTGATGCCACTTTTCCACCATTCATATTCTTAAGTTCCCGTGCATGCATGCTGAGTTTAAGGAGTTTACAGTAATTAGTGCTCACCTATTCCAACTAAATTTTAAAATCGGAATGTCCTTAGATGCGCTTGTAAATCTATAGATAATCATACACTGCATGTACTGAAAGGAATTTTCCTGAAATAATATTATAATTCATTCTTGTCATTTTTCAAGTATTCATGTAACTTGTAAATTGTAATGATGTGTCATTCATACTTCTTACAGCATAGCCTACATGCAGTCTAATTAACATTTACAGAGCCAACAAAACTCTGCATATTAGTTTTATAGTAGCTAACTTAATTGCTCTACAAACTTTAAAATAGTAATCTTAATTATTCTGTACAAACTATGCGTGTCCCGACCGTTCATACACTACCTGTACTAGAGCTACAGTTTTACTGTATGGTATACACTAAGACTAAGCTATATACAGCACTACAACTAGTACAGAGGCACTATACAGTATACTAAGTATACAGGCTATGAAATTCTGGAAGGTCTGTTCATAAGTTTCTCTTCAAATGCATGCCCTTAGTACCTCAAGAATTAAGCCATGTTAGAGTGTACTGTTAGGCTGAAAGGATAATGTCAAATAATTACTCACCTTAACAGAGTACCAATCACAACAGCTAGTAACTTCTCTCTTGTACATCCACCAAAGTTAGCAGTTATACTGTAAGCTTTCCCTACACAAAAATGTCTGCACCGCCAATACAAAAATTCAAAACTGAAATTCATAATGTACATATCAGCCAACAGGAGGTCCTGATTTGACCCACGACAGGTTAATAAAGGCATCATTCTGAGTGGTTAGCTATAGAGATTAAGCTGATTGTACTGCATAATCCAACACAGTTCAACTGGACTTGTTAACTGGACATACCCAATTTCCAGAACAGTCCAGATGAATGGTCCAGTTCAACTGGACTCAACTGGAATTTTCAGCTGGGTAGGTATCGAAATTACAAAAAATGTGCAGAGAGAAGGGCTACGAGTAATAGCTTAAAACGTCAAGTGGGCTAAAAATGCCCCACGCTCTCCCCGGCTCCATATTAATGTCTACCTGAGGTGGGATGTGAACAAAATTTACAAATACGCAGACATAGAGTAAGGAAGTGTTTGACTTGTGATATGTGAAACATAGATAAAAGAACTGTGAAAGATATCCCTAAAACTTGCATGGTTGAAAAAAATGAACAGCGAATTGTATCTTCCGGAGGTAAGCATTTGCGTGAATCGTTTACATCAGCGTACTACACTTTGACTCTCCCTCCTGCAGTAGTCTGGAATAGTTTACTTGTTAAAACAAGTTATAAAGGGTTCGGAAGTGTCCTTCAAAAAGAATGACTGTACCAATTGCTTCAAATTAAACGGCACATCTCAGAAACCCAGGAATATGATGCTCCCGACTGCATTGTGCCACTTTGGTCCACCCTAACTTACAACGTTATGACAGAAGACTTGTTTTTCACATATAAGAAAATAACCTGTGTGTCTTTGATCAGGTGATGATTACACAATTTGACTGCATATTAAGTCAGGTTTAGGATAAGGGTTAGGTTATATCCTGACCCTTATCCTTACACTGACCTCAAAAAAGACTTGTTGGAATATAGAGACGTCAGGACAAAGCCGATGTTGAAACACAGAGTTGTAACCTTCGGGAATAGTTATTGAAAGTATGTACGGAATCAGAGTTGTCAATTAAACTCAATGTATACTTTACCGTTGGCTTCGGTACAATTACGTCCAGAAATAGACAGTCCTCGGAAAGCTCTTCATTTGTTAATCGAAGACCATGTGTCTCAGGATCTGTTTGCATGCAAGAACGACCAACTTTGGCAGCATCAAATGGACTATCCAAAGGTTCTTTTGGGACGGGAGGCTTAAACCTCAGGGGTCCGACAGGAGGCTCTGCGTAAGGTATTCCGTAGAAAGATTCAAATTTACCTTTGACGGGTAACAGATCGCTATTGAATTCTTCGCTGATACCTTGTAACACAGTACCATCTTTTAATGTCACGGTAGGCTTTGTTGATTCGGCAGAACACAGCAAAAGAAGAAGGACAACACAGGCAAGGCGAGCCATCACCCAATTTACTGTAGTTAATGAGAATTCAAAAACAACGACTGTAATCTTGCATTGTCTTCCAGCTACCTGGTTCAGCTAAGCCTACAACGATTAACTATACTACAAACTATTACCGATTGTCAGTTAAACTTGATGCTGTTATGTTGGCTGCAACACTTCTGCATAAATGGCCTGTGGTAGATTCAGACACATTTGGTCTGTCACTTGTTGGTAGTCTGCGAAACAGAGCTACAATCTCTATGAACTTAGTTCGACCGTCCGTTGATTTTAACGCCCTATTCAAATGCAGATTATGTACTATCAACGCGTAGGTAAATATATATATACCAGTTTTGCTTTTTCGTAAAGTTTACAGAAAGTTCAGCTCTACAAGAGTCTAGAGGGTGTCATACATTCTTGCACGTACCAGTTTAACTTCGTGTGGAACATATTTTAATATGACGGATGCTCTCTTCAGTAATGTATCAATGTACGTTCAGTGCTTTTAAGAGATTCCAAAGGTCATTGATCGTGCCCTAGCCTTTCTTGTAAGCATGCTATTTTAGGATTCCTCGGTGTCAGTAGTTTCGGTTGTTACTCTGAACTCATTTAACTTCCGTGACATGGCATGCCCAGAAAAATGCAACATTATATGCCTTGCAGTACGATACGGTACAACACTGTATTCACGGTATAACAAACACGCATAGAAGTGTAAAAACAGCTTAAGGAAATTTTGTAAAGAACACAAAAAATATGAATTTACAACAAAGTAGACCCGGTGAAGTGAATCAACAAACGGTTGAAATGTTCGAATTTTTTTAAATATTTTTTTTTTTTTTTTTGCTGAAGTAGTGTCCGTCGTAGTGGCAACTTCCTGGCCATATCACATAAGATCTGGGGCCTTAATTGTGCCAACTTAATTAACTCAGGCTATTGTAAGTATGGTTAAACTAGCTTTTCATTGTAGCTCTTTTCAGTTTCGAAAACAGTTACGGTATGTTACCACAACAAATATCATCGATAATCACGGAACTTCACTATGCTTGAGCTGAGGTTGGGTAAAATGTCCAAGTGATATTTCATGCTTATTACGTAGCCTCACAGGCTACGTCCCTGGAATCGTCCTACAGATTTTGCGTGATTTGTCACGCACGAAGATACAAATGCATACACTTCGGAGAAAAATAACTCCTTTTAGCACGCAATCTCCATAAAGCGGATTAATACACGACGACTGCAACTGTTGTCCGACATTTTGCTTTCCCGTGATTTGTAATTATCACAGAGACGTTCTATAATGTTCATGATCGAAAACCATCAAGGACCACAACAAGGTGTTGTCAGCAATCAAAGTATAGACTGTGACTTTGTGCAATAAAACTTAGCGACATTTTCGACAGGATGAATTTTTGTTATGCATTTTATGAAGACGATTACGATTAACGCTTACAATCTAGCTTAATTTAAATACTCACTTTTGGATGATACATGCGCCGAGTAAAACGATTAAAGCTTAGCATCATGGCTCTCATTTTCTGTTACGGTCTACAGCACGCACGGGAAGTACCACTTATCTACCTTAGGAGTTCAGCTCGTTCACCCATTGCTTCCATGGGTCTACTGGCATAACAGGTAGTGTAGTGCACCACTGATATGTAAAGTTGATTAGACGAATCAACGGACGTACATGACTGCAGTTCTTCGGAACTAGTTTATTGTAAGATAACTCTACGATCGAGGTGACAACAATGGAAGACGGCAGATACTTGAGTATTTAGGGTCTAAACTTTTAACACTGGCTTTCAGAGTACGTGACAGAACATAGTCTAGATGAGGGGAATAGTTTATAAAACAAATCAGGACATGGGTGCCACGCACAAGTTTCATATTTCACCTAATTTCATCACATCAGGTTAACTGTAGGCATTCACAGCCTGGACCATCAATCTACTACAGCATAGGCTTGTACCAGGGAGTTGCTATTTGACCTGCAACTCCTTGCCTGTAGTAAGTTGAATCAGGGAGCTGTCTTCCAGCTGTCCCTGGTTGAATCACGTTGCACTATAGAGTACCAAGGGCAACTGAACAAGCCTGTGCATTACCAGAGAGTCGTTCTGGCTGGTACTATTATGCCTACATAAAGTAGTATACATGTGCCGTGACAGCATTTTTCTTTGTAAAGACGATTTTAGAAGAATGCAGGGTCCTAGTTGATAAATAATTGTCACTGGTATACAGTGCATGTTTCTCCGTAACACAGATGTCGCATGACCTTTGGTAGATTTACTAATTAAGTAGCATGGGCAAGGTGTTCTGAAGAGTCAGTTTTAGGCCGACCGATGAGGGCCACTTTTAACTGAGTTTTCATTTTAGCCTATAACAATCGGATAGCCAGAACTCAGTCGCTTTCAGGCGCGGATCCAAGGAGGGGGGGGGGCTTTCCCGGCCTCAGCCCCCCCCCCTTTTCGCCACATCAACAATAACAAATACGCGAAAATTAGCATAATGTTAATCTCGGAGAATATTCAAGGGGCGGCTTTCAGCCCCCCCCCCCCCCTCCTTTTCAAAATGTCCGGATCCGCGCCTGGCTTTTCACATGCTACTAGAAGGTTTTATTTCGAACTCATCGTGAGGCTACGTAGGATTTGCCGTGCAAATTCAATTTCTAGTGCAGTAGGTAGAACTTTCATTACGATAAAGACACTGCAGGATGCGTTGAATTTAAAGATAACATTTTTCACCTCGGGTTGAACCAGGGAGTTGCAAGTCCCTGGATGAACTCACTGTCTTGTGATTGGTCGGTTATTTATGGCGTGCCAGTTTCAACCAATCAGTAACCTTTCCCATCCATTATATAGTAGACTTCCTGCCTTAAGTCCGAGGCTACAAGCCCACCTCAGTCGTGCTGCAGCCCTCTCCGAGAAGAAGCATGTAGTCATTTCTATAAATTTTGTATATAGCTTAATTCATTCTTTTTCGCCGGCCGGGCTTTTTAATCAACCATAAACTTCATCATTTTTGCAACGGAGATTTAATCTAATCAGAATAAAATCGGTAACAATAAGTAACAAAAAAATGCTATCTCTTTACTTGGATTCTTGTACGGAGCTCACCCCAAGCCTTCGCACGAGCGATTGGCCATGCTGTTACTTAACAGTAGTTCTATCTGGCAACTTCCTGGTTCTATTCAAAAGGGAGGAAGTCTCTCATTGCGGGTTATTTCTCGAAGGAAAACCAGGTGGAAGGATTGGCTTAGGCAAGTTTCCCGTGTGTGTCTTTCTTTTTGTATCTTGATGGGCTAATTATCTTTTCATTTAGGTAGGACCTTTTTATGGGTTTTTAACCAAGTTTTCAGGGGCTAAAATGGTCGGTGTTCTACTAGCCATAAATTACTTGATGGCAATTGTGTACCGTGGGTATTTTTCACAGCTCAAGGACTGGGGGTCAGTTTATGGGGATGCAAGATCTTTAGTGAATAATTATTAAGAGTGTGTACAGCCTTTTTCACATGGGAGTGAAAGAATATTGTTTCAATATAGCCTATGTGAAATTACGTGAAAATTAAATTGTGTTAAAATTATTTGCAAAGGTTGTGAGAAGGGAGGACGTACTTATTCCAAGTCGTCACAGTGTAATATACTGATGTCATGTATGTTGGCGTAGTACATAATAATGTCATAGTGTATTACTATAGATGTTAAAAGTGTGTTTACCTACTTAACAAGTGCTTTTGTCTATTAATTACAGGGTTTTTGGTTTCGATGAAAAGAGAAACCTATGCAGTCATGATGGCGTGTTTGTATGTATGTGTGTAATTGTGTTTGTGACACTTTTCTTGTTTACACGATATCTCAAGAAGGGAAACTTTGACAGTTCTCAACATTGGTAGG
Source organism: Holothuria leucospilota (assembly GCA_029531755.1). Classification (NCBI taxonomy): domain Eukaryota; kingdom Metazoa; phylum Echinodermata; class Holothuroidea; order Aspidochirotida; family Holothuriidae; genus Holothuria; species Holothuria leucospilota. The sequence goes on along the minus strand of CM055972.1, from coordinate 26,794,860 downwards.
TAGATTTCCCATATTAAGAAAAAGAACCTTATTGTTTTTGGTGAAGGTCAAAGGTCATTTAAGGCCACCGGGGGTGAAACTCTGAAAACCTTGTTTACAAGATAGCTCAAGTTAGGAAGGCTGGATGCTTCCCATGGTGTTGCATTTAATCCATCAGAAAACACCTATGAGTTTCGTCAGAAAACAGAGGCCAGCTGAAATCACCAAAGGCCATTAAGCAAAAATTTCTGAGAATTCCCAAGGTCAAATATGAACACGAATCTGTAATTTTCCAGCACTTTAAGATCACATTCATCCAATGACTGAAAGAAACAGGACATCTTGGCGTTAATTGAGATTACACATTAAGTGCTATATTCATCGAAACCCCAATGCATATTTGCATTCTGGTTTTCCTGAGGAGTGAGGCTTATATGCATGCCTTATTTATGCTGATGTTAGCGCTAGATGATTATTGTTCGAAAATTCAGCGCTAGCTGCCATATGTGTATATGGGTCCAGCGTTAGTTGGGGGAGTGAATCTTATCTTCATCAGTTCATGTATATACTGTAAGTAAAGAGCGTCGGCAGGAGCTTTGTGGCAGACCCCACAGAGGCTTCTTCCCTGTGCACAGTGGCCCGGGCCTCTTGCGTAAATGGCAAATTTCATTTCGAAATTTGTCCCAATTTCAAGTGGTATGGACTTATAACTGGTTGCTAGACAGTCCTACTTATTTGGATTTGAAGCCTGCGGAATGATTCTTTGGGTTGGCCAATGCTGGGGGTAAAGCTGTAATAACACAGGCGGAAATTACGGAGGATAGGGGATAATGCCTCCTCTTTGTAACAAGGGGGATGGCCTTTACAAATTCATTCAAAATTCATTCAAAGTTATTTCAAAATGGTATGCTCTGTATTTTTGGTTATCAGATTCATAACTTTGATTAGTGTATCAATTAACTGAATGACTTAAAGTGCTAGTTTCCGGCAAATCCATCGTGTATTGTTGTCTTATTAGTACATTCCAGCTTGACTACGTTATTTTCCAAACGCCAAACGCCCCTTGCAACTTCTATCACCATCTATCTTCTCGAAGCACAAGTGGTTCATATTTGACGGGGACGGTTTGATTAGGGAAGGATAGCTCAAATTACCGACTGCTGAAAGGGCAAAGTGAATGGAAGAAAAAACAAAGAAGAGGAAAGGGCATTTTAATGTAACTTGGATAATCTTTGTAACGCAGGAAGAAGAAAAATATTCTGCACTGTCTTCAAAATGCTCCTTTTCGAGGTAGTTGGACTATTGTCAATTCCTTTCAGACAGCTTGGTGAGTAGTATTATTCTTTCAATGCAACTCCTGTACCGGCATTCACCTCTCCCACCAAAATCCCCTCGTGCCATCAAATTTACCTGCCATTAGTACAACTGCAATCACAAAAAACAATGTAGTCAAGTCCCAATTTTGAGGTCTGTTTAAAACGGAATCAAAGCCATTATCAGATGGTGAAATAAGTTGCACCCAGGAAGAGTTCGCCTCGTTCCCAAGGCGCCTTCTGGTTCATGAACCATTGGGTCATTTTATCTTGAGCCCTCCCTATTATAAAATTCTGTAGCTAAGGGCTGTATAAAGATAACTTCCATTTGCCTTCTGTGAGTGTCAAGTATTCGAACCTGGTCGGTAAAGTTTTCATCGGAAAACAAAACCATTTTCCCTGACAAGTTACTACCCCACAAGCCCTTCATCAAATCAAAATCAAAACATTGACTGCCATTACGTAACACTATGGCCATCAATATAGGTATGGTAAACTTATCGGGTGGGAGGGGGGTATTTAGTACACATCCACTTCCGTTGGAAAGCATTATACTGTAATCCTCAGAAGTTTGTAATCAGCCCATGACTTCCGGGGAGCGTTGCACCTAGGCCCCTTCTAGGGAGTTGGCTCTTGACTCTATTAAAATACGAGAATGATCGAATTATCATTTCTGTAGTCTCTTTAGTGCCGCATCTAATGTCCTTACGGTTGTAGATAAATGTTTAACTCTACTAAAACTCACAAGTATGTGAATACCCAGAACTTTGCCCCTGGACCCTACGCCGTTAGAGGGAGCACTACGCGTAGTGCTGCACCTTCGCCGCAATGACTTGTTCCATTACTCCCTGGTTTCTTAATTCATCTCTGTCAATGGCAAAACTCTATACCTTAACAATTAGATTTTAGAGTAAATTGCTTCTAACAAAAATTAATCCTCTGCCTCTGTAAATCTGAGAATTACCTTTTGAACTCCTTTATTTTGTTGCAAATAAATAAAGGCAAGTTTCCTTGAAAAAAGGCTTTCAGCTGTTTACAATAGCGTAAAGGTTTACTAAGCATAAAGGTTTACAGGCTTGCCTGTCGTGTCACTAGACAAAACTTTTACAGTCGTTTTTGACGTGACTCTTTCACATCTTTAAAGCTGAGAACCGTCGCTCCTCCAAGACATTCACAAGTAAACAATTTAACGAAACTTACACAGTATGTCCAAGAAAAAAGCAAGGAACCCACGTACGACGAGCTGTAGAGATGGAATCAAACTCAAGCGTTTATGAAACCAATTGCTTAGTTCATATGGTAACATCTAAGCAAAATGACCCTAAAAGATGGAAGTAAAGTTCTATTTAAGTAATACCTAGTTTACTAATCACAATTTCGTAATTTTTCCCGCGAAATTCTCAAAGCTTGTTTTTCTGAACAGTTACTACAGGATTTTGAGATACATACGACAAATTGAACCATGGACTATTTGTCGTCGTGAGTACGCATAGCCACTTCTTTCCATTTCATACATAAATCATGTCTCCTGACTCAAGGAACAGGTTACAGACCCGTACAAGTATAAATGTTTCCATTATCCTCTGTTCATAACTATCCTTCACTTATGATATGATAGGTCTATGATATGACATGATATGACACGACACGACACTTCAGGACACGATACATGACATGATATGAAACGATACGACATGACATGAAATGACATGAAACGACACGACACGACAGGAAACGACACGACACGACATGACATGGCAGGACATGATATGCCACGATACGACATGACGTGATATGATATGACATAAAATGACATGAAACGACACGACACGACAGGACACGACACGACATGATATGACATGACACGACGACACGACATGATATGACATGATATGACATGACATGATACGATATGACACGACACTTCACGACATGACAGGATATGATATGACACGATACGACATGACATGACATGATATGACATAAACTGACATGAAACGACACGACACGGCACGACAGGACTCGACACGACATGATATGACATGACACGACACGACATGATATGACATGACATGACACGAAATGACATGATATGACATGACACGACACGACGCATGACATGACATGATATGATATGATATAATTTGATATATGATACGATACAGTACGGTACGATACGATATGACATTACGATACGATACATTACCGACGGAGGCTTTACAAAGAGAAGGAAATCAAAAGCATTGTAGCATTCTCTGTACTAATTGTGTCAAAAGTTTTATTTTTCGAACAGTTATCTGGTTATATGTAAACAAATACACTTTTAATAATACTTTCTGCCAAGGGTGGTTAAGAAAATCAATTAATACCATCTTTCCGGTCAAGCCCCTTCAACGTCAAACCGTATATCTGGGTTCACTGAAAAAACGGAAAGATTTGAAAATTTTCTGATTAGTGAGCACATTATCCTCGACGTCGTTACCTATACTATCAAAGTACACATCTTCTAAAATGTATTGCAGTATTTATCCTTCATTGCTTTAAGGTTCTTCGGCCTCCACATGGCATGACTCTCCTTCACACTGACCCTCTGCTGTCCATTTTGACTTTCCGTCGACACTTGTCTTCAAGCTCGCCGACTCTTCTGTGAAGAGAGGTAAATGTTGACACAGAACCAATTCGAAGATGAGTCAAGGGTATTTTATTATTTTTCCAGTGTAAATTATAGCCTTAAAGCCAGTCTCTCGAAGGCAACTATTCATTGCGAAAGTGAAAATGGAACTAGCTGGTACAATCATATATCCCGGAATGCAAGTCGCACGGCTTAATGATCAAGGAGGAGGGGTGGCAATCAAAGAACCTTTCCCAATATAAAACAGTGACTGGGTGTGGGAAATTAAATAAACACAAATATACACATGCATACATATGTATATAGTCGGTCCGTTGAAAGCGTACACGGGATTACTATATCCAACTTTCAAGGGCACGGTATCTACTACGTGTTATTTTAGACAGCATGCGATATTTTCAAATACTGAAAACAGACCGACAGACCGACAGACCAACAGGCAGACAAATAAATGGATAGACTGACAGACAACCCAAATGAACACTGCTTGATTTCAAAAAATTGATTTCTTACTGATGCTGTCTCTCAGTGGAGGGAAGACTTTCTCCATGAAGTAGCGTTCACTCTGTTTGAAGTATATGTTGCTCATGTTTGATGTCAAATCATTGAGGACTTCGTTCTCATTGGTGAATTTTGGCCAGTCTGTAACAGACAAGTTGTCCCCCTTGCCCAGCAGTTTTAGGATCACTAAATCGAAGACAGTTGAAATGATTTTCACTCACGTCTAAAAAAATACTTCAATCGTTAAGGTAATAGAAATTTGAGCTGGTTTTCTACTGTTTTCTCAAATAATCAATTCGTCAGTATCAGTCAATTCATATTCTGTTTACCTTTGTATATTATACCTTCCTTCTTGTTGGAATCGCATAAAGTGCTTACTGCAAGCAGGGAAGTAGCTCGTACATTTTTCATAAGGGTATAAATGGGGACCCTGCCATTTCATAGGGGTTTAAATACGGAGGGGTGTGTTTTTATTCCTTTTCTAGTGGACGACTGAGGGTCCCGGACATGTAAGGGGCGTAGCTGACTACCAGTATTTCACTCGCCTATTAAACTGATTACGTCAAGACAACTGCAGGAGATACATTTTTTGTGAACGCATACAGGCTAAAGGGCCTAATTCTGAGAGCTGTCGAACATTCAATAAAAATGAACCATCGCATCTTACCCATACTTAAAATGCAAAAGAGCAGATTGAGGATTATAGCATGAAAGACTTTCATTTAAATGATTATGTTAGCTGCTAAGTTTTTGTTTTTCATGGACTGACAATGAAGCGTGAGATCTTTTTTTTTCTCGGATGATACCTCATAAAATAAGACCTTGTAAAGAGCACTATCATAAGTTACCAAGACAGAAACTCACAAACCAGGCCTTGTTTAATCAAGACCTAACAACCTTTGTTTTCAGATGAAAATTTTTGAACGTTACTGCAACATTGCTGAATGTTGTTAATTTCATTTCAGGCTCTTAACACTGTTGTTCTCACCCAGTTTTCACAAAGTTTGTCCAGTACTGCATCGCCTTTCGAGACATCTCCTTTTCCTCATCTGTTGTCCTGTCGAGTCCACCAAATACGTACTGAACCTCATCGGCATGAGCAGCTCCTGCCCATTTTATATCCAGAAGGTTATTTGTGGGAATGAAGGTCATTGTATATCTGTAGACATTCTTTGTTTGGGATATTTGGACCCACTACACATAAAAACCGATCGCCCAAAACTGCAAAGCTTCATGAAAGAAGTCATCTCGCTTTTCGTCGACTAAATCTTTTGGAACAACAGTATACAATGTTTTTATTAAATAAATTACAATTGGATCAGGTACTCCACGTATAAAAGCGTCGAGAACTGAAGGAAGCAAGGCGGAACTTTTAATTGGTTTAACTTCCTTGTCTGGGAAGAACTGAAAAAGAAACACTGATCCTTCCTCGCCAGTTGTACCAACGATGTAGTTTACTCCATTCAAATTCCTCTCTTCAATCATACTCGAAGCATCCTTTGGCTTAATACCCCGTCAACGTTTGGACCAGGGCCATGATTAGATTGAAATCTAAGTTTATATTAATTGCTTTTTCATGGATGAACCATTTCGCTCGTAGCTTATCAAACCTAACATCCTAATCAAAGGCTCGTACCCTTTGAAGGATTTACTGTGTGTACGTTTCTAATCCAGCTTTAGGTTCGTCTACAAATCTAAAGAGCAAGATAAATGAATGATCATTAGCGTGACCTTGAATACGCAAACATCACTTCAAAGGAAAGATTGGCGAGCTATCTCCATTCGGATAACGTCTACTTGATTCAAATTAGATTTAGGCAATTTTAATTAGACAGGACGCAATTTGGAGGAGGTCACCGGCCCAGCTGTCTTTTTAATAAAGCTTACGAGATGTTTTTCGTAGTTTCACTTCTGATTTAGTAGCATCATGATGACCAGTTTAACCTTCAAAACAGAATCATAGGGTTCTCTTCTTTTAAAGAAACACATCTGTATACAGATAATAATGAAAACGTATCCATCATACCATGTTTTGTGAAATATCGTGCGAGATTTTTTAAAGTTTTTGTCGCGTTCTTTGTGATCCTCTAATGAGACCTCAAATGACCTTTGACCGCTGCACTGAAAACAATAGGGTTCTTTCTTTTAAATATTGATAAAGTTATTATACCAAGTAGTGATATGTATTTCCCACTAATTGCTACTAAAGATGTCCTGTTTACAACACATGTTTTAAGAATTTGTATTTTCACTTCCGGGTGACCTTCAGATAACCTTTTACCTTTACCAAAATCGACAAGGTTAGTTAGTGTAGTTAGTTTAGATGAGGTCCCAGTTTCCACCCAACTGGTTCAAAGTCGAGACGAAAACACCGACGGCTTCTTTGGTCCAGTGTGTGGCTCACTGGCTTTGTTTTGCCCTACTCCATGCTTAATGCTGGGCACCAAGGCACAAAGGCTATGTAGGTTCCATTGTTTTAAAGTCTGTTGGTATGACCCGGCCAGGATGTTTGTATACCCAGACCCGTTCCGGCTTGCAAGGTCGGATGCCTCTAAGCACTTGGGCCACCGCAAGTCAGCTGGCACAAAATCGATAGCGTTCTTTACATGCCAAGTATGAAAAGACATCCCTTCTTCCTACCTAGAGATTATTACGTGTTTACAAGTTTTTTCGGTTTTTGATCTCTTGGTGACCTCACATGACCCTTTCGACCTCTAACAAAAACAATAGGATCTTCCTCTTAATATAGTAATTCTATTTACTATAGTATATGTTTAACAAGCCAAGCTGTCCCCATAAACACACTCCCTTCCACCCCGCTGTCAATACATACTACACACATACACCTTGCACACTCAATCAGCTCGCGTGATTGCATAGATTACCTTTTGGCTTCGGCAACGATATCAAAAAAGGGGACCATTTTGATGCTTTTTTTATAAAGCCTGAGATGTAAACTGATTTTCCAACAAATTGTTTGGTATAGAAAACACACTGAATGGTAATGGTGGGCGTATTTAAACTACTTGTCTTGACCTTAACTGCCATTCTCTGTCTCTGGTGGCGTTCAATTCCATTTAAAAGAGGTTTTGGTAATGTAGGAGAATCCCTTAAGACTCGAGGGGGGATATTAAAAAGGATTTTAATTTAACAAGCCCAGTAATTTACCTCTATACTTCCATTTGTAATGTTATTTATATTTGCATGGACGCAATTATTGCCTCACAGGCCAGTATTCCAGAAACCGAATCCTTTACCACGGCGTTTAATATCAAGCAAAAGTGTGAAAAAAGGACGGACGTATAAAAAAAAAACTTAACCAGCCAAAGTCAGAAAATGTATGTTGTTACAAGATCGACCCGTCAGGAACATCGGATTGAATCCATCCGACGAGCGAATGGAAAGTTTCCAGAGAATTCAACTTCAACGACAGCCGTTCTAGAACTGTCTAGAAGTGAGAAACTGTTTACGTTATGTCCCAATTATAGGCAGCGACCTGGCAACACTTCTAAGAAACTGCAATTGGGTCGTTATTCAACTAGACATATTCAACTGTGTTCTAGAAGTTTTCTATTAAGGAACGTTCTCGTAATTGCTGGACTGTGGCACTAGAAGTTTCTGTTAAATTCCGGGAGAGTTCTCCGAATAAAAGCCTTAGCATATAAACGGCAGTTCAACAGTTGTGTTGTGGCGGGAGAGAGGACATTGAGAGATGCCCCAATAACTTCATCGAGAGATACCAGTTCGAGTCCAGACGTTACTCTGCTTGTCCGTTTAGTTGACCGAATCATATGAGGGCCAGCCCACTGACAATTCACACTTGGTGACAAATTGCCCTTACCGCCGTTTCTACGCTGTGTATTGAGGATTCGTTTATCACTCCATCATCGCCTAGCCCTGTCCGTTATTCGCTCGTGGAACCAGTTTCCTACGCTTACAGCAACCGCTGCAGGTCCTACTACTTTACCCCACCGTCAACGTGCATGCACTACCAGCCCATTGGACCAGACCAGAATACCATTAAGTTAAAGGATTGTAAGTAAATCTAATTAATTATTGTAAATTTAAGTAAGATAAGGAGATTGTAAATAATCATTAAGTTGTTGAATTTTAATCTCGTTTTATTCTGTGATCTTTCGGCTTGTTATTGGTTTGACTTGCGACCCACAAGCCGTAACAAGAATTGGTGTGGCCTAACATCCGGGAACGAAAAGTACTAGAAAATTAGAGAAAAATTCCTGTTGTAAATCGTAAACAACTTCAAAATGCCATTCAACTTAGATTAATTCTGTGGCTAGTCCCTCACTCGGGAAACTAGATTTCATTAAAGCAAGTTCTGAGATTGTAAGGTCGCAAAACATTATGGCATTGAAGTTCAGCCTTTAATGCACGGAAAAAGACGAGATTAAAAGATATGTTCTAGAATATCTTGAGGATGATGTGTCTGTCTCTGCCTAGTACAGTATTGGAACAGCTATCACTGTGCCAACTGACAAAAAACACATTTGAATTGAAAAGGCTTGAAATAGAAATGAATAAGGAGATTTAGATTAAAAGAAATGGAAAGAGAAAGGGAAAGAGAGGAAAGAGAAAGGGAAAGAAAGGAAAGAGAAATGCAAATGCAAAAGGAAAAAGACGAAAGGAACAGAGAATGCAAATGCAAAGGAAAACAGAGGAAAAGAGAAATGCAAAATGCAAATGCAAAGGGAAAAAGAGGCCGAGGAACATGAATTTTTAGGTTGAAGCAACTAGAGTTAGGGGTCATAAAAGCCTCAGACCCTAAAAATAGGCTTGGATACTGGGGGATTCGATTGTTTCTAAGCACGTAAAATTTGTCCCCAAATTTCAGGAGGATAATGTGGAGAAATTCTTCAAACCATTTCGAAAAGCTGGCGGTGAGCAACTATAAGTGGCCCAAGAGATAAATGGTCCATTCCTCATCCAGAGTAATTTCACAGGCAAGGCTCAAGAAGTGTATTCCGCTCTGTCAATAGAGGACCAGTTATGGATTATGATAAGGTTAAAAAGGCCATATTACAAGCCTATGAATTGGTGCCCGAAGCTTATCGCCAAAAATTCAGAAAGTTATCGTAAGGCGGATACACAAACATATGTAGAGTTTGCTTATCAAAAGAAAGGCATTTCGATAGATGGTGGTGCTCCAAAAAGGTCTCCACATTTGACACTTTAAGACAACTGATGCTAGTCGAGGAATTCAAACGGTGTGTGAATGATGACATTAAGACTCACCTTGAGGAAAATAAGGCTGACAACTTGAAGGAAGTGGCAAATTTGGCTGATCAGTATGCACTTACCCATAAGTTTGGTAAAGTGGGTCAGACTCAAAACAAGGGTCAGTTTAGTAAGCCAAATAAGAAATATGGCAATAATAGTGGCACAACAGGTAACAGTGGATCTCAGTCTGGTTCTATCTCTCCAACAAATTCTGGTAAAAAACAACCAGATTCAAGTCGTCAAAAGAACGACCAGGTCAGCTCAAACAAAGCTGCCTTTAAAGACATAACTTGTGGTTTCTGTCACAAAAAAGGCCACACAATGGCAAATTGCTTCACATTGGCAAAATTAAAGGAGACTGAAACAGCTTCTAATGCCTTAGCCAATGTAGAGAACTCTTCTGAGGTAGTCGTGACTTTACGGCCTAATTCTGACGACAAAATTAAGGAAGAATACCTTCCATTCGTGTCTGAGGGGTTTATTTCCCTAGATGGGAATTCAGCTCATCCACCCGTCAAAATAAAAATTTTGCGTGACACAGGCGCAACTCAGTCGTTGCTTCTTGATGGAGTTTTGCCATTATCGGACTCTACTTCCACAGGGGCAAATGTACTAATTCAGGGGGTTGAGTGTGGATTTATTTCTGTCCCTCTCCACAAAATTAATTTGAAGTCAGATTTAGTTTCTGGGTCGGTCATAGTAGGGGTCAGACCTACTCTACCTGTAAAGGGGGTATCTCTGCTGCTAGGCAATGACCTAGCTGGTGGAAAGGTAGTAGCCAATGCAATTTTGACAGATAAACCATGTGATTATAACAACACAGAGCAATTAGAAAAGGAATTTCCAAATTTATTCCCTGCCTGTGCTGTCACTAGAGCTATGTCACAAAAGCTCGCCGTGGATGATAATCTTAAACATCCACCCTCTAAAAGTGAGGATACAGTTCCCAAAAGTGGAACAAGTAGGGAATCATGTAAGGATGATAATGTTAAACATCCACTCTCTAAAAATGAGGGTATGATTTCCGAAAATAAGGATGATAAACTTAATCATCCGCCCTCTAAAATTGAGGAATTAGTTCCTAAAAATGGAACAACACTCCCAAAGGAGGAGTCAGAGTCTGAAAAAGATTCTAGTAAAAATATTCATGGAAGTGAAGATTCTTGGTATGATCTCAGCCAATCTTTTATGACTAATCTTAATGATAGTCAGGATTGTGAGTCTCCTCACCCCACACATAGTGAGGGGGTAGAACAGGAAAAATCAAAAATGTCTGACACACTCCACAGAGACCAGTTGTCAGTCCAACAACAACATGATTAAGAGCTTCAGCCAATAATAGATGGTGCACTCACTGAGGCTGAAACTAAAGACGTCCCAGTCTGCTTTTATGTTAAAAACAATATTTTGATGCGTAAATGGCGACCACCTGATGCACCATTAGATGAAGAGTGGAGAATTTACCATCAAATTGTGGTACCTAGGACCTATAGAAGGGAAATACTGAGTATTGCTCATGAAATGCCATTTGCAGGGCACCTAGGAGTCAATAAGACTTACCACAGAATTCTAAATCACTTTTATTGGCCAAAACTTAAGAGTGATGTGGCCAAATTTTGTAAGACCTGTCACTCATGTCAAATGGTTGGGAAGCCGAATCAGAATATTCCGGCTGCACCCTTAAAGCCAATCCCTGCTTTTGAAGAGCCGTTTAGTAGAGTCATCATTAATTGTGTAGGTCCCCTACCTAAGAGTAGGGCAGGGCATCAGTATATATTAACCATTATGTGTGCTTCTACGAGGTTTCCAGAGGCAATACCTCTGAGGAATATTAAGGCTCGGACAGTCTTACAAGCATTACTTAAATTTTTCACATTGTTTGGATTGCCAAAAGAGATCCAATCAGATCAAGGGTCTAATTTCATGTCAACTGTATTCCAGCAGATGTTGTATGAGTTAGGCATAGACCAAATTAAGTCTTCGGCTTATCATCCTGAAAGCCAAGGGGCTTTAGAAAGGTTTCACCAAACATTGAAGAATATGTTAAAGACATATTGTCATGATAATGAGAGAGATTGGGATGAAGGCATTCCATTTGTAATGATTGCTGCCAGGGAATCTATACAAGAGTCACTTGGGTTCAGTCCATTTGAACTTGTCTTTGGACACACAGTTCGTGGACCATTGAAATTATTAAAGGAGAAGTGGTTATCAGATCCAGGTGAAGACATACATCTACTTGATTATGTATCCCGCTTTAAAGATCGTCTTCATGGAGCATGTGAACTTGCTCAGGAAAATCTGAGGCACTCTCAGAAGAAAATGAAAGCGTGGTATGACAAGACCACTGTGAAAAGAGAGTTTAAACCTGGTGATAAGGTGCTAGTGTTTTTACCTGTTTCTGGTCAGCCACTTCAAGCTCGCTTTCAAGGACCTTATGTCATTGAGAGAAAAGTTAGTGACACAGATTACGTCATTTTGACACCTGACAAGCGTAAATCTAAAAGAGTATGTCATATTAATATGATGAAGAGATATTATGAAAGAGAAGATTGTGACATTTCTAAGGATGAAAGTATACATGATGTAAATAGCAACGCTAATGATACAGGTGATCAAGTGTGTATTATCAATACTGATCATGAACTCAGTAATGATGAAATCAAGGCTAATAATGTTCCTGACATGTGTACTAAATTACAAAATTCTGATGTGTTGAAAAATCTTGACCAGAAATTAAGTCATCTGGATCACAAAGAAAAGTCAGAAATGAAATCATTAATCTATGAATATGCATGCTTGTTCTCAGATGATCCTACTAGGACAAATTTGATTGAACATGATGTTGATGTGGGAGATGCCACACCAATCAAGCAGCATCCTTACCGAGTTAACCCTCGAAAACGACAACATCTCAGGGATGAGGTTCGGTACATGTTGGACCATGACATTATAGAACCTAGTAATAGTGAATGGTCTTCCCCTTGTATATTGGTCCCCAAGCCAGACGGTGGGTACAGATTTTGTACTGATTACCGAAAGGTGAATGCAGTCACAAGAACGGATTCCTATCCGATACCCCGTATCGATGATTGCATTGATAGGATTGGGAAAGCTACGTATGTGTCAAAGTTTGACTTACTAAAGGGGTACTGGGAGATACCACTCACTGAGAGGGCTCGTAAAATCTCGGCATTCGTAACGCCGGATGGGTTATTTCAGTATAAGGTTATGCCGTTTGGTATGAAAAATTCACAGATGACCTTTAAACGTTTAGTAAATAACCTTACGTCAGACTTAGAAAATTGTGAAGTATATGTTGATGACCTTATTGTGTACAGCAACTCATGGGATGAACATGTACAACATGTTAAGGCATTATTTGACAAGCTTGCCAAAGCTAATTTGACTGTCAATTTGGTCAAAAGTGAGATTGCTTGTGCCCATGTGGTGTACTTAGGGCATGTGGTTGGTCAGGGTAAAGTTAGACCAATTAAGGCTAAAGTTGAGGGCATTGACAAATTCCCTGCCCCAACTGATAAAAGGCAGCTCATGCGCTTCCTAGGCATGGCTGGTTACTACAGACGTTTTTGTCCGAATTTCTCTGACATTGCTGCACCATTGACAAAATTGTTAAAGAGAAATGAAAAGTTTGATTGGACGGATAATTGCCAAGCAGCATTTGAATCATTGAAAAAGGCACTAATGAGTTCACCAGTGTTGATTGCTCCAGATTTTGAAAAACAATTTAAGTTGGCAGTAGATGCCAGTGACAATGGCATAGGAGCAGTTTTGCTTCAAGCTGATGAGCATGGTGTTGATCACCCTGTTTGTTATTATTCTAAGAAATTTGACAAACACCAGAAAAATTATTCAACAATTGAGAAGGAGACTTTAGCTTTGATACTTGGTCTTCAACACTTTGATGTTTATTTGGGAACTACTAGTTTCCCTATCACTGTATACACTGATCATAACCCTTTGACATTTTTATCTAAGATGAAGAATAAGAATCAAAGATTGATGAGGTGGAGTTTATTTCTGCAATCGTATAATGTAGATATTAAGCATATTAAAGGGAAAGACAATGTTGTACCAGACTCTTTGTCAAGAATTTGATCTGATACGGTATGTTGAAAATCTCACTGTAAGTTTTGAAATTTTGTGTTAACTATGGCACAATGTGTATTGATGATGTTACTGTATGCATTTATCATCACCTAGCAAGACAAGTTGTATGTTATAATTGTACCTTCCATTGAATATTGGACTACATAATATACATACTGTAGTTATTACTGTAAAGTTATACATTGTAAATATTGTAACTTAAGTTTTGTCCGAGACGTCCAAAACTTTTTCAAGGGGGGGAGTGTTACAAGACGACCCGTCAGGAACATCGGATTGAATCCATCGACGAGCGAATGGAAAGTTCCAGAGAATTCAACTTCAACGCAGCCGTTCTAGAACTGTCTAGAAGTGAGAACTGTTTACGTTATGTCCCAATTATAGCAGCGACCTGGCAACACTTCTAAGAAACTGCAATTGTCGTTATTCAACTAGAATATTCAACTGTGTTCTAGAAGTTTCTATTAAGGAACGTTCTCGTAATTGCTGGACTGTGGGCACTAGAAGTTTCTGTTAAATTCTGGAGAGTTCTCGAATAAAAGCCTAGCATATAAAAGGCAGTTCAACAGTTGTTGTGGCGGAGAGAGACATTGAGAGATGCCCCAATACTTCATCGAGAGATACCATCGAGTCCAGACGTTACTCTGCTGTCCGTTTATTGACCGAATCATATGAGGCCAGCCACTGACAATTCACACTTGTGACAAATTGCCTTAACGCCGTTTCTACGCTGTGTATTGAGATTGTTATCATCCATCATCGCCTAGCCCTGTCGTTATTCGCTCGTGGAACCAGTTCCTACGCTACAGCACGCTGCAGGTCTACTACTTTACCACCGTCAACGTGCATGCACTACCAGCCCTTGGACCAGACCAGAATACCATTAAGTAAAGGATTGTAAGTAAATCTAATTAATTATTGTAAATTTAAGTAAGATAAGGAGATTGTAAATAATCATTAAGTTGTTGAATTTTAATCTCGTTCTTCTGTGATCTTTCGCTGTTATTGGTTTGACTTGCGACCACAAGCCGTAACAATGTGCTTACTTCATTTAAATGACAATATTCGCTAATGAATTCAGTAATAATTTTTAACCTTCAAATACACAAGGGGTCAGATTATGACCCCAAAGTTCTTTACTTTTTAAAAACTTCATAACTTCTTGACCATTCATCCTATAAACATTATTTATATACTACAGAAAAGATTAGAAGGGTTTTTTTTTGCATGATACCAAGCATTTTTTTTGGGGGGGGGGGGGGCTTTTAGACAAGTAGTTCCGAAATTTCGATGAACAGCTTGTTTTTACCAAAATCCGAAAAAATGCGTAACTTTCCTTCCTTCATATTTCAAAAAAAAAAAAAAAAATGAAACTATACCTATCAGGAACACATCCTTAAGAGATTGGGCCTCAAGGAGAAGTTTGTGAGAAAATGTAAAAAATGTCACAAAAATGACTTACCCAAGATTGACAAAGTTTGCTCCAAAGAGAATCAGGCCCTCAAAAATCATATCTTCCTCATTTTTCAAGCTGGCTAAAGATAGTACCCACAACAGAATGTTACTTCAATGCGATAATGGTGAGAAGATCATCTTAAATGACCGGTTATCGCTCTAGATATTTGTGACTAAAATGCACTATGATGTCATGAGTACAAGAACAAGTGAATTGAGTTTAGATTCTGAGTATAGTATTTCAAGGACACGTATTCTTCATGTGCAGGTTAGACCTATAAACTTTAACACTTACACCAATTGAATGACTTTTCAAAATTGCTCAGTATGAGAGCGAGTAAAATTCCATTCGGCCTTTCGGCTAATATCATGTGTAGTATCTGTTCTTTCCAGGCATTCTAGAAAGGGACTACACATGACGAAATGATGTAGATGTCTGAAGGTCATGGCCGTGCGGGACTGTTTTGCTCAGGGAGGGCGGTGATTTTTGCCCGACTCCAGACCTAAGTTTACTGTCCAATTTTCCGCCCGACTGAGACAAAATATCTGCCCGATTTAGTCAGGTTTCTGACATTTGGGGGCGGCCGCCTCCCAGCCCCCCGGCCCTTACGGCCATGCTGAAGGTCAAGAGAGGTCCTTGGTCGCGTTAAGTCTAAGTGTCCTTTAGGGACGCACTTCCTTCGGGGAGCAGATTGAAATACTTCGGGAGTAACGTTTGGTTTTTGCCCTTTTGCTCTTCGCCAAAGAGTCGAGGGGACTTTGTTGAAAAAAATTAAATTTCACCATTCACGTTTGAGTACAGCAAAGGTACTGGTTTGTACCTACATTGAATCTGTTTATGGCCCTGTCTCATGGACTAACCATCAACTAACCATGGAATGATCTACCTAGAAATCAGTATTGTAGCCGTCGAAGTATGAGCCTAGGCTACTGTAAGAATCAAGAGTCTCAGCTCCTTAAATTTGAAAATTTCCATGCACTTCACTTGAGTATGAGTAACAAGGCGTGGCCTTTTTCTTTCGGTAAATATTCCCTCAGATCCCATTCAAATGCACTCTAGGTAGACAGAAATAGTCTATGATTACGACATAATATTTGCTTATACCCAAAGGTAAATATTCTTCCGCGATACAGGGATCTAAAACAAACAGGGGACTTTGAGAAACTTACTCCGAGAGTTCGGAAGAAATTGACGGACGTACAAACTGATTTGATGTAGGTGTTTAATTCTATACAATCAGTAAACGTGTCGAGGACGTACTTGCTTCAAGCGCAAATGATAGGCACGTGCGATAGTTTCATTCACAAACCTTCTGTATAGCAGACTGGTGTAAATATGACTAACCTAGCTTCTGTTATGGTCTCATTTCTCTCATCCTATTTTATTTGTGGAGCAACACAACCTACCGCCACATTAAATGATGGTACTGTTTTGCTAGGTGTCAGCGAATCATTTAACAGTGATTTGTTACCGGTGAATCGTAAAATAGAATCTTTCTACGGGATACCTTATGCCGAGGCCCCCATTGGCCCCCTGAGATTTAAGCCTTCAGTTCCTAAAATGCGGATGGAGAGTCCATTTGATGCCAGTAAAGTTGGTCGCTCTTGCATGCAGCCGGATCCTGCCACTCATGGTATTCGAATGGTAAACGAGGATTTTTCCGAAGACTGTCTCTTTTTAGACGTTATAGTACCGAAATCAACGGTAAGTCCAATCATTCTTTTGTTAGTTCGTTCGTTCCTTCATTCCGCTCTTTTTTTGTTCACACGTTTATTAGTTCGTCCGTTCATTCTTTTATTTGTTTAGTCGTGAGGTGTTTACCGACTTACTACTGTTAAAACGGCCCTTCAAGTGCTGCTTCAGGTAATTAACCAAAACAGTTAATGTCGGGCATAACTGGGTGAGGTAACTCTGAAAAATACCGTATGTCGGGAGGGGGACATGCCCTATAAACTCCGTCACTTGAGACAGTCTTTATGACAGTATGGTGGGAATCTAGAAGGATATACCTTGACATAACCTGACCTTTGTAGGCATTTTCCCTGAACGTATCAGCCATGCCTTTTGTATAAAGTGTTAGCAATTCACAAAGGAATTCACGTAATGTATTTTTAAGTACTTGTTCACTTTGCAAAAGTAAACACTGATCAATTTGCTGTATTTACCTATACAATACTTTAGAAAACCGGGCTTACACATGTACAAAGGCACTTGAATTCTTAAGTTACGACACTAATTTCAGAAGAGAGCTGGTAAGGGGAATCATTTCCCCTTGGCTATACAAATACGTGAAGTGTAACTGCGTCTCGAAAGAATAATATAAAGACTAATGAGCACCCACGTTGTTTCAAATGTCATTCTAGGTTCTACGGTACAGTTCCTGCCCATTAACTGCTTAAAATTTAACGCTGCATCAAAGCTGAACGTTCCTGTTTTGCTTGACGGTGGTTGCCATGCAACATGATTAAGTCATTAAGGTCATGAGCACAGATAGAATGCTTTTGCAAGGTGTGCTTTTTAGACCTTTCCGTCAAAGTTTACAGACTTTTCCTCCAATTTTATAAGTTTTTGCTACGTAAGAGATAACATATATTTTACGTTTTATCATTTCCACTTGCAGAATGCACAAATTTATGCCAAGTTAAAGCGCCG
This sequence comes from Holothuria leucospilota, assembly GCA_029531755.1. Taxonomy (NCBI): domain Eukaryota; kingdom Metazoa; phylum Echinodermata; class Holothuroidea; order Aspidochirotida; family Holothuriidae; genus Holothuria; species Holothuria leucospilota. The sequence goes on along the minus strand of CM055972.1, from coordinate 26,776,964 downwards.
TAACTCTTAGATGCTCCTTTCTATCGCTTGCTGCATTTAAGACCTTGGTGAAATTGACATCAATCAAACTTGAAACACCCATCTAGATCGCTATTTAAATCATTCGACGTGTTTTTCAAACTTTCAAATGCCATCCATGCAGTGAAATCAAACAAAATCCATTAACAAAACATACACAATGCTGACTTAAGTTATCCGAGTTTTGGTTTAGAAGTAACGTTTTCAGTCTTGGTATTTAATGATATTTTACTTCAACAGTGTCATTTATGTTTTGCAGCTGGAGAAAGCGCCCGTTTTCGTTTGGATTCACGGAGGAGGGTTTACGATAGGTGCAGGGGAAATGTCAAGGGGAACTTTCCTCACATTTGCTGCCTATAGCAACATTATAATTGTTACCTTCAATTACAGACTAGGACCGTTTGGGTTTCTTACAACTGGTAAGTTCTTTAATTATGAGATGAACTTAGTCTCTGCTAACAAAAAAATTATTAGCTCAAGAAACTACCCGTTTTATATCATTATCAGAAGCAAACATTGCGAAAATTGGTGATTATGAGTTTAAGGGGGCCGGTGGACTTTAGGAAAGAATCATTTTTAAACGTTCAACATTTTTCGGTCGGATGTTTTAGTTTAAGTTTAACGTAGTTTAAGTTTAAATTAACGTACAGTAGTTGGTATGGAAAGTACTAGGGAAGTCATAGTGAGCTTTCATAACTTTGCGTTATACTGACTTGGTTCATAGGAAAACTTCTCTTCCCGAGACAAAGTAGTGTTATTGCATGAGAAAATAATTTTCCGTTTTATTGTACTTTATATGAAAGACGCTTTTTAACGATATTCTACGTGTATTTGAATTCATTGAGTAATTGAAAATTGAACATAAATGATAATTTGTCAACGACAACGAACAAACTCTGAGTTGTTTCACATCTATGCATGGGCAAAATGGTTGAGTGATATAGGCCTAAGTAAGAAGAGACATATACAAAATTTGATCCGATCCAGTTGGAGCTTATGTGATTTTTGGTAAAGATGTCAGCTACAGCATCGTACCCATTGCAGTAAAATGTATGTGGGGGTGTGCGTACGTGTGTGACCCCAAACTTGTGTAGTAGTAGGAACGTTCTGCTGTCCAGGTATGTTGACCATGGTGTGTAGATGTGCCCTGGTAGTTGTGGCGCTAGCATCATGCATTATAATGAGTGGGCGGGACTAAACGTAAAAATCTTAAACTGGCAATATCTCCCAATCTGGAAGGCTGATTAGCCCCATACTTATTGTGGGTAATCACTAATAGTCTGAGGTAATATATTTTTGGGAACAGTATATAATCTTCTTTAATATTGACGAGTGGTAAACTTTGAAAGGGGCTGGAAATGGGTGTGTACAAACAAACTCATAGTAGGGAAGTTCTGCTGTGTATTACACTTGGTTGACCAGGGTGTGAGCTTGCCTCCTATTAATTTTACTGTAGCGCCAATACCATGCATAGTAATAAGTGTGCGGAGCTAAAGGTAAAAATTTTAAAATTGACAATATCTCCCATCTAGGATAACTAATTAGCTTCGTATTATGTGTAGGTAATCTATCAGGCAGAGGTAACAGTGCTTGTCGTTTTCTTTCTTTTTTTTTTTTTTTTTTGAACAGTGCATCATCATCATTTTTATCATTTTGGGTGTGGGTAGGTTTTGAAAAATGCTTTTGCACAAGCAAACTCATAGTAGGAAAGTTTTGCTGTGCTTAAGTTTGGTAGGTATTTTGACCCTGGTGTGAAGTTGCGCCCTATTGCTTTTGGCGCCAATATCATGCATAGTAATGAGTGGATGGGGCTTAACCTAAAAATCTTAAAACTCCATTTCTCACAATCAGGGTGGCTGTTAAGTTTCATATTGACATGGATTTGCTAATAGGCTAATAGGTATAGCTAATAGGTAGAGGAAATAGCTTTTTAGTAATAATTCATCACCTTCATTATAACTCATATTCACTCTGGTATAGGGTCCTTGATGAGCCAAGTGGCTTCCTCAAAGTAGGCATGACCATTGACTCATCAATAGGCATGGCCATTTTGAAAATGGCTAAAAATTCTTGCACACAAGCATTTTCATAGTGGGAAGTTCAGCCGTGCGTAGTACTTGGTAGGTATGTTGACCTAGATAAAACACTTGAGCGTACATAAATTAGAATTGGTGAATAGAATACTACCTAAAGCCCTTAAAGGAAAATATTGAGTTTAAAATGCATCAACATGGCAAGCCATACAAAGAAAGCGCCTCAAACAATTTTTAAACCCTTCAGTCTCACGAATAAACTCTAGCAATAGCTTTATCTCCTCAAAATATTATGAATTACAGGATTAACGGGTTTTGCATTATATGAATTTTTTTTGAAAGTTTGGGTGAAAAATTGCTTTTGTGCAAATAACCGAATTTCTTCCTGTGAGAGCCTTATTTCTTAAAAAGAAAGGTACCGTACTGTCTTATTATAAATTTTCTATCATTCTGTGTCTATAAGTACTAGTTAAACGCAATATGTCAGCCTTTGGATCAAATACACTTGAGCGTGCATTTATTGTGATGGTCTAATGGCTGTTAGTTCATTGAAACTGATTATTGTCAGTGGGAAGATTCTGATGGAGAATAAACTTGTTCAGTACACTCTTTGGTCATATGTGTGACACTGATAGGGCTCTAGTTGGGCTTGAAGATTGCATGTAGGTAACACACTACTGGAAGAATCATCTGGTGTCCTGCCTTGAGGTCAAGTTTAAACAACAATAAAGTAACACCAGTTTGTTGCATCGGAACCATTGTACAGTCGTCCTTTGTAAAATATAATGCAGATCAGGGGAGTAGCAACATGTCAAAAAGTCGGGGACACAACATCTGAAGGGCACTCTTTAAAGTCTCGGATAAACATATATGTATATACATGGATATGAACATATTTCACTCTCAAAAGGGGCGCATTTTACCATTTTCAGAAAAGTGGAGACACGTGCCTTACTCCGGTTCCTACACGTGTAATTTCTATTTCTTGCTGCGCTTATTTTATCTGCAGCAGGGGTACCCCTGCTGCAGATAAAATAAGCGCAGCAAGAATAGAAATTGAGTATGTAAGGTGTGGCTAGTACTTTGGGTTACACAATGACATGTTGGTGACAATATCAGACAGGCTTTAGTTCAAAGTTGCATGGAAAACAAAAAAGTAAACGCTTTTGTCTGATGTTAACATTAAAGTTCAAGTTCAAGTTTATTTTACTAATTTCTATTCCAGAAGAGTTTTGTACATATATTGTTAATAAAATTTTATATGCAAGTACACAGAATGTATAACAATACCCACAAAATTAACATATCAAAAGATGGAAGTAGAGGAACCAGAAATAAGTTTAAACTTTTCTGGTCCGATACCTTAAATACAAGAACGTAACAAAACAAGAATCTGAAGAAGTGTACAGCAATAAAAATAGAGTTAGAATAGAAGAAAAAAGAAACTTTTTTGCTAACCTCAGAAATATGTTCCTTCCAATTTAGATTTTCATCCTTAGAGATTCCTAAAAATGTTGTATGAGGTGAAGCAGTAACAAAATGACCATCGGGTAATGCAGTAATTTTGCTTGAGTCAGTTACCTTATTACCGAAAGTCATTAATTTGGTTTTCAAAATATTAAGAGATAATTTAATTGATCTAAGCCAAATTTTAGATGTGAGAAAATTCACAAGTAGCTTCAGCAAGAGTATCGCTTAGATTCCTATTTTGGAAGGAGACCGTAGTGTCGTCAGCAAATAAAATGAACTTTGATTTTACAGAAGACTTTTTAAATATCATTCATATAAAGAATAAATAAAAATGGTCCAAGTATGGAACCTTGTGGTACACCAGTATTAGAGAATGTTTGATTTGACGAGAAATTATTAAATTGAACGTAATTGCATCGATCGTGAAGATAACTTTTGAACCAGTTATAGTAAATAACTCAAATACCGTCAAGTTAGTAACCTGCTGTAAGCAGGCTATTGTTGAGTTTCATCAGCTACAAGTGCAATTCTTAATATTTGCTTACCACTAATGTTAACGTACAGTATACAAACGAAGTTTAATACAATACAATATCATGCCAACTTTCTAGCCAATCTCATTTCCGAGACAAAAATAACTTCATGATAATTAATGCACACGTCATCAGCGTTGGTATGGGGTGGAGTCAACATGGGCGACCGGTTGCTTCGCTACAACAGACAACTCTTTTCACCTGTACACACGTCATGCAGTGCAGTGCGGCTATTACTGTAGAGTTACTAGCTTAGCTGCTACCGTGTACATGTCTACATATACAGCTTAGCAAGGAACGTTGTCGTCTTGTCCATGAGAGGGCCTATATACACCAGTTTGTACAAACCGGCAGGATCTGGGACAAGATCCTACGCCTAACGTTAGGCTTGACTTTCCACTGTAAGGATTAGCTCGATTTTTAGTCCATACATGATAATTACGTACCTTTTAAACCTTCAGAAGTATTCGTATATATACATCGTCCCAGGCAGTTGATATGTATGAATAGTCAGTACCCTGAACACCATGTGACCTTCTTATGAATAATAATCTATCCCACATTTTGGGGATTCTTGTAAATGAAAACTGGACGAAGGTTTGCAGACTCTGTAACATAGAATATGGGTGTATTATGATTTCTGAGAGAGCACCATCTTTTGGAAGGCTGCTACAGAGTCTGCTCCGCAGGCTATCAAGCTAGTAGCAAGGGCCCATTTGTGAAGGCCTTTTCCAGATAATTGTGATTTTATAATATTTGAATGTGCAGGTTTTACACTTTGTTTACCAAAAAGCTGATCATCATGCATCTTTTCTTATTTAACAGTTTAAAGATCAAAAATCAAATACTAATTCATTCTGTATATTTTATGAGTATATTAATCAGCTTTCCAGAGGGTTGATTCTCCACCAACTTAACAGCTGTGGCTTTATAAGATATGAACATGTAGCGTGAGTCTTGTTTAAATTTTTTCCCCGTGTGCTATAACAACAAACACACTTCCTTTTAATCTGCAGACGACGGACTTATCCCAGGAAACATCGGTCTGATGGATCAGCAGTTGGCCTTGAAATGGGTCAATAAGAACATTGAAGGTAGCAAAGAAATTTTTCACTTCCATTTGGGTTTTTTTTTTTAGAAAATATTGACGAAAAGTATATGTTTTCATAATAGATGATTAAAGACATCCTAGAACGCGTTATACCCTTCTTCAGGTGTGAATGAACGGGTATGGTTGCGATTGCGAACAGTTGAACGTAACAGAGTTTGTCGCATCTGTTATAACTTCATAACATAACTAAATCAGTTAATTACTGTTCTTCCTTGGTACTGCCTCTGTGCCTTTATTGCGAAAGTAAAAAATTACGGATGTATAGCAGATTTCCATATAAATCAGAGGGTATCAAAAAAAAAAAAAAGACTATGAATTTTTCAAGGAAATGCCTTGGAAAATTGTTAGACTAAGTGCCCCACAACGTAATGTCATTTCTTTTATTCATATCAAACTTCTTTGTAACATCCAGGTTCCTCTAGTAAAGTTGTCATTTATCCCTTTGCAATAAGCCAGTTCAGAGTTGTAACTACATATGTGCAGTCTCTTCAGGTCATAAGGGTATAGAACGCAATCATAAGTCAAGCGCTGTGCATGGGTTTTATATTGTGCGCTATGCGTTGCTGTATTTTAGTGTTTACTCATTGGAAGACAGTGGATCCTTACAATTTTTGAAATTTAGAACGCAACGGTAAATCTGAACTGGATTATTGTAATTGAAAGGGTTTCTTTATTATGGAGTATGTTTCTTAGTAATTTATATTTGAAAACAAGTTGAGCATAAATACAGGCGAAAATTTACTGTTTCTTTAATTATGAAAAGAAAATGACTTCAGGTGATTTTAGATTATCAGTGGCAGTGAGACTATTCAAGAAACATTTTAAGTTTTTAGCACACTGCCATCCGTAGGGGCTAGAGGTCATGAGGTGGGGCAAGGGCCTAGAGTTTAGTGGATCATGAGAACAGATAGACTACGGGATACCCTATCCTGGGCAGGATTTTGGTCTAAAATGACACTACATCGTAGGTAGAGAACTATTCCATGAAAACAAGATCGTGTCTGTAAATTTTCAGGAAAAAGATTTAGCATGAATCATTGCCTGATTTACGATAAAAAATTATCGCAAGCGTGTACAGTTAGAACTCAAGCAATTACATACTTCTTTAAAAAGCTGTGGTGAAATTATGACGGAAAGTTTCAGCACAGGACGATGAATATACCTTATGCATTGACGTCACGCGACGTCAGTTTGGAGGCAAACAATGAAGCGCACTGCCCGCACGGCGTAGATTTTGCACCCGCGAGTATAGACTTACGCGCGTATGCGACCGGTGCACAAATCAACTATCTGCATTTTTGGGGTGAAAGTTGCAATGAAACGCGCTTATGTCCAGTGGAGGGAGTACTTTTTTCTGTGACTTCACATGCGTAAGGGACATGAGTTGCTAGGGACGTGTCTCTTCAAACAAGTAGGCCTACAGATTCTATAATATCCGGTGCAGATACAAAATTTTCCCTCAGTTCAATTTAAACACGAGTGCGGTGTTGACATTTTCACAAAGGGATTAACTTCATGCATTTGAAGAACTTGTTTACTTGGCAAAAGTAAACATTAATCAACTTTTAATGTTTACAGATACAATTCTTTAGAAAAACGGGTTTACTTAAAAAGGGCACTTGAATTCTGAAGTTAGAATTCATTGTGGAAGAGAGATCTGTAGAGTATGGCGTTATTTCCTCTGTGCATATAAACTTGAAACTCTAACACCATCTTCAAAGAAATAGAAAAGAAAGCTAAGTACCCAAGCTCTTATAGAAAACTGCTTGTAAGAGTTACTGGGATGGTGATGTGTGTACAGTGTACACCATGTCAATGCCTGAGTTGCGTGATTGGTTGTATCCTATGTTGGTATTCCACTTCTCGGGTTATAATGGCCTAAATTCATCTGGTTTTATTGCAAACAAAGAATTTCATACCTAATTTCGTATGCAGTGATAAATTATAATCATTTTCTCATTAGTTTATGTGCACTGGTTACTGAAAGTTCATTGCAGAGCTGCTCTCTCCGTACAAAAATTTCTGAAATCCATAAAATAAGAGACTACAACTAATACTCTTTCAAGCTTTCAAACTCAATACAAAAATGGTATTTTCAATCTATGTGATAAGTAGCGGACTATTTCCGCTTGGGAGAACACTTCTGCTCCGACATTTTATGGATGTTTATCCGAAAATAACATACAGTATAGCCTATCTTGCAGAAACAGAAAATTTTCTGCCCGCGGGAGGGGTGGCTGAAGTCCATAGCTCCAGCCACGTGGTCTATGATAACAGGTGAGCCATCGCGAAGTACTGGCACAAAAATGTCGTGACAAATATGTGTCGCAGTGGGCGGTTTGAAGTTTCCGATTTTGTTCCTTCTTTTTCACTATGGTAGGGCTGAGATCGGTTAGGGCCCAGGTGTGTCTACATTGATGTTAAATTAAAGCTTGAGTAAGTTTCAAGTGTTGAAAGTGGTTTTGAAAGGTTCAGTGTTCAAAATGTTGAAGAGTAGTACTGAATGAAAATCAGAAGTTTGCAGAAATTTAGTGGCATTTCAGATCATTCTGTATAATATACACACCATGGCAGTCTTCACTAGTCTAAAAAGTCCAAAAATAATGCTTATGAAATAATTAGCTTTCTTCTACCTCTTTCTTTGCCCATATAGCATTCGGTGGAGACCCTAACAAAGTCACAATAGGAGGCGTGAGTGCTGGAAGCGCTAGTGTTGCGTTTCATTCTCTTTCCCCTGGCAGTAAAGGACTGTTTCGATACGGTATCATGGAGGTAAGCTTTTTTTGAGAACGTACCACGTTAAAACTATGAAACAAAGTCGTTGTTATTTCATATGCATTACAAATTAACACTTTTTTAAAATCGTGAATAACTGTAATTTATTATAGGCAGTACTCAAGATCATTCTTAGCTGATAAAGCTCCTGAAAAAAGGTGTTTTGAAACTTACCTTTAGAGAAATTTTTGCTTTTGTCTTGTTGCCTGTTTAAATCCCTTAACCCTTTCTTTTTAATAATCCTATGAGTTGGTTTTCCTACTACGTTTGAAATAAATACACAACTGCTCCTTATTTTTCTACGCCGAAATGGACCTCGAAGTTGATTATTTTGAGATTTTTCGTTGCAGTTATACTTAAATATCAAGCTTATAAATAAAAAATATAAAATGTATGTTTTCTTTAGGAGCCGGTGGCTCCTGACTTGTTTTGTCTTCGGCACTTCAGCACTGATTATGGAAACCGTCCTTTAGTTAGCAGTATTCGACGGGCCAACTTTCTCCTGGCTCTCTTTGAGTACTCATTCGTTGATGGCTTTAAATGTTTACGATATTTGTTTCGAAAAACAGCCATGCGGCGGGTGTTTTTACTTAAAATCAGTAACTTGATAAAGTTTACATGGGGGTGGGGGTTGCTTTAATTTTTAAAATTCCTTCATGAACTTCACATCAACTTAATTGCAAATTTTTCAGTAAAGAATACAATATATTGTCTGTTCAGCAGTTAAAATTGTAACAAAAACATATTTTCTATTATTCTGTGATAAGTGATTTTGTTCTGTTATGTTCTCTTATTCAAAAGGTTATTCCTTAATTAATGTCACTGTCGTTTAGATAAAGACTTAGCCAAGCTGTGACTTCTCTGCTGATATATGACTGTATTTGCTAACTTTTTTGCCCATTGTGATAATGCTTCTTGCGTAATAAAATATTCTCAAAGGAAAACCAACATAAAAGTGATCGTTAAATAGGGAAAAAGAACAATATATATATATATATATATATATATATATATATATATATATATATATATATATATATATATATATATATATATATATATATTCCTCTGAGAGAGGGGAGTACTTGAGTTGACTTGAGCTGGCTGAGCGGGAAGAGGGAAGTATCTTCCAGAGATCCCCCAAACAAATCAAGTCAGAACACGCAGAATTGCTTTTATGCAGCCGGATTGGTTGGCTTTGGTTGACTGATTCAGAAAGTTGTCCGATTCAGCAGTCGGACAGTGGCAGAAGGAGGATCATCCCCCCGAGATACACTCTCGTGCTATCCTATGGGGGATGTTTTATTGATGTCCCGGGAGCAAGATTGGAACAGTCAGTACTTCAGTCCCTGCATCGTGACCCTCCGTGTATGCTAGTTGAAATACCAAGGTGAAGGCGAGAAGTTTCACTCACGAGCAACCTTTAATATGGATCCCTGACCTGAGATATTAATTAACATATAGCTTTCCCATCGTTAAAATATTGCCTCGATGATGATATTTCTCCATAAGCCAATTTGCATCATTCAGATATCCTTGTTTATGTCGGAAAATCGAAGTGTCGGATACTTGTATAGGTAAAAGATTTTAATACTTCAAATAAAAATGATTTGTAATAAACAAACAGTTATGCTCCCTTTATAACGTATAGTCTTAAAATTGCTTTCTCTGCAGAGCGGATCTCCATTTGACCCTTGGATAACATATCGTCATGGAGAGGAGGCCAGACTAGAAGTGAGGACGCTCTCCAAGTTAATTGGCTGCAGTCCAGAAAATGTCGAAGATGACGCCGAAATGTTAGATTGTCTAATGAAAGTACCAGCAAGAGATATTATTGAGAACATTTGTATGGTAAGTGAAGGTTATTATGATGCAAGAAGATGCAAGTTTTCAAAAAGAGGGTTTCTATTTTTCAATTGATATCCTTTGTAGAACAAAACATAACTATACTCGTTCAAGTAAGGATGAAGTTCTTTTTATTTCAAAACCTCTTGTATTTGCAACACATAATGCTATTTCATCTGGTGAGGAGAATACCAGATTACACCTTTTAACACAAGATCACACTATACAGCTATACTTGTCAATCAGTTTTGACATCGGCTCCAGGGACTTACCTTGTTAATCGGCAAAATTTCTGAGGGCCAGTTCATGACACTATCTTTGGGGTGCGCTCAGCGGAGAACTTAGGATATTTTGCACCCAGTGTGGATCCTTCCTTGGTCAACACATTTAAAAGAACCTCTCTCAGGGGTGAAAAGGGAGGGAACCCCCTCTTAATCTTTGAGAATTTTTTTTTTATGAGGGGCGGCTTACTTAAAACCTGATTGTATGTAACAATCTTCTATCTTATTCTTCAATGAAGTCGTATTTTTGCTGGCCATAAGGGAAGGGAATATCGTCGTCAGGGTGGGACGTTGTCTAGACTTTGAGAACCTTTTCGTTTATGTCAGGTAGTTTACAGACAAAATGGTACTTTCAATGGAAAAGCTTTGAAGTAATTGTATGTTTACGATACTTTCATTATTAAGTTTTTTCTGGCTTTGGCATGTTATTTTCCAAGGCTGGTACCAATATTACATAATCCATCATCCCTTGGTCAGAACTTGGATCCAGGGACGTCGCCAGGTAATTCTGAATGTGAGGGGGGCTGTGCCATGTTTTGCCGACTAAGGGAAGAAAACGCCGACGGAAAAAAGACGCCCGTAGCGGGAAGCAAGTGTATTCGAGGCCATTTTTAAAATTATAGGCATTCTAATGAAGCATTTAACTATCTTTAAGGCGTATAATGTGCAATATATAGACCACTAAAATTACGACTTCAACACTTCTTTATAATTTCTTAACTCGGAATAACAGCCGGTCGAGTTGCTGGTACTGGGAATTGTGATGGGGGGGGGGGGGGGTTATTGTAGAAGTTGTGCGTGGGTTTGGAAACACGAGGTAGTCTTTTATATGACAAGTAGCAGTGACGGATACCGGTGAAGCAAATTTGCCCCCTAATGGGATACAATTGGTAATCAGGTATGACCTTTTTGACCTTAATTAAGTTTGTGCACCAACATTGTTTCAATAAGTTGTAAAGTGAAATAGCCTTACTAACACAAAAATCAACCAAATACGAGAAAATATTGATGGGATCATGCTGGCACAGACGTTTAGGACTGTCCAATGTGCCACTGCAAAGCCAGTTTTAGGCTATTATGCCTGAAATACTGATACTTTGAGAACTTTCAAAATTTTCTCCTGGACTGTTTCTAGAGATCCCAGGCTGCTTTTTGCATTTTTTTATTTGAAGTACACTGTTTCTGTTACTGACTTCTTGTCACTTAAATCGTTTTTTGACGATGGCGCACAGAGATTCGGAGGCGCAAAAACTCAACATTTTAGAAATATTTGACCTGTGACCTCCATTATCTCAGTGTGCCAACGAGATCCCACCAAGTTTTCTCTTAAGTAAGGTATAGAGCTTATGCACCTACGTCACGTTTCCCTATTTTTCCATCCAGGCGTACATTGTGCAACAATTGTTACTAAGGTGCTGTCGTGAGCGTGTATCTTTAATACACCTACTACGTATGGCAATTCCATCCAGTAAGCCAAATTGAAACGCGCTGACGTCACGTGCATAAGCTAAATAGGGCTTTCAGTTCTTTCAAGTGAAGTTGCTTATATTCAAAGGGATCTTGTTGGCGCATCAAGTCATGAGGTCTTGAAAACTAGATGAAGGCGGTCTTCGTCAAGGGTTCAGGTCAGCGTAACATGACGCACCAATGAGATCCCAACAATTTTTTTTCACTTTTGCTGTGTACCCACCAGACGATTTCAAAATATGTTTTTCTTTCATTGGGATGTGCTTGGCGCACACATTCACATTTATTAAAACTTGGCTAATCGTTTCAATGGCTTATTTTACATAAAATTTCACGATTTTTCTTAGGACAGCACCGAAAGTGCAATAAACCTAAAATTGTGCTTTGTCATATTTGTGTGATAAGGTATCACCATGGGCGTCAATCCTGGAGGGGGGGGGGGACAAGTCCCCCCACATTTCGATGGGTGGGGGACACAATATCAAATGTCCCCCCACATTTTCCTAAAAGAGTAGTGTCGTGGCTCTATTTGACTGGCTTTTTGAGTGGCATGTAGGTTTGTTGGGCAATTGTTAAGTGTCTCGATGCAGATTCTGAATGCAGATTTCGTCAGGAAAATTTTATTTCATGCCAAAATTTTGGCGCGCTTCGCGCGCATGCGTCACGGTTTGCACTCCCTCTCATGACCATTAAAAAGGTAAGTAAACATGGAACTATTCTGATCACAACACTTTCCGAAAACAGACATACATTTCCAAACATCTTAAGGGGCCTCTCATCAATATGGGATCATTCAATCAGTGGCGTGCGCAGAGGGGAGGGCCATTCGGCCATGCCCCCCTCACTGATTCCGATTTTTTTAACTTCCTAAATATACGTAAATTTTTTAACACAAATTTTACTTCAAAAGATAGCATATTTGGCATCAGATTGCATGTCAGGACACCAAATTTTTCAAAATTTTTCAAAGGGGAGAGGGACACCCCATTGGGCCATGCCCTCTCACTGATGAACATTTTTTAGTTCCTAAAAATACGTAAATTTTTTAACACAAATTTTACTTCAGAAGGTAGCATATTTCACCAGATTGCATGTAAGGACACCAAATTTTTCAAAGGGAAGGGGGACACCCTACTGGGCCATGCCCCCTCTCACTGATGCCTATTTTTTAGTTCCTAAAAATACGAAAATTTTTTAACACAAATTTTACTTCAGAAGGTAGCATATTTCACCAGATTGCATGTAAGGACAGCAAATTTTTCAAAGGGAAGGGGGACACCCTACTGGGCCATGCCCCCTCTCACTGATGCCTATTTTTTAGTTCCTAAAAATACGAAAATTTTTTAACACAAATTTTACTTCAAAAGGTAGCATATGTGGCACCAGCTGGATTGCATGTAAGGACACCTAATTTTTCAAAGGGGAGGGGGACACCCTACTGGGCCATGCCTCCTCTCACTGATGCCTATTTTTTAGTTCCTAAAAATACGTAAAATTTTTAAAACAAATTTTACTTCAAAAGGTAGCATATGTGGCACCAGCTAGATTGCTTGTAAGGACACCTAATTTTTCAAAAATTTTCAAAGTGGGAGGGGGGCACCCATTGGGCCATGGTTCTCCCTCACTGATGCCTATTTTTAGTTCCTAAAAAACCGTCAATTTTTTAACACAAACTTTACTTCACAAGGTAACTCATGTGGCACTAGATTGCATGTAAGGACACCTAATTTTTCAAAAAATTTCAAAGGGAGGGGACATCCCCTCCCTTTAGACCCCTCCCCCTGGCCGGCGGTCAAACAACATACTGTATGCCCCCACACCCTTGCGAGAAATCCTGGGCACGCCACTGCATTCAGTCTAATTTGTAGCATGATGTGGAAAGTTGAAAGTACGTTGTTGCCGTTAAACATTTTTCAAAAATTTTTACCCAGCGCTTCGCCGAAGCCATTATCGGTATAGATGGTGATTGTTAATACACTTACGACTAAAAAGCATTCTGAAAACGCCCTTGCTAGTCCTTCACACCCTTGCTATACTACGAATAGCTCCAAAAATATCCCAAAGATAGCACCATTTTGCATATAAGCAACCTTAAATTAACAAAAATTTCTCAAAGGGGAGGCCTACGCCCCCTTCCCCAGGATGACACCTTTATATAGTGACAAAGGAAGGATTCCCACTGCTGTATACAAACGCAGGGTGCATATAAAAGGTGCAGTTTACGCGCCGCCACTGCAGTTAGTAAAAACATCCAGCCAGTCGGAAAAATTAGAATTCACTAAATTATGGTCGTTTTCCAGCCATATACGATCAGCTCCAAAAATCCCAAAGATAGCACCGTTTTGCACCTAAACAGCCTTAAATTAACAAAAATTTCTCAAAATTTCTCAGTGTCTCCGACAATGATCCACGCTGCAGAGCGTGGTTTCAGCTATTTTGGGACATGATGAAAATAACGTCTTGAAGTAATTCCGTGGACTCCGTGTATTTCACCTGACAGATCATCTATGATGGTCATGTTAACTTTAGAATGATAATTCTTATTAGAATAGGGCAACGTCAGTCATCATAAGGGGGGGGGGGGAGGGCCTATAGGAAGACACCCCCTCTTCAAAACCAAAAGGACTGGTTTGTGTTAAGTCATGTATGTCCCCGCCCCCCTTCCCCACATTTGAATATGGATTGACGCCCCTGGATATCACTGTATTATTTTCAAAGGTGATCTGAGGACCCATGTATCACCACTTGGTACACTCTCACAGGCACAGACTGTTAAGCAATAAAGGACTTGACAATAATTTGTTAAGCGTAGATCTCACTTCATTAGGTATGCAGGCCCTCATGCTCAGTTACCAGGTTCAAGCTCTTATCAATCCCACAGACACGTCCTTTGAATATTTGTGACACAATTTATCTGATTTGTTTTGTTATTTGAACAGATTGGCCAAGAGTTAGGGAATCCATTCTTCCCACCACCTGGTCCTACCGTGGACGGCGTTTTCTTGCCAAATGATGTTTCCAGTATCATTGAAGAAGGAACTTTGAATGGAGAAAGTTACATTGTTGGTACTAACGCAGATGAAGGAACACTACTCCTTTTAACGTTGTTTCCAGATAAGGATGTTAAACCAGTTGTAAATTCAACCATGCTCTCCTCGGTTCTGTCATCTTATCTTGGTGATATACCCGATCCTTTAGTTCTAGACTTAATAAAAACTATCTACACCGTTGATCCCACAGATCTAACTGACCAAAAACGAGATGATTTCTTTCATGAAGCCACACAATACTTGGGAGATTTGATGTTTACCTGCGGCGCGTCCACGTATTCTAGACTGGCGTCCCTAACAAAAAGTGTTTACAGGTATACAATGACCTTTGTTCCGACCAATAACTTTTTGGATATTAAATGGGCTGGGGCAGCTCATGGCGATGAGGTACAGTACTTACTTGGCGGGCCTTTCCAGGAATGGGCTGTACACAGGACCACGGATGAGGAGAGGGAGATGTCCCGGAAGGTGATGCAGTACTGGATAAATTTCATGAAAACTGGGTACGTATTTGTGTCAAGTAATAATTGGGATGCAGAAAAGACAAACCTAAATACGTCCAAGCCAGTGTGTCACAAGTGGGAAAAAGGCCGTGGTCGTCTCGACTTGAACCAATTGTTTGGAAACTGGGACGTTAAACCTCATCCAACTAACTAACTAACCCATGGAACACCACAAGCGGAGTTATAAGAGTAGAGGTCTGATAAAATTTACATAACAGTAACGCACGGATTCCTACGAATATGACAATGTTTAAAATTATGATGATACACAACTCAAATACGAATAGTAGAGAGCATACGTATGTGGTGGGGGAGGGGGGAGGAGGGGCTGGACTACCCGTGTACCTCATTTAACATATAGAAAGTCTATTTCTTAAATGATATACGTAAACATGTTAGTGCATATCCTATCCCATACGGCTTCTCCGCGGCACATTATAAATGCTATTGCAGAGCGGCTTAAATCAGACATTTTTTAATTAACTATAACAAACTTCAATTACTCGTGTCAACAATGCATTAGCAGAAAAAGTAATGTTAAACGTAATTTTTCCGTAGAAAGTGATTTTACCAAACATAACTTTGTTTCTAATGTAGCCCTTTCCTATCCCTTAGGATATACATTTAACCTATGTATAAGCCTTCCAAGTACGTTGTATCTAAATAATCTTTATATTGCATCATGTGCAGGGGCGGATCTAGGGTCTTTTCTGAGGGGGGGGGGGTCCAACAAAAAAAGGGCACATTCATTTTTCTTTTAAAGTTTGGTTCTAATAAACGTCAGACAAAGAAAGGATCAACCAAGAAATATGCAAAAACTGGAATGATCTAAACGGTGAAATTGCAAGGCGCGCGGAGCGCGCGAAAATTTTGGGGCTAAGCTGCACTCATAAGAATTTGTATTTATTTAAAGCTTATACAGGACAATTGTCCCGGGAGTTGGGCCCTTTTGGGCATAACTTTCATTGTAGGCCTACTTTCCTCCTCGAGTCAGTAGCCGTACCGCACGACAGACACAAGAGAACGTTGACCGAAATGATATTTACATAAATCCGTGTATTCTACTTGAAAGAGTTTGTACTAGCCTATTTAGCTATAAGTGTAACGGAACTGAGAAAGAGTGGACAAAGCGTACCGAAAATTTTGGGTTTTATCACAGAATTCACCCTTTTGTAAGCCAAAATAAGTAAACCGACCATGGGTCAGCGGCGTAGGAAGATGTTTGACATGGGGGGGGGGCAGACCAGATGCGATTTCTCGACCTTGACCCACCTTCCCACACCAAAACATCATAGTGAGAAGGGGACATGAAGGAGCCTAACGATCCCATGCCATTGCAGGGCATATTTTGCAAAGGGTCACTGAATACTCCAAAAACTGAGTTGCGCACTGATAGTGTACTTTAGAATCTGAATCGTGAAATTGTAAAGCGCGCGAAGTGCGCGAAAATTTTTGGCAGGCTTATATAAAACACATATGTAATCATTACGAACAAAAGGAAAAATGAAAAACTATAGGGGTTGTAGACTGCATCCGGGATAACACTCATTGCAGCGGAACCACCTGGACTACACGATGAAATAGCCAAACTTTGCTCACCAACTGACTGTACCTCGTGACACAGACAAGAGAACACCAACATGGTTTGCAATATTGGATGAAAGTTACTACCTTTACATAAACTACGGTACTCTGCGACAGCAGACCGGTCATCGGTCCAACTGAAATTGAACCGACTAACATTGCGTTATTTGACCTGGTGGTGATTTTCTATAGTAATTTTAAACTGAAACAAACACCGATTTGCCTATTGTGACTTCTGGTCAACTCTTGGTTGTGGACGTTTCCTTAAAATTGGCTTTTATTCCCATCACTAGGGCAACACTTTAAAGGGGAAATGCAGTCACCCCAACTTGAAGTAGTGTAGTAGACTGTCCTGTTTCATGATTGGCTCTTGAGAGTCATGTGACAATATTTTTTCTACTCAAATGTGAAATTTACAATAAGTAACTGATTGGTTTACCTTGAATATACAATATTAAAGTCCTAACATATTATGAAAGATACTTTGAAGAGAAATAAGAAGACAATTGTGAGATTTAGCTGTTGCTTCAAAATAAGTTTGGGGCGACTGCTCTTGACCTTTAAAGAAGAAAGTAATTCCAGACCATGAATATCATAGCGAAACGTATTTACCTACTCTCTCTTGTTCATGATAGGAGGGATATCCAGCTGGTGGAGGGAAAGCTTTGTAGATGTAGCGTTTAGGGAGTGTGAACAGATCATTATTTTGCAAGACCAAAAGACTAGAAGTGACCTTTTGGAATCAATATCAAAGCCCAACGGTAATATGTTGCATAAAGCGCTAGCTAGTGAGTATGACGTAATATCTGTGTGCTTTGTATTACTTTGATTGCCCAAGTATGCCACATGTGGTTCCCAAGCGAAAAGTAATGAGAATGCCTGACTGTCACGCAGGCAGTAAGTAATACTGTAGTCACATTCTCTCTAAAAAAGATTGCACTGTTCGTCTTTCGGGACGGGCAATATAGGCTACCGAAATCAAAATATATTGCCGAAATTTTTTGCGATATATACTGTAGCTTGAGTTTTACGGGCGAATTGATCGATACTGGATGGGAGTAACCAAAATCTCTCGTGTTTTTCTTTTTTTTTTATTTTAGGCCACGTGTAAAAAACCATTTTTGAAAAAGGGCAGATTGGGAAATTTGAGGGGGGTCCGGACGTCGGCGACCCCACCCCTGGATCCGCCACTGATGTGAATCTGTGATCATTCCACTTTAACATTGTCTAAGGTTGATTCAAAAAAGCAAAATCAAACACGAACCTTCACTGCACAATTACCAGGACTAGGCTGGAGAGTGCCATTTCCGGCAGTTTGGGACTGAGGTACTTCTAACAAAAAAATCTTTGTATGCTACATGAAAATTGACGGCCGCGCGACTCCCAAATGGTATCACACATTATCTCCAATAGTTTTCCTAGAGACGATGGCTGAGGGGTTTCATTTCGATGTATCCTGAAACGAAAGTGGTGGGTGGAAAATGACACTGATTTCTTGCCCCTACATTTTGGCCGAAGGCACTGTAACATTACATCATAAAGCAAAGTAGACCAGGAATTAGGTTGGAGACATGCTTGTTATGTAAAATGTAACATCACCTAAGTAAAACATCTAAAGCCGTTTTTCGGCGCGCTTCGCCGGCATATCTTAGGTATTAGTACCGCTTGTCCCTTTTATGACTGTAACAAACAGCTGTTCTACAAAATGGTGTCTCCCACGGTCACCACCATAACTTTTTTTTTTTTTTCTTTTTTTTTTTTTTTTTTTTTTTTTTCCAACATTTTGTTCGTTTTTCTTTTCTCGCTTTTTCTTTTATTTCTTTTTTTTCATTTGGTTTTTTTTTTTTCTTTTTCTCTTTGTATTATGAGAATTTCGTATTTTTATTATATCTGCTTGGTGCGCATACACCTAGCATTTCAACGCAGAGAGGACCAAGATGGCTTAATCTACTGCACACGACTTCGTATACTCCAAGTATGCCTTTTGCGAGGATTCTGCCCCTTGGTCTCCAACAGCGGTGTCACTGGTCTCCCCACACAAGATCCATGCTGGACACTGGGGACCCATTTGGAAAAAAGACCAGAAGGTATTACTGTTCAGAATTCATGTTGTAAAGGGATGGTGTGCAACAAGAATGTACAAAACAGGATGATTTGGAACTTCGGAGTAGCTTAAAATGCATTAGAAGGCGTCCTTACACAACAAAAGTTAGCACAAAAACTTATCACAGAAAAAACCCCAAACTAAGCGGGCAGAAGGGCCAAGAAAAATAACAAGAAAATTATCACTTTACTGAATCGCGTATAAAACATCAGATAAAGGCTTGGACCTCACTAAGGCTCACAGATGATAAAATCTAGGCTTTGCGCTTGATATCCCTACTCTTTAAAACAAATATCACCACCTCAATTCCCCTTAAATGGTGCCTGTTTGAAGCCCAGAACCGTCCCCAACCAAATATACATATAAAAATACCTCAATCCCTAATTGCCTCCCATGATAAATTTATCATGATTACAGCGTGTTTTGGTGACACACGAATTTTGTTTAATGCATGAAATTATCACAATGCATGCTTAGTCTGATGTAAGACTATCCACCATTTATTGTTTAACTTAATTATAGTTACAGAATGAAGTAAATTCTGGTGTATATATGCATACGGGATGGAACGGTGAATGCATTAATAGTTATAACTGTTTTGTACAGCTGAAGCTGGGGAAAATGAAAGATGTAAAAATTCATACCCTAGTAGAAGTCTGAAAGTTATTAACCATTTCTATCTATAATTCCTTCAGAGATCCGAATACTCCGGGAATGAAATGGCGGACAACCGTGGTCAGGTTCCAGAATGGTCCAAAATTTACCAATAAACGATTGTGAAGTCTTCAAGGACTTCAAACACCACAGATGGGTAAAACAGATAATATGAAGAAAAGAGAATGTTATTTTATTGAGAAAGTACTTCCACAAACTGAAGCGAATCTATCAGTAAGTAACAGGAAAATTCTTTGAATGTCAATAATAACACATTCATTTTCATTCAACTTTGCCAATCATTCATTTCAGATTTAGAATTCACGTAATTTTATTTCAAATCTATTCACCCAGTCCTAGATCCTAATCAATGTAAAATATCAATATTATGATAGAATAATGTGTAATGAAAAACATGCAGTGTAACACCATATTGTATAACATACAACACTCCGGAGTAATTATTCTTCCAGAGTAACAGAATTGGAAAAAAGTTGGAAAGTGACTACTAAAAGCCCCTTGAACAACTAACTATGCACACAAAACAACCAAACGAAAAACCAGTTCAGAGTGCGGACGTGTCGGAAATAAATGGATAATTTCGCCTTTCGAAATTCAGAAAAAGTTGGGTCCCACATATATTTAAAAGAAGGGACTAAGTTACAAGTCATGTTTTGGTATGTTAGAGGGTACTTATTCTTAGCATTCTGGTGAAGTTTGCATTGAAATCTGATGGTGGTTCTCAAGATATAAGCAGCTGTTACATTTTCAATACAAAGTAAACTTGTAGCAAGCACATATGATGTCATAACCTCGCATTAATGAGCATTTCCATGTATATTAGAATGTGAATACATGAGAGGCATGGGATTTTTACAAACTTTAAATTTCCCATAGGGAGCTCCTATCCCTATTAATTTCAAGGTCAACACAACAGACTGAAAAGACAAAGGAAACAAAGCATTTCTTATCAATGTGAGAAAGTGATATAATTCCTGCTTGCCTCGTGCACATTTTATGTCACAAATGTGGTAACTTCAATTGTTGATATCTCGAGTACTGTATGTCTGATTTGAATGAATTTTCATGTATAAAAATTAATTTTTTTGAAACCCTCCCTTTAATATTAAGCGTGTAGAAGAGTGGGAAGTGTTAAAGGGAAAGTAGACCCTTAATTATGTCTTGTCTGAGTTCAGGAACAAGCGCTTCTCAAATTGTAATATACTTTAGGATATTTCTTGTTTTCTAAACACTTAATTTTCTAATTTGCATACTTTATTGAGCCAATCTATGAAGATAAAAATGTCATGTTTTGATATAAAAACGGGGCCGGGCCCGTTCCAACTATTCATAGTATCAAAGCTAAAGCAAAATGTCTTTTTCTTTACAGGGAAAAGTTACAGAAATTGAAGGAGAAAATGGACTTTGGCAAAAAAGCGACGGCCGTTTTGTGGGGAGGAATTCAAAAGTCATTTGAACAGAGGATAATCTTGAAAGGACGTTAAAATCTGTTACTCATATATCTTAATCTTAGGGTTGAAACTTTCTGTGTTTGAACAGGAAAAGCATCTTTAGAGTGACGTCGAAGTAACTTGCCACCATCGTCCCCGAGGCTAGATTGACTGGCTTTTCTAAGTCTAAAACGTCAGGATTGCAGTAAGGGCACAAGACAGCAGAGGAGGCAAAGCAGTTAAGGAGACTTTTTTTTATTCACTGTTGTCAGAATCTAGCTTTCCCCAAAAGTCTGAGATAATTGACCATAATAGGTCCGCCATTTGCCTATTCTTACCGCGTAATACCTGGATTCTGTATGCACATTTTCAGTGATAGAGAATGGATTACATGAAGCCCTTGCAAAGTCTGTCTATTTGTAATGGGAATTAAATGGTACGTGTAGTTATTCCATAGCTACTGAAAAAGCAGGTCCCTAATTTTTGGTTCACGACGCTTTGTTTTTTGTGATAAACGCACTGTTACCTAGAAGTGTGGCTTTTGTTTCTTGCTAAAAACCTTGCCAGTATAGGCTAGCATACCTTGTTTATATACATTGCTGTTACATTAAAGTTTTCTCCATTCGGGAGAAGTTAGTTTCCTCAAAAAACGGAGGAATTTCCCGGAATCTGCAAAGTACATTTCACTATGAAACAACCGGAGAACCGAGGTGAATTAACGGTGGACCCATAAAATTCGGTTTAAATCTTTAGAACGTGTAAAATAAACCGCTGTTAACAGTCCGGTTGTTTTTTTAAGAAATGTCCTTACTGTGTTTAACGATCCCTTCAGATTCGCTCGAGGAAAACATTTTACAACCGGTATTTCACCGATTTAACTTTGATTGTGGTTTTACACTTCAGATCCATTGTAGTCCCTGAAGGGAATAGGTTTGATCACTTGCCATGAAAGGTTTATGGGTTCTGTAACGACCAACAGCAGAGTTAACCGTGACTGAGTGGAAGGAAATTAACTGGACCTATTTTCAGAGCTGCATTTAGTTGTCATATATACTCTGCTTGGTTATGACTTTTGAGTCGAAATTCCTGGGGTTTTTACAGGTACATTAACAGGAGTATGGCAAGGCTTGCATTCTAACAAGGTACGCTCATTAAATGCTTAAAGAAAAGGATAACAAAAGAAGGGTATAATGCAAGTCTTCCTAGTTTGAAGGATTAAAGCAGTAGGGTCCTAACCGAGTTCTCTGAAAATCGGGCTGGACAATTGAAATATTTGCAAGGACTGATTCAAAGTCGTAACACTTACATTTATGTACACGGACAGACAACGACGATTAAAATACTTGTTAGACAGCATAAAACAATAAAAGCACTCGGTTCAGTATGGTTGAGGTGTGACGTGATTCGCCATTATTATTTTACCAAGCGCTTACAGTGGCATTTTGAAAACCAGCAGTTGCCTCAGTATTGCAGGACAGAGGCTCTGCTAACAAACTTCTCTGAAATTGCCAGAATTTTCAGGATCATTCAAAACATAATTTATTTAGTCGCCACAAAATTTGTTATGAAGTCTTGAACAAAATGTCCGTGATTAACTTTTCCTTTATGTCCGCTGTTCAATATCAGCAAAATTTAGGTCACAAGCCACTTTCATTCTTCAAACGTAACGCAGTCTATAAAATACATCTAGAGTAGAGAAACTATACTGGGGGGGGGGGTGGGGGGGGGGGGGGGTGGGGGGGGGGGGGGGTGGGGAGTTCCTCACAATTCGTACAGCGTATTCCGTGATGAATCAGCGGCACTAGCCAAGTGAAAATGAAATGGCTCACCTTGTCTGTTTTTTCTTTCTTCTCTCGCTGTTTTCTTTTTCGGTAGCAACGAGGCCTACCGTGACATTAAAAGATGGTACTGTGCTAAAAGGAGTCAACGAAGAAGTCAACAGCGATTTGTTACCAGTTCACAGCGAAATAGAATCCTTTTATGGAATACCCTACGCAGAACCTCCCGTCGGACCCCTGAGGTTTAAACCTCCCCTCCCGAAAGAACCATTGGATAGTCCATTTGAAGCGGTCAAAGTTGGTCGTTCTTGCATGCAAGCTGATCCCGAAATACATGGTCTTCGATTAACAAATGAAGAATTATCCGAAGATTGTCTTTTCCTGGATGTGATAGTTCCAAAGTCAAAGGTGAACCATTCATTATATTTAATAAGCAATTCATAGCAGTGACTTGAGTCACATACAGGCTGTCGTGACTGGACAACTCCTCCCTCACAGTTCCCACTCATACAATCCCCCTGAGAATTCTAAAAGCGGAAAATTCCCCTCGGCAGTGGCGTATCTGCGGGGGCATGAGGGTACTAAGTGCTCACACGACAAAGCCGTGCCACCCCAGGTGCCCCCCTACGGAAAATTTTGGAATGTACAGTTTTATATATATTAGTCCTATAGAGAGGGGGAGAATTCAGAAATTGTGTCCTCCCAGGAAAGGTTCGTGACCCCCCCTTATAAAAAAAACCCCACATAATTCCCACATACTTCCTGTAGGAAGTATGTGGGAATTTGCAATTTCCTGTAGGAAGTTGCAACTTCCTACAGGAATAATGTGGGATAATATTCACAAAAGAGATTTTTCCCACATGGAATAGTTGAATTCCCACATGAGAAGTCAATTTCCCACATGGTGAAACTGAATTCCCATATAGGAAGTTAAATTCCCATATGTGGATTTCAGTTCCCCATATGGGAAGACAACTTTCGATGTGGGAAGTCAAATTCCCCATATAGGAAGTCCAATTCCCCATATGGGAAGACACAAAATGGCTATGTAAGTTGTGCAGTGAACAGCTTTGAAGGAAGTCTATTGTGATTGGTTATTCAAAGCCCTTTGGACAACAAAGGCCTTTTCAAATTTGGCTTCTCTGTGTTGGTACATGCACAGTGTAGAGCTGTACAGTAAAGGAAGTACAGTGTGTACTTGGACACTGTGTTGTATAATACAGTGGTCAGCATTTGGTGTACAGCAAGCAGTGAGAGTGGTTGCTCACAGTTGTAGTGGAGCTAGTCAGTGGACTACATGTATGTTGTTTTGTAAGGGACTATGATGTGTGCAGTGCTATTTCTTTTGAGCTCAATGGTATGGAGTATTCTTATAGCATCTTGGCTGTTTTATTCAGACTATACTGGACTAAGGATGCAGCCCATAAAAAGAACCACTTTTAACTGAAACTGTGTGGCTCAGATAGGTAATTTTAACGAAGACATACAGGTACTGTAACCAATGTGAGAAGGACATATGCCCATACAGTGGCCTAATTTGGATAACCTTATATCTTGCTGTCTTATACTGGACTAAGGATGGAGCCTATAAAAGGAACTACTTCTAAACTGTGTGGCTCAGTTAGTTAATTTTAGCGAAGACAACGACACTTACTGTAACCAATCTGAGAAGGACATATGAATTCAGTGGCCTAATTTGGATAATCATTTAGCTTTATGGCTGCCACACTCAAACAAGTTGCTGGGATTTTTGTCTTTTGCATCGGGCTTTCGCACAGATTTGCATGCCACCTATAGACTGTCCGTCCGGTAAAATTTTTTACTTAAAAACAACACAAATGTCACAGTTCAGCAAGGACTTACGGTGAAATTACATTTTAGGCCATAATATTCTTTTGGAATCACTGTAAAGTCACAGGAACATTTACTCTGACTGTACAATGCAGTTTTATACATTAGATGGCCTCAGAGGATGATGAATGAAAAATGATGATGAAGGCTAGAGCAAAGGCCATATATCCCCCATTCTATAATGGAAGAACCCGATATGGGAAGGGATAACCAGCATGTGGGACTTATGTGGGAATTTTTTCCCACATGCCCCAAAACCCACATAAATCCCACATGCTGATTTCATATAGGAAATATGTGGGACTTTTTTTTATAAGGGCCCTGTGCCCCCTTGCTAAAAAATCCTTGGCTGACGACGCTCAACTGCCCCCTCCGGACGCATTCCCACCAGGGTGGGGGGGGGGAAAATTATGTGGACGGGAATTGGTCCCGTGGGGAGGTATAGGAGTTTTGGGAAATTTTGCCAATATGAATCATATCCTATAGTGGACAACATAGGGCGCTAGCACCGGAAAAAAAGGAGGGGATACCCCTAATTTGCAGTCCCACTAGGAAAAAATAGTGCTTATTTTTCGCTGCCAAAATATGATGTACTATTTTCCGGCGAAAAAAGACTGAATTTATATGCATTAAAATTTTGGGCGAGGGTGTGGGGTTGGGGGTGTTTTTCAGCAGTTCTTACTGTGTTTACGCCCCCTATCCTCGTGGTAGAGAGGACCGGTTCGCTTTAGAGATGAGTAGCGGTTTTGTCCCCTTCTAATCATAATTCAGGAACTTCCCATTAATGGGTGTCCAACACGTATCAAAAATTGTTTTTGGGTTGGTAATATAAATTTTATAAAAACACGAGAATTACCTGACGTTTTTATTAATTATAAAAAACTGTCATTTTGCTAAATTGTGAAGTGTGCGGGATGGAGAGTGTTAATCAGGCTTAGTACTGCATGGACAAATAAAAGAACTTTTAAAAAGAAGGCCGGGATGGGAAAAATGTTGTGCGTGTTCATTGTTACGGTAAGCTGTCTACCTTTTTAAAGGAACAGAATGTGGGGTAAATGGGGGAGGGGAGGCCATCATGACTGGGAAGCAAGTTTTCTTGGTGGCACCACTGTGGACATAGTGGTGGTGTTGCAAGGTCATCTTTTTATACTTTTACTGGTTTAGCTCAATCTGTTAGTATTATGAGAATGGGGTCTACATCCTGGGAAGTTTAGGCTATAAAACAATGGTAACCTTTGGTATTTATGTTTGCAGCTGAACTGTTTTCAATCAAGCCAAAGAGATTTACTTTCCGATCTCTTTTTATTCTATATTAAATCGTCGATCTTCCGATATAAGTACATACATACTCTAAGTCCCACCGATTTTCCATGTTGAGTACAAAGAAATTTATATCACCCTTACGGTCTCACAAGACATCCCACCTCAAAAAAGTATCAATAATTGTTTTGGGTTGGTAAATTTTATAAACACAAGTGTACATCGTGGACCGTCACTATTTTACAAGTCCTTGACAGCGAACACGGCCTTTATCTCGTAGGCCGTCGCTATTTTAGAAGTCCTTGACAGCGAACACGGCCTACGAGATAAAGAAACAAGCTGGATTTGGAGGCTTGACACTGTCTTTCCAAAAGGCCTTAACATCAATGATGGGTTTCATGTCCAAGTTCGTAAATCACGTGTAAATTCCAGATAGCCATTGTGTTACTGTTACGCTTCAATTGATTGTAATCGCTTTCAGCTCTCTCTTTTAAAGTTGCTTCTCTTCGGCTATTTACGGTGCTTTCGTATTCTTTAGTACATTTGTTGTTAAGTTGCCTCTCGTCGAAACTGATGAAGGGCCCTGTGTAGTCCGAAAATTTAAATATGTTTCACCATTTTCTGTTTATGCTATTTGTTTGTTACTGGTGTGATGCTACTTTTCTTGAACTATATATATATATATATATATATATATATATATATATATATATATATATATATATATATATATATATATGTTCAGGGACTGAAGAAATATGGACCTGTCATCTAGTCTGTTCTTGTGATTTGTTTCTTGCACAGCACGAGAAAGCCCACGTTTTCGTCTCTATTCACGGAGGAGGTTTCGTGATTGGTGCCGGCCAAATGGCGTTGGGGAATTTCTCGACATTTGCTGCATACAGTAACATAATCGTTGTGGCGTTTAACTATAGGTTGGGACCACTTGGGTTCCTAACGACAGGTGAGTTCTTCGCTCGAAAGAGTTTCAGGGACACAGGAAACTAAAACAGAGAGTACCGACGTAGTAAAACTATGTGCAGCTACTCTCAAAGCCTCAAAGGTTGGTATAGCCTGCTGAAAGGTTACTTTCCGCCCACCGTCTTAAAGAAATGAATTACAGAAATTTAAGAACGGAAAGGGGGCGGAAAAGCCAACTGTAAAGGTTATCACCTGGCCAACGCAACACACAGCGCAAGTTCCATCTTTTTCCTTTTTTCTTTTCAATCATTCAAGTTCAAGTAAAGAAGTGATAATGCCTTTGTCTTTTTTCAGGCTGCAGTGATCGATGTATTTCTGTGAGGGATATTTAATATGCAATTGCTAGAGCAGTGTCCTTGCCAACATAGGCGTAGGAAGCTTTTCGAGACTGGGGGCTGAAACTTGTTTCGGATCGCCATCCTGGAGGAGGGGTCTAAGGGAAAATTGGAAATTAAATTTTTGGGTATTTGTGGGTCCTCAGATGAAATTTGGTGCAACATTTTTGGACAAACCTTAAGGAAATTTACTTCAAATTTTTGACATTTCTCAGAGAAGAGACAAATAAGGGGTTTTTGCCCTTGGATCTTGGGGGGCGGAAGCATACTTCAGCCCCCACATTTTTGACTGGGGGCTAGAGCTCCCCCAGCCCCCGCTCCCTACTCTTATGCTTGTCACGTATGAGCCAGAAGGACTGAGACTTCGTCCTCCTAATCGCAGACAAACCTAGTTTTTGCAGAGACAAATTTAATTGCATGAAAAACTTACGCACATGATTTTCCCGAGAAGGTTTTTCTTGGTCAAAAAAAAAAAACCAGAAAGCCAAAAGGCTTAGTGATTCCTTGCCGAAAGGGGGGTGCTTTGTTACACTGAGGTTCATCCATCAAATTTATACTTCTCTTCTACATCATTTTTTATGATGTGGTCACAATTTGACCCCTACTCACATCAGCTCATGTCACATGACCTTTATACCGAAACTTGAATAACCACAAAAAAATGAAAAAAAAAAAAATAAATAAAACGTATGAGAAGGGATTTATCTGTGCTTCCTCCCTTGTAATGACATGTTTACAAAGTTTCAGTTTTTGACCTCTGGTGACCTCAAATGGCTTGTGACCTCCACAAAAAACAATAGGGTTTTTCCTCGCACCATAACACATCCACATACTTAGTATGAAATCTATCCAAGCTTCCTACCTTGAGATACTGTGTAAACAAGGTTTTCAGAATTTGACTCCTGGTGACCCAAATGACCTTTGACCTCCACCAAAAACTATACGCTTCTTCCTCGCACCATAACGCATCCACATACTTAATATGAAATCAATCCAAGCTTCCTACCTTGCGATATGGTATAAACAAGGTTTTCAGAGCTTGACCCCTGGTGACCCCAGACGACCTTTGACCTCTACCAAAAATAACACAAATCTTCCTCTCACCATACCACATCCACATACTTGGTATGAAATCTATCCAAGCTTCCTACCTTGTAATATCATGTAAACAAGGTTTTCAGATTTTGACCCCCGGTGACCCCAGATGACCTTTGACCTCCACCAAAAACAATAGGGTTCTTTCTCTTACCATAACACATCTACATACCAAGCATGAAATCTATCCAAGCTTTCCAACTTGAGATATCGTGTAAACAAGGTTTTCAGATTTTGACCCCCGGTGACCCAGATGACCTTTGACCTCCACTAAAAACAATAGGGTTCTCCCTCTCACCACAACGCATCTACATACCAAGCATGAAATCTATCAAAGCTTTCTAACTTGAGATATCGTGTAAACAAGGTTTTCAGATTTTGACCCCTGGTGACCCCAGATGACCTTTGACCTCCACCAAAAATGATAGGGTTCTTCCTCTCACCAAAATGCATCTACATACCAAGCATGAAATCTATCCAAGCTTTCTATCTTGAGATTTCCTGTAAACAAGGTTTTCAGATTTTGACCCCCGGTGACCCCAGATGACCTTTGACCTCCACCAAAAACGATAGGGTTCTTTCTCTTACCACAACGCATCTACATACCAAGCATGAAATCTATCCAAGCTTTCTAACTTGAGATATCGTGTAAACAAGGTTTTCAGATTTTGACCCCCGGTGACCCCAGATGACCTTTGACCTCCACCAAAAACAATAGGGTTCTTCCTCTTACCACAACGCATCTACATACCAAGCATGAAATCTATCCAAGCTTACCAACTTGAGATATCTTGTAGACAAGGTTTTCAGATTCTGGCCCCCGGTGACCCCAGATGACCTTTGACCTCCACCAAAAACAATAGGGTCCTTTCTCTCACCACAACGCATCTACATATTAAGCATGAAATCTATCCAAGCTTTCTATCTTGAGATATCGTGTAAACAAAGTTTTCAGATTTTGACCCCCGGTGACCCCAGATGACCTTTGACCTCCACCAAAAACAATAGGGTTCTTTCTCGCACCACAACGCATCTACATACCAAGCATGAAATCTATCCAAGCTTTCTAACTTGAAATATCGTGTAAACAAGGTTTTCAGATTCTGACCCCCGGTGACCCCAGATGACCTTTGACCTCCACCAAAAACGATAGGGTTCTTCCTCGCACCACAACGCATCTACATACTAAGTATAAAATCTATCCAAGCTTTTTAACTTGAGATATTATGTAAACAAGGGTTTCAGATTTTGACCCCCAGTGACCCCAGATGACCTTTGACCTCCACCAAAAAGAATACGGTCCTTTCTCTTAATATGGGCCATCTATGTACCAAGTTTGAGAACTGTCCAACTTTCCCTTCTTGAGATATCGTGTAAACAAGCTAAGCCGTCACATACACACACACACACACACACACGACATCACCATCGCATAGATTCCTTGCCTGCCTTCGGCAAGGAATCAAAAAAACGGGCTACCAACGTAAGTCCCGAAGGCCTAGGTTTTTACCATGGAAATACTTTCACGTTAAAACAACCCGGAAAACGGGTATTAATCATAATTTCCATGCACGAACTATCTTTTTGGAACAAAGTATGCCATTACAACAGAGTATTACGTATGAAGGCTGTATACATGCATTACTGCGACATTTGCCATAAGTTATCAGTGCATTGTAGGCCTACGTGTTGCAGGGCACGTACGTGTGTAGTTATTCATTGACTGAAGTTACGGTCGACGGTATTATAGGTTATCCGGGTGCGGTATTTAGTAACAGCATGGTGTTTGTACAACGCATTAATGTCTTTTTTTTCTGGTAAACAGATGTCGCTCATCGGGGATTTAAATCAAGGAGTTTCCATTGACAACTCCTTCGTACCACGTGAGGCAATACGTTGTTACTGAGGGCATGAGATTCACGAACATGGGTTGTAACCGACCAGAAAGGAGGGGGTATTCCCAAGGGCGTGGATTCATCTCCAAAGGTGAGGGGACTTCATCATTTACGAATCGCCGAGGGGTCTCCTTTGAAAAAAGGGAAGTAAGAAGGTGTCTTCATGGCAGTGGTATTTGGGCGCATTTAGCTTTTAAAATGTAGTGTCAATCCGTAAAGTATGTTATCACAGTTTTAGTTTTCATCATTTTTGAAAGAGTGGGGGACTTATTGGAGATGTTCCCCCTTCCGTCCCGCATGATCCACGCTCATGGGTATTCCCCTTGATTCTCCAACGTCCAAAAGACATTGTGACCTTCTGTTCCCAAATGAAAAAAAAAACTGAACACGATGCAAAAGACAGCTTATTAATCTGCGCCTCCACATATGGTAACCCTGCCGCACCCTTGCTAACCCCATTGCCAGTATCTGGCTTCAGTAACATGGACGATTTAACTACAAGGTCAGGTGACCGAGTCGTGAGTAGAGAAATATACTACTTTTCCATCTGAAATATGTAGCTGGTAAGATTAAGTTAACATGCATTTACTGATCTATGAATTCATAAGTAAACGGCAACCATCTGGTAACAACGCTTTTACATTGACCCCACCTCCAGACCCTCCTCCAAGACACTAATGAAGAAAGAAAGAAAGCATCTTCGGTGATATTTCAATTTTTCGAGACAAGTATTTGTATGACTTGCCCGCCTGACAGACGTGTATTACTCCTGCACCTATATTGGCTGCACTCGTAATACCAACGTCCGCGAACTTTCGCAAGAATTCCTCGTTAAAGTTTACTGCGTAAAAACTGTATGCTATTAACTATTAATATTGTAACGCTTGTACGTTAAGCTTGTAGGCTGAAGAACATTGCGGAGCCTTGAGGAGCTACTAGGGATAAGGCGGAGCCGTGTGGAGCTCTTAGGCATTATGTGGAGCCTTGCGGAGCTTTTAGGGATTATGTGGAGCCGGCGGATCCCTGTATTTGGGCGTTCCGAAACTACTTGGATTATTTTATTGTGAAAGTGTTGTGCCTCTGTGAATCATTGTCCACTGGGAGAGATAATCCTTAAGATAAGCCTCCCTTTGTGAGTGTCCATTTATTTACGGTTGCTAATTTGCATGTGTCATGTAACTTTACGTAACAAGCTATTTCCTGCACAAAAGAGTGCATGTATTTCACAATGGCCAGGACATTTAAGGCTTGGGAATGGATGGCTTGCCAGGTTTGGATTATTGAAGATCACTCTAAGGGTCATTGTAAGTTTTAAGCTTATCGTTTAATGAAAGGGAAAGCTAAGTTAAGGACTACTGTCTGAAGGATCACTTAAAAGGGGAAAACATGTGCAAGCGGGGGGACTTCATCACGTAGTAGAGACTTGGACAGGTCGAAACAAGGTGTCTCTCACCGCGGTTGTCAGCAGGCCTACGCCCTTTAGCGACAACGGGTGTTACAAGAGGCATCTCTGAAGTTTTACCTTTGCCGTAAATTCTACGTTTTTAAGAGTTTCATTTTCGTTTATCCTGTATTTTGTACGTTATTCTGAGGAAGCCTTTTACTTAACTGGAGGATTACATCTTAACAGAAACTTATAAGTGACTCTCCTCGCCATCTTTTGTGTTACCCATTGGAAGTTCGTGTGGCCAATATAAAGACAACACCTTCGGCCAAGAATCCCTCCCTGTCGGCCTCTACGCTACCCAAAGAACAACCAACCCCGTTACAATATATACGATCACAACAAACAGAATTATAAATATTCAACGAAAAAACGACTAAAGTAAGTCTTGATTATCATGCTGTTTCGAACGACAAATGTCAGTGGGGTTTTAGTGTGTGATTTCGCCCGCTTCAAGCTCACACAATGAAGTCCCATTGACTTACTGTGTAAAAGTAAATGTTTCAGCTGAAGCCTTTCGTGCAAGATGAATATTCATATATTGAAACCAATCAAGAGTCGAGAGAGTAAAATCATATTGGGCTCATGAATATAACGAAATTGGATGATCTCTGTCATTGTTCGCAGGTGTTAGAGCTTGTACGCCAAAAAGGGAGTTCATATTCGACACCTGCTATGAAGTTACTGAAATTTAACGACACACCAACACAAATGTGTTATATAGTGTCAAGCAAGTTTAAATAAGGTAGACGTCGTCTAGAATACACTTACTATAATCTAGTACAAGTCGGATCGTACACGTGAATGTATATGACCTTCGCCCAGTGGCGTCGCCAGACTTTTCGGAGTGGGACGGGGGCATGGGGGCAAGCGTTCCGCCGGAGAACCACACAAAATTAAGGGCTGGACGTTAATGGAGGGGTCAGAGCGGGGTCAAGCCCTGGAGGCTCGGGGTAGATAAAAATCATGATCATTAGAATGAATCACAAAATAGGCCACAAAAATAGAAATCAGAATTTGACCATTTTTGTTAGCATTACTCGCAGGCTCGATTAAATGATTTGGGGGGGGGGGGGGATCATGCTGCGGTTTGCATTGAGCTTTAAAATAAATCCACTCATGCTTCTCAATAGGACTTAACTCTGAGACAAATGCCTTCCAGGTAGCCTAGGCCACTGAGGGAAAGCCTTCACATAAGAACATCGAAGGTGCACCGCAGATCTGGGGCTAGCCGAGAAAATTTGAAAAAGAGAAGCCCTTGAACTCGGTTCAATGGGCTTTGAGCGCCTTTAAATTTTAATTATGACCGATATATTTCTCACATTTCCTCCAGCAATAAGTGGTAAAGGGTGGCTAGCGTCCGCTGAAACCATCCCTGGTGCACGGGCGAAGTGGTCAGAAAACTCCGGTATTGACCATCTATGAACATTTCGTTTTTATACTCCTTTCGGAGGTATCACCACTTTCAGATCCCTTGTGTGTTGCTCTAATGCGAATCGCCGAGAATTCAGGAGAACGAACATGCAAATTTGAAGGCACCGGCATCTAAAATAGATGGACATTAGCCTATGAGAGTGAAACTATTTAGTTATCCTCATATTTATTGGATACGCGTTAAAAGGCAACGAAACTCTCATTTTATTTTTAACAGTTTCGAACATAAAATCTGACGCAAGGATAACCGATGTGGGCATTGTCTGGAAGGAAGAGGACTCACGGCCGCAGAAATTCCATAGCTGTAGAAAATATTTGTTGAAAAAATAGCTGAGGGTTATATCTCCCAATATGGAAGTCCTGCACAGAAAGTCCTGTACATAGCTCAACAAATAACTGAGCGAAGAGAGCGCCGCAAATTTGTAGTTTTGAGAACATTTTGTGCAATTTTAGCGGTATGTTTGACTAATAAAGTGACAGTGTGTCCTCGTGTTCATATCAAGACATGCGTAAACGGTGTGTTTGTGCATAATTTTTCATACCCATAGTCTCATTTGGGGGAGCACGGGGGGAGGGGCACAGCCAACCTTTGGGCACACGCTCCCCCTGGCGCCCTTCCCCTTGGCAACGCCACTGCTTTCGGACAAACGGGAAAGAGCGTATATATACTTCCTGTATATCGGTGGACATTATTCTTCAGGAGAAACATTGTGTTTAAATAAATTCATCATGGCAAATACACAAATTTGCTTCAGTCATTATGCAAACATTCAGTCCCATCAATAAATTTATTAATCCTGTGTTAAGCAAAATATGACTTCATTTGATATGAATATTACACCAGCCTAAAATATGAAAATTCAGTGGGAGAACAACTTATTCCTGAGCTAAGAAATAGGACTTTATGGAGGAAATTCCTTACTTCTTGAAAATTGTGTTCCCTGTTTCGAATTTCCTTTCATATTTTACATTGAAATCATATTTTTAAGGATGTAATAAAGATGCTTTCCTTAAAAATGGGACACATTCATATCTCAGTCAACTTTAATCTGGTATAACATAAGTCAACAAAACGGCCGAATGACCCTCCATACCTGTCATTAGCCTGCTCTCGGTGTAGGCCCCTTCCGTGTAACCTAATACTCTCCCCAATAGGACATTTTTCCATTTTTTAATGTTATCTCATTTCCTTTTTGGCCAAAGACAAATAGGTTAATTTATCATTTCTCCTGGAAATAAATTGACAGGAAGTACACTTGTAATAAGTATAATTTAAAAGCCTTCTCTGGGTACTAGTAAGGTCACAGTTACCAAGTGAGGCTTTATTCAAAACGTTTTGGAGATGTACTTGCTAATTGTAAAGCATAGGTCTAATATTTATACTAATGACCGGTGCAACGTAAAGAATAGAAAAAATACCATGGTAACACTTTCAGCTCTGGCAGTAGATTAGCCTTTAATTACTCTAACTCTCTAATTATATCAGATTTCTTCTTTTTTTCACACATTGAATCTGGCGAAAAAAGCCAAAATCATTTAGTAAAATATATGAAATCTAATATTGTTACATACATTTCAACTTAAAGTTTTGACAAATATTGTTATTTGCTTATCATTACGTACAGCGGTAAAGCGCGTACGATCACCAAGTACGTATATAACAACCAAAATATATACATATCACTATTTAAGGATAAACAGTAGCCACTATTAGTTTTCACAGGGCCCTGATTACAAAATAGGCACCAGGCGCTTTGTCTTAGGGCCTACGAAGAAAAAAGTTTGGGCCGAAAAGGGATTGAAGTTATTGTTCACAATGTTCGCCGGGTGATACCTATGAGTTGTTTACTCTCAGCCTGTCAGGTAGGCCTATAATTACAAGGGCCTATGAAGAAATCCCCTTGTATGCAGACATCATCAGAATGAAGGTTATAGTCAGGGACGTTTTGGTTTGTTGCATTTTTTTTTTTGCTATATTTGGCAAAACTTTGATAAGATGTAGAAAAGACATCAGACAATCAGACAATCAGAAAAGTATGTGCTCCATTTTTTTTTTTCATGTGCAAGGGGTGTAGCCAGCCAATTCAAAATGGCCGCCATTTTGATCATTTTGGCTGATTTGGCTCAAGAAAGGCTCTGTTGTGCCAAGATTTGGGGTCTACAATTTTTTTAGGAGAAAAAGTGGTAAAATAAACACTGTCTCCCACAATATACTGATTGTTTTCCCCCAAATATTGATCCGTTTTGTTGTAGTGACTTAACGAATATGGCCCTTTTCGCCAAAAATCGGCAATTTTGGCGGGTTTGGCGCCGGGGGACAAATTTGATTAGCAGATTCTCTTAAAGTATGTATTCCAGCGACCTTAACTTTTTTAGTCCTATAACCAGGTAGTTCGAAAGTGAACTCCCAGATTCGAACCTACATGAAATGAGAGGTACTGAAAATTCGCAATATCTTGGTTTTCGTCGGGAAATTTTGGCCTCTGGGATCATTTTTATGCCCAATATTTCCTTCAATTGAACAGCTAGATCTACTGATCTCTCTGCTATTAAAAGAAAAGTGGATTGTTAAGACACACATCAATTTTGAAGATTTTAAAAGCATACAAATTTTCCATTGGTATAGACCCTAAACAGCTAAAACATCAATATTTCATTTTCATCAATAAAAAATACAAGTTTTGGCGCTACAAGACAAGTTTTGAACAATGATGATCTCTTTTAAAGCCACATAAGATTTTCCATCTTCACAAAATTGGTACTTATTTTTAAGTGCCTCAGTAGTACACAGAAAAAATTCCACTGGTAGATGAAAACGGAATATTGAATAAAGGAAACTCAAATATTGAAATTTATTCATTTTTAGTACAAAATATGGGTAAAAGGGCATTTTTGAGCAGTAATATCTCTGATACTGTGCCATAAGATGCGCCCGTCTTCATGAAATGGGCAGTCTAGTGCCTTGTTAGTACACAGAAAGAATTTTGACTCTCAAATAAGAATGGGCATAAAATTACGGAAACCCAAATTCTGCAATTTCTTCACTTTCCTCGCAAAATATGGGTTTAGGGGCACTTTTGAGCCGTAATATCTCTATAGGTATCATGCAAGATGTTCTCATCTTCATGATATGGGCAGTCTAGTGCCTTGTTAGTACACAAAAAGAATTTTGACTCTCAAATGAGAATGGGCATAAAATTACGGAAACCCAAATTCTGCGATTTCTTCTCCTTGAAAAATATAGGTATAGGGGCAATTTTGGGCCTTAATATCTCTATGATACAAGTTGCTCTCATCTTCTGGAAATGGGCAGCCTTGTACCTTGGTAGTACACAGAAAGACTTTTGACTCTCAAATGAGAATGGGCATAAAGTTATGGAAACCCAAATATTGCAATTTCTTCATTTTTTCTTCAATCTTATGCCCATTTCTTTCTTCAATTTTATGCCCATTCTTATTCAGTTATTTGAGAGTCAAAATTCTTTCTGTGTAATATTGCAGAATTTGGGTTTCCGTAATTTTATGCCCATTCTTATTTGAGTCACGTGTCAAAATGCTATCTGTGTACTAACAAGGCACAAGACTGCAAGGGCGGATCCAGAAATTGCTGTAAGTGGGGGCGGACGAAGTGCACCGAAGGTGCACCACGAGCGCGAAGCGCGAGTATAATCGCGTGGGGTGCAGGGGCCCGCGATAGGGCCCCTGGCGGGGTCCAGGGGCCGAAGCCCCCGGAAGCTCACGCAATATAAGACAATTTGAACAAAGAAAATTAGTTTAAAATCCCCCAAGAGTCGAGAAGAAATGAGCAGCAATCCCTTCAGTTTTACCTTTTAATGATCCGGGAGGCTCTTTGCAAGGCAGTGAGAGTGCTTTCCAGTCAATGGACAGAGTTTTACGATTGGTGGAAGCTATTTACCCGACAGTCGGGAAAATTACACGACTTTCGTTCCTTATTTTCCCGACGATTGGCCAAAGTGGTGGCGCTATCCTAAATTTGTAGCCTCTAAAATAGCCTACTTGAATAGTATGTCGGGAAAATAAGGTTAGCTCTATTTTCCCGACAGTCGGGAAAATTATTGGACATACTTCCTTATTTTCCCGACTGTGGACGAAAGTGACGGGGCTATTCTAAGTCCGTAGCCTCAGAAAATATTTGAATTGTATGTCGGGAAACTAATATTGGTCCTTATTTGTCCTACCGGCGAGCCTAGGGAGCAGTGGCGTGCGCAAGTTTTTTTTTTTTTTTTGAAAATGAGAAGTTCGCTAGAGGAAAAATGGTGCCACCAAATAACAGTTTGAAGTCTATTCCGAGTCGACTTCAGCATTTTGTTAAATTTGCAACATGCAGACAACTATTGAGTGCAAAACTCCTTCAGATTGCATTTCTTGTTTCCTTCCTTTATATTCTTGTTTGCTGTTTCTACTACTGTTCTACAAACAACTATGCTAAGCACAGAAAACGTTTCTTCTGATAGTTTTTAAAATAATCCGATGGGACTCAATGGGAATTGTCTGGAATTTTCTCCTGAGTACTGTACTCTGATAAGTCATCGAAGTTATGGAAGTCCAGTGTGCTGATCTGTACAGTAATTACTGTGTGCTGTGTAGGCATGTGCATACCTTCAGCCTGTACAGTCTTTGGACAGTACAGGCTGAAGTACTCCCACACAAGTGATTACCGACTGATATTCAAGTAGTAGGCCCTAACCACAACATACTGTACGTACGTACACACCACAGAATTTTATATTGTTCTGTGATAGGCCTACACACGCACACCGCACCGCGCCAACTAACATTTCTTATGTCACAAGCTCGTTGGGGTGATATGATTGGTCGATTGCTGTCGGGAAAATAAGAAAACTAAACTTCCAATTTGCCCGACTGTCGGGCAAATAGCCACAACGTTTACGATTATGAACAACCCAACTAAAGAGGAGGATGTTACTCGAATTTATACAAAAGTTATTTACAAAATCATATGAAAAATGCCAGTGTAGTGCAAAAATGAAAAGTACAACTAATTTGACAAAGGAGATCAATTTTGTCAAAATAAAGCCTTCAAAAGTTTATAAGATTTGTATTAACACCCCTAAAGCGAGCTCTGACTTACGACTTTTGAGATAATAATGCAAGGACTATCAGTAAATTCTTAGAACGTGCTCTGTAGAATCAATCTCTCATGGAGACAGGTTGGCATATTTTTGGATCTAACTTAAGTAATGATTTACCTTAAAGACCCCCCTTTCGCCTCAAGTCAGCCAGCTAGGCCTATCTGCAGATCTTGTCAGTCAGGCCTGTATCCCAGAATTCTGACAGGGGGCACCGGCACCGTATACGGGGAACTAAAGAAGATCATACGTTTGTAGTCAGTGGTGACGCCATATGATAATAGCTTGCGGAAACCACAGGGGGTCATACGTTGAGCCTACCAAAGATAGCTTAAAGTGAGCACATGCGCGCGAAGCGCGCGAAAATTTCGCTCCTCTGGTGGGAATTTAGCCTCCTTTTGCAATGCAGAGACGTGGAAGGTCGCCACCAGTGAAGGGAATACGGCTATGATCATGATTACGATGATAGTTCTTCAGCTCCGCAAGAGCAAGTGATGACTTGAGTACTTTGCGAACATAGAGGGGACCAAAGCAGGTACTGTCATAACTGTCATATGGCAGGCTTGGTGTGGTCCAGCATAATTTTGGATAGAATCCGTAGTGAAATTCCCCGAATGTCCGAGAAATTAACAAAATGGGAACACTAAGTATGGAGCTTCAGCAGGAATTTCAAAGGCAGAACACACCAAGCTCTTCACAGTTCACAACTGAGATGGTCGTTATTGTATTTCACTTTGAACGAAATTTTGCATGAAAAGAAAGAGTAAATTTTCGAGTGAACTTATGGTACTAGTCAATTTAGTTTCAAGCCATATACCCATCTCGATACGAATGTTATGCAAGGTATTAGAATGCCACATGAAATTACCCTTGATGTCCGACATCTAACTACGAGCCTTCACCTAGCGTTGGCTAGAATAATTGTGGGGCTTATGATGTTCATTGGTGATACAACTTCGATTGTGATAAATGAACGCGAAGCGCCAAAATCTTGCAGGAAAATGATTTACAATGGTAATACCTGCATGCAGACTCAACAAGGGGTGGTAAAAGGATATGCCAAACGGGTTCTGCAACCCAAAACCCCGGCCAGAAGCAACGGAATGCCCAAAGGAATGATCGATGCGGAACTCAAAATTTGGGAAGCGCGAAGCGCGCCGAAAAATGTGGGTTTTGTTAAAGAAAAATTGAAATAATTGGTTCTTACTGAGAAATTTTGGAACATTTGGGTTTCTATAGAAGAATCCGCTCCCTTTCTTATCATCCCAAGACAGTTCCAATTTCCCCAACTTAGGTACTCCTAGCCACTCCAAAAACTGTCATGAACACTTCCTCTTGAGCAGACAAAAACCTAGTTTTATTGCTTAAGACTATGTCCTGATGGGCATATAAGGCCAAATGTAATCAGAACACTCTCTGTGCATGCTGGGTAATGTGAGCTGCTCTGCATCTTTTGCCTTTGATGTCAATCAAAGAGCGCATTCACCAACTGAGAATTTTGCTTTCTCAGAACCAGAAATGTTAGGGTGATGGGTGTCTGTGTGCCAAGAGCAAAATCAAGACCCTGGGCGACTGGTCACGGGGAATTTCCCTTTCCACGACCCCTGGACTCAGCTTCGAGGCTCTGTGAGTTTCTTACATGTATGATAGCATGTTTATCATGACTGTGAGTCTTATTTAAGAATCTTCAAAATTGTAAAAACTTGGGTCACACTATACCCCATATGCCGGAAATGTACCACAAAATGTGAGTTAGATCTGATTTTGTAGTATTTTTTTTTATTTTTTATTTTTTGCATTACATTTTTTAAATTTTTTTTTCGGTCGGCCTAAGGGGGGGGGGGTCGCCCCCCGCCCCCCTCTGGATCCGCCCTTGCAAGACTGCACATTTTATGAAAATGGGAGCATCTTATTACACAGTATCAGAGATATTACTGCTCAAAAATGCCTTTTTACCCATATTTTGTACTAAAAATGAATAAATTTCAATATTTGAGTTTCCTTTATTCAATATTCCGTTTTCATCTACCAGTGGAATTTTTTTTCTGTGTACTACTGAGGCACCTGAGTACCAATTTTGTGAAGACGGAAGATCTTATGTGGCTTTAAAAGAGATCATCATTGTTCAAACTTGTCTTGTAGCGCCAAAACTTGTATTATTTATTGATGAAAATGAAAATACTGATGTTTTTACTGTTTAGGGTCTATACCAATGCAAAATTTGTATGCTTTTAAAATCTTCAAAATTGATGTGTGCCTTAACAAGCCACTTTTCTTTTAATAGCAGAGAGATCAGTAGATCTAGTTGTTCAATTGAAGGAAATATTGGGCATAAAAATTGATCCCAGAGGCCAAAATTTCCCGACGAAAATCAAGGCATTGCGAATTTTCAGTACCACTCACTCAATTCATGTAGGTTTGAATCTGGGAGTTCAAACTTTCCCCACGTACTACCTGGTTATAGGACCACCCATTCAAAAAGTTAAGGTCGTTAATACACACTTTAAGAGAATCTGCTAATCAGATTTGACCCCCGGCGCCAAACCGCCAAAATTGCCGATTTTTGGCGAAAAGGGCCATATTCGTTTAGTCACTACAACAAAACGGATCAATATTTGGGGGAAAACAATCAGTATATTGTGGGAGACTGTGTTTATTTTACCACTTTTTCTCCTAAAAAAGTTGTAGACCCCAAATCTTGGCACAACAGAGCCT
The DNA here is from genome assembly GCA_029531755.1 of Holothuria leucospilota. NCBI lineage: Eukaryota > Metazoa > Echinodermata > Holothuroidea > Aspidochirotida > Holothuriidae > Holothuria > Holothuria leucospilota. Next base: position 26,736,186 of record CM055972.1, on the reverse strand, counting down.
TTCTTGAGCCAAATCAGCCAAAATGATCAAAATGGCGGCCATTTTGAATTGGCTGGCTAACCCCCTTGCACATGAGAAAAATGGAGCACATACTTTTCCGATTGTCTGATGTCTACTCTACATCTTATCAAAGTTTTACCAAAAATAGCAAGAAAAAATGCAAACCCCCAAAAAGCTACGAAACGGCCTGGACTATTAGTTAAGTCTGCTTACACCTCCCCCCATTCGGACCTTGCAAAGAATCTCTTTCATTCACAGACATGTACAGCTCTAGCTCTTCGCAAGCTACAGCGCAACCTTGATATGAAAAGTTCGTTTTGTAGTTTTAATTATTCACTGAATGCGAATTTCTTTCATTTTGTATACAGACGATGAGTTAATTCCAGGAAATCTTGGTTTACTGGATCAGCAGCTGGCATTAAAGTGGGTCAACGAGAACATTGAAGGTATATCTCGAAGACATTTTATTGTATCCCTCACATTTAAAATGTGTCGTTTTGAATCATACAACCAAAAAAGTCTTGTTCTATTTATGCACATCATAAAGTTTGCCTTTCATTTCTTAAACCAAGGCATAATACAATTATTTTGTAGTCTTAAAGATGTAGACTATTTACCTCATGACGATGACGGATCGACAATACCTTTGACCTTTGACCTCCTCCTTGGGTTACCAAAGGTTAAAAAGCAAAGTTGCCCAAGAATTCCCAAGATTGTCATCTAGGGTCACTGGGGTCAAAAAGTAACATTTCCCAAGAATTCCCAAGATCGTCATCTGGGGTAACTAAGGGTCAAAAAGCAAAATTGCCCAAGAATTCCCAAGATTGTCATCTGGGGTCACTGGGGTCAATAACTAACATTTCCCAAGAATTCCCAAGATTGTTATATGGGATCACCAGAGGTCTTAAAGCAAAATTTCACAAAAATTATCCAGATCATCATATGGGGTCACCAGAGGTCAAAAAGTGAAAATTCCTAAGAATTCCGTAGATAGTCATCAGGAGCCACCAGAGGTCAAACAGCAAAATATCCCAAGTATTCCTTAGATTGTCATTTGGGGTCACCAGAGGTCAAAAAGCAAAATTTCCCAAGAATTTTCAAGATCCAAGATCCATTGGAGTTTAATCCCTTTCAAGACACTTCAGATTTTCTTTTTTGTTATATTTGGTGGGGTTCAAAGGTCATGTGAAGTCAGCAGAGGTCAAATTGTTAAAAACATAAAATGATGTAGTCAAGAAAGATAAATTTGAGGGATAAACTGCAGTGCAACAAAGCATCCCCATTCGGCAAGGAATCACTAAGCCTTTGTGCTTTCTGGTTCGTTACTCCAGAAATGTTAATGTCTTTTGATCTTGTTATATGACGTCACAAAGGCAAACGGTGATTTGATCTATAGACCTACTCTACAATAGTACGACACACTCTCTTACATCTTTGATTACCAATTTACCAAAATTATGGCCATGTTTCACATGTACAGTCATTACTTCAAGATTTCCTTATGGTGTCACCCAGTAGTTTACGTGATTATTTTATAGGAAAACCGTTTAGAACATCTCGGAGCCGCCACACCAGACTGCAGTGTGTCTACATATTTTGGCTATTTGTGAGCAATTTATTCTGTTGTCATTATATCCGTTCAGAGTGGTTGAACGTTGGGCCATGATCCCAGGATATCGTGGTGGCTGGATAGGATAGGCCTTCACCACGAGCCCAAAAAATATTCAATACCTAAAAGGCCCTTGGTGATGAGGTCCATATTCACATAGATATTATATTGTACTGGCAAACGATTTTAGATTCTCAGTAAAAACTGACCCCTCCTAGCCATAAACCATCTTCATTTTTCACCCTGTACATAAGCCTATGACCTGATTAACCTGCCTGTTGTAATTAGGCCAATCGTTCCCAAAATTTATTTAATGTCTATCATAGCTTCTGTGATGTAAATTTTTGACATTTTCCTGCCTACAGCGTTCGGTGGAGACCCTACCAAAGTTTCAATCGGAGGCGTGAGCGCAGGGAGCGCCAGTGTTGCGTTTCATACTCTTTCCCCAGGCAGTAAAGGCTTGTTTCAGAATGCTATAATGCAGGTAGGGTAACCTTAAGTTAAACAATACAGTAAGGCCCCAGATAAAATAAGTGTACAAGAATATATTTAATTGGCAAAGTTCGAAAAATGCTTTAAAACATCGAGGTGCAACATGTGCTTTAGTTGTTAGTTATTCTTAGTCCCTGCTTTAAAGTCCTCGGAGGTTTTAGCTAAGAGGAGAAAATACTGATAAGTGAACAGTTTGCGTACATGTGCGTCTCAGAGGACAGTTGCATGAATTAACTTACTGGTTTAATCATATGTCTAAAGATTGTACGAAAGATGCACCTGTAAACATGATATGTAATAGGGAGTACGGAAGAAGTTCAAATTTCGTTTGTAGTTGTCAAGATTTAGAACAAGTACCTGCTGTCGTGGGATCCCACCTAGAGTGAAACAGATAGGTCCCATGGATGATACTTGGGTTGCAAAAAGGTTTCTTTTTTAACGCTTATTGAATTACTCGGATATTTTTTTCCTTTACATATTAACATTCCGTACAATTATGTAGGAGTAATAGGTAACGCGTAATGTCAAGATAATTTTCTGAGTAGAGCAGAAAAACTATCACAGAATTCAGTCTCCCAAGATACGTTGATTTTGAGGACATGAAGGGTCAAGTAGTGCTCACAGAGTTAAAACCATGAAAGACTTTACTAAAGTAGATTCTTAACTTAAAATGGAGGCTTGACTCATCATTTATCGAAAACAAAATTGGTGCCGATGTGCTTATCACTGTTTAGTCGCATTGTCAACAACAGACATGTCAATCTGTCTTGTACCAGTAAAACTACTTGCTATACCGGAATGTCTTTTGATCTGAAGAAGCATCATTTCTCAATATTTTCGATTTACAAGAATACGTTTATTGCCTCCGTAGGTTATTCGGGGATACCCACTAGACCGAAGGTTGTGAACGCTTCCCGGTTATTCCGCTTGAGTGCTTTAAAATGAAAGAACTATTAATAATTTAAAGTCCATGAAGCTCTGTATAGATCACTTGCCTTCAGTTATCTATTACAACACTGTTTTGTACGAACGTTTATTTTTTGCGCAGCTTAAATGGGAAAAGAATAGCGTGTTCTTTTTTAACGAGTGAAGTAGTGGACATCAGATATTCGGAATAAAAAGAGGTAATTATACTATCGAGCGAGCTACGGAATTTCTCACATTGATTTTTGCTGCAATGTTTGCCATTTTTTGCCCTTATATCTCCGAAAAAGACTTTGTCAAATAAAATATTTCAATTTTGTACTGTGCCATATGCCATATGGTCACATTTTATAACAGTACAGCTACAGGAATTTAGAATCTACGTTTTCACGTTTAGTGGTACGTTTAGAATCGCTTAGGTTTGATGCAACAACCCTTACAAAAAAAAGCAGAAATGAGATAGTTATGTAAGGCAGTATTTTCGATTAACCCTATTCCCTTTCTTTTTATGCCTAACATCTCAAACTGACAGTCACATAAGGAAAAAGCCGTGAAATTTGGACCAAGGAAAAGCGTCAACAGGTCAAAGAAAAACAAAATGGAAAAAGAGGAGGAAAATTTAAAAACATCAGCAAATTATATACTTTTAATGAACTTAGACAACCAAAAACAAAAAAAAACTGACCCGGAATATGCATGAACTGAAGAAAAAAGTTGAAAAATGTGATCTAATGGTCAAAATTTCTCTCCCAATGTGTAATTTGGACCATATGTAATTTGAACCACTTTCAGCTGGTGTGAGTGCAGTATGGACCGTTCCTTGTGTGTAATTTCAGTTGAACCACACCGACACACCGTACACTTGAACTGAGTGGTCCAAATTAAACAGTAGGTGTCATTGCATTGATCTGTAACATGCAGCTACTCAAAGTAGGCACCATACACTCATATCATAATACGGTTGAATAACATAGCTGCCGAAGTACTTGTTTGAACAACACCCACTAAAGCGAGAGGTCCAAAAAGATCCAAAATCAACATGACCGAAAATAACATCAACGTTTACCATTTTGCAAAGCTGAAGTAGGAAGGTTATAAGAAACATGAAACGCTGGAGCTAACATTAGGATGATATTGAGACCAGTGTTGTAACGAGTCACCCTTAGGTCGAGTCACAAGTCAAGTCAAGTCAAGTCAACGGTGGTCGAGTCGCAAGTCAAGTCATTCGTCACATGCTCAAGTCAAGTCAAGCACATTTTCAAGTCAAGTCAAGTCAAGTCAAGTCAAGTCAGAAATTTTGGTCGAGTCAACTCGAGTAAGTTGCTGGTGTCTACAAGTTAACTCAAGTCACACTATAACACATACAGGGGCGTAGCAAGGTGTTTTCTTTAGGGCGGTGTGGAGACTATGTTTTGCCGACTGATCTGGTAATGCGTAGCGCGGAAACGAGCTTTAGCGGGTGGGGTCCAGGGGCCAGCCTTAGGGTCCATGGTGGGGTCTAGGGGCAAAGTCCCGCGGGAGGGGGGGGCAGCGGGCGAAGCATATCTCTGGGTGAAAAATGAAGTCTCAGGAATGGATATATTTATGTTCATAATGCACCATCAAATGTAAAGATTTTCCATAATTTTGATGTATTAGGCTATTCCGCTCGTCAAGCCACTATAGTTTTAAGCGGTTGGTAAGCGGTTGGGATCCAGACGTCCGCCAGTGTTTCAGCTAGGACGTCTTCTCAATACCACATTTACTGATCTCTGGCCTGGGGGAGGGGTCTAAGGGGAGGGGTCTAAGGGGAGGGGAGAGGGGGAGGGGCTACATTGCAAATGGTGCAATATTTGAGTGGATTTCTGCCCTAATGAGGAACCTCAAAATTTACACCCGGGTAGAATTTGCTTGTCAGATTTTTATTGTGCGACATTTGTCGCCGTTTATGCGACATTGTCGCACAAATAGGGGCTTGTTAAAACACTGGGTCTGCCTTAAGGCAACTGGTGGGGGTCCAGGGGGCGAAGCCCTCGGAAGCTCTGAGGTTTTAGCATAATCTCTGGGTAAAAAATTAAGTCTCATGCAGGATAGGTATGTTTTGGTTCATTATACATTGTCCAATGCAAAGATTCCGGATAATTTTAATGTGTTAGGCTGTTCGTCCCGTCATGCCACTATACTTGAGGAGCTGGACCTGTCATTCAGAATACGGTAACGCGTTCAAATACGGTAAGTGTTCAAATAGGCGTCCAGCGTTCAAAAAGGGAGAAAAAGTGTTCAGAATCTTAACAGAAGCGATCAAAATATACTTTGAACGCCAGGACGGTGCTGTATCTGTTTCATTTTGGTGTTCAAAAGTTAAAAGCCTGAGACTGCAGTGAAGGGGAGAAACGCGTGGCACGCATTATTTTTTCCCAGAATGCATTGTTTTTCCCAGGATGTTTGCGGATAAACCGGATCCTCGGGAGTTTGCAGAATGTGTTCCCGATAGAGTGCCGAAACGATGTTTGAAGGAAAATTTTGGGCTTTATTTCGAAAAAAACTTGAAAAATTGGGCTTTTACCATGAAAAATTTGAAAAAAAATGGGATTATAGAGAAGAAATTGGAAAATTTTTAGGGTTTTAAAGAAGAATTTGCCCTAATTTAGACCTAAATTAAGTAAATCGTCGGGGCGACTGGCCGTTGTCAGGGACTACATATTTTATCGTATACATAACAGCTCCCCGACGAAATCGGAAAATTTCCCCGACGGGGGGGGGGGGGGCATGGTCCCCTTTCCTCACCTGGCGCCACCACTGATTCCCTTTCTTTCTCTGAGTTGAAGACGGACTCAGTCACTCGTCCAATTACACCGACGGCCGTTGATACGGCCGTCATATGCATAATCAATTTGCCGACGGGCCTTCAACTTGAATGGGCCAATTAGATGAAGAGCTGAAAATCGAAATAGCCGATAACAGACTGGCCACGCGCTCCCGTTCTCTCTTTCTCTTTTTACTTTCATTCTCCGTCTTCCTTTTTACTCCCTTCCTTTCCTTTCCCTTCTCTCTTTTTTCCTCCTTCCCTCTTTCCTCTTCTTTTCCTTTCCCTCTCTCCTTTTTGCCGACAGACCGAAGATTTGCCGACGGGGACCAAATATTGGGGGTGTGATACCCACACCCCCGCTCGCTACGGCCCTGCACACATAATCATTCTTCTTTCGTGAGACCTGGAGATAACTGGTCTTCTGAAGTGTACCTGTCACTGACTGCAATCTTTCCCTATGGTATGCTACAGGTACATTTTATTCACACAACCTAACATGCAATTTACCAGGAGAGGTGAGGAGGAGGTGCGCGCGAAGCGCGCTGAAAAATTGCATTTTTTAGACTGTTTAGCAATATGAGTAATAAAAAGACTGGGAAATGTATCCTCAAGGAGAGGGATCTTGCCCCCCCTCCCCTATGGTATTTGATATTAATGTTTTGCTTGATTTAACTTTGCAAAATTTAGTCATAATAGGCTATTGAAAATTTTCTTTCAGTTTCTCTTGTCTCGCTTCCCTTCGCTAATTTTGTTATTATTTTTATGATTTTTAGCTGTGGAAAAGGTGGGGGAGGGGGAGTTTTCCCTTCCTCCCCCGTAATCCCGCCTATTACAGCGACAGTTTGCTTTGCTTGATGGATGCATGCGCACGTACGTAACATACATGGACCGGACTGATATCGTCGGTACTGTGTACTGTGCATATGACCCTGACAACGCCACCTGATGAAAAATGCATTCCACGGGGTTGCGAAATTACAACCAGTTCTAGTCCTCAGTAAAGGACTGTGGTCGTTCGGGGAGAGCTCACTATACACAGTCTTTACAACTACCCATGAAAATAGAAGGGGGGATGGGATCGGCCGTCTTTATTATGGTTGAAACTGACTTTCTTCTCTCACTACATTTTGGACGTAAAATCTTAATTTACTACCATGACTTTTCTTTTCCAGATGTTACAGTATTACAGTTTTGTTTTTGATCACTGAGATCTTTTTGAAAGGGCCTAAAGCTTGAAATGAAATCAGCAACTATTTCGTGCCGTAATATTTACTGTGTGATTAAGGAACTTTGTTTACATCAGTATGCTTATAAGCTACATTGTCACGACAGTACACTGTAAAAATAGACGTCTTCATTTTTTATCATATATATGGCGTTTAAGAATTAGAAAACGAACAACAAAATGGATACGCACAGTAAATGACGGAACGAATATTAACCCATGATAAGGATAATGACGTCAATTAAAGTGCACTCCGCAAACACGTTTACATGATTTATATATATATGTTAATTTTTCTGTATTAAAAACAACTTGATGTTTACAGTAATCATGAAATAAACGCATAAACGTGTTTACGAGATGGCGTTAAAGTGGCGTCAATGTGTTAAAGTTGGCGTTTTAGACGTTTAATTTGCTTATGTATTTTATTGTTTTTTCTGTTACATAAACGCCAAGACGCGTTTATTATCTGTTACAAAAAAGGCTTAATCAATTTTTACAGTGTATGAGATGTTTACAGAGACAATTGCCGTGTGTATGTATATAGGAACTACAGTAATCAAATGTTCTGTGTGATGTCACGCACACGGCATTTTGATATCAACAAATATTTCGAACGCTGCAGTAAAGTTTACGAAGTGGCAAAGTTGATGATTTTATTTCAAATTTTCGGAACTTTTCAGAGGTTTAAAGTTATCAAAAACAACTGCAATATAAGTTAATGATTTGGAAAGGAAAAGTCATGACTTAAGGTCCTAGCTTTGCTATAAGAAACAAATCAACCTCGACCAGCATTGTAATGGTCGAAGACCCCGGATTTTCAATGGGTCGTTGTAAGGACCATGTGTAAGGAGCTGTCGGCGACCGGCTATACACGTACCGTTACGGAGTGCTGAACCAGTCCCATCAGAGTTGCACAAACAATATTTTTTAAAAACTTCTTTATGCAGAGACAACAAAATTATTATCTAGAGGGAAAAAATGAGCAGACTGATGTTTTGATAATTTCATTTTCAAATATTCACACAGGGACAAAAATCTCGTGCAACGAAAGTCCCTAAATCAGACCAAGAATCATCACGATGGCAACCCTGCCTGTGCAGCATGTTGTTTTTCGATTGAAACCACTGAGATCGGTGATCGTAATGGTCCATTCCTGGCATGCTGTGTACATATTCTGATCATGGAAGACCTCGGATATACTTTCACGGTCTGATATGACATGCTTCCGCAGCAGTTAGTGTATGCAGATTTGTCGAAATGCCCGGCGCGGCCCGTTTGTTGTCAGGTGACAACTGTACTATAGCCATGCAGTGCTGGTATTGATTACACACGGGCACTATGTGTTGCGGCCGCGTCTACCTCGCGATATGCACGTGCACAGTCCAGAATTGGATACATTTACAAAACATCAGAGTCGCGTCAAAGGACTCGAGTCGCAGCAGGCGACTCGAGTCATTTTCCCTGACTCGAGTCTTCAACTGGACTCGAGTCATGCTATGCTCGAGTCCGAGTCAAGTCAAGTCATTTTAGGTGGTGACTCGAGTCAAGTCATTTTGGGTACTAGACTCGAGTCAAGTCATTTTGACTGATGACCAAGTCAAGTCAAGTCAATTCAAGTCAAGTCAAATTGCGACTCGAGTCCGAGTCAGTGACTTGACTTGTTACAACACTGATTGAGACTATCGTTTATGTGGGATAGTGATATACTGTAATCTAGAGCGTAACTGCTCGATCTTATGGGGGTCCAAATCACCTACCGATTTAAAAGACACTTCTCCCCCCCCCCCCCCTTTTTTTTTTTAGTGAATCATCCTTCTTGTATCATTTCTGGACAGCATACATAGCTTAAGCTCTACATAGAAAAGCTCTAAAAATCGAGACTTCCAAACTCCAAAAAAAAATGTTTAAAAGACCATAAAGCAGTTAAGTGAACTTACCATTTTGTGATCTGCATGTAACTATATATCCAGGTAACACAAGACAGCGCAAATTTGGCTTCATATAGCGTTATCAGCTTGCACATTACTTGTGTTTCAGAGTGGGTCTCCATTTGACGAATGGATAACTTATCGACAAGGAGAGGATGCCAGGACAGAAGTAAGAACGCTTGCCAAGTTACTAGAATGTAGTCCAGAAGATATTGAAGAAGACGCAAAGTTATTACAATGCCTTATGGAAGAACCTGCCGAAGCCTTTATAGAGAACATTCTAAAGGTGAGAATAAGAATATTGCTCCACAAAATTTAAATGGCAATGAAAATGTATGATGAATTACACTGCGTATAGCCAATTGTAAAAACAATCATATTTGTCTGATTGCGTTTATTTTTACCCCTTAGTGGAAGAATTTTTTATTGTAAGTTATTGAAAGAAGTTTAAAATTATTTTAAGGAAAAAGTTTGATAAATTTTACAGAGAGGACGAATTAAGGGATTTTCGTCCTTATACAGTAGGGGGAGGAAGCATGCAGTTTCAGTCCCCCAGATCTTTGACCTTGGGGACAGCCGGGGAGGATTAAACCCTTCCCTGCCTTCCCAGGCAGACGTTTATCGCAGGAAGGTGTGTAAATAGGAAGGGCGACTATTAAGGGGTCATGCAAGTCTGATTCATGATTAGGATTAGCCATGTGTGTGGGCGTGTGTATAGTACACTTTTTAATTGCTGGTAAACAAGATGTTTCAACGAAGGAATGAGAAACGCTGTCTGTACATGTTATGTATATATATATATATATATATATATATATATATATATATATATATATATATATATATATATATATATATATATATATATATATATATATATATATATATATATATATATATATACTGGTGATATCAAAAAAGGCCTTATTGTATAAAAAGGTCAAAAGACACCTGAGGTCACCATAGGTAAAACAACGAAAAAAATTCTTAACGTTTTGTTAAGACGATATTTCTAAGAGGGCAACACTGGGAAATCTCATACTTAGTATTTAAACCCACATCTTACGCACAATGAACCTATTGCTTATATGATGGTCACAGGTTATATGAGGTCATTAGAGGTCACTAAAGGTCAAATGTGAAAACCTCGTAAACACGAATATCTCATGTGGTATGTCCTTGATGGATCGCATGGTCGGCGCGTAAATGTTCTACACTGAGACCAAAAAATCTTTTCGCGGAGTTCAAAAGTCAGTGGAGGTCAACGGAATAAAAATTGTGAAAACACGTCAAGACGATATATGAAGAAGTATAATTTTGAGGAATCTCTCACTTGGTATGCAGATGTTACGTATTGAGACGAAGTATGCACATCAGTGAAAGGAATTAACGTCATTGCTGCTTGCTTCAAGTTGACTTGAGGTTACAAATAAAGTAACTTCATTGGCTTATACAATGAGGACAACATGTAGGAATTGAACGATATCCCACCAGCACGCTTAGAGCTAATGCCTCCTTCACGTATCGCAAATGGATTTTGCTAACATCTTTTCTTTTCTTTAAAAGAGACAAACTAATGAGCAAGTGTAGGAATGCAATTTATAGATGCACAATACAAAGTGATAATTGTAATACGAGTCCCCAGGCGTTTAGAGATGAGTAACTATGTCATACGACAGTGGATACAATTTCCAGGTGTTAGCCGATCTCGACGTAACATCGCAAAATCCGTTTGTGTTTAACTTCACAATAAACTAAAAACTTCAAGAATGAAACAAGAGGGCAATCCACGGAGTTGGGTATCTCATCGGTAGCCCACGAACTGAGCTTTAAACTTGGAGGCCAGGATCGCACGTTAATGGGGAATATGCCTAAAACTTGAACCCTTCTTGGGGGATTCGGTGAGGTAGGTTTCCTTACTCAAGTCGATTCTGCTGCCCTAGAAACGCGTATCTCAAAGGAGGAATAATGTAACGTTCAAGCAATGATGTGCATGTTTTTGCACCCTAGCATGCACAAGCCCCTCTTCAGCCTGTAATGCACCAATTCGCGGGATATCACGCATTTGCCAAGGTTGTTATATAAGCACAGATTCCAAACTTAAAATGGCGCGTTGACTTCCCAAGGAGCCAGAATATCGGGGCGGAAGCGCTAATCACTGTTTAGTCGTTTTGAAAAAAAAAATCAGGCAAATGATTGTCTTATAAAATTATTTATACTTTATATTTCGAAATATTGTTAATGTAAGAGGCATGACTCCTTAATATATTCAAAGATAGTATAAGCATAGATTCCAAACTCCTATACCTACACTGTTACAGAAATTGACTTCCTATGGAGACGCAAATATCGGGGCGGAAGTATGAATTTGAAATGCGCGCCGTTCTTATCGGCGATCCTCTTACAAAAATAAGAACGCGTTACAGCAAAATCCATTGTTAAGAGAGGTTAGTGTGTGGGCACTTTAACAACGCGTTCTATACACGCAGAATACATTTCTCTGTGTATTATCCGGTATGCTATCGTTGGTAAGCTTCGTAAAGCGTTGAATTGATTATACGTTTTAGCAATCCTCAGTATGTTTTTTTTTTCCTGTTTTAGTAGGGTGTAAAATTTTTCTTGTACTACTAAGCTGTCCTAGATCCAAAATGGTGTTATCTTTATTAAAGCTCTTGACAGATAACATGATTTAAAATTTTAATTATTTACTGAATTTTTTGGCTGTGGCATGGCACCCTTACAAAGCTGGTACCCAGTGAGGGCTTCTCCCTAGCGCTCTTAGTATGGTGAGTGTACCTTGATTCGGTCACTGCATACAAAGTGTAAGACAGGAGCGCTATGGCCAAGAAATAAACAAATGACAGTGAAGAAACTCCAGCACGGCATGACAACTACTCAAACCCTGTCAAAAATAAGCAGTTACTCCCAGTTTTTGAAGAAGTTTACTCAGCCTAGTCCTCAGTAAAGGACTGGTCGTTCGCCTACATCTCACTATACACATTCCTTATACCGTCCTATAGAAATAGCGGGGAATCGGCCATCTGTGTAATGGTTGAAATTGTCTTTCTTCTCACAGCAAAGTTTGAAAATAAAATCTTAATTTACTACCATGAATTTTCTTCTTCAGATCTTGTAGGAGTTTTGCAGCTATTTTTGATCAATGAGAATTTCTGGAAAGTGCCAAACATGTGAAATGAAATAAGCAACTTTTTCGCGCCGTAAAATTTAATGTGCGACTATGGAACTTTGTTTACATTAGTATGCTAATGACCTACATCGTTAAGTCAGTTCAAAATGTTTGCAGCGGCAATTGCCATGTGTATGTATAGAAACTACAGTAATCAAAATGTGCGTGACGTCACACAATGTTACGCACACGGCATTCTGCTGTCAACGAGTATTTCGAACGCTACAGTAAAATCTACGGAAGTGACAAAGTTGATGATTTCATTTCATTTCATTTCATTTTTCGGAAGTTTTCAGACGTTTCAAGTGATTAAAAACAACTACAACATTAGTGTAAGACTTGGAAAGGAAAAATTATGGTGGTATGTTAAGATTTAAGGTCGTAACTTTGCTATAAGAAGGAAATGAATTTCGACCAGCACTATGCTGGTCGAAGACCCCAGGTTTTCAATGGGTCGGTGTAAGGACCGTGTATAGGGAGCTATCGGCGACCGGCTATACACGTGCCTTTACTCAGGACTTAACCCAGCCTAGCCTACATATAGTGTTACCTAAAGATGGCTTAAGACCTTTGAATGACCGAAACAATTATTTTAAACAATCCTCCGAATCACTGCCAATGGTCTCCTTCCATCATTTTATGATTTGTTTTTATAATGGTGATATCGCTCATGGAATATTATACAAATAATGAATGTTTATGAGTGCAATAGTATGAATTATTTCATGAGTTGAAAGATTGAACATTCTATTCAACTAGGCCAAGCCGAGTTGAATAGAAGATAAATCTTTCAATGAATGAAATCATTCATACTATTGCACGAATGAAAAAACATTCATTGTTTGTTTTATATAACACCTTATAACTTAGATCTTGGTCGAAATTTGACCCAAGGATAGGATTGGGCCTAAGGCTTACCCTAGGCCTAGACCTTGAATATCTTCCTAGCCTAGGGCCTACAGTATATGAAAAAATGGATTAAGCTAAATCCTTACATTTTTATGTTCTCTGGAATTCTCGTGCGAGTTAATCCATCAGTAAAACTTGTGGGGTATATCCAACACTAAAAGTAAATCTAAGCTAGGGTTAGGCCTAGTAACGTTAAATCCAACAGTAACTGTAGCAAATCCAATATCCAACACAACAGTAAATCTGGAAGATCCAACATTCATTCATATTTAGTTATAATCCTCAATTTCTATTGGTTCATTACGGTCAGGTGACCGTGCATTATCCTAGGATAACCCACGGTAAATTAAGAATAAAATCACCGGCGGATGAATACAATACCGTACTATATACACTGTACTAAGATCACCTAGCTTCAGATATGGCTAGCTTGACACACATAGGCCTAGCTAGCTGAGCATGATATGATATATATCCAACGTTAGGCCTATGGTGTGACACTTCTCACATCAAGGCCTACGAAACGCTTCCATTTCTAATAAACACTTTTGTTCCCAAATCTTAGGTGAAACCCTTAAGTTAGAGGCAAAGGATCCATACACGGTTATAATTCAAAGTCAAATAACATGGGCCCAAGCCTCAGTAACGTTACAACTTACATAAAGGTTCCTTGTCGAGCACTAAATCCTCGAACAAAATCAGCGTTATTAACGTTACCGCTGTTAGTGCTGAGATCTAGCTCTAACATGTCCAAACTTTTCTCACAATGTACGTTTCAAATGCTGTGACTGTTTATCTCCCAAAATCAGTAGCTGAATCCTTGGCAGATTCCATCATTTGAAGTAACTTAAAAGCTCAAGAATACCCGAACATGTCTGTTAGGGTTTGAACAAATTACGAACAATTTTAAAAAGACCGCGCTACTTAAAGCGTACTGGTGGATATGTCACTAGTGCACTGCATGCAGTATATACGCAACGTCGTACGTTCATGTGTTTATGTACACAGCATGAGCGCCCACAGCGTACACAACGTATACCATGCATGATAGGCCTAGTGAATATGCTCTACGTAACGTGCATGCAAATGTACATGATACAAAATAATGCAAGATTTCGTGGCTGAGGGGTTGCCATGGAGTCATAATACCTCTAGTTACGTTATCAGCTGTGTAAGTTTTTGTCCTTTTCGGTGGTTAAAGTCTTTAAAGAAGAATACAATTTCTCAAATTTAGTCACATCGTTGTTATATTTCATGATTTATGGATATTTCATTGAATTAATTTTGTTTAATAGTAGGCTACTTTATTAATTGCGCACGAATAGGCCTATTGTTTTGAAAGGTTGTGAATAGGTCCCATCTTTTCTCGGGGTTTTGATTTCAATAAAAATGTGGTTACCTGCAAACACAAATTTTCTTTCGTTTTAGTCTTTTTTCCCAAATTCTTGTTGTGTATGAATGAACAGGGTTAATCAACGCTGAACCGTGCATTAAATAGAGGATAATGCACTCCGGGGGTTAATGCTATCGCTAGATGCACTCGGGCTGCGCCCTCGTGCATCGCTTGCATTAACCCCCGATCGTGCATTATTCTCTACTTAATGCGCGGTCCAGCGTTGATTAACCCTTTAATATACAACAGTAAATCTTGTAGAAATCCACCAGAATTGAAGCGTTTAGCCTAGCCTAACTTAGGTCATTTGTTTTAGAATGTGACAGGTCCATGGAAATGAAATTGTTGAATGGATGAGGATTCCATGGAATTTCTGATGTTGAACTGGCTGGATTCATTGAGAATTAGTTGCTCTTGTGAATTTGTGAGCAGAACTTCTGGGAGATTATCCAATATTGCGTCAGCAGTTTGACTGCACCTCTGGGACATTTTCACTCATCTGGTTTGCTAGTTCCTTGCTCATAAGCTTCTTTTTTGTCACTTGAACGTTTCATAGTGCTTCAAAGATGACTCTGAGCGATGTCCTGTGACTGACATAATGTGACGACGAGGAATGCCAGCTTCATCAAGCACTGTGCAGGTTGTAGCTCGCAGGCTGTGATTTGTGTATTTCTGTGTACACCCTGCTTTTTCAGAGATCTTTCTCATTTTATCTCCCAGCGTGTTTACGCTTAACGGTGCATTGATGTAGGCCTACCTACAGATTCTTGGAGTTTTGGACGTTGCCACATGCATTGTTCTGCTGGGTTTAAAACCTCTTTCAAGGCAAGAAAAGATGTAAATGGGCACCGGCTTGAACCAGGAATTCCATACATATAACTACTGCAATTCTCGTCCTCATTTTCACTTCTCGGTTTGGTCATAGTATCACGACGGACAATTTACCGTAGATTTTGCTCATCTGCTTGAACATCGAAGTCAGAGACGGACATAATCCTACTCCGTAGATTTTCTCTACCACGGTTAGCAAAGTACATCATAATATCTGTAAATACTTTATTCTGCAGACCTTCAGATGTTGTAACATCCATTGAATCAAATATCTTACCCATATCTTCTTTACTTACAGCATTCTTGAGTTTGACAGCTCTTTTTCCTTTCTGTTTAAGCTTAAACAGCATAGCTTTGTATGTCTTGTTACTCTCTTTGAACAAGTCAGTTCTCAGTATATCCATTTCCAATGTAGCCTGAAAGTGACGGCGAAGCCCATAACGAATCGCATGCATACTTTTCTTCGTATACAGCTCTCCCGTGTCTTTCCTTGGGCCACACTAAAAACGCGTCAGAAACCGATCAAGTTCAGCACTATCATACTGTTGTACTCAAGGGCGTAGGCTGAATTTGGCATGGGGAGGTGCACATTTCAGGTAGGTGGAACCAGGAAGACTATCTAAGCGGAGCGCCAGCATTGCTTGGGACGGAGCGTACAAGAAAATTTTCGGTTTTAACCCCCCCCCCCCCCCCCCCAGATGGCCGGAAACAGCATTTCCCGAGCCTTAAGCCACATGTACACATCCTTCAAAAAGTGATCTCCTGTCTGCCGTTCTCAATTTAAATGATACACGAATCGTTAATGCATGACTTTTTTATTCAAATTGAAATGTCGCCATATTTATATTCTAGCTTGATAGGTTTTCCCAAGGCTTTCAGACTTTGACCTCCGCTGACCTCAAATGACCTTGACACAGATTAAGAGGTCAGCTATACTCTCATGTACATCTTACATGTCAAATAGGAACTCAATCACCTATTTGTTCCTCAGATATCACTCTTACTAGGTTTCAGAGACTTTTTTGTTCTTCAGATATTCCTTCTATAAGGTTTTTCAAGACTTTGACCTCTGCTGGTCACCTCAAATAACCTTGAGCTTCAAGCACAAAACAACAGGGTTTTTCCTCAAGTACACATGAACAACACATGGCAACTGTCAATTTTATTGTTTACAAAATAGTCTTTTCATGATACAAACATTTTTCATGATCTGAGCATATTCTCATCCTCTGCTCAATCTTTAAATTTTTATTTGCTTTCAAAGTCGGATCACCAAATTTAACTTAAAAAATCACCGAATTAACAGCAAAATTGAACTTACATTACTACTTTTAATCAATTGGAACTATAGCCCTACAAGTAAAATATTTGTGCAATCCTCTGGCAGACGATATATTGACAAAACTTGACATGACAAGTCTGGCCTAGTCGTGGCTAATATCTGGCTTCCGCGGTCTGGCCTAGCCTAGGGTACCTAGGCCTAGTTCTCACGTACACTTTGTTACCTAAAGAAGGCCTATGCTACGTACCGCCGTACAAGTTTTGCGGGCAAGGTTACCGTGACGGTAACCTCGTTACTGTAGTGATTGTTGCTGCGTACGCGTATGCGCGTGTGGATTCAGTTAGTTGCGCGTGTATGAACGTAACCATAGCTAGTACTATGTCACAATTGTACAGCAATGCGTCCTATTTAGCATATAATAGTGTGGAGGGCCTAGTATCAAGATTTGCATTTGGATAGAACGTCTGGAAAACAAAGTAGCATCGCTTGTGGAAATAGACATTTTAAGGACATCTTTGGAGACGCTAATGACCATAACTTTGACTAAAGAAGTAGCCAACATCACTTCTGTCACGAACAGGGCCTTAAAATAATGGAAATAATAATTTTAAGGGAAGATTTTACATGACACTAGACCTTCGTAAGCTAAAGTACAGAGACTTCTATATTTAGAGCTCTGATATAGAGGGCTCTGATACCGTGGCTTTATAGACCTTCATATATATTCAAGGCGCATCCTGTAATTCAGTTACCAAACTTACCGATGTAGGTTGGTGTGTGGACAAAAGTCATGTTCGTCCTTGTTTTCACAGCTGTTGAAAACAGAAGGAGTGCATTTTTCTGTTTCCCAGGCCAGAGCGGAACTCCTCTGCCTCAACGGGTGGGTGCACGTGCACCCAATGCACCCCCCCCCCCCCCAGCCTACGCCCTTGGTACTCAGGCTAACTTTGTACCTGTACAATGCGCGAAGGCTTCCATTCGTCGAACAGAATAATGTATTTGCCTTTAATCGCTTAAAGAGTCTGCCGAATCCAAAAGGTCCTCAATTTCTTCCTCGTTTAACAACGCAAAGTTGCTAGGTGCAGCCGCCATACTTGCAACTTGTAATTTGTATTTTAGCGGTCATTCGTACGTGTTTGTCCCACTGATTACATACATGGATGTTAGGCGCGTACGTAGCAGTCTATTCGCCAGTTAAAGCAACTGGAAGTGTTGCGGTAGCCATCTTGCTGGTGGCAAAATCTTGCAGCCGAGGCACAAAATTGCTGTTATGAGTAGTGCACACAAACAACTTGTACATGGTGTATGCAGGAAAAACGTCAGGGCAAGCCTTTTATCGCAAACTCACCGCCAATTTATGAGCTCCGGAAGATGATTTTTATTCTGGACCATTTCCAGAAGAGATCCTGAGTCCTAAAAAGTGTAAATTAAGAGTAATGAAATATTTTGGCTAACAGTGGTTGCAAGTAGGTGTTTACCAAAAATTTCATTGCAATCTGCAAGTGCCCCCTGCCAGGGACTTATGCAAGATCCACCCTCCTGGATACAGGGCATTAGTACAAAACTTTCAATTGCCCACAGATGCATCATGCTGTCATGCGTATGCCAAAAACAAAGATCACAATTTATAACTTTTGAATAATAGTCCACGCAGCAAAAGTGGACTGGCCGTTGTAGTGATGTTGTGGCCAGTGCACGAGCCGCTTGGGTTAAGGGCCATTTTTCGCATGTTGCCGCAAGAAAGACCCTTTACTAGGCCAGTCATAGCCTGTAAACGAACTTTTACCCCGTGTAACACCCAGTACGTCCATGCACACTAGCGGTGGGTCGGGGAGATGAGGGGATGATATTTGTTGGGCAAGTGGATGGTGGGGTAGGGAGCTGGTCGCAATAATTTTCGAAACAATTTCACTCAAGCTGTGATGCAGAAACAACCAATGGGTCATTGTTATTCCTAAGCATTTGCGTTCCTACATTACGGTTAGGTTTCCAAATTGTGAGAAAGATGGCCCACAACTAGTTTTTTTCGTGAACGTTATTTTAGGACTTCAGGGCACAAACACAAAACTGGGGCCCCGCACCTCAAATCGACAACCAAGTGCTGTGAGATATCTCAGTAAAGGTGTCAAAATGTCTGACAGGTGCCTAAAACTTTGGTGGCTTTGCAAGGATACAGTCGCTCCATGCCCTCTCCGCCTCTAGCTACAACACTGGGTGTGCACCATGAATTTTGATTGTTGCTATGACAAGTGACAAACCAAGAAGACAGATACAGAAAATTTGCAGGAAAAGGTAATACATTATTACTTCAATACTGGGACTTGAGAAAGAGAGAAAACTTAATAAGAGTGGGCTAGATGATGGGTGCCTAAAGTTTTGCAAGGGTGAAAAAGACGTGGGTAGTGTCATCATTGGAATTTTATTTAGACGACGAACTGTAGCAAAAATACTTAAAGTACTGTCATTACTGGATACTATGCAGATACGCGCCTGTGTCCCCTTGTGTACCAAATCTGCCACTGTAAAATTCCTTTGATGCAGTCTCAAATATCTTTTTTTAACTAAACATATTTATTATTGGAGTGTTTGACATTATTTGCTCAATTATGAGATTTTGAAAGTTTTTTGCCACCTTTGCCTGTGTTTTGCGTCCGACTTAATCGTCATTGAAACCATCAAATATTAGGCCATTTACGGTTACGTCTGTAGGCACCGGTTGGCCTAGAGTAGGGGTGCCCAACCTTTTTTGACCCAAGATTTACTTTTCAAGTAGCCATCCTCCCGAGATCTACAAAACATACACTGTCATACAGTTACACATAGAAAAACTATTTTTTCAGGTTTCCCTATACCCCTCGCGGTCGACTGACTTGGGATCAGTCCGCAGTCTACCAGTAGACAGCGATCGACTGGATGGGCACTCCTGGGACGGGATTCACTAACATTTGTGTAAGTTCTTGCGTAAGTCAAAATAGACCTTATGCATATGATGTCACAAAGGAGAACGTGCTACCTCCTTTGGAGGAAAACGGAGGAAAAGCGCGTATCATTGCAAGTTACACCAATAAATGCAGAGAGCTGATTCGTCAACCAATCGCATACGCGTGTAAGTCTACTACACGTGGGGCCAAATCCATGCCGTTCGCGCACGTGTGCTTCATTGTTTGCACCCAAAATGACGTCAGTGTGATGTCAAAGCATAAAGCCTGCCGCACACGAGGGGAAACTAGCTTAGCAAAATGCCTCGCGTGCCACTTTGCTCAGCTAATTTCTCAGGTGTGCGGGCGTGTTTTGGTGAGATTTCCGCCTCGCGAGGCAGATGACTCAAATATCAAACGTGTTTGATTCTTTCTGACACGAGTGCCACTTTTCTCACCGTGTGCGCCTGACCTGAGCATTTGGCTCACGTCTTTAACCCACTGCGCAGGCGTATTCTGAATGAGTAGACCTAGCTTTCGGCCTATTCATTCAGAATACGCTTGCGTAAGTTATACCTCCCACGGTGATCTGTCTTAATAAACTATTTTTTTACTGACCAGCCTCTCATTTGCCCTAACAGTTACTCATTCTAGTGTATACGGGGGCTCGGATCAGCTTAATTATGCAATGTTGAGGGAGCTTATTGGACCGTCCCGGCTCCATGAACCTGCTAGACAGAACACATTTGACATATGTATCGCAGAGGAAAAAACAATACTGTTTATAAGCCCAAGGACAAAAATATTTTTGGTAATAGGCAGTATTGTTCAGCATTGAGAAAATTGCCCCCACCCCATTGGCCCGAGGAGTAGAATTCTTCCTAAATTTGGCGGGCTGCAGGCTGCAGACCTGACCCCGGCTTAGACGCTTTGACATTGCTTGGACAACTGCTATACATAAAATTTACGATAGCTATGTAAAGGGCAGGGATGGGGGCTTATATGTATGTTTCCTCTAAGGTCTTTCTCAGAAGTGTGGAAGAATCAACTAGTGGAAGAATGTGGTGGCAATACTCTTTATTAGAAATTATTATAAGTAATGCCATTATTCGAAGAAATTTTTATGTCTTGTGCTTTCCTTAGGTTGGTCAGGAACTAGGACCTCCGTATGTTCTGGCGCCTGGACCCAATGTTGATGGGGTATTTCTACCAAATGATGCTTTGAGTATCATTGAAGAGGGAGGCTTGAACGGGGAAAACTACATAGTCGGCACAAATGGCGAGGAAGGAACGCTTTTTCTTTTGGCGTTCTTTCAGGATAAAGAAGTCAAACCAGTTATTAATTCCACCTTTCTTCCAACAACCCTTGGATCTTTTGTCGGCCACGTATTCCTACCTGATCCAATTGTAGTTGATTTAATTAAAACTATCTACACCGTTGATCCAAAAGATTTAGTTGACGAAAAGCGAGATGACTTTTTCCATGAAGCCTTGAAATACGTGGGTGATCTTTTTTTCGTGTGCGGTTCTTCTAAAATATGGTAGATTAGCTTCCCAAACTAAAAGTGTTTACAGATATACAATGACTTTCGTTCCCTCAAATAACTTTATGAATGTTACATGGGCTGGGGCGGCTCATGGCGATGAGGGGCAGTATGTACTTGGTGATGTCTTCCAGAAAAATTTGGTTGACAAGACTACAGATGAGGAAAAGGAGATGTCTCGAAAGACAATGCATTACTGGATGAACTTTATGAAAACTGGGTAAGTCTTTTGATAGCTAACATAAGACATTACGTAAGATTATCACTTTGAGGACAACGGTCACAAATATACGAAAAAAATAATAAATTTCAGAATACATATTTGTTCAGATGTTGATGAAACAGGTCTTTTCGTCTTGTGAGTTTCCACATGACAAGAGTAACCTTGATTATTTTACGCATGAGTTAGGTGTGTAACATGTTATGACAATTAATCCATCTGTCCGTATTTACTTCTTTACACACGCTTATATGTTCAGGGCTTTCGTAGAAGGGTGTCTTTAAGTGGTAAAGATGATCACTTCATCATTCTTTAATTCAGTGATCCAAATACTGCCGGAGAGGAGGACAACTGGTCTGTTCCACACTGGCCTAAATTCACCAAGGAAAACCAGATCTTTAAAGATTTGTCACCAGACATGAGCAACATATACTTCAAACAGAGGGAATGCTATTTCATGGAGGAAGTCCTCCCTCCACTGAAGGACGCCCTGAGTAAGTATTCATGAAAGTAGACATTGTATGGTTAATGGTATTTCCTAGTATCCGTCTGTTTATCTGTCTGTCTGTTCATCATCCTAGTTAGTTGATAGAATGGCTAGTTGCCTTTGGTTGGCTGACGAGCGAGTTTTGGCGGTACATCTGGTAAAAATGGTGAATAAGGCTTCTTTTGTCATATTATTCTATAGAGAGTATGGCCATAACAAGAATTGCGGGAGGTCGTTACCAGTGTTCTATAACGAGTCATGACTCGAGTCACTAATTTTCAAAAGGGAAATGACTCGAGCAATTGTATCATAATTTTCCTCATAGAAACAATACGACTCGAGTCACTGACTCGACTCGAGTCACATTGAAATTAGTAAATGATCCGACTCGACTGTAAAATTGAGTGACTCGTTACAACACTGGTCGTTGCCAGAAAACGTCAGATGGCTCTTACTTTGACAAAACGGAGTGGAAATGTTTGAAATTTGGATGCAGTAATCCTCGAGCCCGTTGACCTTTGATTCAGAGGAGTTGTTGAGAATTTCTGATGACTACACGTAAAAATATGAAAACGTGATTAATTATGTGATATAATACAACCAGCCTGCATACCTTGCATACCTGTCCCTAACACCATTGTGCCGGATACTGCAGCTTGCCTTGCATAGAAACAGTTCAGTTTAATTCTAGTCAGTCTAATGTTATCTAAATACTACGAGCGGCATTAAGAGGAATATCCACAAACCTCATTTGTCATTTAGTCATATATCCCATCGTTCAGCAAAGCAGAAATGTGAGAAACATGATGCTAACACGAAATATTATCCTATACTCAAGTAGTATAGCGGTCTAACAAAATGTCACAGTCTTATCCATTTGTTGTAGACCACACCGCAGTGGAGTTGAAAACTATATCCTAAAGAAAAAGACAATGGGTGTTGAGTTTTATCTTCCTCATAATTCAAATTATGATTGGTTTGTCAGAATAATATAAACACCATGAGTCTCATGGTGTTATCATGAAACACCTGTCGCCTGTGAGGAGACCTAGGATAGAGGAAATGTGCTTTTAAATCAGTGACGAACGGTAGAAATGAAATCTGCTATAGTATAGACGACTAGCATCTATGGAAGTGTTTGCGGGCTTACCGAATGAAAGTGTGCTTATCACTCTTCTTTTGAACGTGAAGATTTCAAAACCCCTTTAACACTCCCCAAACATATCTGAGAATATGACCATAAAAATAACAGTATTGGTGACTGCATATTGACTTACATTAATTCAAACAATAACTTCTGTCTGGTTGGTCGATGATGACTAATGCTGTCAGTTGTGTTCCCAACTGCTCCCTCACATTAATGGGTGGATATGGCCTTGGGCAATTTACACTCAATACAACCTAATGTAGCTTTGACTATATAATAGGAAGTACATTAGGCAAGTGATTATTGTTAAAATTGGAGGAGGGTTAGAAGTAAACTTAGTAAGGAAAATTTCTACTGTACGTCTGTGGCCAGATTAGGGCCTTTATGTGGGAGATGCACTGAAAGCTAAAAATATTTTCTGCATAATTTTTGCATAAATATTCTTCAACGTTCATGTTGTTTAATCGAGTCATACACGGAAGGAGATTCATTCCAAATCCCCCTATAAAGGTCACATCTATGATAGCTATTAAGGCAATTTTGTTTCAATTATTATATTTCTTCACAGAAGAGTTGAGGAAGTTGAAGTCAAGTGACGACGAAAAGTTCAAATGGACAGAAGAGGGTCAGTGTGAAGGAGAGACATGTCACTCAGAAAAAGAAGAACCTTAATATAATGAAAAGACATACTTCGTGAGATGTTTGTAACTGGGAAACTTTGAGGTTAAATGTATTCGGTGACCCACAAGTTTAGACTTTGTCAATGACCTTGATTTGAGGCCCTTTAAATATAGTATGAACGACTCGCGAAATTACAGAACAGGGGTTGACACTTATATCCTGAAGTTTTGGCTGGTGAAACTTAAGATTGGGGAATATTTTTGAGAGGGATGACCCGTTCTGTCCTGAGAAGATTTTCTAGGGACCGAGACATCCAAGTTGTTTGTGATGTACCCCCCAAATTTGCTTCTCTTTAACTCAAGGGGTGGTTTACAACCCCACACGCCCTGGCAGGCCCTTACTCCTATGTTCAGTAGTTTTCAAGTTTTACACGGACCATTTTATTTTGAATAAATTTAAATTGATGAGCTGGTATTCAGGGATCTAGAAAATCTTAAGATCAGAAGCCAAAATACAAAGAAGAAATGTAACCTAAAAGAAGAAATTTTTTACGTTCCATACTCGAGGATATTCGTGTATTTGTGGATGTTTTGGGGCATATGTTTATTCACTAATCCAACAATTTTTAGTACATTAATTATACCCATCTGCCTGCTACAGATCGTATTCTTGGTTGATAAAATAATTGTTACATCTTGCTATCATCTTAAGGGTGCCAAATATTTGTTAATGATCTCACTTGTAAGTAGATGTTTGGCCATTTTTAATAAACAAAACATTGTATTCTGAGTGTGTGTGGATGTTTTGCAGCCTTTTATAGTAGAAAAGGATGTTTTTATCAACGTTATTGTGATGGGGAGGAATCTTCTGTGTTGGTTTAAAGTCCAGCTTCCATAATGAGAAAAAATCATGGACGAACACTTAGATACCTATAGTAGCCTAAGCGGTTCGGCATTCCTCAAATGATATAGGTAGGCCTTAACCAGGCTAAAAGTTTCGGTATTTACTATGACCTCATAATATTAACGTAGTGGCAATTCCAGGCGAGGTAGACAGATCGGAGGAAGGAAGGGTGGCTCAATAAGTCTCAAATCGCCTACGATTTCTTTTGTAGGAATCGTAAATGAACTGCCTGCCAAAACCTTCAACCATGTTTCTAAACAACAGTTCACGGATGAGAGTTTAGCTCTTAGCAACAAAAGATACAAATAGACGGTAAGTTGTATACAGTGCATGTTATTGTTCGTCTAAAATGCCAACGCAAAATGACAAGCTATCCAAGTTAGCTGGTTGCAAGTTTGCAATTGGATGGACATGTTTGTTGAAACTGTTTAGTATCCGAGCCATTTTAAGGCAAAACTTACGGCAATATAGGTGATTATCCTCATTGTAGGTTTCAAACTCCACAAACTCAGGTCATCACTGAAGTCACCGAAGGCGAATGTAGCAGCATCTATTTTGAAATTACGTCCCCTACAAATTAGTTTTCGTTGTATGGTTGAAATTTTAGGTTTGCATAATTTGTGGCATCGCTAAAGCCAGGTGCCCACTGCACGACATTTGACTTACGACATGGAAGCGATCTCTATAACGATGCCTGAAGACTCCATTCGCGACATTAAATATTACATACACTGTAAAAAACAAATCTGTTAATTTACAGAAATTCTCTGGTAATAGAGTTTCCAAACAATTTCTGTAAGACCAAATTTCTGAAATGTTCTGTTTAATTTTATGACTTTTTTGTGTAAAATTTACAGATCTTTTATGTTAAAATTAACAGGGATTATAAGTGAAACTGTAACAACTATGTGGCAGTTATTTCAATATTAAACTCAATTTCGTTACGATTCACATATTGTCCCCATGCAGGCAATGTGACAAATCTCCCGGCCTTTAGACTTAATGGTCCTAGTCTTAAGGCCGAGCTTTTTAAGTACATAGAAACAGGCACTGACGAACAAAGAACCCAAACGGGACCGGAGCAACCGCAACCAACAACCACCCACAGAATCGCCAATATGTTCTCACCATTCACACCCAGCAAAGGAAACGAAAGGGTCTTTGCCACCGCCAACAAACAGAAACCACCCACCACACCCACCATCAACGATCACAACAACACAAGGCTAAAACAACACACGCCCAAAGGCAACAAACACATCAAGGCAACAACAGGCCCAAAGACAACAACACGCCCGATGGCAATCACAGCGCGGAGGGATACGGGAGGTCCACCTGCCACACTCAAATCACTATTTACAGTTTATTTACAGTATTTACAACTATTTACATGCAATAAAAACAAAACTCCCAAACAGACGAACGAGCCCGGCGGGGGATCGGGAATGTCCACTCTCTTCGGGAACCCAAACTGAACTGGGCAAATACAGGTGCATCTTGCCGAAGGTGGCAGTCTTAAGGCCGAGAAAATTTTTTTTTCAAAAGTCTCCTGACTCTCTGGCAAAGAGCCAGGGGCGAAAACCAAACAATACTCCCGAAGGATTTCTGCTCCCCGAAGGAGTAACAACGCCCCCAAGAGACAAACTTTGACTTAAGTGACACCACCCGACAGTGGTCCCTTTCTAGACTGGCTGAATAGAACAGTGTCTGCATCTGGCATTTCTGCTTTATAAAAATGTTTCTGTAAAAGGATCTCATAGATCGGAACATTACTGAATTTCTAAATAATGTAATAATTGTTTATGAAATAAATATTACTACAATATCAATACATCAGTTGACTGTAAACATTTACAAGCAAAGCAAATAGTTAGTTACTCAGTTCCTGATAAAAAACAAACACAAAACCATCAAGTAACGAGGTACAAATCATTGTGAACGAAAAATATTGACAAAAATAAACTCCGCCCATTTAATTTCAATTTTAGCATACGTCATAAACCGGTAAAGTTACAGATATTTTACAGAATGGTATATTTTAAAAACTGAAAATGTTTGTAATTGAAACAAAACAGAGCCTTAATGTTATTTAACTGATTTATTACGTTAAAAAACATGTTTTTTGGCTAAATAACAGTATACCTATTTAAAAGAGCAAAAACATAAAATTTCTGTAAATTTACAGAAATTTTTTACAGTGTAATGTCCCGAACGGAGTCTCCAGACATCGTGAGAAATCGCTTCCATGTTGTAGGTCTGCTCAAAAGTCTTGCAGTGGGCACCTGGCTTAAGACATGATAGATTTAGGCACAGACTTCCCCCTACGATTAACAATAAGGAGTAACAAGGGCAACTGCTTTTAATCTTCTCGAGTTACTTCCTTTACTAAAATGAGATCAACATTAATATCATGAGGGCTGCAATTGTGCGTGTTATTTTATTCAGACATTTCAAGGTAAAGTATTTGATTTAAACTTCTAGCATGTCATCATCTTGTTTCTCTCATACTAGCGCTTAACATAAGCCGGTTTCCACTGATTCTTGTGCTATGATTAGAGAATTGCTTAAAGTAACATTAGGTTTATCGCAAACATACATCTTAAATTTGGAAACTCATTTCATGTCTGATTTTCAACGATTGTCGGTTGACTTGATGAAGCTTAAATAAAAGTGTCCATCTTTGCAAACCTGCGTAAGCATATAAAAACCTGCGTAATGATGGTTGCCTTTGTTATATACCGCCTAGTTTGTTGCAGGCCTGTTTCAAATTAACTAAGACGTTCGTTATATACAAAATAACAAGTAAGAAAGATTCTATTATGTTCTGTGGCCCCATAGGTCGCATCGGCAAAGACTCAAGTAAAGAAAGGATGCTACATTACACTTCATCCACTAAATTTTTAGAGGGCGTGCAGTAAAAGTATCTTCCATTGTCGACATCATCTCGTTGGATGGCAGCGCTTATATGCTTTTTCCCTTTTTCTGTTTTTAGCATATTTCAGTAATGTGATGAACAGCATGAATTACCTATGTCCGCCCCCGTCGGTGTCAATGGTCACTCACGTTGTGTTTGGTTTGCTGTCTGTGTTCATTAATAGTGAAGTCTATTTCACCGACGGCAGGGCCGTAGCCTGGGCGAATTCCTAGGGAGGCAGTTCATGACACTAAGCGAAGCACCACGTGACGTGCCTTTATATAGTCAGTGACACACGCACGGACCATTCCTTTTTTCAGTGCATGTGTGCCATTTTGGGGGACTCGGGTGCTGAGGGGTGGAGGTAACATTTAAGGCCAGAGTTTGGTGTAAAATGGTGCTGTATTTGGCAAGGCTTTGAACTGTTTACATCTGTTCCTCCATTTTGGCTGGGATTATGGTAAAAGGTGTTCTTTGGGGAGCTGAAAAGCACTGTTCTGTCTCAGACGAGGGGAAGACCCCCCAAATCTTTGAGAAACTTTTGTGTAGTTTTGGGGCTTAGATGCAAAATGGGTCTATTTTGGTAAGGCTTGGTAAAGAGTTGAACTGATTATATGCTTAGAAGTCCTCTTTATTAAGCGTTTTTTTCTGTTTCTGGTCAGGTGTAATTGAAGGGGATGATGCCTAAGGGGAGGGGTGACACTGCCCCTCTTTGAGAAATTTTTTCTTGTTCCGTCTAAGGTTTCGTAGCTCCAAAATGGTGATATCTTTGGTTAAGTTTTGAACTGATTATATGAGTAGAATTTTCCTTATTTACTGAATTTTCTCAGCAGCGCGCCATGAAAAGAGCCACCATCAGTTGGCGGGTAGCAAGCATAGAACTTGCAAAGAAATTTATGATTCAAATACCTCCCAGATGGGGGTAAATGGCACATTTTAGACCTAGGAGATTGCATATAAATATGCTCTATTTTTATATTTCATGCTTTAGGTACAACTTTTTAGTTTCAAGAAGGAAGGGTAGATTTGATTAAAATTGAACGTTACTCCATACATTGAGTTATGCTTTTAGTGAAAGGTAATCATAGGCTATTTGTAAAATCATGCTGTGGTACGATGTGAGAAATAAAGCTAATGATCTTAGCCTGCGTATATGCTTCAGGAGTATTAAGACTCACATGCGGCTCCGGATCCTGTCGGTGCGGCCCCTGAATTGACTTTAGGTTTTGAGAAAAATCATATTCGACATGGACAAAAGGTATCAAAGTAGGAAATTAAATTTTGTCGTAAAAAGTCACTACTTGACTCCTTATAAGTTAAGCTTGCCCTTCTGAAGAGGGGCTCTGTGCCTACGTAACAGACTGTACGGCGTATTCCTTGTTCAGCCATAGCTAGCCAAGACTTATCTAATTCCTTGTGCCTCATGTTGTTGACAATCATGGTGCGGACACGGTGGCATGTATTTAGTAGGGGTGCATTGCGGAGTAGTTGTAGGCCTGATTGTAGTGGCAAAACTTGTAGCAAAGGTATATTCCGGAAATTTAATTGCGAAGTGAGGTGATTGTTTAATTGAAAAACGTATCGTGTTGATTGTTTGTTGATTGGTTACTTAAATTAAAATTTCTGCAGTTTATATTTCGGTACGAACAATGTGTTTGAGACGTTTTTAATATATGATCTCGCTCTTTGCATAGCTCTGTAAGATGAAATATAACCATTCCGTCAATCAAAGCTTTTTTCGACTTTTGAGAATGGGACCCTCGAACTGAGCATTCCCACTTCTCTATCTGACCGCGTTTTAGAATAACTGATCAAGAGCTTCCTTAATGCTGGCCACTAACGGAGGATAAGTGAACGGTGAGTTCATCCGCTTCAGGGTGCGGTTTTCGTCAACAAAGGAATCTACTTAGCTTGGAATAACAGATGTTTCTCCTAAAACCGCAACCGACGCATGATAGTTAACTTCATAATGACCATACTAGTGACCCACGCACCCTAGACGCAGAATTGTAGACGGGTTGCGCCAGATGGGGGAGGAGCAGAGACCATGGCCACTATTGTCGGGGAAACTTCGTCGGGGAGCCTTGATGGGTACGATAATGGGGGAATGCCCCCACGGCAACCGCAGAAAAAAATTCTTGATTTGGTCTTGATAAGGGCAAATTCCCCAGTAAAGACCAGCATTTTTCATATTTTCTTCAACAGAATCCAAAAACTTTTCGGCGCACCTCAAAATTTCGTGTTTACTATCCTTTCGGAACTTGGCCTCCCCGTCGCCGAACTTGACCGCCACCTTGCGCCACCCCTGATTGAAGCGGCAAATTTGTGGAAAAGATTGCGATATTCTGCAATCTAGAGTGCCTGGAAGGCAAGTTTTTCTGACCACAGCCCCAACTATGGTGGGCTGAGATCGCGATACTCCCGTTGGACGCTGCAAAAATCCAAACTGCCCTCTAAGCAGCTTAAGGAACATCTTCCTATAAAAACTTCGTACCTCTGCCTCTGTGTTTGCCGTACATACAGCGCGCGGCAAAAACCCTTAAGTATGAATCTCGCTCTTTCCAACTATTGTCCTCTCTCGTCCTCCCCGTGCGGCCCTTGACCTCTTTCCAGCCTCTCCATTTGACCTTTACACTCAAAAGTTTGAGAACCACTGGTTTAAGCCAAACTTTCTATTTTTTTAAATAAAATTCGGGAAGAATTTTTATGCACGCTTCACGCGCCTAGAACTTAGCGTTCGCCATTCTTTCGGCATTCGTCCAATCTGTCGGGATATTGGGTTATTGGTCCAGCGTCGGGGAGTTCTGGCCCCCTGTCGGGAAAATCTTGGCTACACCCTTAGCTGAGCCCGCACGCAGGTTTTACCATGGTCAATAATTTTCTTGCAATATGTCGGGACGCTTCACGTGCAATCCTTACAATCGACATTCCATTACTTATAAATAGTAGTAGCACAAAAATAGCAGTGAACTGTTCTAGCTAATCTAAGTGTATAGTCAAAGTAAAGGGCCACATATGGAGCTTTCTGGTAGGAATCTAATACCTTGAGTAGCATTCGTAACGTGAGGTTGAAGACAAATTTACTCGTACCACAAATTTTATTCAAAGATTTATTTGCCGGTCCCTGACGACTACATTTCATCCTGTTGCAAGCTGTTCGTGGAAAATTTCTTTCAAAGTAAAAATACGATAATTGTGAACTGAATTGTGAACTGCGAAGAGTTTGTTCTGCTCTCAGTATCAGTGGAGTAGGAAGATGTTTGACATGGTGGGGGCACACCACACCCGATTTCTCGACCTTGACCCCTTCCCACACCAAAACATCATATTTGATCAATTTGATTTTTCAGATTTTAATTTGAGGAAAAAAAATATTCAAAGAAAAAGGAAACAAGTACATATTATATAGGCATGCATCGGTTATCACACCGATGCCATTTACATGAAATCATTTGCCGTGTAACTACCCTCCCATATTGATTATAATTTTTGGTGGAGTCGTTACAATAATAATGATAATAATCAATAGCGTAGCCAGGATTTCTCTCAAGGGGGCGGGGCATGCAGTACGTTGTGTAATCGCCGGCCTGGGGAGGGGTCTAAGGGAGGGGATGTCCCCTCCTCTTTGAAAATTTTTGAAAAATTAGGTATCCTTTCATGCAATCTGATGCCACATATGCTCCCTTTTAAGTAAAATTTGTGTTAAAAAATTTACGTATATTAGGTACCAAAAAAATCGGCATCAGTGAAGGGGGCACACCCAATGGCCCCCCTAAATACACCACTGATAATCATAATATAAGTTTAACCATTAAAAACACACTGGTGAATCAATACCAAATATACAGGTTCTGGTGCAATTAAAATCAGAACTTTGTTGTAATTACCAAATGAAAGAAGTTTTTTAAAGGTCTGGTGACATGCCACCAAAAAGAGCTCTTTCATTTGTCAGTTAAAGAATTAAGTCCTTCAATGAAAGATCCGTTGGAATTATTTCAATACCTTTTACCGTTCTCTAAATATACGTCTTCAAAGTTTGATGGTTTGTGAAGTAACTCATTGCCTATGCAAAAATAATGATATGAATGTTGCAGAGTCTTAAGATTTCTTTTGTTAACCCTATATAAATTATCTCTTAATTGTTTACAGTTTGGTAAGTGAAACAATGTTTCTCAAGGAAACAATTTTAACTTTCATTCTAAACCCTCAGGAGATAACAATGGTATCAGTGTCCTTAAAATTAAGGTTGAAAAAGGCTAACATTAGCAATATATGGTATCTTTCGATGTCACATAATTATTTGCATATTTAGCTCGTGTTTATTCATGATACAAGTGTGAAATAGAAAGTAACGTGTAAAATTGTCAATATTTGATGGATTTTAATGGGAATTGTGGCTATTTTCCGCACTTTTAATGCTATTTATGATCCAGCTATATAATTTTCATGTCATCAGACCTTTGAGTCGTTGAAAATCGGAAATTAATAATTGACTTCAAATTAAACTTATAAATAATGTTAACTAACATATGTATTTGGGTTAATAAAGTTTCCTGCAAGTTATTTCTCAAAAATGTCTGATTTCCTACAAAATATCCTGAAATCAATGTGAATTTCCGAAATTGACCGTTTTGGGGACATTTCCTTGAAAGTTGACATACAGACTTTTTATAATATCAGTATTGACCTTGATAGATGTGTAATTGATGACATTTTCTTGTAAAATAATCAGATTATTGTATTAGAGTACGGTATGATGAGGGCACGATTGTGTTTTCATGACGTCAGATAAACAGACGACAGCGCCTACTTTATTTAAGTCTGTATATATCTATTTCATATGTATTGAACACTATCGCAATTTTGGGGGGCCAAAATGACATTGGCCGCCACAAAATATTGAGGGGGCCATGCCCCCCCCCCCCGAATCCCCGGTTCCTACGCCACTAAGTATCAGTCGGAGACTAGCTGATAGATCATGCTAGTATTCCCATGCATTTTGCTATTGCCTCAGGCATTTCGGGGATTTTCCTCTGGATACCAACTAAATTATACTGCACCAAACCACTGTTCACTTGTGGAGACTTTCCAAGTTTCTGTATTGCAAGAGGAGGAGAAAATTGCCGCCAGGTAAGAAAAACTTTTGTCCGCTTCGCGTACGGGTGCATATCAGATTTCTTTAAGATATCTGTGATGGGCTTTAGATATCATCCCTTGTAGTTCCCGCCACTTACTTCCATCATCTGGTGGCACCACTGGCTACAAAAATAATCTTCGGAGCCTCCTTTGCAGTGCCGGTGCCCCCCCCCCCCCCGACATAATTTCTGGTTACGACTTGCCTGCCATTGCCTCCAAGACACAAAGGAAAATATGCACGTAAAGGAGACTTTCGTTTTGTTACCTGTAGTAAATACAGTATATACGTCTGACGACGATGCTCACAGGTAAATTGTGGGTGGAGTCTGATAGTGTACCTCTAGTGTCATTGGAAGATAAACCAGCTGGATGAACGACTTATCCTGATGCCCACAATTGCGTGGAAACCTTGAAGCAGGGAGTTGCGCGTTACTGGGAAACCCCCTGCTTGAAAGCCTCCGGATGTTTCTCGCCCCTCCAGAGGCCACGAGGAGTTCCATGCGCCCACGTTCTCAAGAAACGATCTCTGCGCCCTCGACAGTGTTGAGTTGTTCCGTTTTACTGCATCTGGGCCTAGCGATTTCTTCTACCTTGACCCCAATTTGGTCCTGTCCACTTTGGTTGCAAACGTTGCCGCTACTGTTCATATTTGATAAAATTTGTAAATACGTGTGAATCAGCGGCATTTTCGAAGAGAAATTCAGATAGAGAATATGACAACTGAGGAGCAGGAGCGGCGATCTGTTTAAATTATTGGGGGCACATCTGCTTGCATGAACGCTATGTGCCTCCTGTGAGGGGTACAGGGGACCGCCATAGATCCTCTCTTTGGGGTCACCCTAACTGGAAACCAAACGATTTGGTGCATTTCTAGAGGACACAGATCACATTTTTCTGATCAAGAGTTTTCCCCAGCGGCCACTAATAGGCAAATATCACAATTATTCATATCGTAAATGTGCGTAAACAACATTTATTTTGTCTGCATACCTCTAAATATCGGGATGACATTGATAATATGTCCCCCTCTAAAAATAATTGGACGACATGTCCCCCTGTCGCCCCATGATCGCCAATCGTGCTGAGGGGCGTTACAGCCATATCGGTATTGTTCATATACTAACGTGGGACAAATTGAAGTATTGGCTGTAGCCCCTTGCACAATTATCTCAACTTCAATATAAGACTAGTTTTAAATGTACCATTTGAACACTCAAGCCAGCCTTTTACATTATCTGATCAAAATTGTTTATGCATTAATAAGTCAGTGATCATACATATAAATATATATATATATATATATATATATATATATATATATATATATAGATATATATATATATATATATATATATATATATATATATATATATATATATATATATATATATATATAGCCTATATATTAATAGAACAAAAAACTGATTATGTGACTGGAAACTGTAACAAAACTCCAGTTTTACCAGTACGCAGTAGTCTGAGTGGAGTAAAACGCCCAAAAGTAGGCCTTGTGCATAAATGCGTGATTTCACTTATCTCAAAACATCGCAACTGTGTGGCTGATTAATGCAGTATCTCATCTAGTGCATTGCAAGAACATGTTTTACCTGTTTAATTTGTTAGGGTTAGGCTATACCAAAATTTCCTTGAAGGGGGCTCTTTAAGTTACCCCACTCTGTAAACATTTTTGTAGTGTACCTTGCTGTTTACTTTTAGGTTGACGGTAAATAGTCTGCACTGAGATAAAGAGTTAAAAATCAACTGAGGTTCGATCCAAGTGCCAACTCAGACTGTACTATGGTGTTTGTAGACCGCCATGTGACAGGAAGCGTGACTCTGCATTCTGTACAACACCCAGTTCCTCACAATTCGTACAGCGTATTCCTTGTTGAACCAGCGGCACTAGCAGAGTGAAAATGGCTCGCCTTGTCTGTTTTGTCTTTCTTCTCTCGTTGCTTTCTTTTTCGGTAGCAACGATGCCTACCGTGACATTAAAAGATGGTACTGTGCTAAAAGGAGTCAACGAAGAAGTCAACAACGATTTGTTACCAGTTCACAGCGAAATAGAATCCTTTTATGGAATACCTTACGCAGAGCCTCCTGTCGGACCCCTGAGGTTTAAGCCACCCCTACCCAAAGAACCGTTGGATAGTCCATTTGAAGCTGTCAAAGTTGGTCGTTCTTGCATGCAACCAGACCCTGAGACACATGGTCTTCGATTAACAAATGAAGAATTATCCGAAGATTGTCTTTTCCTGGATGTGATAGTTCCAAAGTCAAAGGTAAACTATTCATTATATATAATTAGCAACAGAGCAGTGACTTGATTCACATATAGACTGCCGTAATTGGACAACTCCCCCCTCACAATTTCCACCTATACAATCCCCCCTGATAATTCTCAAAGCGGAAAATCGCCCTCAGAACATTCCCATTGTCCTGGGTGGGAATTGCCCGAGGCGAATTTGCCAGGGGGAGTTGTCCACTAGGGGAAAAATTATGTGGACGGGAATTGTCCTTGGGAGGGGGAAATTGTCAATGAATCATATCCTATAGTGGAAGACATAGGCTAGCACCGGAAGAGAGGGGTGCAGTTCCACTAGGAAAAAATAGTGCTATTTTCGTGCAAAATATGATTGTACTATTTTCCGGAAAACTGAATTTTTGCATTAAAATTTTGGGCGAGAGTGTTCATCAGTTCTTGCTGAATTACTCCCCCTATACATGTGATAGAGAGAACGGTCGTTTTAGGGCCACAATACAGATGTGTAGAAGTTGTCCTGTCTAATCATAATAGGCTCCCTATGGTGCCCGACACGTATCAATAATTGTTTTGGGTTGGTAAGTCTTATAAACACAAGTGGGCCTGAAATAAAAGCTGTCGTTTTCCTCGATTGTGAAGTGTGCGGGATGGAGAGTGTTAATCAGGCTTGGTACTGCATGGACAAACAAAAGAACTTTAAAAGCAGGCTGGGATGGGAAAATGTGCGTGTTCATTATTGTGGTAAGCTGTCTACCTTTGTAAAGGAACAGAATGTGGGGTAAATGGGGGAGGGGAGGCCATCATGACTGGAAGAAAGTTCTCTTGGTGGAACCACTGTGGACATGCTGGTGATGTTTTAAGGTCACCTTTGTTACAAACATATACTTTTACTGGTTTAGCTGAATCTGTTAGTCAGGCGAGTAGCAACGGGGAAGGGTCTGGGCCCCCAGGTGTTTGCCATCCCCCCAATTGTGATTGTCCTAATAAAATGTGTAAGAATTAAGGACGGCGATCGATGCCGTGACCCACAATTGATACCTAGGCCCCCTAAAAATTTCATCCTAGCTACGTCCCTGCAGTGCTAGTATTATGAGAATGGGGTCTACATCCTAAGGAGTTTAAGCTGTCAATGGTAACCTTTGGTATTTAGGTTTGCAGGTGAACTGTTCCCAATCAAGACAAAGAGATTTACCTTCAGATCTCTCCTTATTTTAAAGTACATTGTCGCCGTCTTCCGATATAAGTACATACATGCTTTGAGCTCACCAATTTTCCATGAGTCCAAAGAAATTTATATCAACCTAACGGTCTCACACCACATGCCCCCTCAAAAAGGAAAGAAAACTAAATCCCTACGGAAGCAAGAAGTATGGAAAATACACAGGCCTATAAAGTGGATGCACGTTTGTTTTCAAGAGATGATTTGCTATTATTGAGAGCAGCAAGACACATTTTCTAACCTCAGTCAAACAATAGCTGGGCTTACGTGTGCTGTATATATATATATATATATATATATATATATATATATATATATATATATATATATATATATATATATATATATATATATATATATATATATATATATATATATCCAGGGACTGAAGAAATTTGGACCTGTCATCTAGTCTGTTACTGTAATTTGTTTCTTACGCAGCCCGAGAAAGCCCACGTTTTCGTCTCTATTCACGGAGGAGGTTTCACGATTGGTGCCGGCCAAATGGCGTTGGGGAATTTCTTGACATTTGCTGCATATAGTAACTCAATCGTTGTGGCGTTTAACTATAGGTTGGGACCACTTGGGTTCCTAACGACAGGTGAGTTCTTTGCTCGAAAGAGTTTCAGTGACACAGGAAACTAAAGCAAAGAGTACCGTACTACCGACGTAATAAAAATATGTGCAGTTACTGTCAAAGGTTTGCATAGCCTGCTGAAAAATTATAACTTTCCTTCCACAGTCTTTAAAGAAATTAATTGCAGAAATTTACGAACGGGGAGGGGGACGCCAGCTGTAAAGACCATCACCTGACCAACGCACTTCAACGCAAGTCCATCTTTTTCCTTTTTTTCAATAAAAGTCATTCAAGTTTAAGCAGAGAAGCGATAATGCCTCTGTCCTTCAGGCTGCAGTGATCGATGTCGGTAGGCCTAATTCTGTGAGGGACATTTTATATGCAGGGGCGTATATACATGAATTCTCAAGGGTTAGTGTGAACTATTTGAGGACCAACTACATTTCTTGGAGACGGACTCTCATTGACATAGTTGTACGATCCGAATTTCCTAGATAATTACAGTTTACAGGACGGTAGCAATATGATTGTCTGATGTGATAGGTTTAACTGGATTTAAGACCGACTTTTCGACGCTCAGAGACCGACTTTTGATTTTCACGGGGGTGTCATACCCCACACCTTCGTATCTACGCCCCTGCTTATATGCAATCGCTAGAAAAATCTCCTTGCCACGTATATGAGCCAGAAAAATTGAGTTTTCGCAGAGACAAATTGCAGGAAACTTAGGTACATGATTTTCCCGAGAGGATCTTTGTTTGACAAAAACGGGCTACCACCGTGAAAAAAGTCCCGAAGGCCTGTGTTGTTAACACGGAAGTAATTTCACGTTTAAACTGACCCGGAAAACGGGTACTACTCATAGTTTCTATGCACAAATAATCTTTTTTGGAGGAAAGTATGCCAGTACAACATAGTGTTATGCATCACTGCGACATTCTGCCAGATATTTATCAGTGCATATGGTAGGCCTACGTGTTACAGGGCACCTATGTGTGTAGTTACTTATTCACTGAGGTTATCGTGCGTCGAGGGTTCTATAGGTTATCCGGGTGCGGTATTTAGTTACAGTATAATGTTTTTACA
Organism: Holothuria leucospilota; assembly: GCA_029531755.1. Taxonomy (NCBI): domain Eukaryota; kingdom Metazoa; phylum Echinodermata; class Holothuroidea; order Aspidochirotida; family Holothuriidae; genus Holothuria; species Holothuria leucospilota. The sequence continues at coordinate 26,698,580 of CM055972.1, read as the reverse complement.
ACGGATTAACGACTTTTATACAGATTACAGAGGTCGCTCATCGAATTTACATCAAGGAGGTGCCGATGGTAACTCCTTCGTACCACGTGAGGCAATACATTGTCACTGAGGGCATGATATTCACGAACATGGGTGGTAACAGAAAGGAGGGGGTATTCCCTTTGATTTTCCAACGTCCAAGAGGCATTATGACCTGCTGTCCCAAAATGAACAAAAAAAACTGAACGTGATGAAAAAGACAGGCTATTAATCTGCCTCTCTATATATAGTAACCTTGCCCCACCTTTGCTAACCCCAACGCCAGTATCTGGCTTCAGTGCCATGCACGACTTAACTACAAGGTCACGTGACTGAGTAGTGAGCAGTACTGTAGTAGAGTCCCCATCTCCCGAGTCCGAGACTGAGTCACTGGCATTCGAGTCCAAGATCGAGTCCGAGTCACAAGTTCCGAGTCCAAGTACCCCAACGGAAAAGTTTTCATTAAGAACAGGAATTTACAAATGAGGATTTTTACACTGCCTTTTATACAATGTTGTGTGTTATGATATGGGTCTGAATGGCAGTGTGCGATTGTTCTTCTTTTATTGGTCATGTGGCGTTACTGTATGTATGCTTAACATGATACTGCTTCCTTTCTTTTCTTACTTCGTATTGGCGGAAAGGCTGGAATTAACGAATAGGTCTGTTGGGAAAATCGATGTAGGTGAGGAGGCTGTGGCTGGAGGTAGGGTGGTTGTCATTTTTAAACGATAAATCTTTTAGTATTTTCTATTATTAATTGTTGCAAACTGTCAAAATTTTCTTGCGTTGCTCTTCTCATTAAATTTGAATCGGAATATATCGACCCCTTTTTTTGTAAATGTTCCCGACCCAACGGGCCTACACCTGCAGATGTAGCTTTGGTACTCTATACATTAAACAGAATCTTCCTTTCAAATGTGCTTCAAGTTTCTGCAACCGTTTCCGCTCCTCAGGGTGACTAGTACTGAAAGCTCGGGAAGGCTTGTGTGCACAGTTTGGATACAAATTTGCCAACAAAACAATTGTGCCGACAACCTGACAACACATCAGTTTTGGAAACAAAAGGGGGTGAGCTAGAAGGGAGGTGTCTGGCTACATCTTGCTTAGATTTAAGTCTATAGATCGACCTTTATGGACTATGGCAGTTGAAATTCTCTGGCTTCAAACCCACCTTGAATTTCAGCTCCAACATACAATCACCAATCCCTCTGTTACGTCCCTGAGTGCAAACAGTACCATAATACAATAACCCACCCACTCACATCCTCACTTACATTCAATCGACGGGCCATAAGTTTGACGTATGTAATCCAGTGGTGGTGAGGGGGAGCTATAGGCAGGCCAGTTGTAATGAATTTACAAAATTTTAGGAGACCATATGCCTTTTGATATAAACATATATAGGCCGAATACTTTCTTTCCTCTTTCAGAATAAAGAATACGGTATCGAGATACAACTTTTGCAGCCTCGTAACTTGCCACAAAAGGCAATTTAGGAGGCTCTTTTGGCAAAGCTTATTCTTGTTATGCTATACGACCTAACAGATAGTGAAGCTCCTCTCAGATAAAGTCACGCCAATCCACCTTCTCTCCAGCCATACACTTTTCAGAAAAGATGTGCGCCATTTAATCTGACACGATTTTATTTATTACCCGCTCTATCAGGCCTGGATTGGGCCTAATGGTCAAATTGGGATACTTGTGATCATCAGTTGAGTGCGTTTTCAATGTCATTTACCAGACTTGTAGTACTCGAGTATGTATCGTACTCTTGCTCGAATACACTTTTTTTTACTCGTACTCGTACTCCTACTCATGGCTTTGTACTCGTACTCGTATTCGTACTCGTACTCAGAGAATTTGAAAATCAAGTACTCGTACTCTTACACGTACTCAGGCCTAAGAACTCGTACTCGTAGTCAGACCTTTGTACTCGTACTCGTACTCAGGATTTTGTACTCGTACTCGTAATTGTACTCATGAGTACAGACATTTCAGTCCAGGTTGCTAATATTTGTAATCTTCATTGATCCTTTTCTAATTTAAAAGAACTTGTCATTTCTTAAAGCCTCCTGTACTGATCAGCACGGACTGTCTCAACAAAGTAAATGGTGCTGTTATCAGGAGCAGTAAAAAAGGGTTAAAAGGAACCTGTATTTGAACAAACTGAAGAAATTACTACAGCATTAGTTCCTTAGGGGTACTAAATTAGTATCATCTTATGCATTTAAGTACTTTGCGCCCCCCCCCCTTTCCAAAAAGAAAACATCTTGCCTTGGTGTAGTCTATAACTACATTGTTTCAAATTGCCTTGGATCACTAACATAAGAGCCTACAAGCTCTCAAAACTTAATGACTCAGGTGATGTTACTTTCAGTTGTTTGTAAATGTGCACTTCTAATACCAAAGATTTGAGACTGGATGACATGTTTGCATACGAAGAGCATGCATTAGATCTTGGAAGCTAAAACTAAGCTGACCAGTGTTGGAATAGCCTATTTTGATCAATCTTAAAATCTTTAAAATAGTCAGGTGGCTTATCAGCAATTTTTAAGAATAACGTTACCGACCGGAAAAAAGTATCAAATTTGGCATGGAGTTTCTTTTCAACCTGTCTATTGATTTTATCCGCGGAGCCCACTTGATCGGCTCCGATTTTCCAAGATGGCGGCCAAAATTCAAGATGGCCCTCAGAAAAAAGGAAAGGTGATATATCTGCCTGTACACTGAAACAGATGCTGGTCATGACAAGTTGCTAGGGTAATCTTCTTTCAAGATGGCGGTCATAATCTAAGATGGCCACCAGGAAAAAAAAAAACAGGAAATTTCAGATACATTCATTCGCCATGTCCCGAGTGCCCGTTACCGATCGGGACTCACCAAACCTTCCGTCCTCAAAAGTGTAAATGAAACCAGACTAGCTCCCTGACTATAGGCCTATATTATAGCTGGTATTCTGATTATGTTACAAAATTTATAAAGTTACATCAGAACCATATTCAGCCAAGTGGCATGTAACCTTTATATGGAAAAAGCTCCATACATAGGTTCAACGAAGAATCGTCAAGAAATGTTGGTTTTGCTACCACGAAGCGTGTGATGTTCGCAGATTTGCCGTTTTGTTTACAAAGGGTGCACTATCGTGTAAAATCTCCCAATGGGTCAGTATTCACAACGTGTCGGTTCACCATGTTATAAAGTTGACTCACTCTAGTCAGTCTTACATGGCACTGGTAACTCCCATTAGTATTACGGGCTTTGCGACAGTGTCTGTCCACGATCGATCACACCTCAAGTTCCCCAATAAGTCCTTATTAGTGGCTTCCTGAGCCAAAGTAACACAATAAGAATACCAGCAATAACATATAGGCCTATAGTCAGGGAGCTTGTCCGGTTTTATTTACACTTTTGAGGATGGAAGGTTTGATGGTCCCGATCGGTAACGGGCACCGGGAGTCTGGCGAATGAATTTATGTGAAATTTCCTTTTTTTTTCCAGGCGGCTACCTAAGATTACATATGACCGCCATCTTGAAAGCAGGTTACCCTAGCAACGTGCCATGACCAGCATCTGTTTCAATGGCCTCGAAAACACCTGAATTTACCCCTCATTTGTTCACCTCCGATTTTTACAGGCAGATATATGACATTTCTTTTTCTTTTTTTCTGGGGGCCATCTTGGATTTTGTCCACCACCATCTTGGTAGTGGGTTACCCTAGAAACGTGCCATGGCCAGCATCTGTTTTAGTGGCCCCGGAAATACCTGAATTGACCCCTCAGTTGTTTATCTTCAATTTGTACAGGCAGATATGTGACATTTCCTTTTTCTCGCGGCCATTTTGGATTTTGTGCCGCCATCTTGAAAAATCGGAGCCGATCAGGTGTGTTCCACTGACAAAGTGAAAAGATAGGTCAAAAAAAAAAAAAAAAACTCCATGCAAAATTTCATACTTTTGTCCGGCCAGAAACGTTAAATTTGCTAAGCCAAATGACTAAAAGTGACAAAACCTAGCAAGAAACAAACCAAAATTCAAAACAAAAACTGTACAATCAGATTTCTTTACAGGCTGGACTCAGTCTTAATTAGTCCATTTTTATGGGTAAATTTAAATCTTTGTTCCTCCACTGAATTTGAAAACATATTTTTTGGCAGACTACAATTTACCAAAAATATTTTTCTCTGGAAGAAATTACCTTGAAATAAAACACTTTAACAGTGAGTTTTTGTTTAGAACAAAATGCCATAGACACGGCTGTTGAATTTTTCTTACTTCCCAAGTGCAAGTTTTCAATACAAAGCTTCTGCAAGTTGTGATTTGTGCAGTAGAAAATGGGCTTTCTTGCAAGTTGGTCATTCTTCTTCAAACCCCAAGTTAATATATCCTGCGTAAAGTCCGAAAAACTGAAGAAGGCATAGCATTTTGGAGCAGTGGAAATGACCATAATTACACCACAGGTATTATTTCATTCACCTCTATCAGTCACCAGCATTTCATGTCATATAAAATATAATATTGATAGTGGTATATAGAAATCAAATGCAACATGTGGTTGTAATAGGTGTTCAAACAGAAAAACAGTTATAAGATAAACGTTTGAGGGTCAAGAAGCCACTTGGCTCATCAGGGACCCTATACCAGAGTGATGAGGATGAGAGAGATTCACCTTCTCTTTTCAACTAGTGCTCAGAGATAAACGAGATAGGTGTGTATTGATCGATCCCAACTTTGCCCCGAGACTGCCACATGACGGACATGAGTGTATCCCCAGTCTTAAGCCACTTTTAAGGGTGGAGGTTTTTGCTGACAACTTGCTGAATCTGACAACTTCCCTTTTCTGACAGCCAGATACCCACCGGGATCTTATCAGCGGGCCTCTAGTATGCAAGGCAGTGCATTCAGATCACCAGTCCAACTCCACCCTCAACCTTGGAGACAATTAAAGACAAGTAAAGTCTTTAATTAAACTTGAAGACAATAAAAGTCTTTAAATTACTTTAAATACAACTGTATGTTGCTGCTGTTAAATTACTCCAGCCTATACATGTACTCAGAAATGTTCTTGTCCTCGTACTCGAGTACATTTTTCTGTACTCGTACTCGTACTCATGGCTTTGGACTCGTACTCGTACTCAGAGGGTTTGAAAATCAGGTACTCGTACTCGTATTCATGGCTTTGGACTCGTACTCGTACTCGGGAGTTTGTACTCGTACTACAAGTCCATCATTAACAGATGGTGTAGATTACTGGACCAGTTTATGTCCACTAATAAGTATGCTAAATACCCTCAGAGCTTTCAGGGCTGGGCCCTTTTTATTTCATTCGGTGCTGTTCTGAACCCGGGGCCTTTGGACGGACCCCTAGACACCATACATTCAGATGGAACGCTAACCATTTGAAAATGAGGCTTAAAGGCAAAATAATGGATACATGTCTGGTTGTGGCTCGTGGGATCTTCCCGAGTAAAAATGCGGGCCACCAGTGAAAATAATTAAGGACCCCATGTAGGTTTTACCGTAGGAATTTTAAGAATACCATCTACACTATACAGCGCACATTGCTAAGACGAAGATATCGTGTGGAGTTGTATACAAACTTCAGAGGACAAAGTAAAGCTATGTGATTAATTGCATGAAAGTGATTCCCAAATTCCACCGGTCTAGAGCCCGGTCTAGGGCAATTTAGAACCGAGTCTCTAGTCCGGACTGTACGAGACCTAGTCCGAGTCCTTGCCTTCCCAGTCCGAGTCACGAGTCCTTAAAATCGTCCTTAAAATCGACTCCGAGACCGGTCTTGAGTGGTCGTGAGTAGAGAAATGTAATTTACCTTTCTATCTGTAGTATGCAGCTGGTAAGATTAAATTAACTTGCATTCACTGATCTATGAGTTAATGAGTAAGCAGCAACCATCTGGTAACAGCCTTTTTACACTGACCCCACCTCCAGACCCTCCTCTAAGACACAAATGAACATCTTCGGTGATATTTTCAGAGACAAGTATTTGTATGAAAGCCCCAGGTAGGCGTCGTCTAGATCACACTACGACCAATCTCGTACAAGTGTGATCGTACATGTGGATGTATACGACCTTCGACCAGTGGCGTCACAGATTTTTCGAAGTGGGACGGGGGCACGGAGAGAAAGCGTTCGGCGGGAGGCCTACACGCGCAGCGCTCCCTTGTAGGCGTTGGCTCCAGGGGTCTACTGCAGGGCCCTTGCAAGGTCCAGTGACAACCCTCCATTGGGTCCAGTGGGCTAAGTCCCCGGAGATTCCGGGGTAGTGATAAATCGGGATCATTAGAATAAATCATGAAAAAAGGCCCCAAAAATAGAATTCACAATTTGACCACTTTTGTTAGCATTACTTGCACGCTCGATTTAATGATGGGGGGGGGGGGGAATAAATGGGGACGACGGATCATGATAAGGTTTGCATTGAGCTTAACAATAAATCCAATCATACTGCCCAATAGAACTTAATGCTGAGACAACTACCTTCCAGGCATGCCACTGAGGGGAAGCATTCACATAAGAGCATCGAAGGTGCATCTACTGCGGATTCTGGGCTCATCGGGAAAATTTGGAAAGAAAAGCCCTTGAACACGGTTCAATGGGCTTTGAGTGCCTTAAAATTATGATTATGAGCAATATATTTCTCGCATTTTCTTCAGCAATAAGAGATAAAGGGTGGCAGTCGCCCACTGAACCATCCCTGGTGCACGGGCGAAGTGGCCAGAAAACTCCGGTATTGAGCATCTATTGAAGAATTGCTCTTATACTCCGTTTGCAGGCATCAGCACTTCATTTCATTTCATTTATTTTGTTTTATCACAACAATATATAAACAAGTGACAGATTAAACAGTTAACAACAAATTAATAAAATCACTGTTATGAATGGAAGTACTCTTAAAACCCTTCAGGGGTTAAAAGCAAAAGCACTCCCAGAGTGACTTGATGATCCCTGGTGTAGTGCTGGGATGGGCCTCGCCGAGAATTCAGGAGATGAAACTTGCAATTTGGAAGGAACCAGTTTCTAAAATAAACGGGCATTAGCCTATATGAGTAAAGCTATTTAGTAATCCTCATATTTATTGGATATGCGTCGAAGAAGGCAATGAAACTAGCATTTTATTTTTACAGTTTTCGAACATAAATCTGACGAAAGAATAATCGATGTGGGCATTGTATTGCCGGAAGGGAGAGGAATCACGGCGGCAGTAGTCCCATAGCTGTAGATAATATTTGTTGAAAAAATAGCTCTGTGGATTATATCTCGATAAGGTGGTCCTGCACATAGCTCAAAAAATAATTTCGTGAAGAGGGCGCTGCAAAATTGTAGTTTTGAGAACGTTTTGTGTAATTTTAGCGGAATGTTTGCCCGATAAAGTGATAGTGGGTTCTCGTGTTCATATCGAGACATGCGTGAACGGTGTGTTCGTGCATATTTTTTAAGCCCATAGTCTCATTTGGGGGCACAACCAAACTTTGGGTGCACGCTCCCCCTTGGCGACGCCACTGCTTTCGGCCAAACGGAAAAGAGCGTATTACTTAATGTGCATTGGTGAACATTATCCTTGAGGAGACACATTGTGTTTTAATTACTTCATCATAGCAAATACACAATTTGCGTAAGCCCTTATTCAACCATTCAGTCCCATCAATGAACTTAAGCATTAAACCTTTTTAAGTTATCCAATATATGACTTCATTTGATATAAATGTTGCATCAGCTTAAACGTTGAAAAGTTCGGTACACAACTCATTTGTGAGCTATGGAATAAGGACTTTCTGTAAGGACTTCCTTACTTCTTGAAAACTCTGTTCCCTATTTTGAATTTCCTTTGATATTGTACATTGAAATCATATTTTTAAGGATATAATGAAGATATTTTCCATAAAAACGGGACTCATTCATACCTCAGTCAACTTTAATGTGGTGCAAAGTAATTCTACAAAACGGTCGTATGACCCTCCCGTATACCTCTAGGTGTAGGCGCTAGATCCCTTCAGAGTTACCTAATACTCGCCCCATTTTCTCATTTTATTTTGTGTTATCTCATTTCCTTCTTGGAAAAAGAAAAATAGGACAATTTATCATTTCTAAGGGAAAAAATTGACATGAAGAATATTTGTAATTAGTACAATTTATAGGCCTTTTCTGAGCGGTGAGGTCACAGTTACGTAGTCAGGTAGTGTGGCTTCATTCAAAATGTTTTGGTGATCCATTTGCTAACTGTAAAGCATAATATTTGTACTAATGACTGGTGCAACGTAAGGAAAAGAAAAAATACCAATATTTTCATGCCTATATATTCTGTACACATCACCTATCATTTACAGCTCTATTAGGATGTAATTCTAGCCTACTTTACTAAAATTCTCGCGCTCCCCGTGATTATGCATACCTACAATGTTGCTGTTGTTGCTATAGGTAGCTTCAATCATCAATGTCTTAAAAACGTTTTTAAACCGTGTCAGTTTAGTCATAAAAACGTTTTATAACCAATAACACTCCCTCCCCTCCCTTAAACCCTCCCCCACAACGGAGTTTAATGGCTGAGGTCATGCTTCACATCATATCCACCACGCTCTCAAAAATGACTTTTGTCGCACTAAGTCACAACTACTTTTCGTTCCCTTTTAAAGAGTTAGAGTTAGATGAGGTTTTACGGCCCAGTTTCTAACCAATTGGTTTAAGTCGGGCCGTCCACGGCCTTTTTTCCAGTTGTAACTCACTGCCTTGTTTTCCCTACTTCATTGCTTATGCTGAGCACCAAGCACAATGGCAGTAGGTTCCATTTTTAAAGTCTTTGGTATGACCCGGGCAAGAGTCTAACCCAAGACGTTTTCCTTTTAAAGCTGAAATCCCTCAAGTATTGCACCATTTGATATCTATGCGTCCTCCTGAAATTACAAATTTTCGCCAAGGGGGAGGGAAACACCCGTTCCCTTTAGTCCACTCCCCCAGGCAATAGATCAGTAATGCCCACATTTTGCCCCCTATAGCAAAAAAAGTGTATGTGCGGCCTTGTGTATTACCATTTTTCATGGATTGATTTTTTCCCATTATTTGAGTAATGGCAGACATGTGATTCGAATTTCAAGGCTGGGTACATGCAGGTTAAAACACGTGGGAAGTGCCGTTTCCGGCCATCTGGAGGGTTTGTAAAGCCAAAAATTATCTTGCACGCTCCGCGCCAACCAATGGTGGCGCTCCGCTAAGATAGTCTTGACAAGCTTGACCTTCGGCGGTGATGCCCCCATTTGTTACCAAGGCCCCCCTAAAAATTTCATCCTAGCTACGCCCATGATACACATATCCCTATTTACGGATAAAACAGTAGCCACTAGTTGTTTTCACAGAGCCCTGATTACGAAATAGGCACCTGGCGCTTTGTCTTAGGGGCCTACGAAACAAAGGTAGGGGCCGAAAAGGGAAGTTATTGTTCACAATTTTCGCCTGGATAATACCCATGAACTGTTTACTTTCAGCCTTGTTAGGTAAGCCTTTAATCACTAGGGCCTAGTCCCGTTGTATTCAGACATCATCAGAATAAAGGTTAGTTAAATTTGCTGACACCCCCCCCCCCCATCGGACCTTGCAAGGAATCTTTTTCATTCACTGACAACATGTACAGCTATAGCTCTTCGCAAGCTACAGCACAACCTTCGTATGAAACAGTTCGTTTTGCAGTTTTAATTATTCACTGAATGCGAATTTCTTACATTTTGTATACAGACGATGAGTTAATTCCAGGAAATCTTGGTTTACTGGATCAGCAGCTGGCATTAAAGTGGATCAACGAGAACATTGAAGGTATATCTCGAAGACATTTTATTGTATCCCTCACACTTAAAATGTGTCGTTTTGAATCATACAACCAAAAAGTCATGTTCTGTTTATGCACATCATAAAGTTTGCCTTTCATTTCTTAAACCAAGGCATTATACAATTGTTTTGTAGTCTTAAAGATGTAGACAGTTTACCTCATGACGGGTCGACAGTACCATGATATTCTAGTGATTGTAACAGAGATCTACCCCTAGAAAAAGTTGAATAAACTGATCAAGTGATCACTTATTTAAATGTTTTCATGACAGAAGGTATGCAAATAATAAATGTGTATTATCCATGTGTTTTTCCGTAACTCCAGAAATGTTAATCATCTTTTAATCGTGTTAATATGACGTCACACAGGCAAACGTTGATTTGATTTAAGCCTACTCTACAATAGTACGGAACACTCTCTTACGTCCTCAATTACCAGTTTACCAAAATCATGGCCATGTTTTACATGAACAGTCATTACTTCAAGATTTCCTCAAGGTGTCACCCATGCAGTAACTCACCTGATTATTTTGTAAGTCAACCGTTTTAACATCCAGCCGCCACACCAGACTGTAGTGTGTCTGTATAATTTGGCCCTTTGTGAGCAAAGTTTATTCTGTTGTCACTATATCCGTTTAGAGAGGCGTAACGGTGGACCCTGAGCCCAGGATACAGTGGCCTTTACCACCAGCCCGAAAAATACTCAATACCTAAAAGGCCCTTAAAGATGAGGTCCATATTCATATAGATACTATATCCTACTGGCAAACGATTTTTTATTCTCAGTAAAAACAGACCGTCTCCAAGCCCCAAACCATCTTCTTTTTCCGCCCTGCACGTGAGCAAACGGCCTGACTACGCCTGGTCAGGGCCCATAGTAATGACACCACTCCTTTTCGTATTTCTTCAATGTCTATGGTTGCTTCTGTGATGTAAATAAATTTTTGACATTTTCCTGCCTACAGCATTCGGTGGAGATCCTACCAAGGTTTCAATTGGAGGTGTGAGCGCGGGGAGCGCCAGTGTTGCGTTTCATACTCTTTCCCCAGGCAGTAAAGGCTTGTTTCAGAATGCTATCATGCAGGTAGAGTTATCTTACGTTAAAAAATACAGTTAGACCTCAGTGCAAAATAAGTGTACAAGAATAAATTTAATAGGCAAAGTTCGAAAATGCTTTAAAATTTGGAGGTACATGTGCTTCAGTTGTTAATTATTCTCTGCCCCTGTTTTAATATCGCCAGAGATTTTAGCTAAGAGGAGAAACTTGTGATTAGTCAACAATTTACGTATCTGTGCTTGTCAGCAGAGAGTTGTAGCAACGTTCTGATTTAAGCATGTGTATGAGGTCTTAAGATTATAAGAATGATGCATCTGTAAACATTATGTGTAAAAGGAGTACGGAAGAAGTTCGTATTTCGTTTGTAGTTGTCGAGATTTAGAACAATTAAGTACCTGCTGTGATGGCGGATCATACGGGTGGAACAGGTAGATCCAGGGATGATAGTTGGGTTGCACAAAGGCTTTCTTTTAACGCTTATATAATTATTCTGATTCTTTTCCCTTACATAGTAACATTCCCTACAATTGTGTTGGAGATGTAAGTAATTCAAGATAATTTTCTGAGTACTGAGCACAGAAAAACTATCACAGAATTCAGTCTCCCAAGATACGTTGATGTTTGAGGACATGAAGGGCCACGTAGTGCTCACAGAGGTAGAACCATCAAATATTTTACTACAGTCTGTAGATTCTTAACTAAAAATTGAGGACTGACTCATCATTTGTCGAGAAAAAATGGTGCCGATGTGCTTATCACTGTTTAGTTGCATTGTCGACAAACAGGCATGGCAATCTGTCTTGTACTAATATAACTACTTGTTATCGGACTGTCTTTTGATCAAAAGAGGCATCATTTCTCAGTATTGTCGATTTACGAGAATAAGTCTATTGCCTCCGTCGGTCATTCGTGGGATACCCACAAGACAGAAGGTAGTGAACCCTGAGCGGTTATTGCCTTTAAATGCTTCAACATGAACACACTATTAGTAATTTGAAGTCTATGAAGTTTTGTGTAGATCAGTTATACCGTCAGTTACCCACAAACAGCGCAGTTTCTTACAACACAGTTTCTTGCGGAATTTTAATGGGAAAAGAATAACGTGTTCGTTTTCTACGAGCTCAATAGTGAATAGCAAATACTCGCAATAAACTTAACTGGCTATGAGCGTATGCTATGAGCTGGCAAGCTACGAAACTTCCCACAATATTAATGGCATTTGTTGCAATGCTTGCCAATTTTTGCCCACATATCTCCAAAAAGGACTTTATCACAAAAAAAAATTAGATTTTCGCACTGCGCCGTATATGCTCCATTGCCAGTCACATTTCATAGCAGTACAGCTGTAGGAGTTTGAGATCTACGTTGTAACGTTTAAGTATTATATTGAGGATCACCTGTATTCGTTGCAGCACATCTAACAAAAAATGTAGCAATTACGTTGACAGTAATTTCAATTAACCATATTTTCTTACTTTAACATACCTACTGGCGATCTCAAACTGATGTCACATACAGAAATAGCGGTGAAATTGGACCAATGAAAAGAGTTGAAGAAAAACGAAATGGAAAAAGAGAAGGAAAATTTAAAAACATCAGCAAATTACATACTTTTAATGAACTTAGACTGCTCAGGGAATAATTGACCCGAAATATGAATAATCTGGTTAAAAAGCGATTTGAAAAATTTTATCTAATGTGGTCAAAATTTCTTATTCAATGTGTAATTTGGACCATCTTCACGTGTAATATGAACCACTTTTAACTTGTGTGAGTAAAATATGGACCACTCCTCATGTGTAATTCAGTTGAACCACCCGATACACCGTACACTTGAACTGTGTGGTCCAAATTAAACAGTAGGTGTCTTTACGTTGATCTGTGACATGACGCTACTCAAAGTAGGCACCATACACTCATATCATAGTGAGGTTGAATAACAAGGCTGCCGAAGTACTTGTTGACCAACACCCACTAAAGCGAGAGGTCCGGAAAGATCCAAAATTAACATGACCGGAAATAACATCAACGTTTAGCTTTTTACCATTTTGCAAAGCTACAGTAGTAAGATTAAACGAAACATAAAACTTTGGAGCTAACATTAGGATGTTATCATATTGAGACTATCGTTTATGTGGAATAGTGATATTATGTTACCTATTGTGTAACTGCTCGAACTGATGGTAGTCCAAGTTACCTACCGATTTTAAATGCACTTCTCACCCCCCCCCCGTTCTTTTAGTAAATCATCCGGCCTGTACCCCCTGGCCCCCCCCCCTTTTTAGTAAATCACCCGGCCTGTATCATTTCTGGACAGCATACATAGCTAAGCTCTACAGAGAAAGTGCTCTAAAAACCCAGATTTTCAAACTTCAAAATGTTTAAAAGAAAGCAGTTAAGTGAACTTACCATTTTATGATCTGCATGTAACCATATATCCAGGTAACACAAGACAGCGCAAATTTAGCTTCATATAGCGTTATCAGCTTGAACATTGCTTGTGTTTCAGAGTGGGTCCCCATTTGACGAATGGGTAACTTATCGACAGGGGGAGGAAGCCAGGACAGAAGTAAGAACGCTTGCCAAGTTACTAGAATGTAGTCCAGAAGACATTGAGGAAGACGCAAAGTTATTGCAATGCCTTATGGAAGCACCTGCCGAAGCTTTTATAGAGAACATTGCTAAGGTGAGAATAAGAATATTGCTACACAGAATTTAAGTGGCAATGAAAATTTATGATGAATTACACTGCGTATAGCCAACTGTAAAAACGAGCATTTTTGTCCCCTTAGTGGAAGAAAAAGGAATCGGTGGCATTTAAGATAGCGTGTGTTTTTGTATGTACATAGGTAAGAAGATGCTCTTAGCTTGGGGAGTAGGCTGACTGCTTCAGACCCCCGTCTTGGGGGAGATTTCTAAGGTAAGAAGGTATCCCCTTTCACTTTGAAAGAAAAAAAAAACATTTAAAAAATATCTTAGCGTCCTAAGATGCAGTTTTGTTTTAATTTTTTATTTTAAGTAATTGAAAGAAGTTTATAATTATTTAAAGGAAAAAAGTGTGATAAATTTTACAGAGAGGACGAATTAAAGGATTTTCGTCCTTATGCAATAGGGGGAGAAGGCATACAATGTTAGTCCCCCAGATCTTTGACTTGGGGACATCCGGGGACGATTAAGCCCTTCCATGTCTTCCCAGGCGGACTTCTATCGCAGGAAGGTGTGTAAATGAGAAGGGCGACTATTAAGGGGTCATGCAAGTCTGAATCATGATCAGGATTAGTCGTTCATGTGTGCGTGCGTGTATGTTGTACACTTACTACAAAATACTGTTCATAAGCCCAAGGACAAATATTTCTTTGTAATGGGCAGTTTTTGTTCAGCATTGAGAAAATTGCCCTCCCCCCCCCCCCCCGCATTGGCCCGAGAAGTAGAATTCTTTCTAAATTGAGCTGGCTGCGGGCTGCGGGCTGCGGGCTGCGGGCTGCGGGCTGCGGGCTGCAGACCTGACCACGGCTCAAAAGCTTAGACATTGCTTGGACAACTACTCTACATAAAATTTACAATAGCTATGTAAAGGGCAGGGATGGGGGTATATATGGATGTTTCCTCTAAGGTCTTTCGCAGAAGTGTGGGAAAATCAACTAGCGGAAGAATGTGGTTGCAATACTCTTTATTACAAGTTATTATAAAAATGCCGTTTATTTGAAGCAAGTTTTATGTCTTGTTTTTTTTAGGTTGGTCAGGAACTAGGACCTCCGTATATTCTGCCGCCTGGACCCAATGTTGATGGGGTATTTCTACCAAATGATGCTTTGAGTATCATGGAAGAGGGAGGCTTGAACGGGGAAAACTACATCGTTGGCACAAATGGCGAGGAAGGAACGCTTTTTCTTTTGATGTTCTTTGAGGATAAAGAAGTCACACCAGTTATTAATTCCACTTTTCTTCCAACAGCCCTTGGATCTTTTATCGGCGACGTACCTGATCCAATTGTAGTTGAGTTAATTAAAACTATCTACACCATTGATCCAAAAGATTTAGTTGACGAAAAGCGAGATGACTTCTTCCATGAAGCCGTGCAGTACCTGGGTGATCTTTTTTTCGTGTGCGGTTCTTCTAAATATGGTAGATTAGCTTCCCAAACTAAAAGTGTTTACAGATATACAATGACTTTCGTTCCCTCAAATAACTTTATGAATGTCACATGGGCTGGGGCGGCTCATGGCGATGAGGGGCAGTATGTACTTGGTGAAGTCTTCCAGAAAAGTTTGGTGGACAAGACTACAGATGAGGAAAAGGAGATGTCTCGAAAGACAATGCATTACTGGATGAACTTTATGAAAACTGGGTAAGTCTTTTGATAGCTAACATAAGACATTACGTAGGATTATCATTTTGAGGATAACGGTCACCAATATAAGAAAAAAATAACATATTTCAGAATACATATTTTTTTAGATGTTGATAAAACAGGTCTTTTCGTCTTGTGAGTTTGCACATAGAGTTACCTACGGCCTTTTATTGCTTTACGCAAGAGTTAGTTGTATAACATGTCATGAAAATTCAACCATCTGTCCGTATTCCCTTCTTTACACACGATTAAAGGGCTTCCGTTGAAGGGTATCTTTAAGTTGAAACGATGATCACTTCATCATTCTTTAATTCAGTGATCCAAATACTGCCGGAGAGGGGGACAACTGGTCTGTTCCAGACTGGCCTAAATTCACCAAGGAAAACCAGATCTTTAAAGATTTGACACCAGACATGAGCAACATATACTTCAAACAGAGGGAATGCTATTTCATGGAGGAAGTCCTCCCTCCACTGAAGGACGCCCTGAGTAAGTATTTTGATTCATGAAAGTAGACATTGTATGGTTGCTGGTATTACCTCTGTCTGTCTATCTATCTGTCTGTCTGTTCATCATCTTAGTTAGTTGGTAGAAAAGCTAGTTGCCTTTGGTTGGCTGACGAGCTAATTTTGGCGGCACATCTAGTAAAAATGGTGAATAAGGCTTCTTCTGTCATATTATTCAATAGGGAATATGATCATAACAAGATTTGCAGGAAATCGTTGCCCGAAAACGTCGGATGCAATGGCGTAGCTACAGGGGAGCAGGGGGCGATCGCCCCGGCTCAAAAAATGAAAAATTCGGAAATTTACGATAAAGTATGCAGTCCCTGACGGCAACTAGTAGCCCCGACAGTTTACCTGTTTTTTCCTCTCAAGAGGACAATTTCTCCAATATGAACCCAAAATTTTTCAGCGCGCTACGCGCGCTGCATAGTCACTCCAGTTTCTTCATTAGTTTCATTGCACATAGCTAGACAGCCTGCTCCACCTTACCAAGTGACATGTAGAGTACACCGTTTATGTAAACGTCGTAAATTTCGTCCCATATCGCAAAGCCTAGTT
The DNA here is from genome assembly GCA_029531755.1 of Holothuria leucospilota. Lineage (NCBI taxonomy): Eukaryota > Metazoa > Echinodermata > Holothuroidea > Aspidochirotida > Holothuriidae > Holothuria > Holothuria leucospilota. The sequence goes on along the minus strand of CM055972.1, from coordinate 26,682,257 downwards.
GCTGTTTTCCTGTGTGTGTCATGCTGTACGATCAGTTGGTGAGCAACTCACAGAGCAAAGTTTGGCTACTTCATCTGGTAGCCCAGGCGGTTCTATACTGTAACACAGGGCTGTCAACTCTCACGAATTCAGCGTGTGGGTCACGCAATCTCACGCTCTCATGACCGAGCATCAGTTCCTCACGCGATGTCTCACTATGCTGAAAAAATTCCACTTACAACGCAAACGATGCGTCCGGTGTCGGTAAAACGCCAGCTATCACACTACCTGAGTTCCTTCTCGTCCAACTGATCATAGTCTGAAGTAAGCTGACAGTAGTGTATTATACAGAAATACATGCCGGTAGGCCTCAGAATTTCCAATTTTTCGAAGGTCTACTAATAACAGGAACAAAATGTCTCCTTACAATTTTCCAGGAACATGAGACATCTGAAAACTGGCAATCCTGGGCATCCAGTAATGAGGCACGGGAAGTGTCATTTCCTGCAATCTAGGGTGTTTTTGGCAAAAAGTCCCCGTGGAGGGAAGCTCCGCGCGAACCGATGGTCGCGCTCCGCGTCTGTAGTCTCCCAGGAAATTTCACTCTCACCATTCACTAAAATTTTACAGCCCTGTATGATATAGTGTAAGTTAGACCCCGATATGGTCTATAACCCTTACATTTTTTCTTTTTGTTCTTAACTTGATAACATATGTTTTTGTGTAAGCCTACCAACAATTTTCGCGCGTTTCGTGAGCTTTGCAATTTCACGATTCAGATTCAAAAGGACACTATCAGTGAACAACACTTTTTTTGTCTGGTATGCGTTACATGTACAGTAAGCAGTATGTTTGTAAGCTACATTGCAGAATGCAGAACGTACCCTAATGCGGTCTTTTAAACAAATCGGAAAGTTAAGGTGCTTCCCCCCCCCCCCCCCGGAAAAAAGTCTAGCTACGCCACTAGTCAGAGGGTTTACATTTTCACAAAGCGGAATGGATATTCCATCGTTCAGCAAAGCAGAAATGTGAGAAACATGACGCTAACACGAAGAATTATCCCATACTCAAGTGGTATAGCGGTCTAACAAAATGTCACAGTCTTATCCTTTTGTTGTAGACCACACTAAAGTGGAGATAAAAACTATATCCTGAAGAAAAAACAAAATGGGCGTTGAGTTTTATCTTCCTCATAATTCAAATTACGATTGGTTTGTAAGAATAATATAAATATCATGAATTTCATGGTGTTATCATGAAACACGTGTCGCCTATGAGGAGACTAGGATAGGGAAAATATGCTTTAAAACAGTGACCAACGGTAGAAATGAAATCTGCTATAGTATAGACGACTTGCATCTATGAAAGTGTTTGCAAGTCTGCGGGCTTACCGAATGAAAGTGTGCCCATCACTCTACTTTTGAAAGTGCGGTGATTTGTTTTTGACATTTTAAAAACCCTTCAACTCTCCCCAAACATATCTGAGAATATGACCATATCTGTAAAAAGTATTGGTGACTGCATATTGACTTACATTAATTCAAACAATAGCTTCTCTCTGGTTGGTCGATGGTGACTGACTTATGCTGTCAGTTGTGTTCCCAATTGCTCCCTCACATTAATGGATGGATATGGCCTTCGGCAATTTACAGTCAATACAACCTAATGTAGCTTTGACTATATAATAAGAGGTGCATTAGGGAAGTGATTATTGTTAAAATTAGAGGAGGGTTAGAAGTAAACTTAGTAAGGAAAATTTCTACTGTACGTCTCCGGCCAGATTAGGGCCTTTATGTGGGAGATGCACTGAAAGCTAGCAAGAATCTACATATTTTTGTATACTATATGTAAACATGAATTTTAATTAATCGAATCATGAAGGGAAGAAGATTCATTCCAAATCCCTCTTACGGTCACGTCTATGATAGCAATTTTGTTTCAATTATTATATTTCTTCACAGAAGAGTTGAGGAAGTTGAAGACAAGTGACGACGAAAAGTCAAAATGGACAGAAGAGGGTCAGTGTGAAGGGGAGGCATGTCACCCAGAAAAGAAAGAACCTTAATATAATGAAAAGACATACTTTGTGAGATGTTTGTAACTGGGAAACTTTGAGGTTCGATGTATTCGGTGACCCACGAGTTAAGACTTTGACAATGACCCTTGATTTGAGGCCCTTTAAATATAGTATAAACGAATCGGAAAATTACAGAACAGGGGTTGACACTTATATCCTGAAGTTTTGGCTGGTGAAACTTAAGACTGGGGAACGTTTTTTAGAGCGATGGGCCATTCTGTCCAAAGAAGATTTTCTTGGGACCGAGACTTCCGAATTTTCAGTGATCTTCCCCAAACTTTTCTTCGTCCCATCTCAAGGGATGGGCTACAACCCCATAAGCCCTGGCAGGCTTTTACCTCTGTGTTCAGTAGTTTTCAATATTTACACGGACCACTTGAATATGTTTGAATTAATGAACTGGTTGTCCAGAGATCCAGATCAAGGGCATCCTAATATTAGAAAGCAAAATAAAAAGAAGAAATGTAACCTACAAGAAGAAATATTTTACGTAATGTACTCAAGGATATCACCTATTTCTGCTTGTTTTGGGGCTATGTTTGTTTCGCTTTTCCAACAACATTTAGTACATTATACCCATCTGCCTACTACAGATCGTATTCTTGGCTGAAAAACTAATTGTTGCATCTTTTATCATCTTAAGCGTCGTGCCAATTATCTGTTTATGATCTCCCTTGTAATGTAAAATTTTGGCTATTTTAAACAAAAGGTTGTATTCTGAGTGTGTTTTTGCAGTTTTTTTTATAGTATAAAGGATGATTTTATCAACGTCATTGTGATGGGAACAAATCTCCTGTGTTGGTTTAAGTTCCAGGACCTTCCATAATGAGAAAAATTCAGGAACAAACGCCTGAACACCTTCAATAGCCTAAACGGTTCGTCATTCCTCAGATGATAGAGGTATAGGTTAAAAGTATTAGTATTTACGATGACCTCATAATACTAACTCTGTGGCAGTTCCAGACGAGGAGACAAAGCGGAGGAGGAAGGATGGCTCAATAAGTCTCAAATCTCCCTACGATTTCTTTTGTCGGAATGGTAAATATCCTGCCTGAAATGAAAAAAGAAAAATCTTCAACCACGTTTCTAAATATCATTTCATGGATGAGAGTTTAGCTCTTAGCAACAAAAGATACAAAAAGACGGTAAGTTGCATACATTGCATGTTGCTGTTGGTCAAAAACGCAAAATGACAAGCTATTCAAGTTAGGTTGCAAGTGTGCAAGTGGACGGACATGTTTGTTGAAGCTGTTCATTATCCGAGCCATTTTAAGGCAAAACTTACGGCAATATAGGTGAGTATCTTTCGTTGTAGGTTTCAAACTCCAAACAGGTCATCACTGAGGCACCGAATGCGAACTTTAAAGTTGTAGCAGCATCTTTTTTAAATTACATCCCCTACGAATTATTTTTCGTTGTATGGTAGAAGTTTTAGGTTTGGATGATTTATGGCATCGCCAAGACATGATAGATTCAGGCACAGACTTGCCCGTACAGTCAGCAATAAGGTATAACAATGGCAACTGCTTTTGATCATCTCGAGTTATATCCTCTACTAAAATGAAAGCAACATTAATACCATGAGATCTGCAATCGTTTGTGTTATTTTATTTAGACTTTTCAAGGTAAAGTATTTGATTTACACTTCTAGCATTTCATCATCTTGTGTCTGTCATACAATCGCTTAACATTAGCTGGTTTGCAGTGGTTCTTGTGCAATGATTAAAAAATTGCTTAAAATAACGTTAGGTTGATTGCAAAATATACATCTTAAATTTGAAACTCATTACATTTCTGATTTTTAACGATTGTCGGGTGACTTGTGTCAGATGACTTGGTGAAGTATAGATAGAAATGTTCATCCTTGGAAACCTGCGTAAATTTATGCAACCTGCGTAATGGAGGTCGCCTTTGTTATATCAGGGAGGTGCTAATAACCATTATGTTTTGTGGCCCCATAGGTCGCATCGGCAAAGACTCAAGTAAAGAAAGGATGCTATATTACACTACATCCACTACATTTTTAGAGGGCATGCAGTAAAATTATCTTCCGCTGTCGACATCATCTCGTTGGATGGCAGCGCTTATATGCTTTTTCCTTTTAGCATATTTCAGCTATGTGATGAACAGCATGGATTGCCTATGTCCGCGCCCGTCCGTGTCAATGGTCACTCACGTTGTGTTTGGTTTGCTGTCTATGTTCATTAATAGTGGGGTCTATTTAACAGGGCCGTAACCTGGGTGAATCCCTAGGGAGGCAGTTCATGACACTATCTAAGCGGAGCATATATATATATAAACCTTACTCCTGGCCCTTTTAACTGTGATTCATCTAATGTGGTGTATTATCTTTCTTGTGTTAAATGCCCTGAAGTTGCCTACGTGGAAGAGACTGGTGATAGATTTGGGCTGAGATTTAATAACTTTAAACACTCCATTAGATACAACAAACCAGGCTTTCCTGTAGGAGCTCACTTTAACTTACCGAACCACTCTGTATCCGACTTACGATTTCTTTTACTAGCAGGTAATTTTCCTTCAGCTGACAAACGCAAACAGTATGAACTAAGAACTATTCTTAAGCTCAAGTCACATATAACAGGGTTAAATAGAGATTTATCGATTTTGAGTAACTACTTCTGGGTACAACAAATGTAATTTCCATGTAATCCAATTGTAATCTCATTAGGCCTATTATCTACGAGTGTAATCTGCTTGTAATCCTTTTCGCTATTTTGTTATCCGTTTTCTTCACTAGAACTTTTCGGGCTTGACTCAAGTTTAGCTTTTATCATTTTGTCCTCCGCAACTGACGAAGATCGAGGTAGCTCGAAATATATTGCTTGTTTCTCCTATACTGGATGATATGAAGGCGTCACCCTGTTGTCTTTTTTTCCTTATATATATATATATATATATATATATATATATATATATATATATATATATATATATATATATATACATATACATATATATGCGATTTCCTAGGTTCTTAGGACCTTAAAATCATAATTAGGACAGTGAAATCTTCAGCATTTCAATTTTTTCTCAAGTAGGCTAACTTTTATTTACGGTTTGGAAATCGGGGGCGCCCTTACCCACTCACAGGTTACGGCCGTGGACGGTAGGGTGTATTATTAACGGGGCGTTGCCTATTTGACCTACGGTGGGGTAAAGTAGGGGTGATGCGATCATGCTTATTTTACCGGCGGAAATTTCTTCAGGCCGTCGGTCCAAAAAGTCCCATCCGGAGATGGTCGAGAACAAATATTGAAAGAGAAACCTAGTACCGACGTCAATTTCTATATCTGGCAACTTTGAACTCCTTCAAAAGTGTGTAATTTTCTCATTTGGGCAAAATAGTGAAAGAGACAAGAGAATAAACTCTGCCCCCAGATTGGTAAAAACGGCTTGTAATTGATACTTTTTAATGTAGCCCGTGCTGAAGGACTTCGCGAACTCAACACAATCCTATTGAGAGGATTATCATGGAGAGGGCTCTATATTTTGGCTGCTGATACTTAAAGACCAGTTGTTAGTCCTCAAAAACTCGACCCTCTAAGATGTAAAATGTAAGACGGCAATGGCACTTTCTCAGCCACATTTACCCCGAGGAGGGGACTTTGTTTGCTCAGCCCCTCTTTAAGACTTCCGTTAGGGATATGACTGAACATGGAATATGTTATACAGCCTGCTACGTAGGCAACTAGCCACATATGGCTCAATGAGATTTTACTTTCAGATGATATACTTTGCAATATAAGAGGCACAAAACTTTTGTTCTGAAGTCAAACACAAAGATTTGTAGCCTTTATGTCTGAGGTAGTACTTCACTGGTGAATTATGCATGGTAGTACTTCCATGATTTATCAATACTTTCAGCCATCCAGTTTGCGCTCTGACCATCATTTTTTTTTTTAATGGACAACTATTGCCCTTAAAGGGGAAATATTGCGTTTGTTTTACGGAAAATTTTCATATTTTTAAACCAATATTAATAGACACAGAATGGTAGAAAAATACAAAATAAGGCAGTATGATAGCTTTCTTTTCAAGAAATAAGGTTCCCACATGAAGAAGTTTGGTAATTTATTGCACAAAAGTAATTTGTTCACCCAAACTTTCACAAATTCAAATGATGCAACATCTGTTACTCTTGTAATGCATAATATTTTGAGGAGATAAAGCTATTGCTAGAGTTTATTGATGAGACCGAATGGTTTAAGAATTATTAAGAGCATTTCCTTTGTATGCCATGTTGGTGCATTTTAAACGCAATATTTCCCTTTAAGGGTAATAAGCAGTTACCCTAAGATTATTTTGAAACATCTGCTAAATTTTTACAGATCTTTTACTTCCCCTACATGTTTCTTTCACGATGTGTCCAAACCTAAATGCTGAATGTCCAATATTAACCAAGGAGTTATTCTGCATGAATTTATCAATTTTTTACAAGCATATTGTCACATAATTTAAAAGGGTTATGAATTAGGATGGTATACTAATGCTTATTAGGGAGACTGCATTTTCCCTTTTAGTTCTTATCTCACTACATGGATTAAAATCATTGGACAAATCCTGGGCTAAACCATATACCTGATGTCGTGCAAGGGTAAGATACTGGGGCGTTGTATCTCCGAATAGAGATGACCCAGTAGAGATGATTGTTATTTATTGTAAGGGGCTTAAAAAGTGTAGAGATGCATAGGAACACGTAACGGGGGGGGGGGGCAACCAAGTTTTGGGAGGCCACCGAAATCAGAATTTAGTGACTTGGCATGCAAAGTGCCTTGAAGGCAAGAGTGTCGGCGCGGTAAAGGGGCTTGCCATAGGAAAAATTTGAAAGTGGTATCGCTTATGCACAATATTAGGCCATTTGTCGGAGAGAGTTATATTATTCGGGGGCCAGGGGCCTCCCCTTCCCCGTTGCTAAGCGCCTAGTTAAAAGGGCATATTGAGTTGACATCGATAACTTAAAGAGGGTGTTAAAGAGTACTACCACATGACAATGATTATTACTAGCATAATTAGTCAATTTACATCCAATAGTTACGGATAAAGCTAAAAGTTTGATTTTTTTAGTATCCGCTAGCTTGTAACGGTTGTGTGTATAAGGAACACTCAAAGGCCAGCATTTGGTGGGAAACAGGTCATGTTATTCGGCTGTTTCAGACTAGGTATCCTTTGATAAAATGAAAAAAAAGGGACTGCCTCAATTGCTTAAAAATATTTTAAATTTTCCTAAAGGCAAAACAGTTTTATGTAACATAATGCCTTGTCACTGGTGCATCTAACGGTGTGGTGATCATGAAATGATCCCCCTTTCTTGATGAAATTATAAGGTAGGCCTATGTGCATGAAAATGCCACGCATCACAATGTCGCCGGTCAAATTGCTTTATTACTGCGTGCTCTCAAAATTTTGCAATGGGTAAATAAAGGAGGGGGTTCAACCGCGGGTCTCTGTCATAGCCTTTTGAAAATGTCAGCTGAGTGTTAAAGGAATGGCCGGGGATTGTATAAGTTTAAACATAGGAACTTTTCATCCTTCTTCATTTAAACTCATTGACCTCAGACTAAGTCGGACTGTTGTAAGAGCTTTACATAATGAGGCCAGTAAATGCAACAGATGGGAAGAAACTTCAAACAGCACCGACCGTGTATAAAAGTAGCTAGAATGACGAAGGCTACCATAGGTTATGCGGATGGTTAAATGGCTTCTGGGACTTTTGGCGTGAAGTATCTCTTCTCGTCAGCCAGTCAAGAATCGGTGGAGCCACGGATGACAGACCCTTGAAGAAGAGGGCTGGAGCAGGTAGTTGTCGAATATCAACTCCCTGTCTGAAGATCAAGAAGTTGGTTATGTTAAGTCTTTGTGTCCCTCGTTTGGGGCGGGGAGTTGCCTACGTAGCAGGCTGTAAGGCATGTTCCTTGTTAAAGTCAAGGTTCGTGAAGCTGAGGAGCTGAGCGATCAGAGTCCGCTCAGCGGGCTAGGTGAGGAGCAGAAATCGTTCGGGAGTAACGTTTGTTTTCTTCCCTGGCTCCTCGCCAGAGAGTCTAGGGATCTTTGGAAAAGAGTATCCAGATAGCCTAAACGCTTCAGTTAGCGATTCCCTGCTGAAAGGGAATGATTTGTTGCACTGACACAATTCATCCACAAATTTACACTTCTTGACTTTTTCATTTTTTACGATGTTTTACATCATGACCTCTGTTGACGTCATATGACCTTTAAACCCTACCAAAAGTGAATAACAAAGAATGCAAAAAAGAAAAAGAAAAACAAATGTCCCAGGAGGGAATCTGTAGGCGCGAGAAACCGAGCTTATTACAACTAGGCGATCAAAGAACTCGTTTATTGCATAGTATTTATCATCATCCTATTGTCGCAGCATCCTTTACACTAGGTAATTCAAACAGGAAATTGTTATCTGAATAGAGACAGCACGAGAGGTTTAATTTATGCTAATACTTTAAGACCTATTTAAGTGTGAAATGATGACCACCTATTAGCTGCTGATAAGGCTTACAAGGACTTAGGCCCTTTATTTAATGCTTTCAATTTGATCAACTATCTCCTTGCGACACCATTTATTTCCAGTAATACTTTAACAAGGGGCTTATATTGAACAATGCTTTGATGTGTAGGTTGGTACCGCGAGCCTTAAAATGACAGGCTTTCTTAAACTCAAAACGACTCAGTCTGTTTGATAGAACTAGATCAATACAAATGCCCCTACCTCATTTGAAGAGACTGTATGCACATGAGCTAAAGAGACAGAAGCCTAATTATTTTACTGGATTCTGAAAAGTTTCCTCAAGTTTCCTGAATCAACCGGACATAAGTCTATGTTTAAAATTTTACTTAAAATCAAGCCTATTTGGTCTCGACACCAAGCGATACCAGAGACAAAATGTATTTAGTTTTCAGGCGACTGGCAATGCCATGGCAATAGAAAAACTTGCCAAAGCTCTGTTCGTGATGTATCGGACGACAAATCTCTTTGTGTGTACTTTCTAATCCAGCTTAGTTCGTCTACAAATCTAAAGAGCAAGATAATTGAATGATCATTAGGTGACCTTGAATACGCAAACATCACTTCAAAGGAAAGATTGGCGAGCTATCTCCATTCGGATAACGTCTACTTGATTCAAATTAGATTTAGGCAATTAATTAGACAGGACGCAATTTGGAGGTACCGCCCGCTGTCTTTTTATAAAGCTTACGAGGTTTTCGTAGTTTCACTTCTGACTAGCTCAGATGACCTTTAACCTTCAACAGACTCATAGGGTTCTCTTCTTTTAAAGAACACATCTGTATACCAAATAATGAAAACGATCCATCATCCATGTTTTGAAATATCGTGCTTTTTAAAGTTTTTCGGTTTTTGACCTCTAATGACCTCAAATGACCTTTGACCTGCACTGAAAACAATAGGGTTCTTTCTTTTAATATGATAAAGTTATATACCAAGTATGAAGATTTCCATAATTGCTACTAAAGATGTCCTGTTTACAACACTTTTTAAGAATTTCGTATTTTCACTTCCGGTGACCTCAGATAACCTTTTACCTTTACCAAAATCGACAGGTTAGTTAGTTAGTTAGTTAGATGAGGTCCCAGTTTCCACCCAACTGGTTCAAGTCGAGACGACCACCGACGGCTTTTTGTCCAGTTGTGGCTCACTGGCTTGTTTGCCCTACTCCATTGCTTATGCTGGGCACCAGGCACAAAGGCAGTAGGTTCCATTTTTAAAGTCTTTGGTATGACCCGGCCAGGATTTGAACCCAAGACCTTCCGGCTGCAAGTCGGATGCTCTAAGCACTTGGCCACCGCAGTCGGCCAAAATCGATAGCGTTCTTTACATGCCAAGTATGAAAAGCATCCCTTCTTCCTACCTAGAGATATCGTGTTTACAAGTTTTTCGGTTTTTGATCTCTGGTGACCTCACATGACCTTTCGACCTCTAACAAAAACAATAGGATCTTCCTCTTAATATAGTAATTCTATTTACTAAGTATATGTTTACAAGCCAAGCGTCATAAACACAAATACATACACACACATACACCTTGCACACTCAATCGCTCGCGTGATTGCATAGATACCTTTTGCCTTCGGCAACGAATCAAAAAAGGGGACCATTTGATGCTTTTTTTATAAAGCCTGAGATGTAAACTGATTTTCCAACAAATTGTTTGGTATAGAAACACACTGAATGGTAATGGTGGCGTTATTTAAACTACTTGTCTTGACCTTAACTGCCATTCTGTCTCTGGTGGCGTTCAATCCATTTAAAGAGGTTTTGGTAATGCAGGAGAAGCCCTTAAGACTCGATGTATATTAAAAAGGATTTAATTTAACAGCCAGTATTTACCTCTATACTTCCATTTGTAATGTTATTTATATTTGCATGACGCAATTATTGCCTCACAGGCCAGTATTCCAGAAACCGAATCCTTTACACGGCGTTAAATACAAGCAAAAGTGTGAAAAAGGACGGACGTAAAAAAAACTTAACCAGCAAATCAGAAAGTATGTGCTTACTTCATTTAAATGACAATATTCGCTAATGAATTCAGTAATAATTTTTAACCTTCAAATACACAAGGGGTCAGATTATGACCCCAAAGTTCTTTACTTTTTAAAAACTTCATAACTTCTTGACCATTCATCCTATAAACATTATTTATATACTACAGAAAAGATTAGAAGGGTTTTTTTTGCATGATACCAAGCATTTTTTTTGGGGGGGGGGGGGGCTTTTAGACAAGTAGTTCCAAAATTTCGATGAACAGCTTGTTTTTACCAAAATCCGAAAAAATGCGTAACTTTCCTTCCTTCATATTTCAAAAAAAAAAAAAAAAAAAAATGAAACTATACCTATCAGGAACACATCCTTAAGAGATTGGGCCTCAAGGAGAAGTTTGTGAGAAAATGTAAAAAATGTCACAAAAATGACTTACCCAAGATTGACAAAGTTTGCTCCAAAGAGAAGCAGCCCCTCAAAAATCATATCTTCCTCATTTTTCAAGCTGGCTAAAGATAGTACCCACAACAGAATGTTACTTCAATGCGATAATGGTGAGAAGATCATCTTAAATGACCGGTTATCGCTCTAGATATTTGTGACTAAAATGCACTATGATGTCATGAGTACAAGAACAAGTGAATTGAGTTTAGATTCTGAGTATAGTATTTCAAGGACACGTATTCTTCATGTGCAGGTTAGACCTATAAACTTTAACACTTACACCAATTGAATGACTTTTCAAAATTGCTCAGTATGAGAGCGAGTAAAATTCCATTCGGCCTTTCGGCTAATATCATGTGTAGTATCTGTTCTTTCCAGGCATTCTAGAAAGGGACTACACATGACGAAATGATGTAGATGTCTGAAGGTCATGGCCGTGCGGGACTGTTTTGCTCAGGGAGGGCGGTGATTTTTGCCCGACTCCAGACCTAAGTTTACTGTCCAATTTTCCGCCCGACTGAGACAAAATATCTGCTCGATTTAGTCAGGTTTCTGACATTTGGGGGCGGCCGCCTCCCAGCCCCCCGGCCCTTACGGCCATGCTGAAGGTCAAGAGAGGTCCTTGGTCGCGTTAAGTCTAAGTGTCCTTTAGGGACGCAGTTCCTTCGGGGAGCAGATTGAAATACTTCGGGAGTAACGTTTGGTTTTTGCCCTTTTGCTCTTCGCCAAAGAGTCGAGGGGACTTTGTTGAAAAAAATTAAATTTCACCATTCACGTTTGAGTACAGAAAAGGTACTGGTTTGTATCTACATTGAATCTGTTTATGGCCCTGTCTCATGGACTAACCATCAACTAACCATGGAATGATCTACCTAGAAATCAGTATTGTAGCCGTCGAAGTATGCTACTCTAAAAATCAAGAGTCTCAGCTCCTTAAATTTGAAAATTTCCATGCACTTCACTTGAGTATGAGTAACAAGGCGTGGCCTTTTTCTTTCGGTAAATATTCCCTCAGATCCCATTCAAATGCACTCTAGGTAGACAGAAATAGTCTATGATTACGACATAATATTTGCTTATACCCAAAGGTAAATATTCTTCCGCGATACAGGGATCTAAAACAAACAGGGGACTTTGAGAAACTTACTCCGAGAGTTCGGAAGAAATTGACGGACGTACAAACTGATTTGATGTAGGTGTTTAATTCTATACAATCAGTGGACGTGTCGAGGACGTATTTGCTTCAAGCGCAAATGATAGGCACGTGCGATAGTTTCATTCACAAACCTTCTGTATAGCAGACTGGTGTAAATATGACTAACCTAGCTTCTGTTATGGTCTCATTTCTCTCATCCTATTTTATTTGTGGAGCAACACAACCTACCGCCACATTAAATGATGGTACTATTTTGCTAGGTGTCAGCGAATCATTTAACAGTGATTTGTTACCGGTGAATGGTAAAATAGAATCTTTCTACGGAATACCTTATGCCGAGGCCCCCATTGGCCCCCTGAGATTTAAGCCTTCAGTTCCTAAAATGCAGATGGAGAGTCCATTTGATGCCAGTAAAGTTGGTCGCTCTTGCATGCAGCCGGATCCTGCAACTCATGGTATTCGAATGGTAAACGAGGATTTTTCCGAAGACTGTCTCTTTTTAGACGTTATAGTACCGAAATCAACGGTAAGTCCAATCATTCTTTTGTTAGTTCTTTCCTTCATTCCGCTATTTTTTGTTCACACGTTCATTAGTTCCGTCCGTTCATTCTTTCATTTGTTTAGTCGTGAGGTGTTTACCGACTTACTACTGTTAAAAAGGCCCTTCAAGTGCTGCTTCAGGTCTTCAAGTGCTGCTTCAGGTAATTAACCAAAACAGTTAAAGGTCAAAAGCAGTCGCCCCAAACTTACTTTGAAACAATAGCTAAATGTCACAAATTTCTTCTTATTTCTCTTCCAAGTATCTTTTATAATATTTTAGGACATAAATATTGCATATTCAAGGTAAACCAAGCAGTTGCTCCTTGTAAATTTTACAATTGAGTACGAAAAATACTGTCACATGATTTTCAAGATTCATTCATGAAATAGGATAGTCTACTATACAATTCTTTATTGGGGTTACTGCATTCTCCCTGTCGGGCATAACTGGGCGAGGTAACTCTGAAAAATACCGTATGTAAATGAGGAGGGGGACATGCTCTATAAACTCCGTCACTTGAGAAGTCTTTATGACAGTATGGTGGGAATCCAGAAGGATATACCTTGAAATAACCTGACCTTTGTAGTTAAACATTTTCCCTGAACGTATCAGCCATGCCTTTTGTATAAAGTGTTAGCAATTCACAAAGGAATTCACGTAATTTATTTTTAAATACTTGTTCACTTTGTAAAAGTAAACACTGATCAATTTGCTGGACGTATTTACCTATACAATACTGTAGAAAACCGGGCTTACACATGTACAAAGGCACTTGAATTCTTAAGTTACGACACTAGTTTCAGAAGAGGCCTGATAAGTGGGATGATTTCTCCTTGGCTATACAAATACGTGAAGTGTAACTGCGTCTCGAAAGAATATAGAGACAAATGAGCACCCACGTTGTTTCAAATGCCATTCTAGGTTCTCTGGTACAGTACCTGCACATTAACTGGCTTAAATTTAACGCTGCATCCAAGCTGACCGTTCCTGTTTTGCTTGACGGTGGTTGCCATGCAGCATGATTAAGTCATAAGGTCATGAGCACAAATGGAATGTTTTTGCTAAGTATGCTTTTTAGGCCTTTTCTTCAACGTTTACAGACCTTTCCCCCAATTTTATAAGTTTTGCTACGTGAGAGACCATATATATTTTACGTTTTATCATATCCACTTGCACCATGCACAAATTTTATGCTATGTTAAAGCGCCATAACTCTTTAGATGCGCCTTCCTATCGCTTGCTGCATTTAAGACCTTGGTGAAATTGACATCAATCAAACTTGAAACACCCATCTAGATCACGATTTAAATCATCCGTGTTTTTCAAACTTACAAATGCCTTTCATGCAGTGAGATGAAACAAATTCCATTAACAAGACATACACAGTGCTGACTTGAGTTGAATAAATCCGACTTTAGGTTTAGAAGTAACGTTTTCAGTCTTGGTATTTTATGATATTTTACTTCAACAGTGTCATTTATGTTTTGTAGCCGGAGAGAGCGCCCGTTTTCGTTTGGATTCACGGAGGAGGGTTTACGATAGGAGCAGGAGAAATGTCAAGGGGAACTTTCCTCACATTCGCTGCCTATAGCAACATTATAATTGTTACCTTCAATTACAGACTAGGACCGTTTGGGTTTCTTACAACTGGTAAGTTCTTTAATTATGAGATGAACTTAGTTTCCACAAACTAAAAAAAAAATTATTAACTCAAGAAACCATACGTTTTATTTCATTATCAGAAGCAAACATTGCGAAAATTGGTGATTATGAGTTCAACTATTGTAGGCTAAATAGTCTAGCTCTCACAGATCATTATTCCGCAAGGGGGTGGACTTTAGAAAAGAATCATTTTTAAACGTTCAACATTTTTCGGTCGGATGTTTTAGTTTAAGTTAAACGTAGTTTAAGTTTAAATTAACGTACAGTAGTTGGTATGGAAAGTAGGGTAGTCATAGTGAGCTCTCATAACTTTGCGTTAGACTGACTTGGTTCATAGGAACAGTTCTCTTACCGATACAAAGTAGTTTTATTGCATGAGGAAATAATTTTTCGTCTTATTGTACTTTATATGAAAGACGCGTTTTGACGATATTCTACGTGGATTTGAATTCATTGAGTAATTGAAAATTGAATATAAATGAAAATATGTCCAGTCAACGAACAAACTCTTCGTCTGCTTAACATATACAAAAATTTGATCCGATCCAGTTGGAGCTTATGTGATTTTTGGTAAAGATTTCGGCTGCAGCATCGTATCACTGCAGTAAAAGTTGGCGTGTGTGTATGTGGGGGTGTGTGTATGTGTGTGACGCCAAACTTGTGTACAAGCAAACGCATAGCAGGAAAGTTCTGCTGTGCAGGTATGTTGACCATGGTGTGTAGTTGTGCCCTAGTATTTTTGAGCCAGTATTATGCATAATAATGAGTGGGCTGGACTAAACGTAAAAATCGTAAAATTGTAATATCTCCCAGTCTGGAGCGGGTAATCAAATAGTCAGAGTTAATATATTTTTGGGAAGAGTAGATCATCTTCACTAATATTGACGAGTGGGCGGGGTAACTTTGGAAAGGGGCTGAAAATGCTTGTGTACAAACAAATTCATAGCAGGAAAGTTCCGCTGTACATGATACTTGGTTGACCAGGGTGTGAGGTTTCCCCCTGTAACGTTTAGCACCAACATAACGCATAGTAATAAGTGGGCGGAGCTAAACGTATAAATTTTAAAATGGCAATATCTCCCATTCAGGATAGCTAATTAGCTTCATGTTATGTGTTGGTAATCTATTAGGTAGCGGTAACAGTGTTTGTTGTTGTTGTTGTTGTTGTTGTTGTTGTTGTTGTTGTTGTTGTTGTTGTTGTTTTGAACAGTGCATCACCGACATTAATATTCATGTTGGGTGGGGGGCAATTTTTGAAAATGCTTTTGTACATTACTCAAGCAAATTCATAGTAGGAAGTTTTGCTGTGCTTAGATTTGGTAGGTATTTTGACCCTGGTGTGAAGTTGTGCCCTATTGCTCTCGGCGTCAATATCATGCATAGTAATGAGTGGGCGGGGCTAAGCCTAAAAATCTTAAAATGCCATTTCTCATAATCAGGATGGCTGTTTAGTTTCATATTTGGCATGGATATGCTAATACGCTAATAGGTAGAGCTTTTAGGTAGAGGAAATAGCCTTTTAGTAATCTTCATTAATACTCATACTCTCCCCGACGAGCCAATTGGCTTCCTGACCTTCAAACGCTTAACTCATGAGAAGTCATAGCCATTTTGAAAATGGCTGAAAATTCTTGCACACAAGCATTTTCATTGTGGAAAGTTCTGCCGTGCACTATATTTGGTAGGTATGTTGACCTAGACAAAGGACACTTGAGCGTGCATAAATTGGAATTGGTTAATTGAATACTTATCACAAGCTGTTAAAGGGAAATATTGCGTTAAAAATGCACCAACATAGCATACAAAGAAAACGCCTCAAATCATTATTAAACCGTTCAGTCTCACGAATAAACTCTAGCAATAGCTTTATCTCCTCAAAATATTATGAATTACAAGAGTAACGGATGTTGCATTATTTGAATTTTTTGAAAGTTTGGGTATTAAAAAATATTTTTGTGCAACAAATAACCAAATTTCATCCTGTGAGAACCTTATTTCTTGAAAAGAAAGCTACCGAACTGTCTTATTTTGAATTTTCTATTATTCTGTGTCTATTAGTATAGTTTAAAAATATGAAATTTTCTGTAAAACAAACGCAATATGTCAGTCTTTTGGATTAAATACCCTTGAGCGTCCATTTATTGTGATTGCCTAACGGCTGATAACAAATTGTAACTGACTATTGTTTGTGGGAAGATTCTGATGGGGGAATGAACCTGTTCAGTAAATTCTTTGTGTGTGAAACTGATAGGACTCTAGTTGGGCTTGAAGATTGCATGTAGGTAACACACTACTGGAAGAATCACTTGGTGTCCTGTCTTTAGGTCAAGTTTAAATAAGAATAAAGTAACACCAGTTTGTCTCACCAGAACCATTGTAGAGTCGTCCTTTCGAAAATATAATGCAGATCAGGGGAGTAGCAACATTTCAAAAAGCCGGGGGGGGGGGGGGGGGCCACAACATCTAAAGGGCACTCTTCAAAGTCTCGGATGGATATATATATATATATATATATATATGTATTTGAATACATATGGATATGAACATATCTCACCTCCAAAGGGGCACATTTTACCATTTTCAGAAAAGTAGAGACACGTGCCTTACTCCGGTTCCTACACCCTGCTGCAGATGAAATAAGCGCAGCAAGAAACAGAGAATTGAGAATGTAAGGTGTGGATGGTACTGTGGGTTATACAATGACATGTTGATGAAGTTCGACAATATCAGACAGGCTTTAGTTCAAAGTTACATGAAAAACAATTTCCATGGAAAAGAAGGCAGTAAACGCAGTTGTCTGATGTTAACATAAAGCTAGTGGCAAGGGCTCATTTGTGAAGGTCTTTTCAAGATAATTGTGATTTTATAATATTTGAATGTGCAGGTTTTACACTTCGTTTACCAAAATGCTGATCATCATGCATCTTTTCTTATTTAAGGATCAAAAACCAAATAATTATTAATTCTGCATATTTTGAGAGTATATTTATCAGCTTTTCAGAGGGTTGATTCTCGACCAACTTTAACAGCTATGGCTCTGTAAGATATGAACATTTAGCGTGATCCTTCTTGTTTAACTTCTTTCACTTGTGCTATTAACAACAAACACACTTCCTTTCAATCTGCAGACAACGGACTTATCCCAGGAAACATCGGTCTGATGGATCAGCAGTTGGCCTTGAAATGGGTCAATAAGAACATCAAAGGTAACAAAGAAATTTCACTTCCATTTGGGTTTTTTTTTTTTTTTTTTGAAAATATTGACGAAAAGTATATGTTTTCAAGATAGCAGATTAAAGACATCCTATAAAGCGTTACCATTATTTCATGTGTGAATGAACGTGTATGGTTGCGATCGACAATAGTTGATTGTCACAGAGTTTGGCGGATCTGCTAACAACCTTTCTTCCTTGGTATTGCCTCTGTGGCTTTATGTCGAAAGTTGAAAACTTACAGATATATAGCAGATGCCCATATAAATCAGGGGGTTTAAAAATGACTATAAATTTTTCAAAAGAATGCCTTACTGCTGTGGAAAATTGTTAGACTAAGTGCATCGCAACGTAATGTCTTTTCTTTTATTCACATAAAATTTCTGTGTAACATCCAGGTTCCTCTAATAAAGTTATCATTTTTCCATTTGCGATAAGCCAGTTCAGAGCTGTAACTACGTATGTATAGTCTCTTCAGGTCATATGGGTATAGAGTTAGAGTTAGATGAAGTTTTACGGCTCAGTTTCCAACCAATTGGTTTAAGTCGGGCCGGCCACGGCCTTTTCTCTAGTTGTGGCTCACTGGCTTGTTTTCCCTACTCCAATGCTTATGCTGAGCACCAGGCACAATGGCAGTAGATTCCATTTTTAAAGTCTACGGTATGACCCGGGCAAGAGTCGAACCCCAGACCTTCCGGCTGCAAGTCGGATGCTCTAACCACTTGACCATGCAGTCGGTCCACATGGGTATAGAACGCAATCATAAGTCAAGCGCTGTGCATGGATTTGTACATTGTGCGCTATGTATTGCTATTGTAGCGTTTACTCATTGGGAGACCGCAAACCCTTATAACGTTCGACATTTAGAACGCAACGGTAACTCTAAAAGCATAAATATTAGGCAAATTTTTACTGTTTCTTCAATTATGAAGAGAAAATGACTTCAGGTGATTTTACAGTGTCAGTGGCAGATGAACTATTCAAAAAACATTTTAAGTTTTCAGCACAAGGCCATCCGTACGGGCTGTAGGGGTTGGGAAGGGTCTAGAGGTTAGTGGATCATGAGAACGAACAGGATACCCTGTCTTGGACACGAGCGTGATTTTGGTCTAAAATGACACCCAAATCATAAGTATAGAACTATTACATGAAAACAAGATCGTCACTATGAATTTTCAGGAAAAAGATTTTGCACGAATTAGTGCATGATTTACAAAAAAGAATTGTCTTCAGGCTTGTACAGTTAGAACTCAAGTAATTATATCCCATAAATACTTCTTAAAAAACTGTGGTGAAATTTTAACGGAAAGTTTTAGCACAGAACGATGAATAGACCTTATGCATTGACGTCAGGCGACGTCAGTTTGGAGGAAAACAATGAAGCGCACGGCGTAGATTTTGCACGCGCGAGTTTAGACTTACGGGCGTATGCCACCAGGTGCACAATTCAGCTATCTGCATTTTTTTTTTTTTTTGGTGTATATAAGTTGCTATGAAACGCGCTTATCTCGAGTGGAGGGAGTACTTTTTTTTCTGTGACTTTATATGCATAAGGTATATACGGGTATATGAGTAGAGAGTTTCTAGGGGCGTGTCTCTTCAAACAAGCAGGTCTACAGGTTCTACAATATCTAGATATAACATTTTCCCTCAGTTCAATTTAAACACTAGTGCGGTGTTTACATTTTCACAAAAGGATTAACTTCATGCATTTGAAGAACTTGTTTACTTGGCAAAAGTAAACATTAATCAACTAGTCATGTTTACAGATACAATTCTTTGGAAAAACTGGTTTACTTAAGAGGGCACTTGAATTCTGAAGTTTCGAATTTATGGTAGAAGAGAGCTCTGTAGAGAATGGCGTTATTTCCTTTGTGCATATAAACTTGAAACTCTAACACCATCTTCGAAGAAATAAAATGAAAGCTAAGTACCCAAGCTCTTATAGAAAACTGATTGTAAGAATTATAGGGATGGTGTTGTGTGTACAGTGTACACCATGTCAATGCCTAAGTTGCGTGATTGGTTGTAGGCTACATGTAAGTGTTCAGTACTGAACATGTTGAAGAGTCACTTGATGCTGAAAGAAAATCAGAAGTTTGTAGAAATTGAGGGGCATTTCAAATCATTCTGTAAAACAGACGTCTGAAAAAAGTCTAAAATAAAGGTTATGAAATAAAAATCGCTTTCTTCTACCTCTTTGTATGTCCATATAGCGTTCGGTGGAGACCCTGACAAAGTCACAATAGGAGGCGTGAGCGCTGGGAGCGCTAGTGTTGCGTTTCATTCTCTTTCCCCTGGCAGTAAAGGACTGTTTCGATACGGTATCATGGAGGTAACCTATTTTTGAGAACGTACCACGTTAAAACTATGAAACAAAGTCGTTGTTATTTCATATGCATTGCAAATTTACACATTTTTACAAATCGTTAATAACTGTTATATATTCAAGTCAGTACTCAAGATCATTTTTAGAGGACAAAGATCCCGAAAAAGGTGTTTTGAAACTTACCTTTAGAGAAATATTTGCTTTTGTCTTGTTGCCTATTAAGATCCCTTAAACCTTTTTAATAATCCCATGAGTTGGTTTTCCTACTTTTTTTGCCCATTGTGATAAACCTTCTTGCGTAATAAAACATTCTAAAAGGGAAACCAAACTAAAAGTGATTGTTAAATAGAGAAAAAAGAACAATATATTCCCCTGGGAGAGGGGAGTACTTGAGTTGACTTGAGCTGGCTAAGCGGTTAGACGTAAGTATCTTCCACAAATCCCCGAATCAAATCAGGTCAGAACACGCAGAATTGCTTTTATGCAGCTGGACTGGGGTCCTTCAAATTTGAAATTTCAAAATAGGCTGGTTGGCATTGGTTGACTGATTCAGAAAGAATTGTCCGATTCAGCAGTCGGACAGTGGCAGAATGAGGATTATCCATCCCTACCGGATTTTGAGTGTTTAGCTTAAAACCCGAGATACACTCTCGTACTGTCCTATGGGGGATGTTTTATTTATGTCCCGGGAGCAAGATTGGAACAGTCAGTACTTCAGATCCTGCATCGTGACCCTCTATATACTACTTGAAATACCAAGGTGAAGGCGAGAAGTTTTACTCGCGATCAACCTTTAATATGGATCCCTGACCTGAGTCATTAATTAACATATACCTTTCCTATCGCTAAAATATTGCCACGATGATGATATTTTTCCATAAGCCAATCTGCATCATTCAGATATCCTTATTTATGCCGGAAAATCGAAGTTTCGGATACTACTTGTATAGGTAAAAGATTCTACAACTTCAAATAAAAATGATTTGTAAAAAACAAACAGTTATGCTCCCTTTATAACGTATAGTCATAAAATTGCTTTCTCTACAGAGCGGATCTCCATTTGACCCTTGGATAACATATCGTCATGGAGAGGAGGCCAGACTAGAAGTGAGGACGCTCTCCAAGTTAATTGGCTGCAGTCCAGAGAATGTCGAAGATGACGCCGAATTGTTAGATTGTCTAATAAATGTACCAGCAAGAGATATTATTGAGAACATTTGTATGGTAAGTGAAGGTTATTATCATGCAAGAAGATGCACGTTTTCAAAAGATGGTGTCTATTTTTGAATTGATATCCATTGTAGAACAAAACATAGCTGTACTCGTTCAAGTAAGGATGAAGTTCTTTTTTATTTCAAAACCTCTTGTATTTGCAACACATAATGCTATTTCATCTGGTGAGGAGAATACGAAAATACCAGATTACAGCTTTTAACACAAGATCACACTATACTTGTCAGTCAGTTTTGACATCGGCTCCAGGGACGTACCTTGTTAATTAATTGTCATTCAATCAGTGGCGTACGCAGAGGGGAGGGCCTTTCGGCCATGTACCCTCACTGATTCCGATTTTTATAACTTTCTAAAAATACGTAAATTTTTTAACACAAAGTCTACTTCAAAAGGTAACATGTTTGGCACCAGATTGCATGTAAGGACACCAAAATTTTCAAAATTTTTCAAAGGGGAGAGGGACACCCCATTGGGCCATGTCCCCTTCACTGATGCCTATTTTTCGTTCCTAAAAATACGTAAATTTCTTAACACAAATTTTACTTCAGAAGGTAGCATATTTTGCACCAGAATACATGTAAGGACACCAAATGTTTCAAAGGGGAGGGGGAACCCCATTGGGCCATTCCCCCTCACTGATGCCTACTTTTTAGTTCCAAAAAATACGTAAATTTTTTAAAACAAATTTTACTTCAAAAGTTAGCATATGTGGCACCAGCTAGATTGCATGTAAGGACACCTAATTTTTCAAAAATTTTCAAAGTGGAGGGGGACACCCCATTGGGCCATGGTTCTCCCTCACTGATGCCTATTTTTTAGTTCCTAAAAAACCGTAAATTTTTTAACACAAACTTTACTTCAAAAGGTAACACATGTGGCACTAGATTGCATGTAAGGACACCTAATTTTTCAAAAAATTTCAAAGGGAGGGGGACACCCCTTCCTTTTAGACCCCTCCCCCAGGCCGGCGGTCACACAACATACTGCATGCCTCCACGTCCTTGAGAGAAGTCCTGGGTACGCCACTGCATTCAGTCTAATTTGTACCATGATTTGGAAGGTTGAAAGGACATTGCTGTCGTTAAACATGTTTCAAAAATTTTTTACCGAGCGCTTCGCCGAAGCCATTATCGGTATAGATGGTGATTGTTAATACGCTTACGACTAAAAAGCATTCTGAAAACGCCCTTGCTAGTCCTTCACACCTTTGCTATACTACGATCAGCTCCAAAAATATCCCAAAGATAGCACCACTTTGCATCTAAACAACCTTCAATTAACAAAAATTTCTCAAAGTGGAGGGCTACGCCCCCTCCCCTTAGACCCCTCCCCCAGAATGACACCTTTACATAGTGACAAAGGAAGGATCCCCACTGCTGTATACAAGCGCAGGGTGCATGAAAAAGGTGCAGGTTATTTGCCCCCACTGCAGTTAGTAAAAACATCCAGCTAGTCGGAAAAATTAGAATTCACTAAATTATGGAAATTTTCCAGCCATATACGACCAGCTCCAAAAATATCCCAAAGATAGCACCGTTTTGCACCTAAACAGCCTTAAATTAACAAAAATTTCTCAAAATTTCTCAATGTCTCCGACAATGCTCCACGCTGCGAAGCGTGGTTTCAGCTACTTTGGGACATGATGAAAATAACGTCTTAAAGTAATTTCGTGGACTCCGTGTATTTCACCTGGCAGATCATCTGTGATGGTCATGTTAACCTTAGAATGATAATTCTTATTAGAACAGGACAACGTCAGTCATCATAAAGGGGGGGGGGGGGGAGGAAAGGGCCTATAGGAAGACACCCCCTCTTCAAAACCAAAGGGATTGGTTTGTGTTAAGACATGTATGTCCCCGCCCCCTTCCTCACATTTGAATACGGATTGACGCCCCTGGGTATCACTGCATTATTTCAAAAGTGATCTGAGGACCCATGTATCACCACTTGGTACACTCTCACAGGCACAGACTGTTAAGCAATAAAGGACTAGACAATAATTTGTTAAGCGTAAATCTCACTTCATTAGGCCCTCATGCTCAGTTACCAGGTTCAAGCTCTTATCAATCCCACAGACACGTCCTTTGAATATTTGTGACACAATTTGTCTGATTTGTTTTGTTATTTGAACAGATTGGCCAAGAGTTAGGGAATCCATTCTTCCCACCACCTGGTCCTACCGTGGACGGCGTTTTCTTGCCAAAGGATGTTTCCAGTATCATTGAAGAAGGAACTTTGAATGGAGAAAGTTACATTGTTGGTACCAACGCAGATGAAGGAACACTACTCCTTTTAACGTTGTTTCCAGATAAGGATGTTAAACCAGTTGTAAATTCAACCATGCTCTCCTCAGTTCTGTCATCTTATCTTGGTGATATACCAGATCCAATAGTACTAGACTTAATAAAAACTATCTACACGGTTGATCCCATAGATTTAACTGACCAAAAACGAGATAATTTCTTTCATGAAGCCACACAATACTTGGGAGATTTGATGTTTACCTGCGGCGCGTCCACGTATTCTAGACTGGCGTCCCTAACAAAAAGTGTTTACAGGTATACAATGACCTTTGTTCCGACCAATAACTTTCTGGATATTAAATGGGCTGGGGCAGCTCATGGCGATGAGGTACAGTACGTACTTGGCGGGCCTTTCCAGGAATGGGCTGTACACAGGACCACGGATGAGGAGAGGGAGATGTCCCGGAAGGTGATGCAGTACTGGATAAATTTCATGAAGACTGGGTAAGTATTTATGTGTCTAGTAATAATTGGGATGCAGAAAAGACAAACCTAAATACGTCCAAGCCAGTGTGTCACAAGTGGGAAAAAGGCCGTGGTCGTCTCGACTTGAACCAATTGGTTGGAAACTGGGACGTTAAACCTCATCAAACTACCTAACTAACCCATGGAACACCACAAGCGGAGTTATAAGAGTAGAGGTCTGATAAAATTTACATAACAGTAACGCACTGATTCCTACGAATATGACAATGTTTAAAACTATGATGATACACAACTCAAATACGAATAGTAGAGAGCGTATGTGGCGGGGGAGGGGGGAGGAGGGGCTGAACATGGACTACCCGTGCACCTCATTTAACATATAGAAAGTCTATTTCTTAAATGATATACGTAAAACATGTTAGTGCATATCCTATCCCATACGGCTTCTCCGCGGCACATTAAATGCTATTGCAGAGCGGCTTAAATCAGACATTTTTTAATGAACTATAACAAACTTCAATTACTCGTGTCAAACAATGCATTAGCAGAAAAAGTAATGTTAAACGTAATTTTTCCGTAGAAAGTGATTTTACCAAACATAACTTTGTTCCTAATATAGCCCTTTCCTATTACTTAGGATATACATTTAACCTATTTATAAGCCTTCCAAGTACGTTGTATCTAAATAATCTTTATATTGCATCATGTGAATCTGTGATCATTCCACTTTAACATTGTCTAAGGTTGATTCAAAAAAGCAAAATCAAGCACGAACCTTCACTGCACAATTACCAGGACTAGGCTAGAGAGTGCCATTTCCGGCAGTTTGGGACTGAGGTACTTCTAACAAAAACATCTTTGTATGCTACATGAAAATTGATGGCCGCGCGACTCCCAAATGGTATCACACATTATCTCCAATCGTTTTCCTAGAGACGATGGCTGAGGGGATTCATTTCGATGTACCCTGAGAGGAAAGTGGTGGGTGAAAAATGACACTGATTTCTTGCCCTTACAATTTGGCCGAAGGCACTGTAATATTACAACATAAAGGAAAGTAGACCAGGAATTAGGTTGGAGACATGCTTGTTTTGTAAAATGTAACATCACCTAAGTAAAACATCTAAAGCCGTTTTTCGGCGCGCTTCGCCCGCATATCTTAGATAGTCCGCTTGTCCCGTTATGACATACTGTAACAACAGCCGTTCTAAAAATGGTCATATTGAGAATTTTGTAGTCTGCTTGGTGCGCATCCACTAGCATTTCAAGAGACAAGATGGCTTAATCTACTGCACACGACTTCGTATATCCAAGTATGCTTTGCCGAGGATTTGCCCCTTGGTCTTCCACAGCGGTGTCACTGGTCCCCACAAAGATCCATTGCTGGACACTGGACCCATTTGGAAAAGACCAGAAGGTATTACTTCAGAATTCAGTTGTAAAGGGATGGTGCAATGACAACAGGATATTTGGAACTTCGGAGTAGCTTAAATGCATTAGAAGTCCCTTACACAACAAAGTTAGCACAAAAACTTATCACAGAAAAAACCAACTAAGCGGGCAGAAGGGCCAGAAAATACAAGAAATTATCACCTTACTGATGCGTAAACACCCGATAAAAGCTTGGACCTCACTAAGGCCCACAGATGATAAAATCTAGGCTTTGCTCTTGATATCCCTACCCTTTAAAACAAATATCACCACCTCAATTCTCCTTAAATGGTGCCTGTTTGAAGTTCGGAACGGTCCCCAACTAAATAGACATATAGAAAATACCTCAATCCCCAGTTGCCTCCCATGATAGATTTATCATGATTACAGCGTGTTTTTGTGACACACGAATTCTGTTTAATGCATGAAATTATCACAATACGTGCTTAGTCTGATGTAAGAATATCCACTCTTTATTATTTAATTATAGTTACAAATGAAGTAAAATCTGGTGTATACGGATACAGGATAGAACGGTGAATGCATTGATAGTAACTGTTTTGTACAGAAGCTGGAGAAAATGAAAGATGTAAAAATTCATACCCTAGTAGTCTGAAACTTATTAAACATTTCTATCTATGATTCATTCAGAGATCCGAATACTCCTGGAAAGGGCAACAAGTGGTCAGTTCCAGAATGGTCAAAATTTACAATAACGGATGAAGTCTTCAAGGACTTAACACCACAGATGGGTAACAGATATATGAAGAAAAGAGAATGTTATTTTATTGAGAAAGTACTTCCACAACTGAAGGAATCTCTCAGTAAGTAACAGAAAATTCTTTGAATGTCAATAATAACACATTCATTTTCATTCAACTTTGCAATCATCATTCAG
Organism: Holothuria leucospilota; assembly: GCA_029531755.1. Lineage (NCBI taxonomy): Eukaryota > Metazoa > Echinodermata > Holothuroidea > Aspidochirotida > Holothuriidae > Holothuria > Holothuria leucospilota. Next base: position 26,656,033 of record CM055972.1, on the reverse strand, counting down.
ATTTAGAATCACGTAATTTTATTTCAATCTTTCACCAGTCTAGAGTAATCAATGTAAAATAGCAATATTATGATAGAATAATTTGTAATGAAAAACATGCACTGTAACACCATATTGTATAATATGCAACACTCCGGAGTAATTATTCTTCCAGAGTAACAGAATTGGAAAAAAGTTGGAAAGTGACAAAAAGCCCTTTGAATAACTTACCATGTACACAAAATAACCAAACGAAAAAACAGCTCAGTGTGCGGAAGTGTAGGAAATAAATGGATAATTTCACCTTTCGAAAATCAGATAGAGCTGGGTCCCACATATATTTAAAAGAAGGGACTAAGTTACAAGTCATGTTTTGATATGTTAGAGGGTACTTATTCTTAGCATTCAGGTAAAATTTGCATTGAAATCTGATGTTGGTTCTCAAGATATAAGCAGTTATCACATTTTCATTACAAAGTAAACTTGTAGCAAGCCCATATGATGTCATAGCCTCACATTAATGAGCACTTGTTGGAATGTGAATACATGCGAGGAGTGGGAATTTTACAAACTTTAAATTTCACATAGAGAGCTTCCTTTCCCTATTAATTTCAAGGTCAACACAACAGACTGAAAAGACAAAGGAAGCAAAGCATTTCTTATCAATGTGAGGAAGTGATATAACTCCTGCTTGCCTCAAGCTCACTTTGGGCCACAAATGTAGTAACTTCATTTGCTGATATCTCGAGTACTATATGTATGATTTGAATGAATATTTCACCAAATTGCGTTGATTTATTTGCTGTTTCATGTAATGAAAATTAATTGTTTTTTAAACCCTCCCTTTAAGAGTAAGCGCTAGACGGGTTGGAAGTGTTTAAGGGAAAGTAGACCCTTCATTATGTCTTGCCTGAGTTCAGGGAAAAGCGCTTCTCAAATTGTAATATACTTTAGGATATTTCTTGTTTTCTAAACACTTAATTTTCTAATTTGCATACTTTATTGAGCCAATCTATGAAGATAAAAATGTCATGTTTTGATATAAAAACGCCCCGTTCCAACTATTCATAGTATCAAAGCTAAACAAATGTCTTTTTCTTTACAGAAAAGTTACAGAAATTGAAGAGAAATGACTTCAAAAAAGGAGGCCGTTTGTGGGGAGAATTCAAGTCATTTGAACAGAGGATAATCTTGAAAGGACGTAAAATCTGTTACTATGATATCTTAATCTAGGGTTGAAACTTTCTGTGTTTGAACAGAAAGCATCTTTAGAGACGTCGAAGTAACTTGCCACCATCGTCCCCGAGGCTAGATTGACTGGCTTTTCTAAGTCTAAAACGTCAGGATTGCAGTAAGGGCACAAGACAGCAGAGGCAAAGCAGTTAAGGAGCTTTTTTATTCCTGTTGTCAGAATCTAGCTTTCCCCAGTCTGAGAAAATTGACCATAATAGGTTCGCCATTTTGCCTATTTTACGCGTAATACCTGGCATTCTGTATGCACATTTTCAGTAGAGAATGGCTTACATGAAGCCCTTGCAAAGTCTGTCTATTGTAATGGAATTAAATGGTGTGTTTTCATAGCTACTAAAAAGCACGTCCTAATTTTTGGTTCACGACGCTGTTTTTGTGATAAACGCATGTTCTAGAGTGGCTTTTGTTCTTGCTAAACCTTGCCAGTAGGTTAGCAACCTTATACATTGTGTTACATAAAGTTTTCCCCATTCGGGAGAAGTTAGTTTCCTCAAAACTGGAGAATTTCCCGGACTGCAAAGTACATTTTTAACGCTCGTAGTGGCACAATAGCGAAGTGTACAGTATTGTAGTTTGAGGAAGACCATATGCTTTCGTAGAGTATCGGTAGCTGCACACGTTGTGGATTTTCCTCTTATCCTGTCCCGTCACCTTTGCCAAGTGCATATCCATATGCATCTTGGCCCATATCATTTTAAACCAATCTTTTAAATCTTCTAAGCAAATAGGGACCGACTTATCTCAAGTTTTACAGATTATCAACTGTTTGTAGAATAAGAAAGGTTTGCACGATAGTCACATGTCCGATGTGTAAGAACAAGAATATCCTTGTGGTAAAATATACACTTATTAACAGTGAAGTCAGGTCCCAATTTGGAGAATAGTTAATGCCACCTTGACCGTCTGGATGCAGGAGGAGAAAGTCGTAAGTGTATACTGTATTCAACTTCGTCTAAGTGTAAGGTGTTATGAGCAAACGAAATTATCAGGCAAAATCATTTGATAAAATTCTGTGAATACACAGTTTGCTGTAATACTAAAATATTTTAAAAATGTTAGCTTTGAATAATTCAGGGTCTCAGTGGCGCCGCCAGGATTTGGTGATTGGGGGGGGGGGTATAACAGATGATGTCAAAATGTCACCTCAGTTTTCCCCCAAGTCTGCTTTTTTGTGCTTCACTGCGATTGTTCACAGCAACGTGGAGTCCTTTTTGGCACTACATAAAGGTGCCGTCCTGGGTGAGGGGTCTAAGGGGAGGGGGTGTCCCCTTCCCCTTTGAGAAATGTTTGTTAATTTAAGGTTGCCTAGATGCAAAATGGTGCTATCTTTGGAGTATTTTTGGAAGTGATCTTATATGATTGGAAAATATCCTTATTTAGCGAATTCTAATTTTTGGTTAGTAGAAGGAAGAGAGTGTGCGTCCCTGTGATGGTATACAGCAGTGTGGAATCCTTTTTGTCACTACATAAAGGTACCGTCCTGTGGGAGGGGTCTAAGGGGAGTGGGTGTCCCCCTCCCCTCTCAGAACTTTTGGTAATTTAAACAGGGAGGTGTTATTAGCTAATAACACCTCCCTGTTTTAAAGTTGCTTAGATGCAAAATGGTGCTATCTTGTCTTTAGGATATTTTTGGAACTGATCATACATGGCTGGAAAATATCCATAATTTAGTGAATTCTAATTTTTGGTTAGGTGAAAGAGGAGAGTGTGTTGTCTTAGAGAAGGGTGTGTTTTCAACAAACCTCGCCAAGCCCCCCTTTTGGCTAGGCTTTAATGCCTTCTATTCGGGGAAAGTTTTTACGACAAAATACGTGGGTGGGTCCACAGAAACATTCTTGGACTATTACGAAAATTTTCCTTTGTCTCATTGTGCATTATAAAAGGGTATCTAATACTGACAGACACCTGTATAGTGCCCCCTGGAATCTCTGGATTAATCATATAAAATGGGGCACTGATATGATATTACCTGACATCCAAATGGTACTACAGAGTGTAATTCCGAGCACGTTACAACAATGGTATTTTTACTAAGTTTGAAAGAAAATCCAGACGAACATCTTCCATCAATGGGGCATGAGAGCGAGAGTATAGGTGCAGGGAAGTGATATTAGACCCCCCACCCCCACCCCGATAGGTAAAGCAAAAGGGGTTAAGGACTAAAAGACGCGTTTCAGAATATTCTTTTCGTCGTAAGTGTATTAACAATCACCATCTATACAGGTAGAGGCTGCGCGCGAAGCGCTGGGTAAAAAATGTTGAAAAATGTATAACGGCAAATACGCACTTTCAACCTTCCACATCATGCTACAAATTAGACTGAAAGATCCCATAGACCCCTAGAGATGTTGGGGATGTACTTCTGTTTTTCGGAAAAGTGTTTTGATCAGAATAGTTGCATGTGTTATAACCTTAATAATGGTCATGAGTTGGAGTGAAAACAGCGATGAATGCATGCCCGCGAAGCGCGCCGAAATTTTTCATTGAGTAAGATAACCATGTCAAAACCTGCATTCATGCTCTACATCGAGACACTTTCAATTCCCCGACAAACCTATTTGCCAATCACAAAGCCAGTCCGAGTTTACCTAAGAATTCGTAAACAGCTTTCAGCGTCTGTTGCAGTGCTTCTGTGAGAGTTGCTACCGGAAATTATTGATAATTAGAACAATATTGAGATAAGGTTCGAAGCGCGCGGAGCGCGCAAAAATTTTGAAAGTTTGCGAAGGAGTTGCGATAATTCTGATAGTTTGAGAACCATTTGTGATAGAAAATGGTTACAATATATCCATCACTTGGTTGAAAACACATCTCACCCTACCCCATACAGAAATCTATAGATTAAACGCCTTTTGGGATCATTTTAAAATTTTCAAACAAATTTTCTGAAATCGATTGGGGGGCACGCGCCCCCCATACCCCCCAGTGCCGGCGCCACTGCAGGGTCTGCAAGCGCTCAGCAGGTCATCAAATTTAAGTAATCAATAGACATATTCTGCTGGCAGGATAGTTTTTGCATTATGACAGACTTTGTTACTAAGAATAGGATCATCAACATGCTGGCTGGATCGGTCACTAGAGGGGGGATGAAAAACCCGTGTGTTACAGTGTAAAATTTAGGTTTCTGTGTAAATGGTGTTCCATACCACACTGGCAGACAGAAAAATGGGGGCGAAATTTGATCGCAGCGAAAGGTTAAAAGTAAAAATTAAACGGTAAAGAAAAATATATTTGTAACAGAATTTGTGGTGCTCGACGGGTGCCAAATTTGCATAACCAACAATGTGGTGTTCATGCCATCCTGAATAAGCCTTCAGATAAAGTCACAAGCACCTAGCAAAGATTCCGGCTGTTTTAAGAGAACATTGCTTTCTATTTTTTTTTTATATCCATTGTTCTCAATATGGAGGGTCTCGTTGAACGTTTATCCACGTCTGACGAAAAATGTAAGTCTAGTTTTTTCAGACGAGAGATGGGTTAAAATGGTCTTTGTGGTTGTTTTGATTGCTCAGCTTATTTTAATGCACGAGACTATACAATTTGACAATACAATTACATTATCTGTCTAAGACTCAAGATCTACCATCTTTATGTAATTTCTGTAATGTTAAGAAATTGAGCGTTATTAATATCAAACGGTCAAATGTACTAAAGTAAACTGCCTTGGAAGAATGCTTCAATGTTCTAGGGGAAACCGACTGTAAGTTTTCTTTTCATTTTTTGTTCAGAGTTCTTAAAATGTGATTAGGTACCAGGACTTAAGATATGAATTTTTGGCTCATGACTCATGTAAGATGCTTAGTTGGGAATGCAGTGCATCTTTGTTCGAGTATTTTTTTTTTCGTGTGCTAACAATCAAGTTTATAATCGCATCATAATTGAGAAAAAATGTACATATAATGTAAAAATTGACTGACTTTCGTCAAAAAGTACTTTTCTTACCATCCTTACATTGTACTCTTTTCATCAAATATATATTGGTTCGAAATTTAATAAATATGCTCACTTCCGGCACAATACTTAGTGCAAAATCTTCTCCAGGTGACCCGCTATCTCCGTCCATGCAGAAAGAGAAAGTAAAAAATACAAAGATTTCAAACATAGTACTTTAGAGCGGTAGAGGCAGTTTTCTCACTTATTCCTGGCTTTATAACTAACGTCAGGGTGATTTGTTTTAGACAGAGTCGTTTCCAACTCCTTCACAAATCTAAAGGAAACTTCATCAGCATGAGATCAGTCAAGTTTGGTTGTAAGGTTTCATGTATGGTACTCAGAGTGAGTAGCGCTTTCCGTGAGTTGCCCTGGGTTGCTGCTACTGTCTGTTACTCTATGGCCACATTTTTTTAGTGTTTGCTTGTATTAAAGTCATCACGATATCTTCGGCCGTATCATTAGATATAGACAATAAAAATTAAATGAAGACCAGAGACTCTGGAGAAGCTCAGCTCTCCGGAACTTTCTTGCATACTTAGGTTTTTGTAAATAATAGTTTCACTTGCTTTCTGTTTAACATCTTGCATGTACAGTTCGTAAAGTTTTGGCCTTACCAACACTTAGCAGCTAGTTTAACCTCTATGAGTTGTTTTGCGCCCTGTAGAGGGATTTCATTTGACGTCACGAGACTGTAATTGCCCGGCATTTTCGGGCAGAAAACACGCGCAGTAGGCGTATTTACAGTACATGCGTACCACATAACCATAGATACTACTGTGATATATAGGCATAGGAAGCTGTTCGAGATATTTTTGACATTTCTTTCAGAGGAATCAAATAAGGGCTTTTCATCCTTGGATTGAAGGGGGCGTAAGTATATTTCCGCCCACCACATTTTCTACCCCTGTACTGTAATACCGTGGACGCTTGCTCTTCAAACCCAAAGAAAATCAAAGAAAAAACCAACATTTAGGTGGCGCGGTTGAATATAAGAGACATTAAGCAACGGCAAGCGACAAATCTGGTAGCTGGTTAAGTTTACTGGTATTTGGAAGAAAGTGATGTGAGGCCTTTTGGGTTGTTTTATGAGAAAATTACTGTATTTTCATTTAAGCAGGAATAACTTGAAAGTAAGTTATGCGGTACAAGAGTACAATGCTTATTTATTACACAATAGACCGACGCTATTTAGGAGTAAAAGTAATTGGTCAGTCGGGCTCTGGAACTCCAAATGAGTCAGGTGTACAGAGCAGGCGCGTAGCTAGGGTGTTCGGCCCGGGCGGGCAAAATGAAAATTTTCGTCCCGATTTCATTTTTCAAACTAATTGTAGAGGTGGGTCCCCCCCCCCCCCACCGTTTCTTTTGGGTCCAGTTTATCACCCCGGGACAAGTCCGGAAGCTTCGGAATAGAATTGGGGGCATGAGAATAAATTATCGACTTGATATTCAAATGGCCTTATCAGTATGCGAACTTATAGTCACGATGATCACAATTTAACTATTTACCATAACTCGAGTTGATGAAGCCGGGATGAACTGTCAGTGGTAAACTCGGTGTAAGATCGAGGAGGAATCATTCTTGAGGGATCAATGCCTTTCTTCAGAGAGACCCTTTGAGACTTTATCATCGCGGAGCGCCACCACCAGTTGGCGCGAAGCGTACAGGGAATATTTTGGCCAAAATGCCTTCCCAAACTACATTGAGGAAATGATCCTTCCCGGGGTGTTGTACGTTACACCAGTGGCGTGCGCAGGATTTGTGAGGTGGGGGTAGACTGTGAATTCCACCGACTGGCACCGAGAAAAGCCTAACTGGCTAGACGCAAACTATTAACAGGGGCGTAGCAAAAAATATCAAGGAAGTGGGAGGGACGCAGCTCATAGAAAGTCTCTCAGCGCTCCGCGCCAACCGATGGTGGCGCGAAGCGCAAGGAAATTTTTGTCCAAAATGCCTCCCAGATGACTGGAAATGGCACTTCCCGGGCCTATTTATCGCATATAAAAAGGGGAAACACTAGCACTATTGTAAAAAGTAAACATAATGAAATACTAAAAATAAGGTGGGCGGCTGCCCTCTCCCTCCACCCCCTGGCTTCACGCATGCCTAATGACCAGTATAAAGGTAGTCATCTTTATAACTAGATGATTGACCGTTCTTCAGACTGCTATTTGTTTAGTGATTATTGTTATAATAGAGAGACAAAAAATTGATTGTTCGCCGTCCCGGGGGAGGGGAATTCTTGCTTTTAGAAGCTCGCTGAGATAAAAAATGGTGCTATATTTGACACATTCTGAAGCATGTTAAAACACCCATAACTGGCAATTGGGGGAGGGATAGTGCGCCTGATGCTCGGCCAGTCTCGGTCAGACTGCTTCCGATTTCCCCCGACTAGCTGATTTTCCCCCAACTACTTACAAGAGTTGGGGCCATGGCCCCGGCCCCCATTGCGCACGCTACTACGTTACACTGTCTCCAAAATTACTACATATTTTGGGTTTTAAGATGTTAGGAGGATTGCTGCCAAAGTCAGCCACACCAGGAGGTCCCCTGAGAACAAAATAAAATGTAAGCGCATACAGCTAAGATTTATCACTTTATATCTAGTCAGCTGGGAAAGCAAAATATGGGTGGAGCTTGCCCATGTAATATTAAAATTCATGCTTATAGTTTCTCTTGGCAATTTTTCTTGACCACGCATTAGGGTTCTGACACCAAACCCCAATAAGCGGCAACCCAACTGGCTACTTTCCTCTCATTGTGTGACTTTGAAAGAAAATCTGCACCGGGACATTTATTTTAAGTATCCCTTTTTGATAGTGATTAAAAATAAAAATCGGGACGGTAGCTACTATCCCTATAGCTCCCACACTGACAGCCTTGCTTTACGTCCATTTTTCTATCCCCTTACTCTGACTGCTCTGCTTCATAGTCTGTCCTTCCGGACTCCCTAGTCGTCTAACGTTCTCTATTCCCTTTCCTAGTTCATCTTTTCCTCTTTCTCATGCACAATCTGTCTCGCTTCATCCTCGTCCCGTTTCTGCCTTCTTAGCCCTTCTCTTTCTCATTCCCTTTGGTCTTTTCCACGGTCCCTAGCACTACCTGTATCAGTATAATCGTCCCGTCGATATTTGAACCAGTGCTTTACCTTATCAAGCCCGTTTCCTTCTCTCCATCCTTTCCTTCCATCGATAATGATTCCTATGTTATTATTTTATTTCCCTTTCTCCTGTTATTTTCCCTTTCTTCTCTTTTTCTCCCTTCTTCCCCTTTCCTCTTCCCCTTCCCTTTTTCTTCTCCCTCTTTTTCCCTTTGTTTATTTTTTTTTCATTTTCCCGTCGTCCCGATTTTACTTCGATTTTCGCCGGGGGGGGGAGGGGGCAGTCTGCCCCCCTGCCCCCCTCTGGCTATGCTACTGGTACAGAGGCTATCAGTTGAATGTATTTGTGCCTCAAAACAACTATACGCCGGCTAAATATATTTCTGATCTACAGCGTAACCAGCAGACAGTTACAAGAGAAAAAACAGGTTTCAACAATTGAGTATCAATAGATACAGGCGATAGGTGAGCGGTTGTATCGTGAAGAAGATGGCCCTAATTCTACTAGTCAGGACATCCTCCCACTCCAGGTCGAACGGTTGACCCCACGGTTGACTGGTTGACCATCACTTTTTCGTACGAATTTTTTCATCCAAATATAATCACTTGGTTGCCTATCAGGGGAATTAAGGATGAATTCAAGACAAGATCATGCGAGACCAACCTGAAAAGCAGGACGGAAAATTTTGACAGAGAGAACAAATTCGCAACGGTTGACCATTAATCGAACAGAAAAATCTTGACCACCTTGTCTTTTAAATATTAAAACTGACAGTCAACCGTTTACTCCCATTAAATTACAGTGTAGTGGTCAACGGTCAACCGTGGAGCCATTCAGAGTCTAATATATCTAACGTTTTGTCAGAACAAAAAAGATGTACAAAGAGTATTTAAGGTAGGGGCCGCGCACCTTGTAAATGAATACCGTGCAGTCAGACGTTTATCCTAGTGCATGCGGTGCTCCAGCAAATTATACTGGGAATTTGACAGTCACTTTTAGCAAGAAGGATAGCCATGTTGCAACCTCAGACTTATCATAGCTAACCTTACTGTACGCTCATACTGCTACCTATTAATACATTATAGGCTGCACTGCAGGGACATTTACGAATTATCTCAAGGTCCTATTTCGTGCGGCATTCTTCCCGACCGACAGTAAACAGCTGCAATATTCTTCATCTTATATCACTGGCCGTTGCTAATTGTCTCACACTCTTCCCCTTTTCCATCCCTCATATTTCTCCACAGCATTTCATGCCCCTCCCTGCCCAAGTGAAAATCAAATTTTGATAGCCACTCGAGGAAGTGGTTATATTCTCGCTAAATTTTCTCGTGTTTGACCCTTTTGTAAACTTAAACAACCGGTGTTACCTACATTTGATTCAATCAATACGTTCATGAATTGTTCATAAGAATTCAGTGGTTCCTTCCACTCTCCCCCTCCCCCATCTAACTGCCTTGCCTTTGAACTGAGCGCTTGGAACTTTAACCATTATTATGATACGCACACTGTTCTCCTCTGTCGTACTGCACTGTCTCTATACCTTTGTACTGGCGTTCAGACAATCCTGGACAAAATTATTGGAACACTTCCGGACCTTCCCTCCACCTCTTGATCAATGTTGAGAAAACGAAAAGCGCGCTATTTTCTTCAGCGCTCAACTTTAGTTCACCTTCAAAACCAACATTGAGGTGGGGCGCGGGGGATTTGTCCCATATCATTTTGTCCAGGATTGTAGCTCTTTTTGATTTCTTGCAGTTGTTCCAAAAATGGGTGTAAACCTATTTATGATCCATGGAGTGGACAAATGCTTTTTTTTATTTTCCTAGAATTATGTCTTTCTGCTCCCTACGTCATACTACTACATTACAGATTACTGCAAAACAGGATGTAAATGAAGTGAACATTGATGAGGACAAGTTGACAGTAGGTCAACAAGTTTCAGTCCGTTAACGTCTACAATCTTATATGTTTTGTTTAACACACCAGGAAGAACTAGTGTGATACGAAACTCAGTCACAAGCAAATCGCGTCCTATACAACAATGGGCGCACTGAGCATTTCCAAAAGGAAAGTGAAAGTACAAAAACGGATTCACAAACTGCTTAGAGACGACATAATACGATAGTACGAGTAAGGCTAACAGAAATCAATCTACTCGTGATTTTAGTGGTCTGTTAAGTGCGCCATTTGTGGCCCTTCAACGTGCCCCTGGACTCTACGCCTACAAGACAGAGCTACAAGGAGCCTTTGACGTCTTTGCCCCTATGCTGTGCCCCAGTCTCTGCTCTCACTATGTTTTAGTTTTAGTTTCCTGGTTAATGTTTGGAATGTCCTAAAAATTCAATTACTCTAACAATATCCAGTGGCAGTATGACCAACGAGAAAATTACTTACTCAGTACTTCAATGTTATTATTTTGAAAATACTTTCCTTTCGTTTTTTGATGTTACCACGAAGTGTCTGTGATGAGAAACTTTTACGGAAACTGAGTACTGCCAAAGTAATTCACAAACTGCGATTTTGATGTACGAAAGAACGAGGAGGAAGTAACATCCAGTGTTAAGGAAATAAGACAGTGTTTGTACTGGGTTAAGTCTTTATTTTGTACATAATACTTTTGTACATAATGTTCTATGAGAGCTAACGTTGTGGTCATGTTTTGTATTCTTTAAGAATGAAAATGATATTACTTTTGAATCAGAAGGCAACATGCAGCTGTATCTGATCTTCTTAGTGTTGCAATAGACACTCTTTTCTGCCAACGGAGTATATGGTATATAACATAGTGGTAAGTAATCAATAAATACAAAAGTATAACGTAAGGTCTTTTTCTTGACAGCCACATTTGAATGGATGCATAAAATTATAGTTTACGTTACGAACTTGAGACATGGAACGTTATCGTTTGTGGTTCTGAAGAAATAGGTTTAGTGTAACAACAGCAAGACTCACGAAATCTCGCTCTTCAATTCGCAACCGATGTCTAGATCTCGTACACCCATGCGGGACTTTAGATTTTGTAACTTCTTCAGTCGGATAAGCTTGAACCATGCAGGAATTCCTTGTATTAGGTACTTACAATACGGTGACTAGGGTCAAAAACATTTAAGAGAAACGATGATACAAATGAAGATTCCTGGGAGTAATTTATTTTTTTACCATTTCCACGAGCGCAAGAAAAGTCCCTTTTTCGGAATCCCAGCCTCCGAAATAGTAGTTTTCGGCAAATATTCGGAGTTCTTTGCTATGCGGAAAGAGACTCTAGGTTTCTAGTCTTACTTCATTTGTTTCGTAATCTCAGGAAAATAGTGAATTAAATAAACAAAATGCAAAAATTCCCCATCATTTTGAGCTACTAATCTTTAGTGTAAGAGAGAAAGAAACGTGTAAGGGGGGCAATCGTTCATTTATGTTGATGACTTATTGCAAACTCTTTAGTTCTTTAATGATTCGCTCACAAAATAGGCAGGCATGGTATTTTCATGTCCCCTTACTTTCAAAATATTGCGCACCATCGTCTTATGACATGAGGCCTTAAATATCTTTTCACATCATCTTTCAGTAATATCAATACAGTACAAAAAAATTAAAAGCGTTACATCATAAGGAGACATGAGGAAATAAGTTCAATCAACACGAAACAAACGCCTGTAATTAATATCATCTGGTCACAACCGATGCAAGGAAGACGGTTGTTTTGTTTGTTAATGGATTCCTTATCCTAGATCTGACAGTCTTTTGATCTCACACCATAAGGGGGAGCAAAGACGTCTAAGTTAAGAATATCTAATCTGCCAGTCGGGATACATTGACCACTTTTCTCATAATATGTTGTTTACAGTCGTGATTTCAGTTAATCACCTATGACTATATGCTTCAGTGCATCCACCTGGTTTCCTTTCAATTCGAACGAACGAGTACTATGTGTACCCATTTGCTTTCAAAGATGATGGCTAATTCATCTCCTGACAATGACCTATCACAAATTAAACAACCATTAAGGGACTCTTTATGTCAAGAAAATAAAACCTCAAAACAGCATATTATATTTATAATTCAGTCAGTTTTCTAAGTAACACTTAATACCCACTCCTTAATGTGAGCCTTTGGTGCTTCTCAGAATAGGCGGATAATTTACGGGTTGGTGGATTGAACGCTTGAGGACGCGTGCTTTCAGGACTTTAAATTACAAGGAGAAAATAGGTGTGTGGGTTGTAGGAGAAGTAAAGAGAAATTTATAGGGAAGAGGCAGGTTATTGATACGTTTTTCAGTTATGTTACTATCATGAAGACTTTTAGCTGGACATGATTCATGAATTGTTCAAAACGAACATCATGATTTTGGGCATGTCTGTGAAGCATGCCGTATCCACTGCAGTATTACACTAGGTATGGTGGCCTATAAAAATATGTCAGTCAAATGTATCATCTAACCTTACCGAGTGGGTTAGTTGATATACCTTGGTAGGTTAGTTGATACAGCAATGAGTTCGTTGATGCACATGTATTACTGCACTTATTATTGGTGGTAGTGGTGTACGCAGTGGTAATGAGTGTGGTCTTACATCAAGCCTGGTCCCAGGATCGGATCCCTCCGGAGGCAGCTAATATAACTCGTTTGAAGCTATTCTCCAGTTGTTGATGGGTTTGTGTGGTTGTTTTATTGTAGCGGGTTCTCGTATATGTGAATTGTCCTACAAAATGGTGGTTCCTAGGTTAAGTTTCAACATCATGGCGATTAAGTGGCTACGACGCCTTCAGTCTTTTGGGGACTGGAAGCTGGTCCAAAGACTGAGTCACGCTCCAGTCCGTCGGATGGGGACTATGAATGGCGGTACCGGGAGCAGCCCAGGACTACACGCCTGCCTCAATCGTAATCCTCTGGGTACGGAAAGATTTGGATTTAGATGAAGTTTTCAATGACCCAGTTTCTAACCAATTGGTTAAGTCGAGCCGGCCACGGCCTTTTTCCAGTTGTGGCTCACTGGCGTGTTTTCCCTTCTCCATTGCTTATGCTGAACACCAAGCACAATGGCAGTAGGTTCCAGATTTTTAAGACAAGGTGACGTTTTGCCGGTGCCTATCCACGATCACACGGTCAGGCTTCTTGAACCGGTAGCAATCAAGTCAAATTAATACGAAAGGAGTGCTACCTCGAAAAACCAACTACTGCTTCTTCCGTAATCTTCCTTAGATCAGCATAAGGCAAAAGTGCATTATTTTATGATAGATATTTTCTACAGAATTCATCCATAAAAGTAAGAATAATATCAAATGTAATGTCCGAGTATTATATCATGATAGTAGACTTCGATTCAGTGCCGACGAAAACCTGGAAGCATTCTATAGGTTGACGAACGGTTACTAGTAGTTGGAGGAAAGTCTATCAAACTCCACAATGTTGCATGCAATGTGGACAGGTCAGGCAACGTGCAAGTCATATCATGTTGTATCGCTGTTTGCAAGGGCGTATCAGGCTATAAAAAGCCCAACAGGGCTAGATATTATTGTAATTTCCAAGAAAATAGACAAGCACGGTAGCCTATGGAGTTTCTTCAAACAAGTGGTAGGCCAAGGGTTAGTTGATAAACGTATCAGCAGGTTAGTTGATACGTATCAACTAACCCTACCCAGTTTGTATCAACTAACAACATCCATGGCTGTTTTAAAAAACACACTGAACCCACATGCTTACATATATTATCATGGAAGTAAAGCAATTTAAGCTGAAAGTCATTTTCACCAAGTATAATAAAACAACGAAAGCCCATGTGGAATCCCTACAGTGTTCTCACAATAACTATTTTAACTACGACTGCTGTTTTTACTCAGGAGAACAAAATTTGTTTTTTTTTTTGTTTTTTTTTTTTCGAGTATCTTACTCTCTTTTGTCTGTAAGTTTGGGAGATACAGGTCAGTTGTGGGTAATTCAGTCAGCTAATAAATGGAGGACAGTCAATACACAAATTGTTTATTTCTGGAGGCTGAAAAGGGCAGTGTATCAACTAATCTGGTGTATCAACTAACCTGCCTCTCCCCTACTGCTGCCTTGGAAATAAGTAAGTCTGCTACCATAATTTGAAAACATTTGCCCTGGATCAATGTTTTAGTTCTTCAAAAATAACTCGTTCAGTGAAAAATTCACATTCTATGCAATACACCGATTTGAGTTTAACACCTTTCTCAATTCAGTGGCGCCGCCAGGCTTTGGTGATGGGGGGGGGGGGGGGAGGGCACAGCAGATGATGTCGTAATGGCACTTCAGTTAACCTCCCGAGTCTGCGCAAAATGCGTTTTCTTCATGTGCTCCCTGCTGTCGTATACTCAGTGGGGATCCTTCCTTTGTCAGGTGTCACTGCACTAAGGTACCGTCCTGGGAGAGGGGTCTAAGGAGAGGGGTGTCCCCCTCCCCTTTGAGAAATTTTTGTTTATTTAAAGTTGCTTAGATGCAAAATGGTGCTATCTTTATGATATTTTTGAAGCTGATCACATACCTGTATGGCTGGAAAATGTCCATAGTTTAGTATATTCTAATTTTTTCCGACTGGCTGGAGGTTTTTCCAACTGAGTGGCGACGCTTAAATATTCCTTTTCTATGCCCCTGCGTTTTGAATACAGCAGTGAGGATCTTTCCTTTGTCACTATATAAAGGTGCCGTCCTGGGGGGAGGGGTTTAAGGGGAGGGGGTGTCCCCCTCCCCTTTGAGCCCTTTGAGAAATTTTTGCTTATTTAAGCTTTCTTAGATGCAAAATGGTGCTATCTTTTGGAATATTTTTGAAGCTGATCATATATAGCTGGAAAATGTCCATAATCTAGTGAATTCTAATTTTTAGTTAGGTGGAAAAGGAGAGCATGTTGTTTGCGAGAAGAATACGTTGTAAACAAACCTCCTTATGGCTATTTTACCGCCTTCTATTGGCAAAGTTTTTTTTACCCAAAAATACGTGCGTGGAGTCCACAGAAACATTGTTGGAATATAAAGAAATTTTTCCTCCCCTTCATTGTGCATTATAAAAAAAACCATCTAAGGCTGGCAGATACCTGTATAGGGCCTTCCGCAAGCGCTGAATAAAGTACATAAAATGGAGCAATGACATAATGCTTATTACTTGACATCCAAATGATAACATAGAGTAGAGCACTTTATAACTATCGTATTTTTACTAATTCTGAACGAAAATCCAGATGAACAGCTTCCAGCAATGGGGAACGGGCGGGAGGGAGACTATTGGTGCAGGAAGGTGAAATATTAGACCTCCCTGATAGATAAAGCAAAAGGGGTGAAGGACTAACAAAAGCGTTTTTCAGAATGCTTGTTTATCGTGAGTGTATTAAAAATCACCATCTATCAAGGGTGTAGGCAGGAATTTGTCAAGGGGGCGAAGCCCATAGACAGACTCCCAGGGCTTTGCGCCACCATGGGTTGGCGCAAAGCGCAAGAAAATTTTGGCCCAAAGTGCCTCCCAGATTGCTGGAAATGGCACTTTCCAAGCCTATTTTACCGCATATAAATAGTGGAACACTAGCAACATTGTAAAAACAAAAATTAAAAAATACCAAAAATATGCTCAAGGGGGCGGCTGCCCCCTTCACCCCCTTGGCTACGTGTCTGCCATCTATACAGATAATGGCTGCGCGCAGAGCGCTCGGTAAAGGTTTTTGGAAAATATATAACGGCAAATACTTAATTTCAACTTTCCAAATCATGCTACAACAACTTAGATTGAAAGATCGCATATTGATGCAAGGCCCCTACAGATGTTGTTATTATAGTTCCATGTATTATTATGTTAATAATGGTCATGAGATGGAGTGCGAACCGTAAAGCAATGCGCGCAAAGCGCGCGAAATTTTTCATTAAATGAGATTTCCATGACAAAACCTACATTCAGAATCTGCATCAAGACACTTTCACTTGCCCAACAAACCTACATGCAAATTAAAAAGCCAGTCTTTCACCTGTTAATTCGTGAACAGCTTTCAACTTTTGCTGCTGTGCTTCTCCGGGAGTTGCTATCAGAAGTTATATTGAAAATAAGAACACAGTGGAAAGGATTGAAGCGCGCGGAGCGCGCGAAATTTTTGATAGTTTGCGAAGGATTTGCGAAAATTCTGATAGTTTGAGAAACATTTATCATAGAAAATGATTAAATAGATCTATCACTCTGTTGAAGCACACTTCACCCTACCCCCTACAGAAATCTATAGCTTAATCGCCTTTTGAGATCATTTTAAAATTTTCAAAAAATTTTCATGGGGGGCACGCGCCCCCATGCCCCTCGTGCCGGCGCCACTGTCTCAATTGTAAGTCCGCGATTTTAAAGATGTCGTAATTGACTGCCACATTCAATGAGGAATGGGTTTAAAATGCTGTTCATCTGGCACTAATGCATCACGTGTGTTATAATTTCCGAGGAAGGAGATGGACACACGGCTTCTTAAGGCATGAGAGAACTGTGAACCAACTATGCTGTGTTTTCCAAGATAGGCCATATGGTTGATATACACCACAGACGTTCAGTTCATATGCAGATCACATGCATATGTGCCCAAAATGGTCACCGCAAATCTCATGTGGATCCCTTATGAGCCCTATGATAATCTCTCATATGAACCATCAGTGTTCCATTTGAGTCCCACATAAATATCATATGTGTGCCATCTAGATTCGACATATATCCCAAATATGACTAACATAAGCACTGAAAATGAGTTTATTTGGTTTATTATATACATGCCCCAGGTGGGCCCCGTTTGAAGATCATATGTGCATCCCATAAAGGCCCCATGTTTTCCCATGTTTCGATGTATTGACAGGCCCCATATGGGCCCGTATAGGACTCACATATCGTTGTTGGCTGAGAAAAATACCACTCTAAATCATTGGCATTATGTCAGTGTCTTTCAGCAGTATTGTCTGCTGTGGTAATCAGGAAGTATCCGATAGGCTCTTTAAGAGAGGCTGAAAAGAAAGGTTGTCAATATACACATTTCCAAATTAGTTCAGCAACAACTATCAATATCTATTTTCCTTTGTGCTAGTTCAGGTCTTTAACTTCGCGTTGTCATAAGCAACTCCTTACCACGCTTCTGTTATTTCCATTTATAGGCATGTGAACTGAAAATGATGTACCAACGCCAACACAGAGGATCCCTTCAAAGGAGAATATCATTATTCATGGTTGCTAATTTATGCTTGTATGCAGGTCTAACCACAGGTGACTTTAAATTTTTTTGAGCATGTATTAGAAATTTATGAAAAATTATAAAAATTAGAAAAATTAGGAAAATTAGAAAAAACGAGTTATCATTTTAAGTTTGGTTTGTTTATCAGAAGGTTCGGACCAATGTAAGTAATACATTTAGAAGCAAGGACGTCAACACCTCAAAAGTGTGGGACGTATATGACCTTGATCAGAGCTAATGAGCGTGCCAGTTCCAAAGCCCTAGCAGCGAGGAATCCGGGACTTCTGAAGTGCCCTGGAAAAATTTGGATTCAGATGATAAGTGAAGCAATCTGAGGCATTAAACCATGATTTAAATCTATTAAATGCCGAGTTCCACCATCTTTGAATTTGATTTCATTGAATCAGCTCTATTCTAAGCTGTTAAATCAAATTAGTTGCCTTACGGTTCCGGAAAGGTGAGGGACAAGCGATATGATATCTCATCCATTTTCGAATGAGGGGAACACGTCCCCCTTCCCCGCCTGTTAATGC
The DNA here is from genome assembly GCA_029531755.1 of Holothuria leucospilota. Taxonomy (NCBI): domain Eukaryota; kingdom Metazoa; phylum Echinodermata; class Holothuroidea; order Aspidochirotida; family Holothuriidae; genus Holothuria; species Holothuria leucospilota. The sequence goes on along the minus strand of CM055972.1, from coordinate 26,638,049 downwards.
CTATGACATCTAGGACATCACTGCTTGGAATAAGCTTTGACACTGACATTTGTACCCTACTCCTCCATCGTTTGAATTGTTAATGAAGGCAGAAGAAACTTGTGACATACCACAGTCTCCCGGTAACCTAAGGCTGCTATTGCGACAAGCTTGAAAAATTAAAATCACAGTTTCCATATCAAAACTGGTATTAAAGCAATGTAAAATGCAGATAATAACAGTATCAGAAATTAAAAGTATTTTTCATCGTATGTTACACAGGTAACTCCATTGTCGTGCTAAATAAACCATCTGGGCTATTCCAGTCTCCCGGCTACCCAGACCTGGACGACGATATGCACCTTATCTGGAAAGTTATTGCGCCACTGCACCACAAAATAATCCTAACGTTCCTTGATTTTGATCTTGTTGAAATGGCCTTTTGCATCGACGAAATAGAGGTAGATTCACTTCTATTCTATGAGTGCTTTCAAGTTCCCTTGAAGTATTTTATGCAAGAAAAGAGACAGATTATGAAATAAAGTTAAAGTAATCAACTTTGTTCATTTTTATTTTATCCATACGTTTTTTCATAATTTAATGTTCTCCAACTCATTTGCATTTGACACTGACAATTTTCTTATCAATATCATCATCTTTGCGTTTATGAAAAGGAGGGTCTAAGCTAAAAAATCAATCTTTGATATATTAGAGGGGTACTTATTATAAGCAATCTGGTGAAATGTCCATTGAAATCCAATGTGTGTTTCTCAAGATATCAGCAGATAAAGTAGTCACATTTTCAACACAAAGTGAACTTGAAGCAAGCACATATGATGTCATACCCTCACATTAATGAGCAGTCTTTTGTTTTTCTTTAAATTTTATCACAAATTTTCTCCTCAACAATTGATTGTTATTGCAAGGTGATTGCATGAGAGTCATGGGAAAATTACAAACTTTACATTCCCAATGGGGAGGTCCTATCCCTATTAATTGCAAGGTCAACACCACAGACTGAATAAACGAAGCATACCTTGTCAATGTGAGGAAGTGATATCAGGGAGCTGCCTACTAATATAACTTCTCCTTGCCTTTGGATCACAAATGTTTCAACTTCTTTTGCTGTTATCTCGAGTAATACGAGTCCGATTTCGATGAAAATTTCACCAAAATGCATAGATTTTGTTCTTCTTTCACATACAAAAAGTAAATTTTTGCTTAAACCCTCCTTTTAATGACACTAAACTTTGATTTCTGTTGGTTTGACAGTTTTCCTGTTTCGAGTAAAAGTCTTTAATTTGTCTATTGGACTATTGTTTTTATGACAGATTTACGAGGGTAATAACTTAAAAGGCACATACAGAGGGACGCAATTGCACCAGAAAAGTATAACATCAACCAGTAATACAATATCAATCGTTCTGATGTCATGTCCAACTTCCTTATGGAACGATAGAAAAGGAATACGAGTATCATTTTCGACAGGTAGATCACGCATGCCAAGCATCAGCCCTTAGCAAAAACATGCCGGTCAAAGTTTCGATGAAAGAAACGTGTGACTGAGGGTGACATTGAATATTTAAATTAAAATATTTGATAGTTTAAGATGTCTGAAGTTTCTTTGCTTTAGTACTAATAAAATATTAAAATTTAAGGCTTACAGCTTCCGGAAAAGCTATTGAAAAACGTTTAAAGGAAAGTATCACGTTTGAGGCACATAAAAGGTTCTTACAGAATAAAGTGTACTGGTTCTTAGCCCTTAAGTTTTTAAGTCACCCATTACTGATGACTTTTGTAATTCGTAATAGTTTGGGACGAAAGGATATTGACAGAATTTATTGGTGAGACTGGATGGCTTAATAATGGCAAAAATTATACTCTGTACCTGCCAGTTTAATGTAATGTAAACAGTAAAGGCATATTTCCCTTTAAGGAAAATCATCTCGGGAATATTTCAGAATAAATGTTTTTTAGTTTAACTGCTATATTGTTTCGAAGTTACCAAATGCAATTAGACAATTTAAAGGTTTCATAATATTCTTACTATTTTTCTCTCGTACTACAGAGGGGGCAAGGATTTTGTAGCAAGTAGTTATCCGATAAGCTAGTGCTTCTGAACCCTATATTCACACACCTGCTACCGGGGAACAACTGTTTCAACACACCAAAATATTTCTACAAAAGGCTCCATGCATTTTTAATCACTTTGTTTCCAACACATATGTAAGCACGGGGATCATCGCAATTCACTCAATTATATAATGTGTCAGGCGCCGATCCAGGATTTACGGAGAAAGCGCCACCGGGTTGACGTTGTGTCAAATACGCTGATATTGAATCTGTAAGGCAAGAAACGATGGAAAGAGGAATCTAGGGTCCTCCCGTGGGAAAATTTTGAAAATTAATTCACTTTTTGATGCCAATTCCTGGTATGTGGTAATCAGAGTAAGTATTCCCCACTAGTAAACATTTATAAGATAGAAAAAAACGAGCCTGCTCATCAGATCGAATTCCAATTTTCTTGCTATTTCTGCCTACCCCCATTTCCCATCCTTCTCAATTCACCCCAAGATATTGCCATTTCCCTAGCTGTCAGCATGGACCCATTTTTGATTAATAATCACTGATCTAAATCTTTGACTACAAACCTCCCATGGACTGCCTGAAATTATTACTACTACTTGTCGATACTGACGAACGTTTGTACTTATGCACTTTGTTAACCTGACCCCACTTAATAGTGAGATTAAATGACTTCAATGGAAAACAGCATCTTAATAGAGAATACCCACACGTATAAAAGCTGCAAAGGGCGCTAGTAGAGGAGTAGAGTCAATGGGGGGGGGGGGGGGCATTCTCCCTCTTTGCTATATCAAAGTTCCGTCACTGACGTCACGTCACGTTCAACAATTACAGTACTGAACATGTTCTTTCCTTGATTCATGTGTAAAACGTGAGGAGAGATGTACAGGTGTAACGTACAAGTAAATGCCCTTGGGAAGATTAATAATCTTTCTAATCTTTAATATCTGTTCTCTAAATATCTTTCTGTTCACGTGGGACACATGTGACTCACTTTAAGGTAAAACCAGCCTAAGTTTTCGCCACTGAAATCATAAGTATAAAAAGAGACCTTTTGCACATGAACTGAAAAAAACACCAACGGCCCTGCAGGCACCGCGGAAACTCTTTGCGCCTCCTTCGACGTGGAGTCCAGAGGCCGCCTCGGGGATCTTGGTGGATCCCAGAAACAACGCCCTGGGTCACCAGGTAGGAGAAGCCCCGAAGGCTATTTACAAAATTAGAAGAAAACATTCATAAACCTAAAAAGGAGCAATCAATCCCTTACAAAAAAAAAGTGTGGCATGCCACATGTGAACACACGTTATCACGTGTGGTAGAGCATATGAAAATACATAAGGAAAAAAATGTGGTTATGCGTGGTGACACATGTGGTATTGGAACCAATCTGACACACAGGACCACGCTTTTCCCTGCATGATTGTCACACCTTGAAATCTGGGTAATAGTGGGGAAAGCTGTGTCAAGTTGACACATTTGGCAAACAACGGCAAAGTGTGGCAAACAAGGCCAGTGAAGGAAATTGAACTATTGAATTTACTTTACTCAGCACCACACCTCTCCACATATCTCCACACTGTGCCTACTTTACCCCAGTTTGCCTCCTGTTACATGTGTCTAAGCGTGATTTTTGGTTTTCCACACATTGCCTCATGACCAAACTGTGAAAATGCTGGTCAATGCATGGCACTTTGGAAAAGTGTGTCAACTGTTTATTAATGACACACATTGTCACGCAAAAATTCACAGAAATTTCACGCTTCTCCACACCTCACCATAGTTTTGCACAGTTGGACACAGTATTTCACGTGTGGTACTGGAACTTTTGCCACACAATTTTTTTGTAAGGGGTGGACCATTATACCGCAGTTCATGACTTTTTCAAACGGCCTTACTAAGTTTGAAGTGAAAATGAGACAACCAGTGTATGTGGTGGACGCGCTTTGCGAAAAATAACAAACATTTTAAAAACATTTTAGCAATGTTTTTTCTTCATAAATATGAATATGCACTAAACAGACTTAAAAATTGCAGTTTGAACTTTTCTCCATCTGAGCATAATTTGGATTGAATGCTAGTCGATTTCCTCATGATGCAGGGGTTTCAAGATTGGGGGATTGAAGTTGCAATAATTCTAGTCATCGTTTTTCTAAATTAAGTAATAATTGGACGACTAGGGCATATGAAGGGTGAAAATGGTTTCGCCTCCCAATTTTGAGTTTGGAGCGACGCCCTCTGCCCCTTCCCCTTTTCGCATCTGTGTCAGAGAGTCATAAAACCCATTGTGCTACTGTTCAGAGGTCATGCAAGTACACAATTTTGTACATCCATGAAGGCTGAGTGTGCTCTATGATGGCTCTTATGAAGTAAGCTATGACGTCAATACATAAGGTCTATAGATGTTTACGGGCACATAACTACAGACTGAGGTTTGGCAGCAGGCAACAGGCATAGAGATATATGCCTCAAAATCTCGACTTTTCAATTGAATCTTGCAGGTATAACTCGACTTCGCATTTGTTTATGCAGTCATGTTTTAAGTTTCAAACAGTGGTGCAAAATATGATGACTAATTTCCCGTTTTATATGTGTAACTTTAACTCAGGGAGAACATCCTTATCAAGTGCGTTTGCTCCTTGTGGTATATTTGTGAAGCATGCATTAGTCAACGATTTCCTCGTGAATCAATATCTCCAAGGCTATTTTTTTATTTGCGATGTCATTAGTCACCCTACCTAGATGGATAATCTGTACGCTTATACCCGCAGTTTGTATACACTTGATTAAAACTACCTCGGTAGAGAATACCTGATTATTGTAAAGAGTAAATGATAAATGTGTTTTCCTTAAAGTGATATTACCTGTTCAAGAAAAGGGAAATACATACGGCCTTATGTTTTTCTTTATTGTCAATACACTAACAATACTATTCATGGATGGGGTTGTTTATGTAGTGACTAAAAATGGTAGTGTGAAGGGCAAAATATAAAGGAACAATACGAAAAGTCAAAATCTGCAGGCTATTTTGAAAAAAAAAAACCGTCCTCATTACAAATAGCTCAAACCACGCCTATCACAACACTATATGAGTATTCAACAGATCACGCAGCTGTAGGCCTATATACCGAAGTATTTTGCATGAGGTTATATTCCCTCGGTTATTCATGCATTGGCCATTGGCTGGGAATAGAGTGATTTTGAAGGTTGTATTCTGCACAGTACACTTGAGGTTTTTAAAAAAGCACCTGTTTTCATCATAATACCCGTGTAAGTGAATTTCCCCCCTAACAGTAGTCAAGAAGACACTTGCATACTACGCTTGAAATGGTAACCAGTTACACCTACACCTCTTTACACTTGCTTACTTCCCCGCATCCCAAGTCTTTGTCCTTGAACGGTAGGCTAGGTCGACATACCAAATAATCTAAATGGACAACGATACACTAATTAGCAAGGTCACTAACCTGAACTATGATAGTCGTAGTCGTTAAATTGTATGGCTCGATTCAATTTCCTTTGTGAGCAATGTGTTATTTTCCTCGGTCAACTTCGATTGTTGTAGATGGTTTCTCCAAGAGTTTCCAACATGTAAAAGAATTTGTGTCTGTTGTATCAGCACTCCCTGGTTGAAAAAAAAGCAGGGAGCTGGAAGACAGCTCCCTGATCGAAGCAACTGCGTACATTTTAGCTGGGAAACGTAACAGGGAAAGAATTTCCAGGTAGTAGTTCCATGGTATGACCTTGCGACGGAGGGTAGGCATCTCAGATGTCAGATTCCAAGCTGATATCGTTGACCATCGATGATTTGAATGACTCAAGAATTGTTCAATATTATTCGTCGGAGGTAGTATTTACATATTATATCGATGGCCAGTCTCTTGGGTAAATCGAGTTAGATTTACTGGTATTTTCTTGAGTCGGCCTTCAGAATCATGCAAAAACACTCTGCGATGATCACGAAAGCTCACAAACTGCACAAATTTTACTGTCTTTCCCTTTCAGGTAGCAACCCTTGCTGGTACTTAGTCCCAAGTTGTGGTGTTATCGAGTAGCTCACGAGGGCTGTAGTTTGTTCTGAAATTGGTCGGGTGGGCTTCAACAGAAATTTCTCCTTTCGATTTACTATCATGGAGCCAATAAAACCTTTTGGATATCAGCTCCATGGTACTATAGGCCTACAGTCAGTTTTCAAGTATTTAGCCTATAGCGTGAATCAGCCGATCAAGTGTTCAGTGTTCGTTCGCTGGCATATACGTGGGAATCTTTCGTTGTGCTGCCTTTTGCATATATATTAGAGCACTCCCATGGTTTTTTCACCCAGAAGTGGGATTGAAAGGAATAAAGATTGTGTGGAAATATTTCGATTTTCATAGTTTTTGTCGTTATGTTTATGATTAACGGAAACAATATTTGGAGCAACTACTCCTGTGAGGGATCTTTAGTTATCTTTATTGTTCGGATGGACCGACGCTTAAACGTTATTCCAACACTTTGGACAAGGGAGTGTTATGTATTTCTCTTTCTTAAACAGGCAGTATCACTTTAAACCCGTGCTCGTGCGCCCATACCGTGGCGTAATGTTTGCCGTTATTTAGAATATACACCACATCACATGCCAGTGCCTACCAAACATAGGTGGCTGGAGACGAACTTCTTGACGAAAGGCCAGGAATCCCAAACCATGACAAAGGCGACTGGTTTCAGGAAGGTTGGCGAACGAAAGACTGTCAGCACGTTCACCGAAATTGAGGGCAGAGTTAGAGGCTAATCCTCGACCATAATGTTACTTTATTTTTTTTAAAAAAAATATTACACCATATTGTATGTAATTACATTTAGGTATTCAGGATTTTTCACAGGGGAATGGAAACACCTCTATACACTCCACAGGTTGGATATCACAATAATGTCCTTACATGAATAGTCGCCGAGGGACCTTACACCACTGTCTGCCACTGAAGCATACCTTTCAACGTGCACACGGTGTTATCTCACTCTCATGCCAAAATTTATCCTTTCCAGTTTATCCAACCACGTCGTCATACTTAACGAGCAAGAACACGGCCACAAAACTAACACCAATCATAACAGCAACGTCAAACGAAAGAACATCAAGAACAATATTTTATGTAGACATAAAGTCCACTTTGTCAATCGTATTTGCTTCGACACCAGCAGTCATATCATCAGTTGAATACGCTCCTTTGGGTAACAGTACTGGACAAGGTAACACGTTCTACTTCTCACGTTGTATTCATTACTATACGTAGGATGATATCAGGCGTAGCAAATATTTCCGCTTAAATTATTACGTTGTTACAATGGGACTGGCGAAACGCATGCAGTTCATTGCAAATAGTAAATTTTACTTATTTAGTTTCTCATATGTTGACTTTTATGAAAATTCTCTAACAAATAATTACGTTATCAAATATGTAATTCAGTACATCCCTGCCTGAAACCCTTTGTCCCTTTTCACTCCCACGTCAGGCTAACATGTTACTTTCTCCTTATATTATCGAGTTGCATTATATAATTTTTTTTCTGAAGAATTTTGTGGTCGTATTATTGCTTTTATAGGGAAGTTATTTTTAGAAACTTTTCATATGTATAGCTGGCTTATATTGAGTAATATTAGATTTCACACGTTCTTATACTGTCATTTATAACGTTCTATCAAAGGATCTCTCTACGCCATTATTGGTGCTGTGTTGGCTCTCCTCTTTGTCTTAATGATTATCGCCGTTTTATTCATCCGTAAAAGGTTTGTAAACATCACTATTTACTTATCATAAACGATACCATGATGGTATACTCTGCAGAGATATCAATTTATTTTATGCTTATCTACTTTTTTGGACTTATGTGTTTATTAAATTTGTTTCTTTTCGGGCTGATTTTGATGAATTTAGATGCATATCTTTTGCAGAAGAGAGGCAAGATTTCTTACGAGTGATTCTGCAACCCATGCTGAAACCAGTGGAAAAAACCAAGAAAATGGTTACTTTACTACTGTCGCTTCTGAAAGGACCACGGTGAAAAGCTTAGGCCACGATTACGAAGAAGCAAATGAAACACAAAAGGACATGAGTGGTGTTTATTACAGTCGCGGAATAGTTTCCAAAAGCTGGGGCTCTAGTCGACCACAGAATAAACATTTAAAGTTTGATGCAGGCTCAAAACTTGGTGTAGGTCTGTACGAAAATAATATAAGCAACACACGTAACAAAACAGTTGATGACCAAGACTACAGCCACGAAATATGTCGAAGTCAGCAGGCATCACTCACAGTTGCTTACGTGAATAACTTAAAACGAAGCATTGAAATGTCTGGTGGATGCTAAATCAATCGATAAAGTAGCAGCCTAGATAAAAGTTGTGAATGGACTTACTTAACGACTGGCAGTGGGTTTATTTTGAATAATTGACTTCTGAAATAAGCTAGCTTTCCAGGCTTAGAGCTCGGCATAGTATCTGCAGGAGGTCAAGAGAGCTGACATTTTACCGTTATTACTTCTTAACATTTTAAACATTAATGCTTTGCCTTTGCCGTTCTAAAAATAAGTGAAGCATGCAGAGGTCTTTTAGTGGTAGCTCATAATACGAAGCCAGATTTACTTGCAGGGAAACCAGTAACCTTATGTATTGTAGAAACATCATCCCTTTGGGAGCAGGGAAGGGAAAGGTTCATACGTGACACTTCTATGGCATCTTTAAAGATGCTCTTGACGCTGTCTAGGTAGAGTGCCACTAACAGTTGAGCAAGAAACTTTTGTCCAAACTGTACCTCTAAGATTGCCGGAAATAGCACTTCCCATGCTGTTTAAGATGCAGCAAAATGTTATTTATTTTGCAATTTCATGTTTTACAAAATAAGTTTCAGAAAAAATTTTTTAAAAAAGACAACCATTTATTTCGTAAAATTACATCAAAGAGAGAAAATCAGACTTAATTTAGTTCTTAAATCAGCTTTTTTTTTGTTTTGTTTAATACCTCTTATGTAAAGTAATCATATTTTGATAAGCACTTCACGTGACTTGAGGAGGATGGTGCAGGGATTAAAAAAGGCCTCACTCATTAAGGAGAGGCCATATATGGACACCGAGGAGCGTTGTACAGGGATTATAAGAAAGTTGGGCATGAAAACGGATAATTGGGCAAAAGTATCCAGGATCGTAAAAAGGGGTGCTCTCAACCCCTAAGGGAGAGACCCGACCTTACAAGTGCCAGGGACGGGGTCTGGGGTCACCTCCAAAAAAAAAGAAAAGTGAAAAACAATTTCAGATGAAATTCTTGGCACCTTCAAGTTGGCAGAATAAGTTAAAAACAATTCATATTATCGTGCGTTATTAAAGGAGCTATGGTATCCCCTTAATATATTTAGACATACCCCCATAGTTCTAAATCTAGTTGGTGACTGTACTTTGATTGGTATTCATTCAAACAATAACAGCACCACTCTGGTTGGTAATGATGACTTGGACAGTCAGTTGTGTTCCTGTTTAGCCTCACAGTCACACACAGTTTGTTTTTCAATATTGCCTCAAGCAATTGAAACTCAGTGCAGGCTACTGTGGCTCTGTCTTGGAAGTGTCTACTACTAGACAATTGTTTGTGTTTAAATTGGACGCGGGGCTAGAAGTAAGGCTAGTTGGGAGAATTGTTACTATCTGGGGTGAGCTTAGAGGGCCTTTAAGGAGTTCATCTACACTGCAATATGCGCAATACGCTAACAAGTAGTATACATCACCTTAATAATTCTTCTACGTCTGATTGGAGGATTGGTGGTCACATGCCATGGGTGATTCGGCTCGCGTTATTTTTTCCCACGAGGTTTTGGGCAAATCATGCCAATGGACCAATCAACTTCTTGGAAATAGGCCACACCCCTAATTCCAAAATGACAGCTTTTCGCCCCTTTTATTGAAATTCTGACACCGGATTATGAAAGAACAGCCCAAATAACCCCATTCCACATAACCTCAGCCCTTAAATTAACCCTAACCATGATTTTGAGAACAAATTTGAAAAATTTTGAAAATCAAATTTGCCCATAACCTCGTGGGAAAAAAATACGGCATTCGACACTATCATCGTGTGTTATCCATCGTGTAGTAGTCTAGTGTAACACACGGTCGTGTATTATACTCGTGTGTTATTATATACAAATAATGAATGTTTATGAGTGCGTTGGAATGAATTATTTCATGAGTTGAAAGATCGAACGTTCTATTCAACGAGGCGAAGCCGAGTTGAATAGAACGTTAAATCTTTCAACCAATGAAATTATTCATACTATCGCACGAATGAAAAACATTCATTATTTGTTTTATATAACACCTTATAACTATCTAACGTTACCTTTATCTAGTCGTTGGTTCAAGTTGTGTTTTGGCGTTTGTTCGTGCTGGCGTGCTACATGGTTTGTCGTTTGCTAGCTACGCGTCTACTGCGTACGGTATGCAATGTGCGATCCCCAAACCTGCGTTGATTTATGGAAGTGCGGCATAGTTTGTACGTATACACGCGTCTATGTGCATATTACGTACGATATTCGATATATGGAGGAAAAGCGCGTATCATTGCAAGTTACACCAATATATGCAGACAGCTGATTTGTCAACCAACGCGCAGTTAGCAAACGACAAATCATGGAGTTGATAGTATGAATAATTTCATTCTTTTAACGTTCTACTCAACTCGGCTTCGCCTCTTTGAATAGAACGTTCAACCTTTCAACTCATGAAATTATTCATACTATCACACTCATAGGACTGGGATAGGAAAAACCCTGTGATCCGAATCTGAGGTGTGAGGTGGAATTGGCCATCGCCATTGCCCCGACACATACATAAATAGCCACCGGTCCAAAAACATGATGCCCGATTTACGTGGATGTTGTATACTGTTTTCCTACAGGTTATGCGTTTCTCATTAAAAAGGAAATTGGTCACCCGGCCCCAAAACTACGTTCTCTTTTGCTTTGCAGCTGGAACCTTGTGTCCTCTTTGTGCTAGGGCAGACCCCCTCCGAGTAAAGCAGCTAGAAGGAAGGCCAAACTTTTACAGTCCCAGGACACTGAAATTCCTAGCACTTTTATCAAAAGTAAAGTCTACCTGGTATATTTAAAATACTTATATTTCCGCATAGATGAATTTCCTACGATATAAGGAAGACTTAGAAAATATGATATTGCGGCACTTGCCACAGTTAATTGTATGGTAGGAATCACGAAAGTCACTGCAGAAAGGTTCTGTTTTACCCAGAAACAATAAGAAAACAGGCGAAAACGACGTTTGGTTATGAAAATTTCGGGGTCCCCTAAAATCACCAAGTAACCAACAAATTGCCATTATTACTGGGAAACCCTGCCATCACTTTATATATTAACAGTTATTCTGACAGGTTAGATATGGTTAGATATATTTTTCAGTTCTGAAGGCTGCAATGATGGGTTCGGGGAAAAGGTCACCGGATGAAGGGTCTTGCCGAAGGGTCACTATATTCTTGTGTATGGTACGTATGACAGGGCGTATCGATGGGTGATAGGAAATGACCAAAGGAATGCGTAGATTTCTAGACGTGTTGGTCTTTTTGTTCAACGCCTCCGCTCTGTTGGTTCCTTGGGTTCTATGTAGAGAGGATTTTTGTGGGATATTGTGGGATACTGACGTTTGTCAAAGTGGAAAAACCAGAATCTTCAGAGCAAATTTGTTTACCAATTTTTAAGATCACTTATAATTATACGCCACTTGTAGAGGAGAAGGTCCAAGGTAGGACCGAAAATATCATCGTTAACGCCACTATAAATACATCATACTCTTCATGTCAAGCATAAGATATGGCATTTTTCTCATCTTTCTTCTTGTCTATATATGGGTATGTGTGTGTGTGTGTGTGTGGGTGTGTGTGTGTGTGTTCGTGTATAACAAATACATAGATCACGAAAATTTGTTTAGTGAAGGAAACATAACTTCACTCTTCAGGGGATCGAGTGCGACTGAAGAACCATCCGTCAACCAGGAAAAGTACAGGTGGTCTATTCATGTTTAACTAAGTGTCTTAAACTTTGTGAGTGTGCGTTTGAAATGTCGGAGAAACTTATTTGAGTTTCTGCATTTGGACATTAATTCTGAACGTTTTTTGAGGGAAGCTTCTAAGGGCTTGTACATCAAATAAAACTTTCGTATAGGCATAGATTGCGTCGCTTAGTAATATTGTTGTAAGGTTTAGCGCGTTTCAGTATTTTCAATTTTACATCAAAGTCGATGTCTTGGTCTTTTAGCAGGGCTATAACACCCGAGTCCGGACTCGTACTCAATTCCGGACTCGAGTCCAGTTTTTCCAGGACTCGGAATTGGCCCGGAATGGGAGGTCCTGGAATCGGAATTGGCCCGGAATGGGCTGCAACTGGACTCGTTTTCGGAGGCGAGTCCAGCCGAGTCCACTTAAGTGAAAATTTGCAGATGCCCCCCTAGCATATTAGCCCATATTAACAATTGGGCTATCAGCCTATTGTCTGGGAAAAGTGCCCCTGGGGATGTTTGCGACAGTGGGGGCATGGGAGTTATTTATTGAGAATCAGCTGGGGTTGAAACTTACTCAGGTTGGAATTCTGTAGGTGGGGCAAGGGCTTTTTCTTGGGAAAAGGATTTGCTAAGTCCTCCTGGGGCTCCAGGCTAGCCAGGTGTACATGGGAAAATTAACTGGTCTGGTCTTGTAACCAATGAACTATTCAAGAATGTATGAAATAAAGAAGAGAAGGTTTTAACAAAAATGGCCCTCTAAGTTAGTTGGAAAGTGCTACATGATACATGCCTGGTTGAATGTGTATCATGCCTAGTTCCTGTAATGCATGGCAACAGTGGCATCAACCATTGTCATTACCCAGCTACAGAAATTCTTTGATTGAAGAACTGACACATTCCTTCAGGTTATTCAACTTAAATTGATTTATCTATTCAAGCAGTGACCACTAGTCTGCAAGATGTGAAGTTAAATACAACAAAAGTGAAGGTTACTGTTGGGCAGGGTTGGAGTCAAGTCCACCTGTCCCAAGTCTGAGCAAAGTCTGAGTCTAGGGTCAGAATCCAAGTCAGAGTCCAGAAGGCCTCGAGACCAAGCTGTGTCCGAGTCAAACCAGGGTCCGAGTCAGAGTCTGGCAGCATTTTTGAATACATCTCTTTTGATGGGGTGTATGTATAGGTAGTGGGGGTGCTCACTGACCTCTAACTGACTACCTGAGACCTATAGTGTTATACTTACAACTCAAAAGCAGTCTGAGAATTGTGCAATAGGCTATCAGTGATTATGCCAGGACTGCCTGAGGGGGCAGGGTGCCCAAAAGTGAGGGGAAGGGGGAGCAACCTGAAACCTGACAATGGGGAGGGTTGTGTAAGCACATCAAATATAATATAGGCATCACCTAGGGCTTGATTTTTGGCCTTCAGAGGTAAATTTTTATCAACGTCATCATGGTAAAGTGAAACGGCTTGAAGGCCAAAGTGCATATGCAGGCTGCGGTGTCTCTGGTTATATTCCAGGCTCTTTAATATATAATATATAATAAAGCCAACAGGACAATGTTTGTCAATGCCCATGCAAAACCAGCTGCAGTCATATATATGTCTTCATTCATGTATAGTGCAGTGTATATATATATTGAACCAATGAATCGTATACAGCACACATAGTTAAGTTCTAGCTTGAACAGAATGAGTTCTGTTAGGCATAGGCCCAACAATATACTGCGGTTCAAAGTCTTTATGCTGGCTGCATGAAAGTTCTACAGTACATGTCCAGTATATGCAGCAGCTGGTCTTGTTGGCAAGTGGTTATGAGCATTAGCGCTTGCTAGATAGATTTAACCTAAAAGTTTTTAAAAAGCCTCTTACTCATACTGTGTCTGCACCGTGTGCCGTCCATGGGGGAGATGAGTTGTTCGATCATGCTGCAGTACTATACATGGTGATGAACTCATTAGAACTGAACCATAAAAGTTAAAACCATACCATTCAATGAACTGTTTTCCCCAGGTAAGGCTGTAGTATACTATAGGTAGTAAGGAACGACTACGTAACTTAATGTAACGCTGAACTTTCTAGCAGAACTGGTACTACATGTACAAATCTATAGTCTTGACTTACTGTAGGTGCATTCTGTTAATACTGTGTGATACAACATACACTGTACTTAAGATCATGTAGGTCTATATACTAGTGCAACTGGGGTCAACTGGATCTGAGGACTGCCTTTAATTGTAACCATGCAAGATTTGTGATGTTGGCAATATAGGCTTAAAGGCCTATAGCCTACTCTCCCAGTTGATCCCCATCCGGCCCCCACCTGCCCTCTGGATAGTAACCCTCATCAAAAGTATAGTACAAAGGTCCTTGAACTACAGTAAATTAAGTTTACTAAATTTAAGCTCCATTCATGCACATGACTGATCTGTACAGTTAGCAAAATTCATATACATCAACAGAAGCTACTGACCTAGGCATATGCTGTTAGGCCTATTGACAGTTTGTTTACACCTTATCTGGATAAAACTTACAAATGCGGCAAGAACCACCCCGTTTGTAGCAGTTTAATACTAAGCCTTCCTTAGTATATAGTCTACACAGTATAGCCTTTTTGTAAAATTTGTTACAGAAGACAGGATGCAAAAAAGTATCACCTCCTTCAGAGCCTATAATAACTATGTGGTTTGAATAGGAGGATTTTAGGAGATTCACTGACAATGTTCTGCAAGGCAAGGCACAGAGCTGTGTTCACTGTCTGCATTGAGTAAGGTGTGTAACAATCAATAGGCACATATTGTACCAGTGAATGGATTAGGCACAACTCAAGGTATTATTTAGGTACCATACAGCTATAGTGCAGTTTGTATTTTCCTTGAATCTTCCAGTGCTTTGGAGATTTGTATAGTCTCCTCTTAAACTCTCAGACCCAGCAAATCTGACTGCTTTTGTTGTAAAAACTGTTAATTGGCTTTGATTGTACTGTACATAGTAGGTAGTTGCTCCAATACATCCTTGGTTTATACAACAAGCCCATGGTTCAAGTTGATTAAGCTATTCAATCACTGACCATCAGCCTTTAGGATTACAAGGTGTGAAGTCCAATAACACAAAATGGCAGTGAATTAGCTATATGTTTATAGGCATCAGAAAATGATCAATACAAATTTGCCAAAGTTGTAAGTTTTGTATACTTGAAATCAAGTAGTGTAGCAGGTATGAAAATTGCACTTTACTTCAAACCATAGAGATGCATGACGTGTCAGTACAGGCATCACCAGACGCAATTGTAAGGATGTTGCGACATATTTTTGGGGGGATGGGTGCAGGGGTGGGGTGGGGCTACAATATGTAGATTTAATTTGCAGCTGGGCTTTAATATATTTTAAACTCAAATTTCAGGGGATATCTATGTCTTCACTACTAGCCTTTATGAAATTTGTGCAATTTTTAAGGGGATAAGAGAAATTTAGGGGTGGGCATGCCCCCCAGAGAAGGGCACCTGAGTTCTAGTACTGAGTTCTAGTACTTTGTAAATATTCCAGATACTGTATATGATACTCATATAGAGTGGCTACCAAACTTATTACTAAGTACACCTTATATTATTCTGACATGTACCTATGATAGTAACTGGTGGTGCCTATAATTACTTAAATGACCATGTACCTGCACCCATACCACCTGGTCAGATCCTGTACCAGTGCTCACTAAATTTCTTCAAGTTTGAAGTTTCATATACCTACACTTGGGTATGAAAGTTCTTGAGTCGTGACGTGGTATCCATACTCGTGTTGCGTTACCCCTAGTCTGTGCTCAAGTTCGTGACCCGGGACTTGCACCCATACCAGCTTCTCACGACCTGGCACACATACCATACCCAAACTCAGAACCATGTACTCATGACCAGTACCCGTGTCCCGGCTCATGACCTGTTACCCGTACCTGTACCGGCCCCCATCCGTACTCAAGGCCCGGTTCCCATACCTGTACCCACGCCCATGACTTGGTACCCGTACTCATGACCAGCTGGTACCTGTACCTACACTCATGCTCCTGTATTCACACTACACCGCGGCGCTGCCAATTTCCAAGGATTTTACTGCACATTTACTTATGGGATGGACTCGGACTCGGCTCGGACTCGGGTCCTCTGGACTCGGACTCGGGGGGTACCGGACTCGGAATTGGCCCGGAATTGGGGTCACTGGAATCGGAATTGGCTCGGACTCGGATTAGGTGGACTCGGTTACAGCCCTGTCTTTTAGTGACCCGATGTACTTACTCAGTTCTGTTGTGTTTCTTTTGTTTGGGTGGGTGAAAGAACTCTTGTGGCTTTTATAGCGAGCTTTAAATTCTGTAGCAGAAATACCGATGTATATCTGTTTGTCTCCAGTTTCTTTAGTTATGACAGTTGCCTGATAGACTATTTCATCCTCCCTGCATTGACCATCTAGGGAGCACAACGCTTTATTTTTACAATTACAAGGGGTTGAGGGGGAGCGTGTAGTCTTTGGATTACAAACTTATCGTGAGCGTTAATTATGTTTTTAATGTTTGGCATACAACTGTAGCTTAATTTCACTGTGTTGCTATTAAAAATCTTTCGTGATTTATTACCTGATGGGAACTCCTCATCTAGGATTTTGAAGTTTTTTCCAATATTGGTCTCAATATTCCTGCTAAAAAGGCATTTGTACCAAATGAGTATCCTGCTTCGATTCTTGTTTGTTTTCGTAGTTGTTGTATGCATGAAGCTAATACTTGGTCCAGGTAGTAGCTCCATGTTGTATGCTTGTAATCAAGTTTATGCGTGCATGGAGCTACTACCTGGTCTAAGTATTAGCTCCATGATGAGTGCATCCGCTTTTTTAAGGGCGTCCTGGTAATCCTTTGACTCATCCTGGAGAGCTTTCTTGTTAGATGATATCTCGACCAGTCTTTGTTTATAGCCTCAGGGATGTTTTAGAGCAGTGGTTCTCAAAGGGGGCGTTATCGCCCCCTGGGGGCATTTTCACAGCTCATGGCGGGGATGAGCTCTAAGGGGCGGCAGGGGACGTTTTGAAAAAAATGAGATACTAAGTTTAAACCGGGCCTTACAAGATTCCAAAACGGTTCCCCTTAGCTGAGTTCTCAAGTTCATATTCTTAAAAAGGAGATAAATGACGTCAATAAGTCGAATAGGTCTAACATTCACTCCTCCGGTGCACTAAAAAGTTTGTGAAATATCTTAATTGCTAGATTTCACGAAATCGTATCTAACAGTGATTGAGTCAAAATTTTCTCGGCGACGACCCTCATAATCCCATTAATGGCATCCTGATGAAAGCGGGGAGCGAAGGACCGTGGCTAAAAATTGTCCCGCCACTTTTACTTTGAAAGTAGGTTTTCAGTGCTGTCCATCAACATGCCATACTGGCAGAAGTTAAAATTGCGTATAACTGTAACACAATAGATAACATTTGCAATGTAGTATGAAGTAAAACACAAGTTTAACGTTAAAATGTTTTTAAAATTCAATCTTACGGTTTGCCAGTTTCGGCTTTCTAATTATTTTTGCCAGTAGGAAAGCTTGAGTGGCATAAGTCTTTTAAAGCCCCATGAGACCCCTACCATCCTTCTCCCTCCTACCCACAGGAAAAGCTCCCTGCAGCGTCAAAGGGAACCTTCGTTAGTAGCTCTATGGGTAATTTCTGTAATCTCTGGTGAACATTTAAGGTTATTAAATATTAGGAAATCGCATAGGCGTAGGAGGCGGGGGGGGGGGGGGGGGGGGGGGCTGGGGCTGCGGCCCCCAACCGAATATTTTGGTGAAAATTCGGGCAGTATGATGAGAATTCTTCGAAAGAAAAATAATGCAATGATGTAGCTAAAGGTAATCAATAGTTTAAAAAAAAAACTTCCTTGGTAATTACAATAAAGTTCTGATTTGAATTTCATCAGCACCTACTTTTTCGGTATTAATTCACCAGAATATTTTTTTAATGGTTGAACTTTTATTTTGATTATCAGTGGTGTCTTTAGGGGACCATTAGGCAATGTCTCCCTCATTGATGCCCGTAAATACGTAAATTTTTAACGCAAGGTTTACTTCAAAGGCAGCTTATGTGGCACCAGATCGCATGTAAGGACACCTAATTTTTCAAAATTTTTCACTCCCTCCCCTTAAACCCGTCCCGAAGGCCGCTATCACCGAAGAAAATGCAAGCTCCTCACCTCATGAGAGAAATAAAAAAAAAATATAATACAACATGATACAATATGGAAAAGTAGTAACACGGCAAATGATTGTATGTAATTGGCAAGTGGGGTGATAAAACGATCAATGCCGATATGTTAGTTAGTTAGATGACATTTAACGACACACCAACACGAATGTGTTATATAGTGTCAAGCAAAGTTGAAGTGCGGTACAAGTTCTTCCCTTTAGTCGCCTCTTACGACAGGCGGGAAATACCGTGGGCATATTCTACAACCCCCAGCCAACAGGGGGCTCCATGGCGATATGATACACCGTATACATAAACATGTTGAATGCGTGAGGAGCGCGC
This sequence comes from Holothuria leucospilota, assembly GCA_029531755.1. NCBI lineage: Eukaryota > Metazoa > Echinodermata > Holothuroidea > Aspidochirotida > Holothuriidae > Holothuria > Holothuria leucospilota. The sequence continues at coordinate 26,619,412 of CM055972.1, read as the reverse complement.
GGAAATTTGTGGTTACATTTGTCGGGCAAGTTGTTACACCCCCCCCCCCCCCCCATCAACTTGGGCTCCAACGCCCATAAGTAATCGGAAGACAGTCAAAATCGATTTACAGTGCCTTATTCTTGTGTTGAAAATTTCGTTAATACCCCGAAGCTTCGGGAGGCTTTTCCACCGGTCCTCCATTGAGACATTGCCCCTGAGCCCCATAAGAAACCCTTGTGGGAACTGTCCACACTCTGGTGGGCCTTTGACATCTGTAAAATTCAGAAAAGCTCCTCGGTCCCTAACCCCAACCGTGTGATTCACCATCAGCTTTTCGATCCCGCACTGTTGTTTTGCTTTCCTGTGTCGGACTCGTACGTAAAAACAATATATGTGTTTGCCTCCACTTTATTTCACCATGTGTTTTTATTATAACTGTCGTCTCATTCGTCTATGCTATAGACGGAGGGGGGGGGGGGGGCGTTTGCCCAACTCCATTCGGTAAAAGGGGACGGTGGGCTGAAAAAGATTGGGAACCACTGTTTTAGAGTATGTTTAGTGGGTTATAGTTGGTGAATACAAAGTTGACTGCATTGATATTCAAACTGGGGACTTTTCGGAAGGTGGGGAGACTGCTCTGAGAACTGTGCTTTAGAGTCAGATGATTGAATTCTTGGTCAAAATCCGATCAGCAATTCATCCAAGGCTGGTAATCCTTCACAAACAACCTTTATAAAGAACTAAAGATCAAACACTACAAATATTTGTTACAAACAGGCGCGTTGCCAAGGGGGAGGTGCGAAGGGGGCAGTCGCCCCCCTTGAGCATAGCTTTTGTATGTTTAATGACTTTTTATGATATCGCTCGTAACTCAAAACAGAAAATGTTTAGATGCAACTTACAAGGCCCGGGAATTGCCATTCCTATCTGGGAGGCACTTTTAGCCAAATTTTCTTGTACTCTTTCCGCCAGTCTATGGTCATAGGCGTAGGAGCTCAAGTTGATGGGTGGGGGGGGGGGGGATGTAACGACTTGCCCTAAAAATATAACCAAAAATTTCCGCGCCCTACGCGCTCTCGACATGTTAATGTACATATCATATAGGCATGCATGCTAATTACATACAATAGTTTGCCATGTTACTACCTTCCGTACTGGTTTTAATTTTGGCGGAAGTCGTTACAATAATAATGATAATAATCAGTTATGTAGTCAGGATTTCTCATGGGGGTGAGGGGCAGGCATTATGTTGTGTGATCGCCGGCCTTGGGGAGGGGTTTCCCCCTCCCCTTTGAAATTTTTGAAAAATTTGGTGTCCCTACATGCAATCTGGTGCCACATATACTCCGGGACCCTTTAAAGTAAAATTTGTGTTAAAACATTTACGTATTTTCGGTACTAAAAAAGGCGGCATCATCCCCTCCTCTTTGAAATTTTTTGAAAAATTAGGTGTCCTTACATGCAATTTGGTGCCACATATGCTACCTGTGAAGAAAAAATTGTTGTTAAAAATTCACGTATTTTAGGAAGAAAAAAATCGGCATCAGTGAGGATGGGCATGGCCCCTAAAATACACCACTGATAATCATAACATAAGTTAAACCATTAAAAAGGCACTGGTGTATTAATACCATATACAGGTGCTAGTGCAATTTAAATCAGAACTTTATTTTAATTGCCAAGGAAGTTTTTTTAAACTATTGATTACCTTTAGCTACATCATTGCATTATTTTTCTTTCAGTAGGTACCCGAAAAATGTTCAGCATATTGCCCGAATTTTCACAAAAATTTTGGTTGGCCCAACTGAAATTTCAGTTGGGTCCAGTTGAACTGGACCAGTCAACTGTCCAGTTCAACTACATTGTTCTGTAAATTGGGCATGTCCAGTTGAAAAGTCCAGCTGAACTGGACCCACCTGGACTAACTCAACTGGACTGTTCTGGAAATTGGGCATGTCCAGTTGAGAAAACAACTGGTATGTCACAGGAAGTCCCTGTTAATGAGTCCCCTTAAAATTTAGTACCATACATGTGTGGCTTGTAGAAGGGTAATCCAAATGTAATGGTGTACTTCTAACATATACCGGTAATGTATAATGTGTCAGGACTTATGTATTTACTTATTAGAGATTTAAATATAGTTTACAAATAAAAAATGATAAAAACAAGTCAGTTTAAGGTCTACACCTGCTATAAACTGTTAAAGTGTGTTAATTGCACGTTTTGGGAATAAATGTGAAAAAAGAAACCGTGAAAAAACATCCTACAAAATATCTGATCTTATAAAATGCATTTTCGCTCGATTTTGCAAATTCTGTAAAACCAGTTGAATTCAACCGGACTTTTCTGGATGGGTTTAAGTCCAATTAACAGGGCCAGTACAACTGGATTTTATTGGACCAAGTCAATTGGACTTTACTGGACCAGTTCAGATGGATTTTGCTGGTCCAATTTTATTGGACTTTGCTGATTCAATTCAACTTCATTGTACTAGTACAACTGACCTTCCTGGACCCAATCAACTGGACTTTCCTGGACCATGCAGTTCAATTAGATTTTATTGTGAGCAGTTAAAAGTTCAGTTTAACTTAATTGGGAAACATTGTGATTGGGGACTCAGTGACTTTACTGGACCAGTTCAGCTGAACTTTACTAGACCAGTTCAATTTGACTTTGTTATGGTTACTTTAACTGGACCTTTCTGGACAATTTCAGCAAGACTTAATTGTAACTAGTTCAACTGTACTGTACTGGACCAACTCAGTGGGAACTTATTGTGACTGGTTCAACTGCACTTTACGGGGCCAGTGCAACTGGACTTTAGATATTTTGATCAGTTCAACTGGACTTAAAGGCCCAGTTTGGCTGGTCTATCTTGTGATTAGTTTAACTGGACTTTCCTGGACTAGTTCAGTTTGGCTCCACTATTACCAGTTTAATTGGACTCCACTTTGACCAGTTCGACTGGACTTTGCTGGACCAGTTCAACTGGACTTCATTGTGACCAGTTCAACTGGACTTTGCTGGACCAGTTCAATTGGACTTCATTGTGACCAGCTCAACTGGACTTTAATACTAGTTCAATTGAACTTTAAATTTCAACTGGAATTTACAGGAACAGGTCAATATAGGATTGTATTTGTATCAGTTCAACTGGACTCTACTGGACCAGTTAGATAGAATTTTACTGTAATCTTTAACTGGACTGGTTCAAAAGGAATTCATTGTGATCATTACCACTGGACTTTACTGGACCAGAGTTCAATTGGACTTTACTTCAATTTAAAGTTACATGACCAGTTTAATAGGATTTAACGTGATTAGTTTAACTAGACTTTCCTGGACCAGTTGAATAGGATTTCTATTATTGTGATCAGTCCAAGTGGACTCTACTGGACCATTTTACTGGAACTTTATTTTGATCAGTCCAACTGAACTTTACAGGACCAGTTAAATAAAATGTTACTGTGATCTTTAACTGGACTTTACGGTGCAATAGGACTTCATCGTAAAAAGTTTAACTGGACTTTACAGGACCAGTTCAAAAGGACTTTAGTAACAGAACCAATTTTCCACTAATGATAACTGCCTAGTTCAAAGTGGGGCAATTTTAAGTTGCAAGTTTAGAAAACTTCCATCAGTCCAGCAAACTTTGTTGCTTAAGAAAAATCCCACTGGGCAATGATTTTTGCTTTCTGTAACGTTAGTAGAACTGTTACTACAGGAACAAGCCCGGTTGAAGTCCAGTTCAGTCACTTAAGTAATCCCGTCATGTAATCGTGATAATAGAAAAAATCCAATTAAAATGAAAACTGGTTCCAGTCCAGTCCAGTCAAGTTGGGTCCAGTTCAAGTCCAGTTCAAGTCCAGTTCAAATTTGAACTGGACTCAGCTGGAATTTTCAGCTGGGGGGCTGTAGCCCCCGGCCCCCACCTCCTACGCGTATGCCTATGGTGGCGCTAGGCTTAGATAGTTTGCGGGTAGGCTTCGCCCGCTCCTTGGCAGATTTCTGGCTACGCGCCTGGTTGCAAACGAGTATCCCTAGTCTGCATGTGAATTCTGTCCAAACGATTGATATCTCAAGTAGTTGTCAGATTTACTGCTAACCCTGAGACTGTAACTTCTAAGTTATAACTGATCAAAAGGGCTAACACTCTTTGTACGGATCAATGTAATACAAATGTTATACACAGATCACTGTGATACGCTATGTATGACTGAGAAGGGAAAAAAATGAAATAAAAAAATTTCCGCGTGAATGAAAGACTGTGATAGACTCAGCATTGGCTAGAAAATGTTTCATTTATACGGATTGTTACTTTAGAAGCTTTGACGAGGTCATCCTATACTGTCAATGTTTCTTAGTTGTGGTTCGGTTACATTTCGCCTTCTATTAACTGTAAAACATTTTTAACTTTCAGTTTCCCTTTACTTGTTTTCTTTTGCAAAAAGTATCGCAGATTACAGGAAACAGTGCCCACAAACATCATACACATGTGCTATTAAGTATGTAGTAACCGAACATATATGCTTCGCACAAGAGGGAAGAAGACAAAGACAATGCATTTGAAACGCAGGGGGAAGAGGTAGGCGTCCTAGAAAATTGTTGTTCCCGGGATCGCAAACATTCTCGAAACAGTCCCACAGCTGATGTCAAGTGACGTCCAAGAAATCATACTGACTCATGGTGGTATATATATATATATATATATATATATATATATATATATATATATATATATATATATATATATATATATATATATATATATATATATATATATATATATATATATATATATATAGTAGGTAGAGTGACGTAGCGACTTTTTATATGAATGAATGAATCAACGCTGTATTGAATAGTCGCATGAAGACCTTAGGCCATTAATGGCCTAAGGTCTTCATAGGAATATTCAATACAGCATTGATTCATATATATATATATATATATATATATATATATATATATATATATATATATATATATAAACCCCCCCCCCAACCTTCTACGATCTTTGCTTACCTCTTGTGTAGACTTCCAAAACCCCAAGCCCCCCATGGTAACCGTACATGTAACAAACGACGCTGTCAGGTATGCAAACACATCATTACTGATGCTCATTTTATTTCCCCCGGGTACCACAACTTAAATAAGCCCCCTCCCCTGACATGTGACAGTTGTATGGTCGTATACCTACTTGTTTGCACACGATGTGATAGAGGCAATTATGTTGGTGAAACCGGCTCTAAATTCCGCTGTCGGTTTAATAATCATAAGAAGACTAACCGGGACAATACCCAGGGTTTTACGGTTGGACAGCATTACATATTAACTGTATCTTTGGGCTCCTCTTTTACTTCTCAACAGATCCGCCGTAATTCTAAAACCAAATGGGTCCTAACTCTCAATACACACATCGCGGGTCTGAATAGGGATTTAGGGACAATCAGTGATTACATCTTCCACAACCCCCGGTTAATCTGACCGCCTAGCTTTTGCTTGTGACTCTTTCTTTTTGCCAGCCTTTTGTCAGTCAATCGTCGTTACACGCTGATGAAGCACACAGGGGTGTTCGAAATTTAGTATTACTGTATACTGTGTATATTTGCTATGTATTTGCAGCAGATCGAATACTTGCTTCAAAATGTCAACCGGCCTGTTGGCCTACTTTACGGCTATTGTATTTTTTGTATGGGGCAAACGTGGATCCCATCACCTAAATATATATATATATATATATATATATATATATATATATATATATATATATATATATATATATATATATATATATATATATATATATATATATATATATATATATATAACGCTAATTCCCACCTTAAGGGGAAATTGTTATATCTACTTGTACATAGGGCGAAAAAAAGATAATAAAATACATAAGAAATAAATTCGCCCTAACGTCTAAAAATATGATTAAAGTTATTTCAATGGCCAGCCATACGTTCGTGTTAACAGCTAGGTGTCCGTAAATTTGACAACTTTTAATTAATGGCATATAGTTTTTAAATCTAAGAGGGCGCCCTTGTAAGTTTACGTATTCCTATAGAAAAAGTGTGTGGAAACGTTAAGGCGAAACTTATATTTCACCCGAAAATTTTTTTCCCCTTAAGGTCGACTTTTCAACAACAACTTTCCCCTAAGTGCCGAATTAGAGAAATATATATATACATATATATACATATATATACATATATATATATATATATATATATATATATATATATATATATATATAACCTAAATTGTATAATTGGGATATAATTGGGACACATTTCCATTGACTTACACACTAATTTCTAAGCTAATTTTCTAACCCCTAACCCTGAAATTTTTCAAAACTTGACATTTAGAGTTCAAGGAACATTCTAAAGCTATTTCCGGCGAAAAAAAAAAACGTCTAGAAATAGTACCTACAGAAGCATCCCCTCTAAAATAACAAAGAAAATTGTCTCCCTAAGGTCTTATATATATATATATATATATATATATATAGAGAGAGAGAGAGAGAGAGAGAGAGAGAGAGAGAGAGAGAGAGAGAGAGAGAGAGAGAGAGAGAGAGAGAGAGAGAGAGAGAGAGAGAGTTGAGTCGGTAAAGCTGAAAAATCTGGGCGAGGTGAAAAAGCAAGGTTGACTCCACCGGGATTCGAACTCGGGACCTCCCGCTTGCTAGTGCGGACGCTCTAACCACTGAGCCATGAAGCCAAGATGGTTTTGGCCTTTGTTCAGACCCCATATGAAGCAACTCGCAATTCACCTCCTGAGCAGGCACCTATTTTGGAACAGCACTAGTTCTCCTTTGATGCAAGCCCTACCAGAGATCAGAATTGATGCAATTCAGCCGAACACAATTGTCAACCCGCCAGCGGATCTCCGAAGAGATGCAGAAACGTGTGACAGCACAAAGTTGACGGTGAATAAACACTGGCGGCAACTGCGATGTATGTAGAGTTGAGTCGGTAAAGCTGAAAAATCTGGGCGAGGTGAAAAAGCAAAGTTGACTCCACCGGGATTCGAACTCGGGACCTCCCGCTTGCTAGTGCGGACGCTCTAACCACTGAGCCATGAAGCCAAGATGGTTTTGGCCTTTGTTCAGACCCCATATGAAGCAACTCGCAATTCACCTCCTGAGCAGGCACCTATTTTGGAACAGCACTAGTTCTCCTTTGATGCAAGCCCTACCAGAGATCAGAATTGATGCAATTCAGCCGCACACGATATATATATATATATATATATATGTGTGTGTATATATATATATATATATATAATATATATATATATATATATATATATATATATATATATATGTGTGTGTGTGTGTGTGTGTGTTCCGGTGTATGTCCAGGATCCAGAGGATTAACAAAATGATAAAGCTAGAGCAGCAACTGAACGCACAAAGACAAAAAGACACCCTGCATCGAGAAGCTTCCTGCTGTTTTATTCAGCCTTCATCAGCTCGAATGAAGCAGATAAAATGAGTTCAAAAGTCTACCTATGAAATTCTAAAAGACTTGCAAATACAAACAAAGAACAAAAGCAGCCAGCACAAAGTTAGGACAGTAAGAAATTAAGCTTAAAGTTACTGGGTGGATGAATAGTAATAAAAAGAGAAAAGGACAGATTCTTAAAACCAGCTGTAAACATGCTGCTCTGATCCTCAAAAATATGGTTAAAACCAATGGTAGCTAAAAACGGCCTGGAAGGTGCATTGGACAAGAACATTACGCATAGGAAACCACCAAAATGAGTAGAAGAAAGTTACCCAGAAATTAACCGTAGGTAGCTGACTCTTTTAGAAGAGTTACATTCCTTCCTTTTGTTTAGGCCTAGGGGAAATAGTGTGTTTAATTGGGCAAGCCAAAAACCTCTTATTGTGAGGACTTTGTCAGTATTAGACTTGCTGTAAGTCCGTTCTATAATAATGAACTTAATATCCGACAGTTGATAAGGAAAAGAATTGTAATGGACTGCTAATTCGCATCTTCCTCGATTATTCAGAAGGTCTGATGTGTGATTTCTATATCTTACTTTGAATTCTGTGCAAGTGGACCCAACGTACTGCAAATTACTTTTAGAACAAGTTGCTACGTAAATAATACAAGCACTAGTACAGGAAACATAACTTTTAATAGGATAAGTTTTCTTAGTGGCACAGCTATAAAAGTTGGAACTCTGCAATAAAAAAATAGTACAGAGGTCACACTTCTTCCGCTCACATTTGAAACAACCTACAGTGTCCCCTGTGCGGGTACGATAAGGAGATTTCGACTTCCTTAATAAATCCTTAAAGGGACTTACATTTTCTGTAAGCAGTGAAGACTGAATTCTCTGGGAACAGACTGGTCATACGAGGCGAATTATGAAGGATGTGCATGTGTTTTTGAATAATAGAATGGCCACTTGGTAACGCTGGATTAAAATCCAGGACTATCTAGCGTATTTACGATTAGAATTGCTCTTTTTGGCAGGATTAAGCAGGGCAGATCTAGGTAATTTGTTAGCTTTCTCGAATTGCTCTTCTACAAGTTGGGGGTCATATCCTCTGGCTATTAAATGATCCTTAAACTCAATGGATCTCCTGGCCAAAAACTCAGGGGTAGGACAAATTCGTTTCAGCCTTAAGGCTATACTGTAAGGTATGCTTTATATATATATATATATATATATATATATATATATTTATATATATATATATATATGTATATATATATATACATATATATATATATATATATATATATATATATATATATATATATATATATATATATATATATATATATATATATATATATATATATATATATATATATATATGACATAACTGAATCATGAAAGGATGTTTCTGCCCAAAACACTCGCTGGAGAATCTACAAATTGACTATACAACTCGCACAACTTTGGAGGTCAAATTGATGACCTCCATTCACGTGCCCCTCGGTGGAAAACGGCGTGCATGCACTGACGTCAGGAGATTTTCTAATTACATGTAACGTGAATACGTTATAGTATTTCAGTTTGTTAACTAAGCACGTCAGTGGCGTAGCTATGGACTGGGCATGGAGGAGTACGCCCCACAAGTCTCTCACCATCACAAACCCCCTCCGGAAGATCCTAAATTGAAAAAGTCTGTGTAGGCTAAATATGTTACGATTCCATATCTGCGACCCTAGTGAAATGGTAGACCCCCTCCTGCAGAGAAGCTACCATACATTTCATTCTGGCTACGCCACTGATAGACATTAAACTAGACTTAACAATATCACACAACTACTACTGACTAAATAGTTTTCAATACAGTCCTCTTACCAGAAGATCGCCACCCTGGATATCACTCTGGGTCAATCCAGGAATTTTTGAGGGGGGCACGATGGGAAATTTCAATTGAGCAAAGGTGCCCAATGAACGCAAGAAGTTTGCACGCGTTGGGTCCATTGGCCGGGTTAGGACCACTGGCAGAGGCTCGGCTACGGTCACTTGGTAGGCTAAAGGAATTTTTTCACCAGAACTGTAGTCACAGGTTTGGGTTGACGACCTTACAAAATGAGCTCTCTCTTTTCCTGAAAAACAGCATATGCCCCTGTGTTTATTACCGTAATTGAGAGGGACGCCATTTTGTTGTTTATCAGTAAGATTGCAGATTATGGTGCAATACCTCATTTCCATAATTTTGAGACAATGCACACGACACCTAGTCTGTCTGGTTTCCCCCTCCCCTGTGATTGGTCCTTGTTGATGGCATGGTACTTTCAGCCAATCAGAGGTCTGTCCCATAGTAGTGGACTTCCTGCTCCTAGTCGTAAGTTTTCTATCCCACGCCACTCGTGTTCTAGCTTCTCAGACGAAACATGTAGTCACCTTGTATATAGTTGATCTTTGCAATAATGACCGGACTTTTTTAATTGTGTGATTTTCATCAATTTTTTGAGGAAGAAATCAGTAATAAAATGAAGACGAATCGAGTGAAATAGACTTAAGCAACATGAACTTTCTCAAGTTGTTTTTGCTGTCATCTCTTTATGGAGCTACACCCAAAGATCCCGTACCAAGCCTTCGCAGGAGCGATTGGCCCACAACACGATACTACTTTCAAAGTTGTAGCTTCATGCAAATTTTCGTCTTACTTTGCTTGGAATCGAAACTGTTTGTCTTAAGTGCCATACGCTCACTATAAGGACAGCAATACAAGGAACTATTCTGGTGAAAACTTCTTTCCACAGAGGTACACCTTGGATACGACGTAACAGACTGGATACATCATACAAGAGGTACTCATGAAGCAATCCAATATCATACGTAACATTCACAGTGTTGTGTGCATGATTAAAAGAGTTACACAAACTAGTTCTCCGCCACTTTTTCAACTTTGGTCCCGCCATTAGTTGCATGAGGTTTGTAATAATTCCTCTCCAACTGTCTAAAAGGAAGCAGTAAAAAAAAACACACAACGGTAACAACAACGGTAAAAACAACGGTAGCTATATATGTTGACTGTATGCCCAGGCCTATGGGTTTCAGCTACTCGCCCACGGGAAGATAATATCGACAGCGGAACGCTTGAAGCCCACTGGGAAATACCTTTGTTAAACATTTTTGATGGCCTTATCTATAACTTTATGTAACTTGGTAAAAGTTATCAATTGAATAAAAGTTTTACTTATTTCGAATATTTGTACTATTATTAGGTAGTATAATCAATTTGGGGCCCCTACGCATGCTACTCTACCTATTGCGCATGCCGTCGGCCGTATCTTTCTTCCATTTGCCTCCCCATCAAGTAAGAAAAATGTATTGGACGGTAGCCAGATGAGCTATTACACCGGAACTTAAGGCTTCCTTACAAAGTGGAAAATACCTCACTCTAAAATAAATGTGGGGCTTCTATGAAGTTGTTATGTTTTTATGAGGTTTCTTAACATTATATCCAGAACTGTTCGGGACTTTCCATGTACCAACAGCGTATACTTATACAGAATTGTGTCGAGGGAGGGATGCGTCTTAATGTGTGTGATTGTATGGATTAACCGTAGAGGTTATCTAGTTACTATAAGAAGGACACCGTTCAACTTTCTTTGAAACTGAAGTACAATCTTCCCTAGACGTAAGTTTGTTTTCTTTTCCTTTTTATGGTGATCATAAAATCATGTAAATATTAATATCTAAGACAACTGTAGTATCCGTGCACCAAGAAAATGAATGGCGTAGGACAGCTCCCTGATCTGAGTGTAAAACACGTGTCGATATCAATTGTTCGTAAGTCAACGACGAAGTGCTTCTGCAGAGTTGCAACTGCGAACTTACAGCCAAAGAAAGGTGGAGTTTATTACTCAAAAATAGAGCTTAAAGTCTCCTAAGATGCTGTAAGGCCTGAAGCGAAGGACGAACCAGGGGGCAGCCACCTAGAAAATTCCCCCTAGAAATTTAAATTATTGCCAAGCTTACTTGCTACTAAAAACCTATGAAACAGTCGCCAGCTCAGTCGAAGCCGACACTGGCCACAGTACCTCATGCTGCATCATCAGTTTACCACAGTGTGCTGAGTAAACCTGTGAAATGAGAACAGCTTGACAAGAAAGAAACAAGGACTGCTGGGAACTGAGATACGTGAAGATTTCGAGGAACATTTTCTTTTTACGGTGACCGGCAATTCGAGAGGTTTTAGTGCTGAGAATTGCTTCTCTAATAATTATTTTTAGGCGACCAAAAGTACAAAGTATTACTCGCCATCGACCACTAAATCAAATTCAGTGGTTGCACGGACTGACAAAATGGTCGCCAATGGAAATGGTCGCATTGCACAGCCCTACTCTCTGGGCATATTACAACATAAAATTTATTCCAAATGTAAGTTGAATCAACAAGATGCATGTCCGCTCTTAATTTCACAATATTACATCTCGCTTAACGAGATTTTTCTCTTTTCATATTTTATCGAATACGATTTCTATTACCTAGTGCTGCTAACTTATTAACCTGCAAATAAACTTCCACAAAGTTTCCATTAAATTAGCGTTGTTTATATATTGTAGTAGATGCCACATTCGTCACTTCACATAGTGGCAATAGTCGTGACGATACGCCAGACACTCAAAAACCAGACATACGGCACATCCGCAGAAGCCTCGTACGTTGACTTGTGTACAGGCAATAGGCAATCTTCATAGAAAACATAAAATATAATAAAAGCGCTAGTACTGCTTCTTCTCTCTGTTGCTTTCATGCGACGTAGGCAACCTACACTTTTCTTCCAATTAAATGTTCATTACAGGAAACTCTCGAGCGGGAGATAACCGTAACTTCGGACCACTGTCGGGGGGGGGGGGGTTAAGGGGAGGGTTTCCCCTTTGGAAAAGTTTTAAATATTTTAGGGTCCTTAGATGCATTTTGGTGCAACGAATTGGGCAAGGGAAATTAGTGCAAATTTGTAAAATTTTTACAGAGGGAACAAATAGGCTAATGCGTCTTCCACCTTGAATTGAGGGGGCGAAAGCATACTTCCGCCCACAACAATTTTGACTCCCCCTTCTTCGTCTATGCTTTCATATACTGCACGGAGCAATAGCCACTCTGACACTCAACCCGTTCTAGTTAACTACCTGCTTCCGTTTTACAGAAACAGGAAGGGACACTCTCTTTATATACTAACTCTATTAAGAATTACATTCGATTACACTCATTTCTGACTTGTATTGCATCCTTCAAATTTAACCTACCCACCTTCCTTTTTACGTAACCCCTGCAATATTCACATGTACATTCTCTACACTTCTATACATATTAACACATAATTACACCGCTTAACATCACCATACTTCCGCCCTTTGCATCATACTTGCATATTCGTTTACAGTAACCCAGTAACTAACAACTCCTCAAACTCACTAACTTCACTTTGTATACTAAGATTACTTACATCCTTTTAAAGGTATAGTGAGATGCCACCAAGAAGAGTTGTTTCTACCTGGCATTTAAAGAAAATAATCGCTCTATTGAGGTTCGGTTAGAATTATGTCAATATCGTTTACCGTTCTCAAGAAGTACCCCTTCAAAGTTTGACGGTTTCTGAGATATCTCATTGCCCATGCAAAAAAATGATGTGGAGTGTTCACAGTGCTAGCTTTTCTTTTGTTCACTCTAAATTCTATCTTAATTACTCATCAGACAGTTTATACTTTAATGAGTGGTATTGATATTTTAAAGAAAGGCAAGTTTAACTTTCAAAATAAATCCCACAGGGCAAACCAAATGAATGCTACAAGGTCATTGAAATGAAGGTTGACAAAATAAAGTGTAATTTAAGCCATATTTGGCTAGTCCATCCTTCTACATTACAAATTTTTTTAGATCATGTGTATTCATGTCAAAAATGTAAAATAGAAAGCATCCTGTAAAGTTGTGAATATTTGATAGATTTTGATGGGCATTGTGGAATTTTTTATGTTTTTCATGCTTCTTACTTCAAATATCTACCTTTGTGATTTTCACGTCTCCAGACCTTTAAGGGTGGGGCCTAAAGATTTAAGTATTCTTGGCTTCCTTGCATGATAAGCAGCACAAAAATAAAGTTACAAATTACTGCAAAACAGTTTAATCTCCGTTGGTTGGCAGAATTGTCCGCTGTCTTTAAACCTCGTTTTGGGTGTCTGAAACTGAGTTTATTTTCCCGCCTGACAGGTGAGTTTTTACAGCTTGGGGAAAGCCTACCGTATTGCTTGCAAAAAAGGAAAAGCTTGTCTGCTGCTACTAAAAAATTTTCAGGTAGCTGGGACCTTCCCTGAATTTGCATGCTAAGAGTTACTGCCTCATGCCTTTATTAAAAAGTCCCTCTGCATGACTTTCTTCCCACCAACAGAAGGATTACACCCGTACCATGGCCAGGTGCAATGAAACAAAATTGGGTCCTTTCATGACATATCGGGCCTAGGGGTGTGTTGGAGTAGGGTAATTAAGTAAGTTACCCACTCATTCATTTCAACTTGCCAAATTTCTTTGCAAAATGGCAGTATCTGGGTCCTTTACAGGATTTTCCTTGTACTTTGATATAATTCTCAGGAGTCGTATGTGAAAGAGAAAACAATTCTAGTAGTACCCTTCAAACCCTGTTTCAATTCTGCATTCCTAGCTTAAGATATTTCATTTTAAAGATTGGTTACTTTTGTAAAAGAAATTTACCCCTAGTTTTCATGTACGGAAGCTTGAAAGTGCAATCAAGATCACAATATTTTTTCCATATAGTTGACATTTTTTTCAGAAAAAATGTTCGGATCACAAGATAATATTTTCACAGAAAACAGAGAAATGATGATTGTCTACTTCAAAAGGTCTTGTGATTGCAACAATTTTCTTCAAAATGATAAATTGACTGTTTTTTTCCACGATCTCGTGATTTCAACAATTTTCTACAACATGTTATTTTCTAACTTCTTTAAAACTGAACAATTCAACAATTTTCCGCAAAATGATTAAATGAAGACTTATCACATGTCGTGATTCCAACAATTTTCTGCAAAATGTTGAATAACCGACTCCTTTCCATGTGAGCAAATCAACATTGTTCTGAAAAATGATGACCTGACGGATTCCAAGATCTCATAATTTCAAAAATTTGTTGCAAAATGTTTAATTGGTAACTTTTTTTAACTAAACAATTCAACAATTTTCTGCAAAATGATCGAATTGTAACTTACAAGATGTCATTTATTCAACAATTTTCTGACAATGGATGAAATGACGAATTACATTTCGTGATATCAACAATTCTGTGCAATATCTACCATATGTCGTCTTTGAGGAATTTTTCTATTGTGGTGCTGAAAGGACATGCATTTTCACTTTCTTCAAGGCAACTTAGAAAGGAAACCATCTTGATTGTCGTCAAATTGTGCAAGCCTCGCAAACACGATATCTCCAAAAGTGTTACCTTGAGGAATCTCGTACTTAGCATGAAGATGCTTCAAACTGACCCTAGATGAGCGTTGTTTTTAGTGGCGGTCAAAGGTCATTTGAAGTAAACAAAATAAAACTTTGGAAACCTTGTAAACACAAGCCGAGAATGGAAGCTTTGATGGCTATCATCCTTGACATCTAAATACCAGTGTTGTAGTATCCGTCCCAGTACTCGCACCAGTACTCGAGTACGAGGTTCTGTAATCGTACCCGTACCCGTACTCATGACCAGATACCCGTACCCGTACTCGTACTTATGCCATGGTACCCATACTCATGGTCCAGTACTCATGTACTCGTTGTGCAAAAGATAAGTACTCAACTTCGACTCAGACTTCAAAAGCGTGTTAAACTTTTACTGCTTTACCGTACAATGTCCCTTAGCACTGAACTCTTCAGGTAAGTACTGGAATTTTCACGATTACGTCACGACAAGTCACGTGATAGCATCGGCTGGCAATATATAACTGATATTCGCTGTACACGCCTGCGTTGCAGTGTAGTACGTGTACGTACTCATATTGTACATTGAATAGAGTGGCTATCTACTCTACCTCAAAGCTGACACTACATAACACATTCGTGTTGATGTGTCGTTAAACTCAATCTAACTCTACCTCAAAACGCGAACTTTTTGTTGTGATATCAGATGTGTTAACAGTTTATCCTGGGAAGAGTATGGTATAGAATCCCAGAAGATCCAAAAAGAGAATTTTTTTCCTTTTGGCAATTCACTGAAACAATTGGAGCTTACTGCACATGCACGGTACGGTAGGGTGTGTAGACGCCACTTCTCGAATGGAATGGTGTCAATGCTGTGCTGTACCCTACTATGTATACCGCACTGCATAGACTGTTAACATGCAGATATGAGCCTGTTCATTCCCTGTGGCTCAAGCCATATTCTGTATCAGTGGTTCCCGATTTTTTTCAGTTCATCGCCCCTTTCACCGAATGTAGTTGGGCAAATGACTCCCCATGTCTATAACATAGTATTACCATGTCTATGGTACCATGCTATCATGCCCCCCCCCCCCCATGTTAATAACACAGCATTACCATGAATGACTAGAAGACTAAACCTAAATGCACGTGAACGTAATGAAGGCTCCACATACATTGTTTTGAGGTGTGGGTCCGGCCCAGGGTAGCACAAAAGAGGTGCGGGGACTCCTTTTGTGACTGAACCAGCGATTAACGAAGTCTTGGAGCCTTGATCGGGGTCAACTCGGGCGGCGCAACGTGTTTGAAACGGGTAGATAGATACTCAAGGTTCCTCATGTGTGCGAAACATTTCCCTAAGGGAATGGTATTTAGGGCCGGGAGCCCAGGAGCAACGCCCCGGTGGGGGGACCAGGATATGAACACTATCAAATGAAAGTGCCACCATCATCTAGCGCTAAGAAAATTTTTGCCCAAAATGCCTCCCAAATTGCAGGGAATGAAACTTCCGAGGCCTTGTATGTTACACCTGAACATATATTATTTGTAGAAATTGATACCTCTAGAAGGTAAATAAGATAAAAATACTAAAATCACTTTTGGATGAGCATAATTTAAGTGGATGTTACTTATAAACTTGTATAAACGTGATACCATTCAATTGAGGACCGACAGGTCAGTGTTTGATTTAGGAAAGGTGATCCATGACTGATGTGTACATTTCATTGGCTTAGGCAGCTGTTCTCAGCATGTGGAAGATGGACGTTGTTTGAGACTGACGTCCTGGGGAAGGGGTCTAAGGAGATCCTGGGGAAGGAGTCTAAGGAGAGGGATGTCCTTCTCCCTTTTGGGAATTTTTTGGATATTTTAGGGTCCTTAGACGCAATTTGGTGTGACATATTGTGCACATTTTAAGGAAAATTAATGAAGATTTTTGACATTTCTAACAGGGATAAAAAATAAGGGTTTTTCGTCCTTGAACAGTGGAGGGAGCGGAAGCATACTTCCGTCCCACCACATTTTTGACTCGCATATAATACATTTGTAGATTTGTGGCCTGGGGAGGGGTATAAGGGGGAAGAGTGTCCCTTCTTCTTTTAGGAAAGTTTTGAATTCTGATGATGGCTTACACATAAAATGGTGCCATTTACATAGGAATTTGACCCACAGAATTGGTCTAATTTTGTCAGATTATTTAAGATGTCACTCTGAATTTAATGGAAGATACCGTAGCCTCTTTCTATTTTTAGTACTTTCTACAATTTTGCTAAACTCATTATAGGTGATTGTATGTTCCGAGGATTTCAGAAACGTCAACCTTAGCCTACCCCGCCGAGCGGACTCTGTTTGTTCGACCCCTCTTTTAGGTTTCCCAAACAATATATGACTGGACAAGGAATATGCCGCACAGCCTGCTACGTAGGCAAACCTGAGCCCAGAGCTGAGATGGGAATGCATATGTTGCCTTCCAGTGGAGCACTAAGGGTCGGTATTGGGCGATCCATCCATGGTATCATCCTTGGAAGCATGGGTGTCAATCCTGGGGACTTGTCCCCCCCCCCCACATTTCGATGGGTGGGGGACACAATATCAAATGTCCTCCCCACATTTGCATAAAAGAGTAGTGTCGTGGCTCTACTTGACTGGCTTTTTGAGTGGCATGTAGGTTTGTTGGGCAATTGTTAAGTGTCTCGATGCAGATTCTGAATGCATATTTCGTCAGAGAAATCTTATTTAATGTCAAAATTTCGGCGCGCTTCGCGAGCATGCATCACGGTTTGCACTCCTTCTCATGACCATCAAAAAGGTAATTATACATGGAACTATTCTGATCACAACACTCCGAAAACAGACATACATTTCCAAACATCTGAAGGGGCCTCGCATCAATATGGGGTCATTCAATCAGTGGCGTACGCAGAGGGGAGGGCCATTCGGCCATGCCCCCCCCCCCCACTGATTCCGATTTTTTAAGTTCCTAAAAATACGTAAATTTTTTAACACAAATGTTACTTCAACAGATAGCATATTTGGCACCAGATTGCATGAAAGGACACCAAATTTTTCAAAATTTTTCAAAGGAAAGGGGGACACCCCATTGGGCCATGCCCCCCCCCTCACTGATGCCTATTTTGTTTAATTCCTAAAAATACGTAAATTTTTTAACACAAATTTGTACTTCAATAGGTAGCATATTTGGCACCAGATTGCATGTAAGGACACCAAATTATTCAAAATTTTTCAAAGGGGAGGGGGACACCCCATTGGGCCATGCCTCCCTCACTGATGCCTTTTTTATTTCCTAAAAAAGCGTAAATTTTTTAACACAAACTTAACTTCAAAAGGTAACACATGTGGCACCAGATTGCATGTAAGGACACCTAATTTTTCAAAATTTTTCAAAGGGGAGGGGGACACGCCATTGGGCCATGCCTCCCTCACTGATGCCTTTTTTATTTCCTAAAAAAACGTAAATTTTTTAACACAAACTTTACTTCAAAAGGTAACACATGTGGCAGCAGATTGCATGTAAGGACACCTAATTTTTCAAAAAAATTCGAAGGGGCCGCCACTGCAGTTAGTAAAAACATCCAGCCAGTCGGAAAAATTAGAATTCACTAAATTAAGGACATTTTCCAGCCATATACCATCAGCTCCAAAAATATCCCAAACATAGCACCGTTTTGCACCTAAGCAGCCTTAAATTAACAAAAATTTCCCAAAGGGAAGGGGGATAAGGGGAGAGGGACCCCTCCCCTTAGACCCCTCCCCAGGACGACACATTTATGTAGTGACAAAGGAAGGATCCCCACTGCTGTGTACAAAACGCAGAGCGTATAAACAAAGTGCAATTTACACGCCTCCACTCAGGTTGGAAAAGCATCCAGCCAGTCGGAATTTGGGACCTTCACACCCCCAAACATATCACCCTAGCAACGGGCCTGGTCGGGTCCATGATCTCCGACAATGATCCACGCTGCAAAGCGTGATTTCAGTTATTTTGGGACATGATGAAAATAACATCTTGAAGTAATTCCGTGGACTTCGTGTATTTCACCTGGCAGATCATCTATGATGGTCATGTTAACTTTGAAATGATAATTCTTACTAAAACAGGATAACGTCAGTCATCATAAGGGCGGGGGGGGGGGGGAGGGAGGAAAAGGCCTATAGGAAGACACCGCGTATTCAAAACCAAAGGGACTGGTTTGCGTTAACCCATTTTTGTCCCCGTCGCCCCCCCCCCCCCCACCCCCTCCATATTTGAATACGGATTGACGTCCCTGATTGGAAGTGTGCCATGACGCAGCCACAAAGTCATTAAATAATGACAATTTCTAAAAAAGATTATAAGTCTAATTTTAAAGGTTTGCCAAAGATACACGATTTTGCATTTATGCCACCGTACTACATACACACAAATCTCTTACAAGGAGGGCTTGTTGTCGCCAGTCCTCCTCTAAGAAGATTACACCTAGCAAACAATTAGACAAAATCACTGTAAAGAGAATTTCTAAAATAATCAGTTCAAAACATTGTTCAAGATGGCACTTTTTTATCCCCCTTAGACCGCTCCCCAAGACGGTACTCCTTGTATGACGTGACAAAGGTAGGATCAGCCCCGAGTATGAACAATGCTACGTGTCCCTCTGATAACGTCACAGATATTAGGTCTGTATTGGCCAAATGTTGTAGTGATCATTCACTTACAAAATCATGTGTGTAACTACAGGAATTCAGGGTTCCGGTGAAACCCCTTTCCCAGCGAACCATCTCCTCACTTCAGCGAAGTCCCCCTCCCTCCTTCCGCCTTCGCACGCAATTGTATGACACGGCCTGCAGGGTAGCTTATTTCGCAATCAGGAACTATGACAGTGAAGAACACGAGCATATGATTCATAACTATGTGAACCCCGTGGGTTCAGTGTGTTTAGTTTGGCCACTAAGCTATTGGTTTGGCCAATCATTCGTAGTACGAGAGTGACTGTTTTGCAGAGTTGAGCCAGGAGGGCTGTTCTACACAATCCCCTTAGTCTTCATATGGATTTTTAACATCACTATCCTTCTTTCAAGGAACAAGTAAGGTCAATTATGATGAGAGCAACTCCTAGCCACATTTAAAAACTAAATAGCCAGCCCTTGAGGCTTAGGCACCGGAGCCCAGATGCTCCTGTAAACAAACTACGCAAGCTATACAGAATGACGAGTCGACCATTTAAAACAAATATAGACTACCACTTACTTTCTATACATCTTGGCATCCGAGCGCTCCACTTTGTTTACATTGTGAAGCCTTAGAATAGTGTTATATCGCCTACAGAAACCGGGCTCTTCCGTTTTTTCTGAGTATCACAGACAGGCCTACGCCTACACAGTTTACATAACTTGCAACGTTCTATTTCTACGCTGTATATTCACAGTGTGTGCATAATGTGGCTTTACAACAATGGCGACTTGTCGAGCGGAGAAAGAAAAAGATGTTACGTCATACTAAACAAAGTTTCTCATTGGCTAAGAATTTTATCATATCGTTTGGTCATGTGTTTTTCGCTCTTCAAACAATTCGAACGATATTGTGACGATTGCCGATTCGTTTATTGGTTTTTGTGACCCCTCTATTGTAATTGTACGATTAATATTTCTAAGCTAAAATCGTTATCGTATCGGATTCGCTATCGCTACATGGTGTGACCGGGGCTTTTTTAAACGCCAAATAAACTCGATGTTCTCAAATGGACAGTCGTTTGTCCCTGTTGTGTTGATACACAAACGTGCCTTGTTTCGACACGGGTAATAATACAACCAAGGCGAAATGACTTCATTTGGTATTATCCTGCAATAGTCTTGGCTTTCACCCTTGGATCAAAACGCTAATAAATTTTTGCGCTCGGCAGATCGCTTGTTCCGACGGAAGGAAAGTAATTTTATTTCGAAGTTTCCCCAACATACTTTGATCAAATGAAAACAAGAGTATTTTACCAACAGTTTTAAAAGCAATTGAGATCAGTTGATTTTGTATTTCCTACTAGGAGTAATTCATTCC
This sequence comes from Holothuria leucospilota, assembly GCA_029531755.1. Lineage (NCBI taxonomy): Eukaryota > Metazoa > Echinodermata > Holothuroidea > Aspidochirotida > Holothuriidae > Holothuria > Holothuria leucospilota. The sequence continues at coordinate 26,598,471 of CM055972.1, read as the reverse complement.
ATGCCGGACCGGTCAATTTTAGATTCAAAATTGTCCCCTGAAAACATCGTTTTTCGTGGTATTGATTTTTGTGCATGAACAACCTGTGGACGACTGGGCAAATTTTCGAGCACAAATATCAAAATAGCTAGTGAAAAGAAGAGTTGGGGCCAAAATAAGTAAAATTAGCTCCAGCTATTCCAAATAACCATCGTTCAGCACAAATTTTTACAAGTGAAATTTGCGTTACACGTTCCACGACCGCACCAAATTTTAGGTCAGAACTTTTTAAGACGGCAGAGAAAACGCAACCGAAAGGCAAAAAATCTGGAAACGCCTCTCCAAACCCGTTGTTTCGATCGCATTACTTCTACTTGTAGAAGTAGAAACGAGCAAATAAGCTAAACGGCAAAAAACTTTCATTACCTAAAACAGGCCCGAAATTCCATCTTTTTATACTACGTAACAATACAAAAATTTCAGTCCATTTCCATAACCAGGAAAGTTACTTGGGTTCGAGCGGCGTGATTTTTTTCCCAGAACGAATGGGGGCAATTTCGTTTTTTACCTTAATCCTAACTTGAGCATCAGTTTTCATTTTTCATGATTTCAATGGAAATTTCTGAAAATCGCCCCCATTTTTGCTGGGAAAAAAATCCGCGTTCAGGTGAACACCCTTGCCATCGAACTCCCCTTTCCCTTAAACAACTTCCATTCAACCCTCTTGCATCCACCTGTCAAAAGCTATGCTCGTAAGAAAGTCTATGGGGTTCTCACGCGTAGAATAGTTTACTTGAACTGTACTTAAGTTAAAAGAATAAATGAGATAACAAAAAAAATTGATAGGCAACACGATGGACAATAAGTTTCCACAAAGTAAGCAAATAAACTTCCTCAATAAACAAAAGGACCAGGTACCGAAATGCAAACAGTCGGCCTCGAAATGATGGCAGGTCCTTATCCAAATCTTTATCAAGATATAACCCACTTTCTAGTCTTAAAAAAATGAATGTATCGGATAGGAGTTCAACGTTCGGGTAACTACTCTTTTCTGGTACCTCCTTGTCAGGTGAGCTACGTCTCAGCCTGTTTACCTTATTTTGCTTTTCACGTTTCTGGAAATACATAAACTACTCTTAAGCCAGTATCTCACGAAGACAAATTCGCACGTTTATTGTTGCAACTATTGCATTTTCAGAAATGCAAAAGTCGTCAAAATAAACGTGCGAAATGAGTGAGTATGTCTCACGTCAAGACGGGAACGCCAAAGCTACGCCACACAGTCGCAAAATATAAGCACTAACTTGGTACTAAGTAATCACTAATGTCGTGTAACAACCTAGGAAAACCAGAGGCCATTCGGCCTAGGAACGATTCTTCTTAACGCGCGACGGTAGTTCTACAGTAGTGCTACATTAGTGAGAATGTCTTACTAACACTTTGCTATCATTTGGCGTTCGACTTTTGCAAAATCGTCGAGGAAAATTTTGAACATGTTCAAAACCGCTGGCGATGCTTTTGCGATTCCTGCGAATACAGGCGACAGCTTTGCTACTGTTTTACTAATATTTGGCGAATTTGCGAAATTTAGTCGCAAACCATACGCAAGTGATTTTTTTCTTCGTGAGATACTAACTTTACCAAAAGTCGGTTAAAGGGGTATTGAAATCCCGGATGCGAGCCACCCGCCGGACAAGTGTTTTCCTCTATATTAGCATAGCCTCTTATACGAGCAACTTAATCATTTGGAGCTCTGCGCGCTCTATGCATGTTCAGTGTGTGTCAGAAAAACAACGGTCACAAAACTTGCAGGCGTGGATCCAACGGCGGGGGGGGGGGGGGGCACGTGCTTCCTTTCATCGTAGGCTAAAAATGGTGAAATGTAAGCGTATCACGCTGTACCATACAAAACGAAAATAACACTGTATCTTCGTCAGGAATTTCCTACTTATGACTGGCAATTTCAGCCTATAGGTCTACACTACAACTGCTTGTATAAGTCGGCTTTGCCGAAAGCTCACGGTGACAGAAAGGCTATATTCCGGCGCGCTTCTCACGCACCTGTCAATATATTCTTGGAAACATTTTATTATTACTACCACAAATCTGGGGACAGTTCGTGCGCTGTAGTTTCACTGTTTCTTTCGGACTTTGGTTTCATTCAATAGTAACACCCTGACCAAGTGACATACCAAGACATGTATAGGTAACACATTTTACGGTAAAGGTCACGAATTTCATTCTCAGTGTGACAGTTCGTCCCCGTTTTGGGGGACTGACGAACAGGCAAAACCTTGAAAATTGCATGTGACAAATGTGATTGTTTGGTCATTTTAGCTTGTGAAAAATGCAATTTTATACCGAATATCAGCATTAAAATAGGAATGACAATGTAATATTTTTTATTTTCTACAATTTATTCTAAGAAATTATTAATTAGGCAAATAATCTCCAACTGAGAGAACATTTGTCACTATGTAAAATAAGAAATGTTGTGGCGAAAAATGGAGGCTGGAACCGGAAAAGCCCCTCCCCCTCTAGATCCTCTCCTAATCTGTGGAGAAAGGCCTGTTCGTGGAATGTCCAAGGTGCACCCCAGTATGTTGGGAAATTAAATATAGAACCTAGAAACATGCTTCAAGGGGCTCATTGAGTTGATATCAACTACTTTGTGATGGCTCTTGAAGGAAGTCATTGCATGAAAATGTTTCTAATTACGCTTATTACTCATGTCTCACTTCCTATAGTTACTGAAAATGTGAGAAATTGTTGGTTTTGTGGAAATGGGTTGCATATTATTAATACGTTATGGTAGAAAGTGTCTGGTCACAATTTTGTAATAAATGATGTAATCATTAATAGCCATGGGCGGCTCTAAGAAATTTTGTTTGGGGGGAGGCAAACTCAAGTCCGTATTCAGGCAGGTTCGGAAGACCCCCCAGCAATATTAATGGTTAGCTCCGGATAGTACAGTAGCCTCAATAGGAGTATGCATACGCGTAGGGGCCCACGTTGATGGAGGGGGGGGGCTGTAACGATCTGCCCGAAAAATAGAAACAAAAATTTCCGCGCGCTCCGCGCGCCTTCAAAATGTTAATGTACATATCACATAGGCATGCATCCGTTATCACACCGCATGCCAATTACATACAATAATTTGCCACGTTACTACCTATTCCATATTGGTTATAATTCTGGGGGAAGTCGTTACAATAATGATGATAATAATCAGTGGTGTGGCCAAGACTTCTCTCATGCGGGTGGGGCAGGTACTATGTTGGTGTGATCGCCGGCCTGGGGGGAGGGGTATCCCCCTCCCCCTTTGAAAATTTTTTGAAAAATTAGGTGTCCAAACATACAATCTGGTGCCACATATGCTACCTTTGAAGTAAAATTTTGTGTTAAAAAATTTACCGTACGTATTTTAGGTACTAAAAGAAAAAATAGGCATCACCCCCTAACCTTTGAAAATTTTTGAAAAATTAGGTGTCCTTACATGCAATCTGGTGCCACATATGCTACCTTTGAAGTAAAATTTTGTGCTTTATTTTAGGTACTAAAAAAATCGGTGTCAGCGACGGGGAAATGGCCTAATGGCTCCTCAAATACACCACTGATAATCATAATATATAAGTTTAACCATTAAAAAACACTGGTGAATTAATACACCGAATATGTTGAATATTGAATATTGAATATTGCCCGAATTTTCACAAAAATATTTTGTTGGGGGAGCTGCAGCCTCCAGCCCCCGCCTCCTACGCCTATGGGAGTATGGTTATTATTATGTATTACAGCGATGCCCATGTAGTTTTCAAAAGCTCCTCGAAAACCATTTCAGGCAGTTAGTCATGAGCTGACTACTTCAAAAATAAATACAACCATATCAACCGATTGCTACCGTACTACCATAGGGGTGGAGTAAGAGGCAGGTGAAATGGGCAAAGCGGCTTGATCCATTTGTATAAAATGAGCCCTACCTTTAAATATTTTGTTGTTTCTTTCATTGTGTCACAATATGTTTCAACTTTGCCAAGAAGCCATAAAATGTTGGTTTTCTGGATTGTTTTCTTAAACTAACGAAACTTTCGAGCATGAAGAAACTTGAAAACGATGAAATGATAGCAATAAGTATTTTGGATCTCAGTACCGTTCCGAAACGAATTTTTTTAAAGGGGGAGAGGAATTCCCCTAACTCAGAACGACGTCTCATCCTTTATACTGTCGCGTATCGGGGCCGGGGGGTGTAGTTCAAATCACAAAGAACGATCCAAGAAAAGATGACTCGAAGAAGTTTCTTCGATTAACGAGTTTATTGAAAAAAGTCAGAGAGAAATCTTCCAGTTCTCTGACCAATAGGTTTCACTCCATGAGAAATTCAAAATGAAAATTACAGTGAATTTAGTTCCTCTCAAACTTAGATCAAAAATTATCAGAAGCCTAGCTGGCGAAGACCAGCAGACAAAGCTGCGGACCTGTACGTATTATTTAATTTACTCCTCTCTTTACTCCTCTCTCTCTGAATGTTGGTTCTCCTCTGTCCAGAAAAGATGTTTCCTAAAAGTTACTTGCGTGGTTTCTAGACTGTGTTGTCTGGAACCTATGGGATGGGGAATCCTAATTGGACAAAGTCTTGCACATGCCCAACAAAGGACCAATGAGAAAAGTTTGCAAGAAGTAGGACTCGCACAAGCGACCTCTTTGGAGCTAGACACTGAGGGGTCACTAGATGGACTACATCAAAACTGCCAGTGTCAATAATCTGACAGGACACTGAATTTATTGCGTAGGAACGCAGAGTAAATGGGCCTAAACTGTCAACACCTGACTGCTTAAATTCCCAAAGAAAACTCCCTTAAGTGGAATGTCGAAAAGAGGTATTTTAAGCGTCGATTAACCCTATTATTTGACAATACAAATAGCTAGGTCACTAGTCAAAAGTCTCATCACACTGAGCTTAGATTGGCTGTTTGGTGTGTTTATTTCAAATCAATTGAAACGGTATACTTTATACTTTTTACTTTTGCTTATAACAGGCCATTTGACAGTCATAAGACCGCTCGTGGGCCAACGGCGCTGTCAATTTGGACAAGGGAAGGGAAACCTCTCCTTCTATGGGAAACACAATACTTTTAGACTACATGCCCGTTACAACTTTTTGTAGACGGATACCTATCCTAATCTGGCCAGGTGACACCCTGGAAAAACTGCTTTTAGTCGTGGATGATAATCAACACGGCTAATGGGTTGTATATCTAATGACCCCGATAGCTCTGAAGCGTCTGCAAAACTATGGGCATTTAACTCCAGCATTACCGTTACACTCTGTAAATGACATTATGATGCCTAAGCTAATCAGATTGCAAATAAGCAACTGAAAAACGAGCGCGAAGCGCGCCGAAAAAATGTTTTGAAAGCACTTTATTAATGTTTAACCTTCGCATTGCATTGGGAAGTTATTCACTTCTTTAATTTTAGGCCCACTCAAGGAAAAGGGAGGGCCTAACCCATCTCGAATTACATGTTTTTTTTATTTATTATTTTTATTTTTGAAAACTGGAGACCATGCTTTGCAAACTTTTTTTTTTTTTGGGGGGGGGGGGCAAGTGCCCCCCGTGCCCCTATGGCGAGCCGCTAATGTTAATAGCCCTATCATTGCCAATTCAGTTGTGTGTAAGATGTGCAGAGTCTCTTAGTTTGACCACTCACCATCAAGATGTTAGTAAAACCCAACAGGTGTGAATAAAACATGAATTTCGTGAACAAATTCAATAGGCTCATTTAAGAACATGTTTGCCGAAATGCCGCTTTGTTTGTGAAAACAGAAAGTAAAGTATGAATCGATTGAGTCCCGTTTACTTCATCGATCAATGAGAAGCATTTCAGCCAGATAAAATTAGTATGGGAAAAGGAAAAAACAGAGTGGACAGACGGTCGACAGGCACGAATCTGTAAAAGTAGAACGGTTTCCAGATTAGTCACAGCGACCATAGTATTACTCACGAGGAAGTGCCAATTGCCGAACACTAAACCTACTACGAACGTTGCCGCCACAGTAAAACATGCGTTTTAAGGATGTGCTGGTTGTCTGTTAGAAATAAGAAATAAGTCTACGTGGTCGACGATGTAAACCGAAACAAAAAAATTGAGGACAATTTATATGTTCATTTACTACGGTTCCTTCCTCAATAAAAATGTGTAAAGGTTCACCATAGGAGACCAACTACCAAACTGTATTCTTAACTTAGCCTATTAATAAACCGTTTTATGTAGAATTTATTCTATTTACATAAAACTTCTCCGAGTTTAGTTTTCATCATATTACAAATGGAAGTCAATGATATAAAAATATTTCTTACTCCTTGAGAGGTTTTCAAAATGTGTTCTTAAAAGAGCTATCGGAGATAAATGAGAAGAATGAGTTTTATGTATTCTAAGGCAAATATCCAGCAATGGGGAAACATGCTGTGTTTACGAGTCAATCGGTTCCTATAGGACATTGACTGTCTAAACGACATTTAGCTTGGCACATAATTATCGGTGAACGATTACTTGCCTGCACCGTGGCAAATGGATTAATAGAGGTCTGTTTTGATGATCGTTATATGTATTAGAGTGTGTAGGTTCTGCAAAACTGATATATATATATTCTGGAAATGAAAACGTTCTTTAGTATTTCTAAACGTCTTTCCTGTGGCAAAACAGAAGGGTGCACATTTTACAGAGCTATAAATGGGTGGGAGGGGGGCAGCGTTTTCTTAGTTGGGTAAGGGGTGGGTGTACCATAATGAATGTATTTCAGGCGAGGATCCAAGGGGCACAGAGGGGCACTTTTCCCCCTTTTTTCCCCAGCCAAAATGGTGAAATGTAAGCGTACTACGCTGTACCATACAAAAGTAAGATAACACCGTTTTTTGTTCAGGAATTTCCTATTAATATAACAGTAGTTTAAGCCTACCACTCTGAGAATATGAGACGACTTTGTCAACACTTTCAGTGAACAAAAGGCTATTTCCAGCGAGCTGCGCGATCACCCTTTCACTGCATTTGTGGTAACCTTTCTTTACTGCTACCAAAGAAAAACAAGCGCAACAATGTTGCAATAGCTCAGCTGATGGTCTTTACACAGCGGTGTATCACAAGACACATAGATAAAAAATACGTTGACCTAGGAGAGAGTGTATAATTGGAAGAAGGGCATCATGAAACGTAAACAAGGTACTGACGTATTCTTCTTTGTAAAAGATGCAGACAGTATGGCTAAGAACATCCAAGGTTCAGTTATATCAGATACAGACATTGTGGCTAAAAACAGTCCAAGGTTAAGTTATATCAGTAATTTTAATACCTTTTCCCATATTTTTTCTAACTGTATAAAATTTTACAACATTTTACCAGTAAAAATAATTTTTATGGGAAATATCTTACTACCAGAAAAGAGTTTAGATGCTACTTTTCACACAGTGTTAACAAAGACGTAGCCAGGAATCTGACAAAGGGGGGGGGGCATAGACAGACTCTCAACGCTCCAAGCCACCATGGGTTGGCGGGGAGCGCAAGAAAATTTTGGCCCAAAAAGCTTCCCAGATCGCTGGAAATGGCACTTCCAAGGCCCATTTACCTGATATAAATAGGGGAAACACTAGCAATACCGTAAATATAAACTTAAAAAAATACCAAAAATATGCTCGGGGGGGGGGGGGGAGGGGGGGCCTGCTGGAGCCTGAGTGTTGATATATTTATTCAAATCCTGTTTTAAGAGTAGAAATTCACGCTGAGTGAACTGTTCAGAAATGTTGATATTGTATTTTCTTGGTCTTTTTTTTTCATTTTTCTTCGTTTTTTCAAGTTTTTGATTTTCCAGGGGTGCAAGTGCCCCTGCTCCCCTTCGAATGCCCATGCATTTAATCATTTTGCAGAAAATTGTTGAAATCACGTGATAAGTCGTCATTTCATTTTTTTTTTTTTTTTTTTGGAGAAAAAATGTCGCCTTGCAAGATTGGAGAGAGAAGTCAGTAATTAAACATTTTGCAAATTAAAGTTAGAATCACCGTGACGACATCTTCCGTTTTATCCTTTTTCACAAAAATGTAAAATTGCTCACATGGACAGCAGTTGGTTATTCAATATTTTGCAGAAAATTGTTGCAATCACGATATCTTAGATACTGTCAGTTCATCATTTTCTCAGTCACTCATTAAACGTTTTGCAGGAAATTTTGATATTGTGACATTTGATAATTTGTTATTTAATCATTGCGCAGACTATTGATGAATTGTTTAGTCGGAATAAAATTAGCAATTAAACATTTTTCAGAAAATTGTTGAAATCACGAGATCGTGGAAACAGTCAAATCATCATATTGAAGAAAATTGTTGAAATCAATTGATCTTTCGAAGTAGGCAATTCATCATTTTCTGTTCAGTTTTGTGAAGGTATTATCTTGTGATCTGAACATTTTTCTTCAAAATGTCAACTTTTATGGGAACAGATCGTGTGATCTTGATGGCACATTTAAGTTTCCGTACTCATGAATGTCAGGGATTGTTATGTAAAGTTGGCACATTGCCTAAAAATCCATTTTGTAACTTTTCCTAATTGAACGTCCTTGACATTTGATACTGTTGGGATGTTTGAAAATCTTCCCTTGAAGAACTAGCATAAAACTATGTAGGGTAAAAGGTCGTGAGAGTTGGCAATGAATAGGGAAAGTCTGGCAACGAATTGGGAGAATATGTCCTTCACTGCCACTTAATTTTATGGACTTTTAAAGATTGACCGGTAGTGGGTATACTATTACAGAGAGTTTTCTTCAAAAGTAGACATTTTTTAATAAAATTATTCTAAAAATCAGATTTTATGTAAAATTTAAACCTTCCTCGATATAATTTTTGTCAAATTTAAGCCCCCAGAACATTAAAAATGATAGAAGAAAAGCTAGCAATAAATCACAACAACACGACAGCTGAGCGACAGCTGTTCGACAACTATCAAACTTACTCCCTACCGTCAACACAGTTAGCACCACAGAATTCTGTGACTGGCAGCGACTTGGTAAACAAAATGAAATATTGGTAGAACGATCTGTAAGGTCAATAAAACTTAGTCAAGTAAGGGAGTGGGTGCAGATAGGGAACACCTTGTATATCAGCTCTGCTGTATGACTAGATATACTTTAGGATGACGGGTATTTTATTGGATTGTACGACTGTGTCTTCTGTGGGAGCAACTTCTCATGAAATATTTATTCCCTACGAAGGGCAATCTAGGAGTTTCTTTGCTAGAGTGGTTTCCAAAGACGGCAGCCGTACGGGAACCCACTGTGGTTGGTGCTAAGGTTGGGAAACCAAGATCAAATAGATTGTAGGAATTCGGATTCTTATACGCAACTGTTCTAAGGTGGTGAACGGTCATCAAAAGTAGTAGAGCGTGATCTCAACTTGACCTTACCTCAAAAGTAGTGGAACATAATCTTAAATAGACATAACGCTAGATACAATTCTTAGTGGCTGGAGTCTGGGTCTGCTGAAGGGCTCAAGAAAATGTTCGATTCCAGATACTTTGTGATCTAAGCTTACGTCTTTAAATTTCTTAAATCTTTCATTTCAAATGAGACCACTGTGACCCATAGAATCAAACATATGCGTACTACTTTCAGGATTTAATACAAAAATATGATATCCCCATCTTTCAAAATTGAAAGTTCCCCCGTTCCCGTGCACGGTTATGGAATATACTCCGTCCAATATGATGAATTTTTTTTTCAGCCAAAACCCCTCAGATTGCAGGAAGCAGCACTAGCACTCTACCATACGAAATCATCACGACAGCTCAATTTATTAGGTGAGGAGTCATCATATATATCATCATATATAGGCCAGGAATAAAAAGAATTACCTCTCAAGGAGTAACAATGTTTTTATGGTAACTTTGCATACAGACAAGGTTTGAGACACTTCAATCTTTTGAATACAAAATATGTCTACCATGAAGATTTTTTTAAACAATGTTCTGTTCATAACGTATGAAAACGCTAGCTTCCTTCTATTCAGTTTTTCTTCTCAAAGAAGAGGAACGCAGAAAGATTACCCCTTCTTGAAAACTTATACTTTTTTGATCTTCGATAAATACACATATGGGGAAGAAGATATATACTACGCATTGACTGTTGAATAAGGGCAGTCATCATTCATTCCTCTCAGTTCCATGCATTATCAACCACGCTCGGAACTTCCCAATAAATACGACCTAATCAATACGGTTTTTCGGAATCACCTACAGCGCAGGCGTAACGAACTTTTAAATAAGGTCAAATGAGGGACTTTCACCATTTCAGCGGTATATAATAGTTCTACTTTCATGGAAATCTCTTTTTCGTGAAAAGAAACTCAGTGGATTCCTGTACTGTAGCTATAAAAATGTTTTGAAAGGTTTAAGGAAGTTTTAGTAATATAAAGCCTTTTTGAAAACGCTTAAAAATTGGATAATTTTCCAAAATGAATCAAACGTATTGTCCGTTTTAGGAATTTATTTTTCATACATTGAAGTGTTAGCAAACATATGTGGAAGTTCTTCTGCATAGTTACCGTAGCGTAGGTACCCTTACTCGCACGTACGTCGGCCATCCAGCGCATTGTACGTATACACACTTAGCGCATACAGACTACACAGCAGATATAAATGCACGCACGTCTCGCATACGCAATAATAGTGAATGAGCTCACGGCGCAATGGGCCGGGTTATATTATGTTGTATGTACGTAATAACTGCAGACGGTGAGGGCCTGGTGATAGGAACGAACTTTGTCAAGGATAGCCTGCATGGTTAGTGAAGGTATATCATAGCTTATTTTCTTCAATTTTTTTTTTCGAGTGATCATTATCACACACATTTCTTCGATTCTAAACGAAAATGTGTTTTAAGGTTAACGCTAGGACTAACGTTAGGGCTATGAGTTCGGTCATTTGCAGTGTGGCAAACACTGAATTAGAGCGACAAGCTAAGTTAACTCTTTCGAAAAGAGACTAGTTTAAGTCCTCGCTTTCTCATAAAGTACTCCAGGCCGTCGACACGCTATAATCGAATTAAATCAATAGATACATTAACTTCCATAAATCTCAATAGCCTAAATGTTGTAATTTATAAGCCGAATGACAATATTCGTTAAACTGTATCGATAACGTAACCATCCTGAGTACTGGTACGAGTTGCACAATGTTGTTCGGTACAATCATATAATGCACAGTAGTACATACAGTATGCGTATCGCGTGCCTACGTACATGTATTTTTGTATGTTTGCATATCCTGCCATGTCAGTTGAGTGTCTACGTAGCGACTCTCACTGGCTGTGTATAGCCTGTGGCTCCACAGTGGTAGTGAAAAAAAATTCGTCCGTTCCTGCTGATATTCCCTCATTTGACCTTTGACCTTCGCTACTTGCGTTCATTCCGAAATACCACGAAATGTGCAAGCGTGCTAGCACAACCACCTGGCTTCACGCTTTTTCGGCAAGATAGGGAAGGGAGGTAACTGGGAAATCCCAAGGAGGAGGAGTGTGTTTTCTAGTTAATAATAAGTGGTGCTCTGAGGTCAAGATCATCTCTAATGGATGTACAGCCGATCTCGAATATATCACTATCAAGTGTCGGCCATACTATTAACCTCGTGAATTCTCGTCAGTTACCTTAACATCATTATACATCCACCCAAAAGCGGACACTGTTGTCGCACTTAATATTATTGCTGACGTTATCTCTGAGTACGAAAACCGTGATCCGGATACACTTTCAGTTATTGCAGGAGATTTCAACCAAGCTAATCTGAAAACAGTGCTACCAAGCTTTAAGCAGCATGTCACTTGTCCTACTCGTGGCCAAAGGACTATCGATCATTGCTATTGTAAGGTCAAATCAGCTTACAAAGCCATTGAACGCTCCGGTCTTGGCAGTTCTGATCACTCGGTTGTTCTTCTGATCCCTGCTTATAAACAAGAGCTCAAGCAAAGAAAACCTGCTGAAAGGTACGTCACATTGTGGCCTCAGTCCGCTGTTGAGGAATTACGTGACTGTTTTGAATGCACTGATTGGAGTGTTTTTAGAACTCAGTGTGATTTGGACGAGTACACAATTACTGTGACGGATTACTTACGCTTTTGTCAAGACGTCTGTCTGCCGACCAGGAAAGTGACTCATTATCCTAATAGCAAACCATGGTTTAATCGATCACTTCGCTCAAAAATTGTCGCTAAGGACGCTGCCTATCGTTGTCGGGACACGGACCCGAATTCCTATCGTAAAGCTAGGTCATGTTTGAGTAAGGCCATAAGGGATGCAAAGAGGACGTATCGTCACAGAATTGAGAAGAAATTTCAATCTGGGGATTCTAGATCCCCAGATTGATCTCTGGTCGAGTATAAATCTCATAACTCAATACAAGGTTACTCTCAATTCAGTTCAGTCTGATGATGTTACACTGTCCGACCGTCTTAACGAATTTTACGCTCGCTTTGATCTTGACAACAATAGTGAACCGTCACCAGCACCGTGCGATGATGATCAGCCTCCATTCGTGGTCTCTGACCATGGTGCTAGACGTTCCTTTTATAAGCTGGATGAACATAAAGCGTCAGGACCCGATGGCATTACTCCACGTTTACTTAAATTATGTTGCTCCCCATTGGCAACAGTGTTCACGGAAATTTTTAACTGGTCACTTCGCCTCTGCATTGTCCCATCATGTTTTAAGAAAGCTACTATTATTCCCGTTCCAAAGACAAATTCCATTTCCTGCCTAAATGACTACAGACCAGTTGCACTTACTTCGGTTATCATGAAATGCTTTGAAAAACAGGTTTTAAGCTTCTTGAACTCTAAGTTGCCAAAGAAATTTGATCCCTTCCAATTTGCCTACAATCGTAACAGGAGTGTTGATGATGTTATCTCTATTAATTTGCATGAAATTTTACAGCATCTTGAGATAAAGAAGTCTTATGCCAGGGTTTTATTTATTGATTTTAGTTCAGCTTTTAATACTATTATAACTTCAAAATTGCATTTTAAGTTGATTTAATGACCTCGAGCTCCCTATCTCTATCTGTAACTGGATTTTAGACTTTCTTTTAAACCGTACTCAAGTTGTTAAAGTTGGTGATAATTTTTCTTCTGTTTTAGTTCTGAACACAGGGACACCACAAGGCTGTCCATTGTCCCCCAAATTATATTCTTTGTTTACGTCTGATTGTTTAGCAGATCATCCTAATACTATGGTTGTGAAATTTGCTGATGATACCACGATTACCGGTTTTATATCGCATAATGACGAGTCTAATTATCGCGCTCAGATTGAGTACGTTGTAAACTGGTGTGAAGAGAATAACTTAATTCTAAATGTATCGAAAACAAAGGAAATCGTGATTGACTTTAGAAGCATCAAGTCTCCCATGCTCCCACTTTCAATTAATGGTACTGTTGTTGAGCAAGTTCCTTCTGTCAAATTTTTGGGTACGCACATCTCTAACGATCTTTCGTGGTCTGTGAAATCGGCTGAAATTCTGAAAAAAGCTAATCAGTGCCTCTACTTTTTACGTAAATTAAAAGCTTATGGGGTTAATCAACGTATTCTACTCACCTTTTATCGTGCAATTATAGAGAGCGTGCTAACTACTTCAATTACTGTCTGGTATGGCCGTGTCAGCAAATCTGATGTCAGCAAATTTTCCTCTGTAATTCGATCTGCGGAAAAGATCATTGGTACCACACTTCCATCATTAGATATGATATACTTAGAGAGAACTAAAAAGAAAATGGAAAAAATCATGAAAGATCCGACCCACTCTGCTTATGGTTATTTTAATTTCTTACCTTCAAATCGCCGTCTTCGTGCTTTTAAGGGTAATAAGCGTTTTACGGATAGTTTTTTCCCAGCAGCTGTAAAACTGTTTAATCTTAATTAGTTTTTTTTTTATTTATTTTTTTTGTTTTGAATTGTGTTGTTTTATTAGTTTTTATTTTCTGTTGCTTTTTAAGTGGATGTTTTAGAACCGGAGCTTGAGGAACGATCTGATTTTCGATGTCTTTTACTGTACAATGACTGATTAATAAATTGAAATTGAAACCGTATTGGCATCGTAAGGTTGTCACTTTAATACATTGTAACATGTCAATGGCTTTCCACGACATTGCCTGCTTCGTTGTTCTGAATGTATCTGATAGACTCTTTTGGAAAGGTGGAGAGGAAGAAGGTTGTCAAAGTGTAAATTTCCAATTATGCTAGAATTTGTTCCAGCATCAAACCCCAGTATTAACAGTCGAAGGTAAGGGGTCAACCAGCCAGAATGTTTGTGCTGGCCAACTTATTTAATCTCATGTTATCACTAATATCACTATATGACACATGTTTGATCAAGATGTTACTTTACACAACACAATTATTTTCATTTATTGCAGGTTTACTGAAAATGACATACCAATGCCAAAACAGGGGATTTCTGGCAAGAGGAATGTCTTTATTAATACTTGCTAATGTTTGTTTTTACGCAGGTCTGACTACAGGTAACTTTTAGTTCTTCATATACGTGTGTAAAAGTCTGTCTATAACTTTGCTACGGGAATTACTTGCTCCATACTATTTTAAAATGTGGTAAAGTAAAAGCAGCTCAGAAATCTTGAGACTTATTTGTATATCAGAGTGTTCTGTCGAGGATAAGGAACACACAGCTAGACGACATTACCGATGTAAGAGGAAGCTTTGTCATTGGGAGGTATATAAAATGGTTATTTCAAACCCTCCTTGTTCAAATTGTTAATGAAGGTGCAGGAAACGGAATCCTATTTTCTTCCAGCAGCCTAAGGCCTCAACTGCAACAGCCTAAAAATGGAATAGCTATTATATATACAAACGTAACGTAAATCATGCTTACTATTCATCGCACACACACACACAAACTATTCATCGCATTTCACAGGTAATTCCGTTATCTCGCTGTATGGAACATCTGGACAATTCCAGTCCCCAGGTTACCCAAACAGAATAGACGGTACGCAGAATACCTGGATGATTACCGCACCTCTACACTTCAGATTAACCATAACATTCCTTGATTTTGAGCTTGCAGAAACTCCTCTCTGCACCGACGAACTAGAGGTAGATAAACTCAATTTCCATAAGGAATATCAAGTAACGTTGAGTTATTTTCTCCATAGAGGCAGATGATTAATTGCAGATATGGTTTCTTCACTTTGTCTCATTGCTATGATCTTCGCAATGTGTCCGGAGCGCAATAAAGTAACTACAGTTATAACAATGGAGAAAAGGAAACACCGAAAAAACACTGCAAAAGTCTTTTCAAGTAGGGTGCACAAGGATGAAATTAGCAGAAAACAATACGAGGAAAAACATAACACTAGAACCACCCAAAATAACTGCCCACTCACAAAAGAACCGGATTGCCGACAAATAACAGAGTCTGTAAAAGTTATTAGATGATCGATACAAATGAAAGAACTATGTTGTATAACAATTGATTGGTAAGAAGTTACCATGTGATCAAAGTATCTTAAAGGGAATTTTCGCATATCTACTTGTATAAGATAAAGTTCTTAGGTTTCCTTGGAGACAAAGTTAATTTTTCTGAGAAGTACAGTAACTATGAACTAAAAAGGATTTCGGGTAAGCAATGAGAAAAAGCTGAGTTTAGGTCACCATTTATGAATTTTAAGGAAGTTATAAGTGATCATTGCAATGTTTACTTTAGTAACTTTGCTCAAGTTTAATTAGTTGAGCAAATTGAATAGTCCATGTGGTCACCGCCAATTGAGCATAAGTATCCTTGGTTACGCCCCCTGTGCAGTTATACTTCATGTTATGTCTCTAAAAACCTTGTTTACTGGTGACAATGTGGGAGAATTTGCTGTTATTTTTACAATACGAAATTGTGTAATTTGGTTGTACTGTGGTAACAGGGTAATAGGAAGAGGTGAATGCAAATAATCCATGCCTCTCATGAGAAGGCACAAACAGTTTGGGAGACTTCAAGTTTCGGAAAAATCTGCTTTTCCCCGATCGAGAGAATATTTAGCCATGACTGGCACCTTTTTTGCTTTTTCAACAGTTCCATACGTTTGCGCGTGCGTTTACAGTGGTGAATAGTGTTTGGAAATGCCTGCAAAGTTTATTTAGCTTTCTGAAATAAGATTTTATTCATATTAGGCATGCGTTTTGTCATTTCTACCGAGTAGCTAAGTTCCAATATGTGGTTAACTACGCCTTTCTCTAGATGAAAAGTAAGTTCTTGAGTGGTCTTCTCGTCATTCTCGCTATACCTTAGATAGCAAGCCCACATCAGTGTTTGGAAATGCATACGCGATATTACTTCCTATAAGGCACAGATAATTTACGTTGACTGTGATCGATCCAGTGCTAAGTTTGTGATTATAAAAGCGCCGGCTGTTTGGAACAGTCTAAAGAAAGAAAACGTATGTTTTTTTTTATAAAAGGAAAGATATTTATAAGTTTCCCAAATCGGGAGAACTTTTGTTTTCTCCCGAAAGGAGCAATTTTCCCGACTGCCTTAAAACTTCTGAGAACATAACGAAGTTCTACCAATTATATTAATCTTCTAACTATGGTGTCATGTATTCAAAACTGTAATAGTATTGTTTCTAACCACTGAGGCACAAAGAGTTCAACACCAGTGGGTAAAAGCAATAATTTTGATGAATGTAAGTCACTGTACTCATGTTTCTCGTTGATGAATTAGTTACCAAATGGGTTTTGCATACTTTATTCAGAATAGAGACCAAGAAAGCTTATCCTACATAACTTTCAAGGTTGATGAATAACGTGTTAGCTGTCGATAAAGTACCTGATGGCTATGTATTGGGTGTCGTAACGGTTCCATACTCCCCGTAAATATATAATCTCAAGATGGGGACGATACAACTGTTAAAACGACAAGAGTATATCTCTCGTCTGATCATGGAAGTACTACCGAGAGACTAGTACTTTCATGGTCTGATCCTCTATCTGATTACTGATAAGTCTGGAATAAATTTTATCTGACAAACTGTTCATTTTGTAGAAAATGACAAGCAAAGAATTTTTTATTCACTACATGAACACTTTTACAGCAGCAATTTCACTCAAAGTCACTATAACTTACGTTCTAAAAGTGTTTGAAAACTGTTTCAAAGTCCTTGAAACTTGTGCGCTCTGGCCCCCTCTCATTAATATTTGAAGCGAGTATCGTTTGTCTATGTGACATTATATTTTCAGTTCATTCCTTTTAGCTACAAATGTAAACAAAATTACTACTAAGGCGTAAAAACGCGTAAACATTCCTAAACCGCCTCCTGCAATATTAAATCTTGTTCTGTGTCTCATCTTTTCATTACTGTAATCTCTGTGCTCATTAATTCCACGCGACCTAAAAATAACTGCTTGGATCTTCAGTTTTCTTAGTCCTGAATTTCTGTGGGGACATTTGGGAGGTAAGCTTCTTTCCTTTATTTTTTTGCCCGTTGTCTTTTTACAACAGATTCACGAGAGTAACGGGAAATTGGGCACATATACAGGAACTCAACTGCACCAGCAAAGTATTACATCAAGAAGTAATGCAGTATCAATTGTTCTGACAGCATGTTCAAGTTCATATTTCTACAACAGGAAAGGAATACGTGTGTCATTTTCGGCAGGTAAGTCACGCACACCACGTACTCACCTCTTGTACATGTCAAAGATTGAACGGACGCAAAAGGGCGATTGACAGATATTTTGGATAAATCCTAGTGTTTGATAATTGAAGACTTGAAGATTATTAACTTAATTACTATAATAATACAGATACGACAGGTTTCACCGCTTACGAAATAGAATTTTTGGAAATGTTTAAAGGGAAATATTGCTTTGTTGTGCAGGAACGGCTCCCAAGGAATCAAATTTGCTGCTTTATAGATAATGAACTTTCGAATCATGTAATATTAAAAGCTCTTAATAGTTAGGGTGGAAGAGCGATAACCAGAGTCTATCGGTAAGTCTGAATGGTTGCATGATGATAAGACCTACGGGGTCGGTCGGTGACACGTACACTTTCCCACGACAACAAAGTGTTGGAGTGAAAACATTTGATTGCGCGTAAAATGTTTCCATATGGTCATTTCAGTTTTAGTTTCAGTTTATTTCTCCATATCACCTCATGGAGGCATAAGAGACTAATACCATACAAACGACATAACAAATAAAAATAATAACAAAACAAAAGAAAAACCAAATTGTAGCCTTAGTGCAAGATGACAAAAAAAAGGTAAACAGAACAAACCAAAAACAATTTCGTAGCCTTAGTACAATAATGCGGAGAGTCGATGAGAAGATAGAAGAAAGGCTTTTGACAGGACTTAAACTAAAAATTTGACAAAAAGGCACCAGATACAGTATATGAAGGGATCACAAATCGTGCTTAACTAGGAGACAAAAGTTTTCAGTATTTTTTCACGAATTTACTTAACTTAATAACGGCATTTTTACTTGAGGATTGAAAAAGGTGCTTCATTTTGATAGAGCTCGGTGTTTTTTTAAAATAGGATTTCAGGAACTCAGACCTCTCATTGGTAAAATAAGAACATTCAAAATTGTAATAAAATTCGTCTCCTAACATATTTCTGTCACATAACTCACACATTCTATCATGAAATTCAATACTGGCAAACTTCCCTACAACGATGGGGAGTTTAATATTTACACAACGAAATTTACACAAGTTAATTCGGTGAGTAAAATGTAGAATAATCAAATAATTTTCAAATTCAAGTTTCTCCTTATACATTCTATAAATTTTACACTGAGAGTTACTGTTCACATCACCCAGCCAGTCTTGCTCATAGATATCACTTAGGCGTTGATAAAGGGTCTTTTTAAGCCAAATCTTAGATATAACGGGGTCTTGTCTGGAAGGGGTAGTGTAGAGGGGAGACTATCATCAGGAATATTCCAAATAAACGACATTCCAGCCTTATCTAAAATACTTTTAACTTTAATTAACCAAGATGAGCTATAGAAACTGTTATCATGAAAGGACTTTAAAGCTTTAAGGAACATATATGACAGTTTGTGCCCACTACTATTTATCAATTCACACCAAAAATTTACCATCCTAACCTCTATTGTTTTTATTAGTTTATGTCGGCCCAACTCGCCATAGACCATACAGTTAGGTGTAAACTTCGCTAACTTGAGAACTTGTTTGAAGTACTTTAAATGAAAGGCTTCGACCTGCGGGAATTCCCCAAATCCCCAGATTTCACAACCGTACAAAAGAGTGGGAAGAACCATTTGGTGAAACAAGTGCATCTGCAAATCTAAGGGCAGCAAAAGGTTGCACGTTTTGCTCAATAAACTATATAGTGAACGTCTAGCTAGATTAACTTGCTTATTGACAGCTTTAGTAAATTTGTTATTGCAGTTAAATGCAACTCCCAGGTAAGTGTAATCATCAACTATTTCCAAAGTGTCATCACCAAAGGTAAAAATTGGCTTATTCTTTATCTTACCCCTTGAGAAAATAACAATTTTTGTCTTTTTTTGCGGTTACAGTCATTTTCCAAGTATCGCAATAGTGTTTTACACTGGTCAATGCATTTTGCATGTCATTCTCATTTTCCGCTAAGAAAATTGTATCATCTGCATATAATAGGGTAAAAAGTGTAAAGAAAACTTCAACATTATCATTACTCAAATAATTCTTAATGGAAGTCGACAAATCCCTTAAACCATTGCAGGAATTACTGATAGACCTCCCAAAGTCATTAAGGAAAATACTGAACAAGACTGGTGAGAGATTCTCACCTTGTCTAACTCCTATATTACAATGAAAGTAATCAGACTTTACATCATCCTTTACGATACATGATTTAGCATTTTTATATAAGTTATATATCACATTGAGAACTTTACCATTGATGTTGTTAGCAATTAGTTTGGACTACAGACTGGTTCTGTCAATCAGGTCGAATGCTTTCCTATAGTCTATGAGAGCACAATATACACGTTTTTCCTTTCTTAAGTAAAACTCTATGGCGGAATAAAGGACGAAAATATGACCCAAGGAGGAGTGCCCACTTCTAAACCCAGCTTGATCATCACCAATTAGGCCTCATCACCAATAAGGTCATACTGTACTCAGTTGTTGATTTCACTCCAAAGTCGCTAGGGTTACGGAGAAAGACGCGGATCACCGACCGACCCCATAATTATGTGATATGACAGACATTCTTCCCTTAAAGAAATCAAACAAGGGAGAAAAGAACATATACTTATAAGCTTGTATATAAGATTGGTTCAGGATTATTTTCAAATGCATTTTGTTGTCCAAAAACACTATTAAATAGTGATTCTCAAACGCGACCCATACGGCCACATGATGCCCAGGGGCCCTATCGGTGCAGTCGACCGGCCGCCGCAACGAATGTCTTGATTTTATCCTTAGTAAGGCAAATTGATCAATAAAAAGCGACCTTTTCACTAGTTTCTTCAATAGTAAACCCACGATATTCGACGAGCTTCACGTTTGCCATCCCATCAGCAACCCGGCTGCTTAGTCGGAAAGCTGGGCCGTCATCTGGCGCCACCCATGATTGAAGAGGCAAATTTATGGTTAAGCGTGCAATTTCCTGATATCTAGAGGAGCTGGGAAGCAAAATATTCCGACCTCAGCCCCAACCATTGGGAGACTGAGGTCCAGTTGCTCCTGTTGGACGCTGTAAAAGTGCAGACGCGCTCTTAGTGAACCGCTTCCTATGCAAGCTTTGAAATTCTGCCTGTTTGCCGTAGATACAGCCGCAAGACCTCTTAAGTATGGATTTCACTCTTTTCAACTAATGTCCTCTCCCTAAGCCTGAGATCCTCCCCTGCGGCCCTCGACCTCATTCCAGCTTCTCCATATGGCCCTCAGCCTCAAAAAGTTTGAGAATTAATGCTATAAAATTACCATACAAGGCTGATTGTCATAGCCTTTTAACCATTGCTTACTCGCACTAGCTACACAAATATAAGGATTAACTTAAAAATCGCATATGATAGGATGATAGGGAAATGGTGCCGTGATTGCACAACCCTTTGTTAATTTGTGTCAAATATAACTTCCTTTTTTGCAGCGGAAGTTTTTGATGTGACGTCACACATCTACACAAAATGTTGGTGTTGCTATAGTTGAGTGAAAGTACATGACTTCACTCCACACGTAGAGTAACGCGGCGAATGTTCTTTAGTGACTTGCTTGACTTGTAACCTAAAAATGTGAAGAAATTTTATCATCTCATGGCATAAACCTTGTTGAGGTACATTTATTTAAACTTTGTTTTCAAAAACTAATGTTCCCAGGACTTGTTTGAACTTGCTTCCGGAAGCTATAGGTATAGACTTACTAGGGTCTGGCCTAGGTGTAGTTAGTTAGTTAGTTAGATAATGTTTAACGACACACCAACACAATGTGTTATATAGTGTCAACTAGACAAATTCGTTTCAAGTCCTCCCCTTTAGTCGCCTCATAGGACAGGCGGGGAATACCGTGGGCATATTCAACAACCCCCAGCCCACAGGGGACCCAACCATGGGGGGGTTTGCTCGGTTTTGTGGCGCCGATAACCCGCCAGTCATGGGGTGAGTAATAACGGTATCATGCGCGCATTTTATAGGCGAGAGTTGGGGACAAACTACTCGCCACGCACTACCTCCTCACCCCACCTGGATGCAGTTTAACGTCATACCCAGGACACGGCCTAGGTGTAAGGTCAGTAAGTAGGTTATACTAAATAATAACCTGATGTTAATGTTAACCATTTTCAAATTTTACCCTTCGCGAAGTTGTCTTTGGCGTTGGAATTTGAAAAGTTTGAAAGAATAGTTTTAAACTTTTGACAGCTATGGAAATGTAACGAGTTTAATTACAGTACAACCGAAAAAGTGTTTAACGCAAATGCAACTTGTTGCTGCTGAACGAAATGACTACGCGCCTGTGGGTGCAATACTGTTCATTCGTTTGACGGTAGCTATCCCCTTCTCCATCCCTTATCATGGCGGGCTGGAAATCTATGAAATGTTAACTTCTTTCCGTCCAGCATAGTTTGGCCACACAGTTCAGGATCATTTACCATATATTAGTACATATTTGAAGTAAAAAACAGTACATTGTACCAGTCCCATTTGTTGTAACGCACTTCTACCGTAACAGGTCTGTAGGCTATCATTTACGCGAAAAGACAATTCACTCCAACACGGCAGTACAAGCACTCTATGCTACGAAATGATGTTGCCTGCAAAACCTCTGAACGTTTTAGGATGAATCTAATGGATTCTTCTGTTATTGTAAATTCGAAGAAGGAAACGTATCAAAGTTTCGTGCGCTCCGCGCACTCCGCGCGCTGTTTCGGTCTCATTTCTAAGCTTAATTTTCATAACTTTACAGTTTCAAAAGCATTAGCATTATTCAACGGTAAAGGGTTTCAATAAAACTGATTGCGCTTGGACATGGGAGTGATTATGAAGGAACACAACAATGTAACAATGCAAAGCAAGGAGAATTCTTTCCACATTCTTCTTCTTCTTCTGTGGAAAGACTCTTTTAAGAAAACTGAAAACGCTGGTGGATAACCGATTATTCTGTGATTGAAAGTCAGCTTGTTGGCAAACTTATTTTATTAGAAAATTAAAAGCGTATCTGTGCGGAGCTTGCGTGCAAGTATCTCTTATGGAAAATGGCTTTAGATGCACAGTTTGTCTCCCTTATGTCGCTTGCATTGGTCACAGTTCGCATTTATGTTTACTGACCAAAATAAGGACAATGAAACACGAAGTTGTTTTGGGGAAAGCATCTTTTCAAGAACTACAGGTACATCTCCGTCCTTCCTAAGGACCGGGCTCCAAGTGGAGATCATGATTTTATTCAACATCATGAGTAAGATAACATTTTTCGAAACAACTTTTTTCGTACTTCCTGTGCACATATTATCCGTCAGTGTGCATGATAATGCATGAATTTACAAAGGTGGTATTCGGAAACATGCTCATTAGTCCTTCAGCCTTTTGGATGGCCTTTTCCTACTTCCTTTGGTTCAATCCCCTAACAAATTTATCGTCTGAATCCTCGTTACACATGCTGGTGTCCTCATTTTGTAGTGAATACTAACTTCCTGGGGCTATACTTCTGGACCCGCAACCGAATATGACGCGTAAACCCCACAAAGATTGCAACGATTGTTGATCTTTTTGCTTTCAATAAGTACAGAGTCATGAAATTGTGTCCAAACACTTTGAAAGAAGTACATCTTCTTTTTCACATTTACACTGTCTTCTTTTTCACATTTACACTGTTTAGCTTATGCAACAACGTCTCCATACCAAACGAGCAAGAAAGAAGCTACTACAAAAGCATTAGTGCGTTCTCCAACTGAATATAACGACACTCCTTCTACAGCTAACACTTCTGGACAAGGTAACATAACTCGGCTCCTTCAATCATATTCAGTAAAAATGAAGACATGTATCAGGAGGTAGTATCGAATAATTTGGCCTAAATCATAAAATGGGTAAAGTGGGATCCATGGGGAGAATTTTTTTGAAAATTTCCCACAGATGTATGGGGAACCCTTGTTTTACTTCAGAAGTCGGCGATAACATAAAAGTTCCTACTTATGCCACTGTGTCATACAGCCATCCTTCACATTTACACCTTCAGTTTATGCAAGAACGTTTTTACATGAAACGAGCAAGAAAACGGTTACTACACAGGCACCCGTCCGATCAATTTCAGCTAATCATTTTGGACAAGGTAACAGAATTCGACTCCTAATATCACATTCAGTAGTATCGAATACTCGTATAAGAAAGGAGTGTCCAATAATTCCGCCTAAATCATTGCGTGGGTGTAGTGCGATCCGAGGGGGAGGCATGATGCTCGATGATCAATATTATGCAAATTGTAACTTCACTCGTACACATACCCAGTACACATTATCTGTTCTATCTCCTACTATATGATTATTTCTTTGAAGCATAACAACTTAAGCAAACAACTTTATTTAAATTTGCCTGATATAGATCAATGTAACACCTGCTTTTGGTCCTGGATTTTTAAGCCAACGTCATGTCTTATGTAATATTTTTTCACTACATTATCAAACTGCATTAGAAGTGTTATTTTTAAAGAGTTATGTTGAGTCGAATTATTGCTTCCACAAAAAGGTATTTTTTATGAAATGTGTCAAGTATAAGGTTGTCAGCAGCTTTAGTTGGGTACTACTCCAATTCTTCATCTTATACTGGTGTTTACGATGTTTTGTCGCAGGGTTACTCTTCTCGACACTTGAGGCTGCACTGGTTGCCTTTGTTTTCTTACTGTAATAGTCGCAATCGTCTTTAAAAGGTTTGTAAACCTTATTTTGCATTTAAAACGATACCATGATGGTATTTTCTTCTTAGATATTAATTATTTTATATTTACTTTTATTTTTTAGGAATTTTGTGTTATGTAATCTCCGATTCTTATTGGACTGATTTTCATCGGTAAATTAACATTTCTTTTCAGAAGGAAGGCAAATCCCCTTCAAGTGATTCTACAACCTCGGAGAAAACGAGTCGACAAAAAGGTTCCTTAACTACTGTGACTACTGAAAGAACCTCAATGATAATCTTTCTCCACTATTACGAAGTAGAAAATGAAATGAATTTGCATTGCAGTAGCAGTATAATTTCTACAGACTAGAGTTCTCCTTGACCATGCAGAAGAAAATTAAAATACTGATGCAGGCAGCAATCTTTGTGTACACGTATGCGAATAGAGTACCAACAACACTCTTGCCAAAAGAGGGACTTAAGCCGCGCATTATGTAGAGTGTTAGAGTTAGATGAGGTTTTACGGCTCAGTCGCAATATATAGAAATCAGTAGGCTCCATCAATGTACCCGAAAGAATAAGTAAGAGAAACGGAATATTTAAATCAGGCCTGTAGCCAGAAATTCTAAAACAGGGGAACCGGCACTTCCAAGGGGGGGGGGGGGGGGAGGAGGCATGAACAGTGGTTGTTCTTTGTAACCAGAGGTGTCGCCAGAAGTTGGTAGTTTGGGGAAACCAAATAGGATAGTATCTTGAACCCACCCCACATAGTTCACGATAACTGATGTTTGGTGTGCACATGAGCGAAGAGTGTGCACAAATTTTCTTTTTCTTAGGGCAAGTTTCCCTTCCTCTTGCGATGAATAGACATAGAAGTCTTGAAAATTAAGCAGAAGGAGACTGTAGCAGTATAGCAATGTAGTTTCAGCTCCAGATCTAGGGGCCAACATGGGGCCCCTGGTCGGTTCGGGAGTAAAAACTTGTTGGAGGTCCAGATGAGAATCTCTGGAATCTCTTGGGTTTCTACAAATGGGGAAACTAGCACAAAACTTTCAGCTGATCTTCAATTGGCACTAGTAGAACAACGAGGTCTTCACAGGAATTGTGATTCTCCTTATTTTGAAGAGATTTTGTGAGAAAAGCTTGCTGAGGAATGAATCAAAGTGTAAGAGGAATTATTAAAATAATTTAGAACTGCGAATTCCTTGTACTTTTTTGAATGAACAGTTACCATGGACAGAAAAATGACGTTTCGTATTAATTTCTATACCTAGACAACCTTCACAGCAGAGTCATAATCACGAACTACTGTTAGTACCTAGCCTCTAGCCTCTAATGAGGCTGGGGGTGTACATCAAGCCAATTTTTCCTGTGTTATTCAGTGTATTAAGGTTCCTCGATTATTCTCATCAGGGACAGAATGTGAATTGCGAGGACTGCCTGAGAAGCCCGCCGACGTTTTGTTTGTGAATTCATTGACCTTGTTAAAAACTGCATCCTTAATCAGCACTGAAAAATGTTCAATTTGTATATAATACTTAGTGCAGAATGCGATTGCATTGCTGACATCAGAATCTTTCCAAAGTCAGAGGGTACAGAAAAAAATCCCTCTTCTTTGCATCTTTCTGTGTTCCTCCATAAAATTGACACTGCAGGAAACAAGTAAATGTAAAATGAGCAACGACGTTCAGAGTGTCCAAAAATAGTGGTAGTCAGCATAGGCATTTTATAAACCAATTAATTTACATGCGTCAATCACTTATTCATAAAACACACCTTTACCCAGTAAATCCATAAACCTATAGCTTGAATGCCTTTTGTGGTCACTTTAAACTTAATTTATACTAAACACTGTGCAGAGGACACTTATTCTCCGTTCTCCCGGACATATTAGTAGTTTTGAAGCAATAAATTTGCCAGATGGGTAGGCAGTAATCTGCAGGGGGTGGAGCAAGGTCACGTGCCCACCTCATGGCTATGGGCTTAGTTCAGATGATATTTAGTTGAGACCCAACTCCATCAATTAAGTAGTAATTAAAGGTTGCTAGTAGACTTACGTATAAACTACTGGAAGTTTTTCCTTAAACAAGGGGCTGGTAAGAATCTACATATTTTCAAGATTTAAACTAGTCACGGTATCTGTAAGAGGCAAAGTGCGCCCACGCTGCGGTGTGATTTCAAATTTTACTGATCATAATGTTCAGAAAATTACTTTTTTCTTTTGAATTCTTGAACTAAGCCAAGCTTACGTTTTCTTTTTATGTTTATTATCAAATCTCTAAATATATTTTTGGAGTAGACCCCCTTGATAAAAATCGACATATATTAAACAAATAACGGTGCGCAATGTTCATTCTCGAAAAATAAATCACAGGTTTAAACTCAGATCGAAAAGAGCTAAAACTTTCACAATATTTACAGGAAAGTGCAAACTCCGACAAAAATTGTTCAAAAGCTAAAACGTAAGGAAAATATAAAAATCGCACAGACTAGCGAACGTGAGGAAATTCATGCAATGTCACTTAGGTCACTGACTTTCTAACTTAGCCTTACAGAAATCTAGATGCGGATTTCCTTTCACTATACAGAAAATGTAGCTGGGTTGCTTAATTGTACAGAAGTTCATATTGGTTACATTTTTAACTAGTTTGTATTCTGAAGCGTCTACCGGAGGATTGTGAAACGTCATGACCGTCTAAAGTGTTCAGATTCTGACCAATGAAAATTCTAAAAGTTCCATAGCCAGTTGTGGTTGCAGAACCCTCAGAAACCAGAAAGTTGGATACAAGGGCTTTTTTCCAAATGTTTTGAGGGAAAGCATTTTAGACCCCTACCGTAAAGACGTGGTGACTGCCTTGTGGGTCTACAGCCCATCTGTCCTACGGCACATAGCAGGCCCTAAAGTGCAGTTTACATGAAAATATTGCTTTGCCTGTAGGACCAGTGGGTTGCAGGAATGTTGCGTTGTATATTAATACCTTTACCAATGGGCTAAAGAACTACAGTCTTGGAGTAGCAATGAGCTACATGACCAATGGACTGGGAATATAAACTTACCTTATGTGTTCTTATGTACGTCGTCCTCTCTCAGTGACGTATTAGGGGTATGGTCCAAAGATCAGACCCAAGAAAACAAAATAATTAGATGGAAAAAGAACGAATAAAGGCAAGAGAAGCTGGGGTGAAGTTCAGTACATAACTTTTGAAATGCTAAGTAAGGTAAGACATGACTAAAAATGTCTGAGTTAATGATTTTGTCCTGTTCGCTTTGCGCGCCTCCATTGCTGTGTTGTTTTACATGTCTGTTTCAAAGCTTTAGTGGAACTATTGTTTCAAAGCCCAGTACTACTCTTGCATCATCAGTTCTCCCCAGCCTCAAGCCTCCGGCAACATTCAAGCCGTTGTAATATGGTAGATTTAGGCTGCTATTAAAAAAATGTTAAAAGTGCAACTTTCATAGTCTCGTAGACGTGCAGAGAGCTGATTTACCTTGAAAATTCTTTGTTTACTCAGTAACGATTTAATGGTATTTTGAACAGCAAGGATCTTATTTTAACCTTCGCATTAAAAGAGGATATCACTAAAAAGCAGCATTTTGGTGAATTCTGAGACGGCTGTTGTTAAATAGAAGTCAACATGAAAACACTTCGGAAATGTGAAGCATGTATAAAAAAGGTACTGAAGATAGATGGTAGAAGTATCATGTATGTTCCTATTTTAATAACGGTAAAGTTTCATTTCATTCGCATATATATTACAAACTTTGATGTTACTCTTGCACGTAAATGTTGCGCAATAAATAGCACCTGTTGTGGAACCAGTGCCAGTGTGTTTTTGTTTTTATTTTTGTTGTATTTACATACGAGTATGGGAAGACACATATCGAACGGTTTTCTAAAACCGAGTTCTCTAAAATTGAATCTCTGTGAAATAGCGATCTTTCTAACGTCACATTTGATCGACAGAGAAAAACTTTACAAGTGTTGACCTTTTGCGACACTGATTTTGGTAAATTTTAATCACATGACATTCCGATGTTTACTAAAGCTAACTCTTACATACTGTAATAGGTAGTGCATACTCTCTTCATTCACATTAGCCGGAGCAGAGAAATTGTAAGAGACAGAAAACAACAATCACATCTGTTAGACAATACGAACTTGAGAATAAAGCAATTAGCAATACATTTCGGATAAAACAAGTGTATTTGTTTCTATTTATTACCTCTGGCGTTTCCTTTTTAATGATTATCTACTCCTTTCAATGCCAAGTATGAAATAAGACCATTGTTTAAAACAATGATATGAAGTGTTTCTATATTTTTAGTTTTACCACCTGTATATGCACTTTTAAATTAAGCAATTTCAGTATTGTTCTTTCTTCCTCCTTGAGTTAAGAATATCTCTATTTGATAAAGCATAAGGAGTCTAGATATTGATGATTTTGAAACCATTCCAGAAATGGGAAACATTATCCATGCTCTCAAAGAAATAACAGATATACCGCACCGTCTAAAAATGAGGCATCTGTCAGCAAATTTAAAAAAATTACTTTCCTTGACTACCATCAATGATTTACCAGTGGGTGGAATCATCCCATGAGCTCCATCAAATGCAGCGGAGGACAAAAAAATCTGTTGTCGTCACTGTCTAATCATCTACGTTTGAGACAAATCTTAGAAAATAGACAACGCTTAAGTGCCTAAGCAAAAGAACTAGCTTTAAAGGAGGGAAAAGCATTGGCTCTAAATCTCTATCAGCTCACTGCTCAGTCTTGCTGATTACTCCGGTCCACACATTAGAAGTTTTTGGCGTACGCTTTGCGAACCTTTGCTATATCACATTTACAAGGTTTTCAGTTTTTTACCTAAAACGACCTCAAATGACGGCTGATAACCTCCAAAGAAAAGGATTATTACTCGTAATATGACAAAGCAAATACTAAGTTTGCAAATTATCCATCCTTTCTTGAGATATCGCCTTCATGAGCAATTTTCAAGGTTTTTGAGGTTTCACCTCCGGCGGCTTTATGTAACCTTTGACCTGTACCAAAATCATCAGGGACCATTTTCTGACTATACGCATCCCCATACTAGGTATGAAAGTATCCATCTATCCTAACTTGCGGTATCATGTTACATGCCTTTTGGTGTTTAACCTCTGACCACCGACAACATAATAGTCTTTTAGCTTAATATGATTTTGGCAGCAGTTATCGTTTCAAGGTTAGGTTGATTATAAGTTCTTAAGAAAACCTACAAGCTCGAGTTAAACAAGCACTGAAGTGTTGAGTATAAGTAGATCGTTGTTATGATAAGTATTTGTTTCATTTGATTTGCTGCCGTTCCGTTTTTTAATAGTAAACTTTTGATACCTTGGGCAAGGCATCAACAAGTGTACCAAAAAGTCCCCTGCTTTTAATGAAAAAGCCTCGTAGTGAAACACCTCGTAGCACACCCAAACACCTGTAAACTATTGCATACCCAGAACCCCCCAAATCTTAGTGATTCTTTTGCCTTTGGCCTACCGAGGTTTATTCATCAATGCTATCCTTCTTGAAATACCATGTTTTCCAATCTTTTTCACAATTTTACTTCTGATGACCTCACATGTCCTTAAATCTTCACCAAAAACAATAGGGATTCTTGTAAATAACATGGGTTGTCCAACTGCTGCGTATTAGATCGTTAATACAGTTACATACTACGATTTGCAGTTTGACCTCTTTTAAATTTATAACAACTGAATTATTAAACGCAATGTGGGGGGGGGGGGGGGTTCATGCGCCAACTATGAGATCCGGCATGATTACCCTTTATGATCTATCTTGTTTACTGCATTTTCAATATAAGACCTCTGGTGGCTCTGAATAATTTTTGACCCCTACCAAAAACAAAAGGGCCATGGGATTAGAATATAGCATTCAGATGTGAGATACTCAGTTTACAAGGTTTTCGTAGTTTCACCACCTGTGACCTGGGATGACTTTTTGAATTCTGTCGAAAAACAGAGGTATTTTTCTGAGTATAAGACATCTACTTTCCAAGTATGCAAAACATTCATGATTCCTAACTTCAGATATGGTGTTTCAGAGTTTTTCAGTTGTTGACCTCTGGTGATTTCAAAGACCTCCACCGAAACAAAAGGGGTTTTCCTTTCACATACTGGAATATATCGAGGCAAAACGCCCCTCTCTCTTCCAACGAGCAGCTTCTCTTGAACACTTAATTGTTGCAATAATGACTTACAGTCTCTGAAAGAAAAGGGTTACAATCAGTGTTCATATTTCTGTCCATTTACTAAGCAAACTTTGGAATAAAACATAAGCTTCTGAACACATGGTTTTACTTACAGTCTACATTTAATTAGCTGCTCCCCATATCTGTCGATTTGATGATCACAGCCCTTCACTAGGTACAGAATATGCGCCAATCCAAAAACAATAGTGGAATATTCCCAACTTTAAAAGCTCTTGCCATAACAAACACGGAATGTTGCTTTCAACTCGCCTTTTTCTTATCCCTCAAATGCAAATTAGTTTCTTCGGCTTTCAGTAATTTGTTGATTACATTCCCCTTACTGAATTAATACCAGATTTAGAATCAAGACTTGCCAAATGAGGCAACAAAACTCTTCTATCTTGTATTGATTGTCACACGGTTTTAGAAAACGACGGAATGATAGCCTTGTGACATCATTACAAAACAAAAAAAGGGGTGAAGATAATTTTTTTCTTTATGGAAAAATGCCTACTGTTCCTCTCAGTAAATCATAATGTGATCTATACCAAACGAAAGTTTATATTAAAATATATCTTTTGTAATGTATTGGTTTGTAACCTCCTGTGACTTAAAATGACCTCTGACCCTGTCAACACATGAAAAATTTTTCCTCTTCATATGACAAATCTATATGTAAGTTTGAAAAGTATCCATCATTTCTATCTTGGGATGACGTGTACAAGCATTTTTTCGATTTTTATAGTGTTACCTTCGGTGGCTTTAGATAACTTTTGCCCTCTACCAAAAACAATAAGGTTCATTTACTGACCATAATGTATCCACATTCAAATATGATAAGTATTCGTGTCTTTTACCATGGCATGTTGTGTTTACAATGTTTCAGGTTTTTGACGTCTCGTGACCGTAAGTGACCCATACACTTAACCAAAAACAGTGAGATCTTTTCTCTTTATAGGATAAATTTCTGTAATAATTATGAAACGTTTTCATCATTCCTTTCTAGAGATATCGTACTTACAAGCTAAGCAAAACACAAACCCACAGACATAAACACACGTAAAAAGAATAATGAATTTGACCAGAACAATATTGGCCGGAAAATAAAGAAAAGTCGTGAGACAATTATTCTGCGCATTGTTTTTGTCAATAAAACGTGGTCTTAAATAATACTGTGTTCTACAGCCGTGGCCATTTGCGTAACTGGCAGCATGAGAAGGGACAAGAACTTTCACCAGTGAGACTTAACTCTGTTTTGCGAGAACGACTGTGGTCGACAAAGAAGGAGGCATATTTCTCTGTAGAGACAGTGTAGGGACAACCATATCCCCCTTCATCTGTTCTGGCCATTGATAAAATGAACTCGTCGTTGTACACAGTACATGACAAAATTCGATATCCGGCATTTGAGGTACCCATCATCAGGTTTCTAGACGAACGTATCAAGGTTTGCAATTTCTGAGATTGGCAGATCTGCCTGCATGCAATCCAACAGAAGTGAGCTTGAGAGTTTACTTCCATGCATTCACTGTAAGATGTCAAGTAGCATAAAGATGTCTGGACCTTATCCACATGAAACATTCTGATAGGCAGAGTAATAACTTGTAGAAAATTAACGAGTTAATCATGAAATTCCTGCTATGATAAGAAGGAATATCTTTGGGTGAAGAGGAGTTTATTTGGTCCTACAACAGGATATTTGGTTCCAAATTACAAAACTCTACATCAAAACGTTTAGGATTTGTTTCGTATGCAATATAAATAACGAGCTTATGTTCAACAACGAACGTTGGCCAACTCGGTCTCAGGTCAAGTCGGTCTCAAGCCACATGGGACCGATTAAAAATAACAAAGTATTGTTTCTTCCAATCAATTACTAAAATAACCAAAAATCCGAAAAGGCGAAGTGATTCCTTGTCGAAAGGAAATAAAAGGTATCTGCCTTTCGCATCTTCAGCTATTGGGTTTACGTGCAATTACCCCGTTTTTGCTGTTTTACCTCCGGTGACCTCATATAGACTTTCGACTCTGTAAAAGCAATAGGTTCATCTTTTGACTATGGTGCATCTGCATTTCAATGAAAAGTATATGTGCTTCTACACTGAGATATTGTGCTTACAAGGTTTCAGTTTTTAACCCCGGTTACCTCATATGACTCTAACTTCTAACAATAACTATAGCATCCTTTCTCTATGATCATAGGCGTGTGGGGGTCAATATTTCTGGGGGCCAGGGATAACTTTGCCCGAATTTAGCATCTTGGACCAAGTTGCCGGGATTTTGATTACGCTGTGTCAGTTGCAAAAGGGCATAATTTACTTTCTTGGCTGTCTAATTTGCCCGGATGAATCCACTATTTTTGCCCAATTGTAATGTTACGCAAGGGACCCCAAACTGGATGGGAGAACCTTAAAAACTAAAATTGAAAAGAATGAACGTGTATGTGTACTAATAAGTGAGTGATACTGTACAAGAACCTTTGATGACGATGCAGTACAGGTGTAAACTAATTATGCTGTCATATGTGAAAATAGGAACCTAATAGGAACCTATCGTTTAGGTTGCTGCATTATAGGAAGACTAAAAGGTCGCGTAATAGAAAAGCTGTAGGCAAAACACCTTTCACAGAACCCCTATTGTGTTTGTTCATAATTGTGTCTGTTCATAAACAACTCAAACATCGGTGTATTCCCTTCGGTGCCCGTTTTACACACACGATAAGCATTGCACTTAATATGGGCAGATCATTTTGAGGAACTATTGACTTGCTTAAGTTAGCCCTCTAAAGCGAAGAAATTTTCATTTGATTTGGTAAAAATAAAATGCGCAGTAAATACAATGCTGTGGTAGTTATGCCTTTCTGTACTCCTACAGTTTTCAGTCGGCACGTACTGTAACACTATGTAACGAACTACTAACTTATTTACAGTAGCGTTATGGTATATTCTAGTTGACGGCTAGTGATATTTTGTAGACTTCGTGCTGATCTTTAGGCCTTCCAACTTCAAGTCCGGGAGTATAAACTAGTTTTCGTTACCATTTTGTTACCATTTTTTGAAAAAAGTTCGGTTCATATGGTAAGCGGAAATAAATGTAATGACACAGACGGTGATGAGTAACGCGATATATGTAACAGTGTAACAGTATAGGTGTAAAGTAATGATCATGTGTGAAAATACCGAGGAAATAGGAACCTAAGTCATGTTTTATTTCGGCAAAGTCTACCATAACTGTACTTGTCAGGACTCCTAATAGTTATGATGATGCAAGTATGAGGTTCTCACAGGTGTCACTAGTTGCTTTCGGAGGGGACTCATTCAAATTAATGATGTTAAGACTCAAAGAACTCTCTTGGAAACTCACTTGAAATCCAGTCTATCTCAATGAGCTGGTTTTAGTATTCTGTTGACATGTATTTTGAAAGCCTATCTACAAAACATAAATAGTCAACCCCACTTGCACCTCAGGAGGTGGGTGAGGACAGGGTACCCTACAATCTTTCAGCAATTTTTTATCAAACGTTTCGACGCAAAAAGTTCCACCATAGTCACCGAATCAAGCCTGAGAAGACCGTGGTTGGATTTCATTTGAAAGAAAGTTTTCATTAACTTCATCAATCATGCTGATGATTAATTCCCTTACATAAGTTAAAAGATTCGTGTCGAAGAACCTCTAGTTAAGGTTGCTGCGTCATAGAAGCGTCATGGGCCATTAACAAAAGGTAGGTACATTGTCGCCTAATAGAAAAGCTGTAGGGAAAACTGCTTACACGGAAACCCTATTGTGTTTGTTCATAAACAAATCGTCTTCGGTGTATTTCCTTCGGTCCCTGTTTTTACACATGATGAGCATTGCATTTAATTTTAAAAATTGGTAACAAAATGGTTAGAAAAGTTTGCTGCGTCATAGGAAACGTCAACGACCATTAACCGGTCAGTACATCGTGGCGTAATATAAGCGGTAGACAAAACAGCTGAGTACACAACAACCCTATTGCATTTGTTTATACACATTATAAGCATTGCATTTAACTTGGATTCACCATTTTGAAGAGCTATTAACTTGGTTAAGTAAGTTCTATAAAGTGAAGAAATTTTCAGTTGATTTTTTTAAAAAGAAAATGCACTGACAGTAAGTACAATGCTCTAGTAGTTAAACCTTACTCTACTCGTACAGTTTTCAGTCGGTACGTACTGTAACACTATACAAAGAACTACTTACGTACTTACAGTGTCATATTCTGGTTGACGGCTAGTTATATTTTGTAGACTTAATGCTGATCTTTACCCTTTCCAACTTGTGTATATATGTAGTGTCCGGGAGTGTTAGCCAGTTTCCGTTACCATGTTACTATTTTGTTTCCAATTTTTAAAAAGTCTTGTTCATATGGTAAGAGGAAATAAAACTAAATTTATGACACAGACGTTGATAAGTAAAGAGATATATGTTAAAAATGTGAAGTATTACTGTTGAATTTCTGTCAATAAACTGAACACTGGCTGTAAAGTAATGATCGTATGTAACAGATTTACCTTGACTCTCAACCTGTACAGGCTGAGTAGCCTACCAGTTGGGATTCTTGCAGAAGTGGGTACCTTCAGTTACAATAATATACCTAGTGTCCTGTTTCTGTGATATGTGCCAACCCTTGAAAATAATAAAAATGTGATAACTTTTGAAATAAGGCTTTCTTTGCAAGAAAAATTCTACCCCCATTACTATTTTGGTCGCCCTCATTGGTCAAGTACCTTCCATGAATTTCAAATATTTCAGCAAAGTCTTAAGAAACTTGTCTTGACTGTTTCAATTACTTCCTTTGATGTTCAACACTAACATCGAAATTTCTGAGACAAAATAAGTAGGACATGTTTATCGCTACTTATTGGGCATTGGCTATACTAAATACTGTTGCCACTTCTTGACTGACAGGCCCAACGTCTCACTTGAACGACTTTTTAGACTACTGTTGGTGACACTTATTGTCGTAGCTCTTCCCCCTTTCGACATGCTACAACAACCTACCAAATAGTCGTGCCAAATCCTCCATTAAAAGCCATCTCGATACGATATGAGTAGCGTAACCAACGGGGAAAGTCAAGTATCCCATCACAATAGAGTTGTGCCCCATGTAACTCCACAGAAATTTTCAGACCATATCTGTCATACTCTAGCTGTTACATCGAACTGCGAGCAGACTAGTGAAAGAAAATTTCGTCTAACAAACTGGTGTTAACGAAACAAAGCATGTTTTCCCTGTTAGGAGTCAGCCAGTCATATGATCTATTTTACTAGTAAGAACATAGACAGTTCATGTGTACCCTCAACGGACTCTTTCCCGACCTCAGTCTTACTCTTTGACACCTCTTTACGTGTTGGTGTATTTACCTGTATGTTGGATGCCTGAAAATGACAGCTGACAGTGTCTCATTCCAAAAGTATCCCGAAAGAAAACCTCCAGGTCACAATGACTTGTCCACTTTAACAGATACCTGTTCATTTCCAGCCAACCTATTCCCCAATAGCTACAAGTCACCCCGTACAACAGTTATAGGGTTAATAAAAATGCTCCTTAGTGCACTTATTAAGATTGCCAAATATCTGCAAATTGTATCTCACAGAGACCAGGGAGCTCCTTCCAGAGCTTAAGTATTTAGTTTGTCTGCGAGCATATCACAGCCCAAGGTCGAATAATGTCCTCACAAAGTGAGTCCCCTTTTTGTTAAACGCTGGATCTACTTATGAAATTTTAAAAATGTGGTGTAACACAATTTAAGTTTTAGTTAAAAAACTAAATAAGCCCTAAAATCGATACATATGGTGTCAAATATGCTAAAACAAAGAATTTCAGTACCCTATCCTGTTAAAGATCTTCCGATCCCCCACCTGCCTTTTGAAAAACTGTTCCCCCAGAAAACGTTTTTGCCCGTCCTGTTTACACCACTGTTGACTAAGGGCGAACACGTATGTCCAATCCTGCGACAACCTGAGTGATGACTCAGAACGTATTCTATTATCAAACGAGGTCAACCGACACCCAGCTGAGATAAGTTACGACTCTGCTGGCGATACTGAGCTGAAGACGATGTTACTTTTCTAACCACCGGTATAACTGTTGATCTGAAAAGGCATAATTTTCATTTATTGACAGGTCACCGAAAATGCTGTTCCTTTGTCAAACCATAGGTTTGGGGGCAAGGCGAGTTTCATTATTGATAGTTGGTATTATCTGTTGTCATGCAGGTCTAACATCAGGTGAGTTCTAAGTTAGTTCGTAAATAAGAAATGTTTCTAAACCGCTGCACATAGAATCACTCTTTTGACCCTGGTTTACGGTTGGTTCAGTCCAATGAGTGCTTATTTTTGTACCCTTGAAAGTTGTCTTTCTGACTGCAGTACGAGAGTGTTTCGTCTAGAATGTGGAATGCATAACTAAGAGACTTTGCCAAAGGTCAAGATTTGAAACAGAAACCTTATCATTGAAATGTGTATCATTCTTTTCCTACCCTTCTTCCCTGCTTCATTCAAACTAGTGTAGAGTGCAACAAGTCATTCATTCCAATGTCTCCAAGTAGAATAACTTCGGATGACCTCACTTGGTAGCATTGGATAGCCTAACTTTAGACAAGCATGAAAAAAATTGTTTTCCTCTTTCCTGTGGAAAACCTGTTTTCATGCAGGGATGCGATCGAATAGGTTGGCTAATAGTATAGCAAGGAGAGACAAAAATCATAACATCCGAATAGCAATATTTAAACCTTTCTCAAAGTTTTAAATTTATTTCAAATTGAAAAACCGAAAAAGAAAAAGATTCACCTTACGTTCATCACTCTCGAAACAAATGCATCCAATTCAAACTTAGCATGATATTATACAAATAATAGGACATGTGCTGAACCCAAACCCACTGGTGTTCAAAATTTGTGTAACTTTATTTGCCCTTGCTTTAATATAAAAAACAAGCTCCTTCTTGTCCTAAAAGTAAGTCTATTCTGCTTCTCTAACGCAGTCTTTCAAACATACAGAGTAGACAGTCCGAAACAAAATTACAGCAAATAAAATTTACCTTAGGCTGCCTTTTCCAAACGGTCGTTTGAAATATGTTTAGTGCTCCCGCATGCGGAAGTTTGAATTATGCGGCAAAGGCTAAATTAATGCATCCAGCTCAACGGTTAAACTCCCAGCTTGTGGGTAACATGAAAATGAGAGGATGGCCCTTCATCTTTGTACCGGAAAGGAGTTGTACTAGGAAAGAGAATATTCCATGCACAAGAATGTGTTGAAATTACAGAACTGTAAGACAATTTCGATCTTTCCTTTCTCCAGAGAGAACCCCGTTGCACCAAGCTCAGTAAAATACACAATACGAACTTAAGGGGTTGTTTAAAATAGTCCGCTATCTTTTTGTTTAGTTCCACGAAGCATAAAATTTTCAGAAAGCTTTTCTTGCCGTACGGTAAACACACTATTATTTTTTTAAAGTGAAAGAAACATCATTATTTGACACCTTGCCCTTTTCGTAGCAAAATTACACAACTGTATCTACTTTCTTCACATATTATACAACAACTACTGCACATCCTTATTTACTGCTTTCCAATTTCTTAAAAATCAAGCCACATGCATCAAGTATTTAACTGCTTAATACAATATCAAAGTGAATTCAAAATACTCACGTTCGGAGATATGTATACAAGTGCGTTATGGCTCCCATATTGTCAACTGCCCACGTCTCCAGCGCCAGGCAAAGCAACTCCTCTAAAAATGTATTTTCAAAGAGTCTGCGATAACTGTAAGTGGTAATAGATCATTTACCAATATTTTGGTGGGAATGTGATTAAGCAACTGACTTTCCAAGGGTTGCCCCTATCCTTGGTTTTGTTCCAAAACATAAAATCAGTGCGTCTTTGTCCCCAAACTTTCAAGTTTCGGGAATCCACCTGTTATCGGTCGCCACTAATCCTCTTGTTGGTTTTTGTAATTGTCCCTCTTCCAAACTATTCCTGGTAAAGTAGCCTTTGTCCGAGATACCTAGTCACCAAAGTACTGTGTTTCTCTTTGAATGTTTTCTGGTTATTCCGATATGAGTCAATTTCGAATCATTAGAGGCAACGAACTTTTGAAAGTTTTGCTCATTTTCTTTTTCTCTTTGGTTGAGGCAGAGCCCATCTGACTGCCATCTGACTGCCAAAGAGTGAGGGTTCCATTTTGTTCAGTATTGTTTCAACTTTGTTTCCACTTTGTTTTAACTTATATTTCATCTTTACCCAATCAGTTTACGTTATGTTATTCGAACTTCATTTTGTGAACATTTAGAGTTTGAGACTCAGTTTCCGAATAGTATTTCCTGCTTGAGTTTTTTGTTTTGTTTCATGCAACCATTTTAGAGCTTACAATAAACACTCGCTTGTAACTGAAACTACCCAAAATATTTCTTAAATTATTTCAAGTATTATGTTAGTCCGGCCTTAAATTCTGACAAGACAAAAAGAGCTTACTACATTTTGATGATTCCAGGCTTGTACATACATTTTTCTGCGCCGTTAAAAGATTCACAAACTTGTTGGGCAACGCCAGTAGCTACCTTTATTCGACCAGTGACATCTTGTTGTCACTGCGTCCAAAACAAGAGTGATGAGCCCCAACCCTGCAAATTCAGACCTCAGCCATCTTCCACTCATGCGAGAGCTTGTCTGCTGGTCAATGACTTTTTTTTTGCTACACTGTCTTTCTGAAATTCCTGATCAAAAACCTATTGAAGTAAACCTGGGCATGTTCGGACCTGAGGAATGCCACTGCATAGTGTCACACCCAGAATCTTCTAACTATAGACTCTTTAACCCCTAAGGTTTATACTGGATTTTCCAATATTTTGAAAGTACGGTAACTAAGTCTCCTGTACAATACGGCACTAAGCAATTTCTAACGTGACATCTGTTTTACCGTTGCTTTACATGAAAATAATATCCTCCCTCAAAATAATTCACACTTTTGATTCGTACTCTGCAGGTGACTCCGTTGTGTTGCTAAATGAAACATCAGGGGTGTTCCAATCTCCGGGTTATCCAGACCTTGACGACGATATGATTTGTACTTGGAATATTGTTGCTCCGGTGAACCACAAAATAACCTTAGAGTTTCTTGATTTTGATCTAGAGGACCAGCGTATTTGCACCGACGAAATAGAGGTAGTTAAATTTCTTAAGTCTTCAAGACATGTAAAGACTAAGGCTAGACTACATACGTTACAAGGACTAGAACCAGAACAAACTGATAAGCAATATTTGTCCTCCTCCAAAATAAAGAGACTCTTGAAACGTACTAGAGGATCTGCACCATCAGTTGATGGAGTTAATACCTAATGCAGAGGTGACAAAATACTCGAACGACTACACTTAAACTGATACGAGACTTGACCAAATGAAATGTTCAGCCGAGAATCCCTCTCTCCCAATCCACCTCACCCACTCCCAACCTCCAGGCTGGAAAGTCAAGATCATGGTTGGTCATAATTGGTGTAACAGAGATTTCCAAGTGTCTCGGTATGCAGACATTATTTAATTATGGCAAGAGTGAATCGCTACGCAAGTATTAGACTTACAATGATACACTGCGTACGCTGATCATTACCTATGATTTGAGATTGCGAATTCCTGGTTGTAAGTTATTAGTTTGCAACTTTTTTAATTTACTGGTTTGCCAATTACACTACTTTTAAAAATTCGTGAACATTAGTGGAATGACAGTAAGAAAAGGTATATGATTAATCTGCTTCAGGTCAAAAGAGGACAGATCAACCCTTTTTCTGGACACAATTAAGGACAACATAAAAACGTAGGTCAAACGTCAAAATTCGTTTTCATGTGACCTCCTTGTGCTTTGTTAATCCCACGACTGGTTCGTATCAACTGCCTGTATAATTATAGCCAATTAACTTCCCCCCGCCTTTAATATGTGATTTCTGGACACTTGCTACCATTAGCAAGTATCATTTGTATATTTTCCTAACCCACCCAAAGATTTTCTACCTGATTGTGTGGCTCATAAAAATGTGAGTGATTCGAAAAAAACAGTAATCGTTTATGATCATTCCAGATGGCACCAAATGTATGGATATTTCATTGTACTGTTTTGCACCCTGCTAGGTGTGAAGAAAAGCCGAGGTGGTCGATATGAGCATACAGAAAAGCTGTTAATCAACTGGCTGTTAGAATGTTTTATAAATACGAAGATGAACTCGAGATGATGCACCGGTGCAATGATTCATTAACTATGAATAAATGGCCATATCCCGGCCTACAAAACAGGTGTTTAAACAAATTATTCATTAGTTGATGTTTCATTTGACACTGGTGATTCACAAGTGAAAACCTTGGAACATTAGAGAACTAAAATTATGTAAAGATGTATGAAATTATTTCAGATCGAATGAGACAAATGAAGCGGTTTACTGTACACAATTACATTCTACAAAAGGATAGGCAAGATTTACGTCAAAAGTCAAATTTCGTAAAAATTTTTTTAACGCTTATGACCTCACCAGTCAAGTGATTAAAAAAATCTGTGTATAAATCTAAAACAATTTTTCGGCCAATAATTTGAGGGATCGTTTGATTGTTTTGGATTTCTTGGTTTGAAATAGAAGCCTTTTTACTTCTCCTGTTCCCAAACTTTTGATTTTTCAGCACCTTGCCGCTTGACTCTTCGCAGATACCAAACAAATTTTTCCCAAGCCACCCAAAGATAACCAT
The DNA here is from genome assembly GCA_029531755.1 of Holothuria leucospilota. NCBI lineage: Eukaryota > Metazoa > Echinodermata > Holothuroidea > Aspidochirotida > Holothuriidae > Holothuria > Holothuria leucospilota. The sequence goes on along the minus strand of CM055972.1, from coordinate 26,557,125 downwards.
CTACCTTAATCTTTTTGCTGATAGACATGTAAGGGAAGTGAGAATTGAAACAAAAAAATACACGGTGGCATTAATGACCATTTCAGATGGCACTTACCTCAATTTGAAGCCGGACTACATGACCGCGAAAAAAACGTTCTAACAGATGATCAATCTGAGACGTCAGATGAATCAAAACCACGGTGACCCTAGAGCCCTTTCAAATATCATATAGGTAAGGACAATAGTTCCATATTAAAAACCCCGGGACTACTCCGAACTGGCTTATTATCTTCAAACTGAACATTGCTTAGAAAAATCCTTCCATGTCCCAGGTTTATCAGAATATATTGCCATTTGGCCATTGTTTAGAGTTGGGTATATATTTAACTGTAAATGTTAGCTACTGTATGATCATTATTTTATGTTAAACTTCCAAAGTCATGAAGAAAATAAAATAACCCTTTTGCGAACTCACTCCACTTTAATCCACTCCATATGGACCAGCCCAGATCATGTAGGTCGTATAAAATATGTCCCATGTGATCCCAATAATCTTCAGCCCATTATATCCATAGACATGTGCCTAAATACAATAACGCATCATAAAAGTCACACGGCCTCAGTTATTTGGTAGGTCATAATATCCCTATGAACAAATCTTTATTAAACCTCACCGTAAGCTGAAATGGGCACAGTATTGGTTAGTTTATTTAGTCGCACAAGAACAACATATCCTTTAGAAACACACACACTACGCCAATATGCTTCTGCTCATTCAGAAAAAGAAGGACACGTCCCTCTATCCCTTGGATTGCCTCTAATGGGCATATGTTAGATTTGATGCAGGGTCATAGTCAAATTGAGTTAATATTCTTTCACCTAAATAGTTTTCCCAAGATCTAAAAGTTATGAACATTAAACGTGTCACATTTACTTGGACAAATATCAGTGTAACAAATAGCCATTAGTACGAGGTTCGAAGAGAACTTGGGGTGTGGGAATATATCTCCGAAAGCAAAAGTTCATTAATGCTAAATCCGTTTCGTCCGTCACTATCACCTCACCTCGTTTATAAATCTCACTGAAACTCAAACAGACATGTCTCCCGAAGTTTTATGTTTTATTTCCGATTTACTACAGGCCCGTAGCTACGGGGGCCTGGCCCTAGATGTTTGCCAGCCCCCCCCCAAAAAAATTGTGCATGTTCCAATGTAAGCCCCCCTAAAAATTTCTTCCTAGCTACGGCCCTGATTTACTGCCAGGTAATTACTATTGTTCACTTCTCAATTTAACAATCTTTTACATTTTTTATTCCAGATTCATGATGGTAATGGCAAAAAAGGTACATACGTAGGGACGGAACTGCATGGGCAAAATATTACATCAAATAGTAATATAGTATCAGTCGTTCTGATGTCATGCTCGTCTTCCTTGTTGTTTGACAGAAGAGGAATACGTGTATCATATTCAACTGGTAAATCAAGCACATCACTAGCTTTGATCTAAGCAGGAGGAAATAGTTCTCTTTATAGTAAAATTTTCAAAATACTGTAAAGATTTCGATATTGAAGATTTCGTCCTTTTGAAAATTGCATCATTAAGTACAACAGACATCCCGCCCCATAAGATACGCATGGGAACAGACTTTCCTAAAAAGTGAAATAAAGACAAGTGCGAAAGATGTCAAATTAAATACCAGTAGGATTGATTGAAATATATTTTCCAAAGCATTGATATGATTTATGGAACGCCAAAGGGGTCACGGTATTTCGACACCTGTTCAGATAATCTACCTTCTGCGCAGATATTTTGCCGTCTGGCTAGGTATTTTGACGCTTTGGGGGATACCTCGTTTCAGGAAGTTTGCATCCTAGAAATGTATTTCGTGGTCAAAATGACGTTTTGTCGTTATTTTTGATGTATTTGAAGTCATCAAAGTACTTCCGAAGTCAAAATACTTGACACGGCGAAATGCGTTTGACCCTTTTGGGGCATCCCTTTGCCAAAATGGGTCTCAAGTAATATGCCGTCTCCAAGTATTTTGCCTTCTCAACTATTTCTTCGTCTCCAGGTAAATCGATGAACTCATTAGGGAGTGATAAATATGCACGACTTGAAAGGACACAACTGGAAAATTTGGCAAGAAATGAACCTAATAATACAAATTTCCGTATATTTAGAATGATGGCCTATCATTCACATTCTGTGACAAATCCAGACCAGAGACTCTTCGCTTTTTTAGATTATACACTATTAATGTTTCAACAGGACTTATTAAGGTATACGTTAGTTAAAGTTGTCAATTAAAACATAGGCTATTCCTAGAATTTAAAAGAATTACAAAAGGAAAACGATCGGGTCAACGTACTACGGAGACTTATAAAGGTCAAATTTTGATTTTGCCTTAACTCTCAGGTTGCTGCGGCAGCACCCAACTGTCGAATGACCCACGTGCAGAGCAGGTCCCGACAGGGATGGGGGGGGGGAAGCAAAAGGAAAATTGCACAGTGTACTGTGTGTCGGTAGCAGTACCCTTGAAAGAAGGGTCTTTTCCTCAGGAGCGGAGCTAGGAATTCTCCGGGGGCGAAGGATAACCGCAAGAGCACCTTAAGCTCGAAGCACTATTTTGCGATTCTGAGCCCGTTGTTAGGGCTCCTGACAGGAGTTCGACGGTTGGGATTGAAGGGCAAAACCCATGAAATCTTTTCAATATAATTTAATTAGAAAGCAGAAAATCGGTAAATTACACACTCATTTCCTTAAGATCAGCCTGTCACACACTTTGACAGTCGGGGCATTTTGGTGTCCATTAATTGATTGCAATGCATGTAGCATATGGGCTAAAAATCGGCAGGAGTCATCGAAAGAGGGGTTGTTATTTCTTTCCGCCAAAAGAAAGAGGGTGCGCTACACATCGATCTTGTAACACCTCAAAGAGTTTGTCACCAAGTACAAACTGAGCACCAAGGCGCATTTTCGTGTTTTCGTGGCAGCTAATCGTCGGAACTACCACATTTAATGGTTGGCCAATCCAGGATGTTTTCATTTTGACGGTTTGTAAAGAGGGTACAGCACAAAACCGACCTCACTCCTGGTCAGGGCTATGAATGGGGAAGAAGTCTGAAAATTTGGCATTCCAGAGACCGCGGAGACGGGGGCTGGACTACGGGGCATTAGCTCCTGAACTTTTCCTGCAGTGAGCATTTTCGGCCGCCTTTAACTAGGATGATAGGCTTTTATTATCTTGAACATATTAGGCCGCTTCAATGATTAGCCCTTCCCCACTTCAAAATTGGTTCCACGGTCCCTGCATTTCACAAACTTCGATTGCATCATATCGGATACTAATCTAAAATACAAATTTGTAGCTACAGTTATGTGTGTCTATCTATGGCGCGACTTGCGAATAATTGCAGCTGTAAAGGTTAGTATCGTGGCCTGTTTGTTCTTGCGTGCACAGTGCATAGAGGTAGAACAAGGTAAAGTACCAGAACCAGGATCTATTTTTAAGCAAAACCTCAGCCGGTGGATTCCGGGTACCCCTATGGGCAACGGGAAGTTTTGATCCTTTATGCTCTATAAGCGTAACGGAGGACTAATATGGGGGTACCCCATTGAACCTATTTAATTACTATCTTGTTATTACTCATGTCACTTACTTGATGTGTAGATGGACAATTTGTGTATGTTATTTTACCGGCAAAATTACAAAAAAATATCATATTTTGTTCCGCGGGGTGCTCGTGCATCAACATTGATTGTTACCTTTTTTATTGCTTCTTCTGTACGTCGGCAGCACGGGTGGAATTATAATTCCAAAGCCTTAGCAACCCTCACCATCACCCCTGATTTACCCATCGACTGTCCTGAAGTCCCTAGCATCAACAAACCCGGCCCTCTATTAGTCGTCCAAGCCAGACATTACTTTAAAGAGTATGAATCTGTGGGGTTGTGGTTTATTTAGAGCCTACTTCATGTAATTTGAAGAAGATTAAATGCACCATTCTTACCTGAGAGCTACCCGGGGCTCATCCCAAGGATGAACAATGCAGCTTGTCCCATGGACCTTACCAGGGGCCGTAATTAGAGCCCCAGGAGCCAACCCCGTTGGGAGTGCTTCATAATGTGTCGTTCTGTAATCCTTATACCGCTCCCAGACTGTTTTCGAATCTTACCTGCACCATGGAAAATGCGGATGATGGGAGCGGTATAGGCAAATCTCAGGTCTGTCCAACTGGGAAAGGGGCACAATGCCTAAACTGGCTCGATTGATATGTGATGAGGTGGTTACAGTATTGGCACACCGCTTTGACCAACTTTTAGGCCTGCATTGCTTTAACCGTACGACGCCAAAGATAAATAGAATCCAAAGATGGAATGATGAAAATATGGCCTATGTTGGAAGGTCAGAAGTACTTTGATGCTTTCACAAATAAGGTCAGAACGTAATTTAATGACGAATATAAATCTAGAATGCAATATTTCTGAGGCAAAGTATCCGGCAACTCGTCAAAATACCTTAGCAGACGGTAAATTATCTGAAACGAAGTCGAAATACCGTGACCCTTTTGACTTTCCATAATAAAGTGCTTTCAAAATAAAGGAGCTCCTCAAAAACCACCATATGGCTGCTCGTCAAAACATTTGTTTGCATTTTTCATAAGTACCCGACAGAATTATATGATGCTGAATGCTAAGATCAGATTAAGTGATCGGAGAAACCTTTTCGTGGTATTATGGATCGTGATTCGTTCAGCTGGTGTAATATCTTACCATGTCTACAGCATAACAATTTTAGTTTTAGTAATACTGAGCGTAAACGTGGAGTAGAATAATTTCTACCTCTTCAAATATTATTCAGTTTATCCAAGTACGTCTCCAAGGCAAGCAAGCACAACGGTACAAACTACTCCACTTTCAACGTTTTCATCAAAGGGAACGTTTTCGATACGAATAAATTATACGCTGTCAAACATCTTCACGTCGACACCAACAACAGTTCCTTCTCCAAGTGAACACTCTGTGACAGCTTCTTTACCGAACAGAGCCGGACAAGGTAACAAGAGTTCAACTCCTCATATCTCAATTCCTCATAATTACTAATGCAAGAATGTATAATCTAATAAACTCACTAAAATCATTGGGTTGGCCCAGTGAGGACCTTCAAGCGAATGCATCTGACCATGAACATTTCTAAGCTGTCTCGTGATATTAGAACACTTTTCTGTACGATTTCTTTGGCTGTGAGGTTTTTCTTAAATCATCCTCCTTTCCGTGACCTTTGAAAAAAGTATTATGTATTTATACACATACATTTTCTCATGCAATCGCTTTATATGACAATTTTTAAAACATAAGTCAGGGTTTGCAACAGGTGGGGTCAGGCGGCAGTGGGCAGGGGCAGGAAAGCTCCTACCGTCGGCGAAACTTTCAAGTTCTCCCAGGCGCATTAAAGGTTACAATAAGTATGTGATACCAGACGGCGATAGGTCGCCCCTACTGTTAAACTTGTTTTCAACAAGACAAACTTTCTAGTCAAATCTCCAAATTTTGAATTTTGACTTTTCTTTTACAGAATCCAAATTTTCCACTTTTTGATTCCTAGCAGAAAACAAAAAAATAGATATACTCACGGTGGTGTGTGTTAGTGTGCGCATGTATGTGTTTGTTACGCTTAGCTTTTAAACACCACATTTCAAGATGGGATTGATGGATACTTCTTGTAACTAACCCATGAATTTTTCATATTAACAGAAAGAGCGCTATGGTGGAGGTCAAAAGTCAAGTGGGGTCAACAGACGTTAAATACCGAAAACTTAGTAAACGTTATATTGCAACGAAGGTAGCATACAACTAATTCAAAAGGAATCCCAGCGGAGGATATTACCCTACGAGTTTAACACCCTAGAGAAACATTGGGGGACAGTTTACACTATGTTGCTGAGATGATGTGTTCAATTTGTAATGTGTATCTGAAAGGAAAAGAATTGAAGTACTCATCCTGCAAAAATAAAGCAAATTGAATGTATTTCAGGCACTTTTTGCAATATGTCCTTCCGCGATGCAAAATGGTAGTTTAAATGAGTAAAAAAGAGCAGGAACCACCACTCTATTATACAAGCCCTTCTAGATCAAAATCTCAAAGGTCATGGTACACAAATTTTAAATCGCTGTGAAAGGACTACTCGTGAGCTTTTATATGAGGGGTAGCTCGTGCCCAGTGAAAACTTCTACAAGGGTCCAGGGGCCACGAAATGGACAAAAATTAGTGTGTAAGTCAATTGAAGGATAATTGGTGGTGTGCTACCTTCAGACTTGGTTTGTGGGTGGAGTTACAAAATAAAATTGACCCTTTTATTTTGGGCAAAGGTCAAAGGTTACAAAAGTTAGTCGGAGGAAAAACTATGAAAACTTCGGAAATGGCGATTATTAAACGCGATATCTCAAAATAAGAATGCTGGAGACTTTTCGTATTTGGTATGCGGGTTTGTACTGTGCGTTGCAAGAACCTTAAAGCTTTGGTTGCCTTTAAAAGTCATTTATGGTCACAAGAGGACATAAATGAAAGTTTTGTAAATGTGATATCTTGAAATAGGAACCATACTTTTGATACTTTCCATAATTTGCATATGGATCTACTATCTATTGTTTGCGGACTAGGTTAGAGGTCATCTGAAGTCATTGGAAGTTAAAAGCCGAAAAAATGGTAAATGTGGTATGACGAGATAAGAACCTTAGATGCTTCTCATAATTGACTGTGGATGCATTATAGTCAGTATATGAATACGATAGGTTCTAGTACAGGTCAATGCTAATTTGAGGTCATTGAAGTTTAAGTGATGAAACATAATATCTCAAGTAGGTTTATATTGATGGAGCTTGTACTTTGGATGTAGATGTCCGATATTGAGGAAAAGAACCCTCTTATTTTGGGTGGAGATCTATAACATTTAAGTTTACCAGCGGTCAAGCCGTGAACACCCCGTGAATACGATATTTCGTAAAGGTTAACCTTGATGGATCTTGTAGTTCCTACCAGTCAGGGTGTACCAAAAACATCAGTTACAGAGCTGACGAGGCTGGTTGCACTCCTGGTCTACAACACACCACTTAAATGACTGACTTTTCTTGGTCTTTTGGAAGCTGTTAAACACAAGTCTTGATTGCACTTGTTTAGAACCATTCAAGTCAGTTCTTGCTCTTACTATTACAAGGCCCTCTGATGACTTCTTTCAGTCTTCTATCACTTCAGGCTTGAATATCCTTCGGGGGAGTAGTTGTAGGTTTTGCCTCAGTTGGAGGTAGCTAACAGGACTTTTCGCACGCACTTGGTGATCAAACTGTGTAAAGTTGATACCCTGGAAATTTCAAGTACTTGAATAATTTCAAGGGCAAGATATTACTGATCCTATTGGATTTGTGGAGTATATTAAAAGCCAAAAGTTTCAAATTAGCTTCAAAAGAAAGTCAAGTTTTTAATTTTTCTTCAATGAAAAGCCCAAACTCTCGACAGGCACAACACGCACACATTTTGGTCTTGCCGTCCTTTGGCAACACTTTGAGGTTGTCAGAGTCTCTGTGTGCAGTCACTCTCGTCGGGAGCTTAGTCCCCTCGTCGGGCAAAACTTGGCACGATTCCTAACCTAATTTCTGTAGCAAATAAAATAACGAAGGTCTGCGTGTTTTAGTTAAACTAAAAACATCTTAGTCCCTTTGCTCATTTTCATGGCTACCCAGTCCTTATAAGCTACTTCGTCACTGTCATATGGAACAGATAATATGGTTTATGTTTTAAGAATTGTATAGCATCAAGCTTCCATTTACAAAGTATTCTTGAAAATCTTCAGTTATCATATACGTAGCTGTAAGTTTTGTATATTCTGAAGTTTGATTCTCTCTTACTGACACTTGCAATGTTCTGTCAAAGGATTACTCTACGGGATAATTGGTGCTGTGTTGGCTGTCCTCTTTGTCTTTTCAATAATCGTCGTAGTGCTCGTCGTTTTGCTCAAAAGGTTTGTATATGTTGTTATTTATTTGAAATGATATAATGTTGTGGATATTTTCTAATTAGATTTTAAGTTATTTTATGCGATCGAATGGATTTTGGAATATTGTTATAGGATGAATTTACTCTTCTCATTGTGCAGTTATTGATTAGAATATTTACAAATCTTTTGTAGAAAAGGGACAACATCTTCTTCAAATGCTACTACAGCCCGTTCCGGAAACAGTGAGACGAATCTCGGAGTGACCACTAAAAGCTCTTCACCAACAAATTTAGACCACTATTATATAGAAGTACACGGGACATAAATGGACATTAATAATGCGTGATTTATAGTCGCGGAATGGCTTCTACAAGTTCACTTTGACCACAAAAGCAACATTTATCTTTTCAAGCCGTCATTAACATTTCTGTTGACCTTTACGAAAATTAGACCTACAACAAACGCACCAAACATAGGCCTTGCAACCAGAATTTAAGCCACAAAAAATTCACAACTCAGCTCTGGGTGAAGTCAAGGGGTAAATCTAAGTTTTTAAAACTGGAAGCTAGCATGAAGTTTCAAAACAATGTCTCTTCCTGAGTAATTGTTTTGTTCACGTTATATTGTTCAACAGACATGGAATGTGAACAGCGACATCGGTGGGTAATTTTCATTCTGCCCGGTGTCGGGCGGTGTCAGGTGCTACTGTGTCGGAGGTTTTACACGCTTTATGGCATCATGCGTGACCATGGCTCTCTGACAATATTGGCCGGTACTGACCTCCGTCCTCAACATGGTTTGATCTGAGGTCAAAACAATTGGGGACGCCGCGGACAGCAGAATAATAACCTCTAAAACACAAGCGTGTCATTGCAAATTGTTGGATCTCATACATCTAACTACACCAAATTGCAATCTACAACACCTGTTTAGTCATCAGAATTTCTCTTTTTTACATACATGAGGTTTCAAGGGTAGAAGAACGTTTTGCTTTACAAACGCTCCATATTACTGGAAATTGCACCCTAAAACAAAAAGTATTTAATGTAGTTCAACGCGGTCCATCACGTACGGGGCGCCCACTATCGTTCAAAGGGATCTGTGACTTTATGAGAGCGAAATCCCTCGCCGCTTAATCACCCGCTGATCTTTAAAATATATAAACATAAAACCACAGTGGCGATCTTTCGAAAATTTTCATCATACCGGACCAGCTCAGAAACAATGGGAGTGCAAAAGAAAATGTACACATAATCTTGTTTTTAACAACAAAGCAAATGGTTTTAATCATATTGAGCATGAAGCCGTGTTGGGAAGGAGGCATAACAATGTTTATAATGTAATCTTAATATTCATATGGAATGTTTTTCATCCGTAACAATTTTAGTGTCTGCACTGCGAGGGTAGGGGGAAGTTTTAGGGGGTTAGATAACAAAGGGAGTTCGATTTCAAAATGCACCCATGGACGACCCTCTCGAACCTTCTCCCTCCTGTGTACGGGCCTGTAGATTTTCATATTGAACAAAAGTCTCATTTACTCATATGCGAAAACCTCGGCCAGAGTAAGCATTGGACTTCGTAAAACACAAGTTGTTCGAACCGCCCACTTTCCATATGAAATTACTTATAAATATACCTTTTATATAAAACTTGCCTTAATGGAAAATAATCAACTATAAATATTATTTAAAGTAAATAACATAAGAAATATTAAAAGAAATATCTCAAATATATTTAAAATGTAAGTTTAATCCGATTGTTTACAATGTTTGGGTAAAGGTTTTTGGGGGAAATATTTTGTTGGCCTGGGAAGCTCAATGTTAAGCGTATGTAAAGTTATTCCTAATTTAATCAAGTGGGCAAGTTTTAATATTGTTTGTAATTAGTTTAGCAAAAAGTAGAATTAGAAACATTTGAAGTTATGCGTAATGAAACCTCTTATTCCACTCAAAAATAATGGAAGAGTCTAATAATATAAATAAAACATAAGTAATCCTTCGAAGAAGCCAATTTTGTTGTTTTTTAACTGAGGAGGTACTGTGGGGGGAAAGTGGAATGCGGATTATTTTGATTAATGAAATATGCTCTTTAGACATGATATAACAACAACATTCCTGACGAAAATGGATACAATGTCATTTTATAGAAACCTGAAAAGTTCGTTGTCCTTTTTTTGCTATTAAGTACAGAGCCTAAGCTTGTTGTTTTCCAGGCCTAGTACGGTTGCACTTCAGTGGATTTTGTATCACAATTCAACCTTTTAGGATTTAAAACAAAATAAAAACAGTTTAAAGGCTTAAAAAATAATTTTAATTGGAGTGACATGCAGTTATTGCGATTTCTGTGAAGCTCCAATAGCTAAACCTTGACTGTACCCCCACAAAATTGAGCGCGCTATCTTAATGAGACAAAAACTGTACAATATGTATGGTCATAAAATTTAAAAACTAAGTCATTGTTAACCTCAAAAAAGTGTCAGTTTGGGTCCGACTTATGAAAAAAAACGACACGCACAAACACACTAGGGTAAAAACATACGTTCAACATGTACTTGCAGACTGCCAGATAATTCGGCGATTGAAACTCGTTTAACCTTGAAGAATTGGTCGAGTCTTATTAAAATAATACAGCCATATCAACAATTTATAAAAAAAAATAGCAAAAAATAATTGTTACCAATATGCTAACTTAAATGATTCTTTAAAACCTATTTATTCAAAAATCACTTATGGGGCCAACCTGTTTCTGAATATTATCATCAGGGCCGATGTGTATGCGTGCCTATATGTCTTAGGTGCAAAGGCACCGTCAACCACATGAATCACAATATTTCCCGTGTGCTCATTGGGAAGGTAAGTTACATCTCAACTGACAAATTGAATGGAGACTCAAATGGAGAACAGAATAAAGATGCATATAATAAGGAATGGTAACGTCGTCTGCTCACCATTGTATTGCAAACTTAAAGAAGTTTTATTCCAACAATCCAAGCCATTCAAAACCTGAATTGGTGCAACTAACTAATATTAAATGAGTCAGGATGGTGCCTCTCAGTACTAAGCAAATGTTAGTATGTCTTTACAGACTAGCGTATTGCTAGTCAGTTAGGTTTGACTAATGTAACCAAAGTAAAATTATGCACTGACTCATCATACAGTACTTGGTACTTAAACTAGTCGTTTTCAGCGACTAGTCTTTAAACTAATCGGTATTTACTGACTAGTCAGTTGTAAACCGACTAGAGTTTGACTAACTTATCCATAGTAAGGATGGTGCCTCTCCCGGCTACTCTTAGCGGCATTTTTCATTCAATGATCACCGACGAAGCTACAACTCTAGTCTGTAGCAATTGACTAAGTTTGTTTCCTAGTCAGTCAGAAGTCACTGATTAAGGTAATTCCTTAGTCAGCAAATGGTCTACAGATTATTCTGGCATGACATTAAAGGAATGAAACTAAAAAACTAATGAATCAAGTATGCAAGTACCATTGTTTTCAAAAACTTACACCTTCTATTCTCAAAAACAACAAAATTGAAAGATAGCCCCTCTTTCCTAATGAAAAAGTGTTCTGCTGAAAAATGCGTAGTGTGACATGAACATTTGTATACATTATTAAAATCAATTCAATACTAAAAACTGACAGTGTGCTTTGGAAGTTCTTACATTGACAGTGTTTCATAAGTTATGGTCTACAATTTTGGCCTTGAATGTCTATGGGCATAGATTAAGCACTCTAATATCATATATCAATAACCTTTTGACCTTCAATTAGCACAAATGACTTTTGACCCTATCTTAATATGGGCCAACTACATGTGGTGTATGCTATTCATCTGTTTCACTGCTTGGCGTAAAGTGTTTACAGTACGGTGTTAACAAAGTTTTAACCTTCTACAGAGGCAGAAAAAGATGGCACAATAGAAGGTCGTGACCTATGGTGGCCCCCAAATGACATTTGATCTCTATCAAAACAATGTAGATCATCCTTCCAATATGGGCCATCTGCATGCCAAATATGAGATTCCTTTGAGTCATCCATCTAAAGATAGAATGTTTACGAGCAATTTCCAAGGTTATAACCATTTGACCTCTGGTGACCCAAAATTAACTTTGACCTTCACCAATAACAATAGGGATCACATACTTAACATAGGGCACACACATGCCAAATTTGAAATCTCTCAAGTTTTACCTTCTTGGGATATTGTGTTTACAAGCAAGTGTCTCACACACACACGGGACAACACATAGATTCGGCAAGGAATCAATAAAATCCTGAACCAGTAAAAAATACAAATTTTAAAATTTGTGTCCAAATCTCTTTTTACTAACGCAGCACACGTGTAAGAATTTTGGCAAATTCGGGTGTACTGTAGGCCTAATGCCAAAATTTGCTTTAGCTTTATGATGCATACTGTAATATCTGTTCCAAACGAATGATACGCTACTGGAGAATAAATCTATTCAGGAAACCTTGACCATTCCAGGAAAAGGATAAAACAGCAATTTACTTTAATGTGAACGTTCATCTTATTCTGATGTGTGATTCTACAGATATTCGCCAATTAAGTCACTGCATTTGCAACTTAAAGTGAGCTTCAGACAAGTAGAAGTGATCACCTCCTCACAACGATGAGCCAATAGTTTCTTGTTTTTGTTTTCATTGTATCGCTTAAACCTGAAAATGATAAAGATAGAAGTTTCCATTAAAATCTCACATGCCCTTGTATGCTTGCACATTACATAAGGATAGAAATATGGTGGGGTGAATAGCAAAATTAGTCGTCAAAATTAGAGAAGGAAACGTGATTTTTGTGTGAAGTTATAACATACGTAAAATGAAACCCTTGTCCTGATTTATATATATATATATATATATATATATATATATATATATATATATATATATATAATCCAGTATGTTTTAAACAGGGATACATGCAAAACCTCTTTCAACTCAACATTACCTGGCATTTCTACATAAGTTTCTCCTTTTGAGAAGGATTTGACAGTCCAGTCTTTCAAATAGTCTTGGTTGTGCTACTTGAAATACAGTTTTAACTAGCCAAACTGGTTAGAACAGCTGGACAAAATGCTTTACCAATGGTTAATATTAATTCTAACTTTGAAGCTCTAACCAAAATTAAAAGTGAAAGGGTGTTGCGATGGCAAGAGGAGACAGCTAATTGAAGATGGATGCCATGACTCCATAAAACGAATTAATATCACAGGCTGAAGTCACTGATACTCACAGTTATAAATTTGCCTTTTTCGTCCTCTTCGGATTGATATTACTCAGGATGGCATGGCTGAGCAGCATAACATTGTGCTGTACATTGACGATCTTTAGATTCCTTTTTAAAATATAAAATCTTGTCAAGAAGTTGCACCCTGCAGTATCAATGCTCTGTCTGTGAAAGAAAAAGACAAAAGTGTATACTTACTGCACAATTGGCTATTTCAAATAGCTTTTAGTACTGCATCTGTAAATACTATGACGATAGAAACAAGAACAATTATTCTAATTTTCTCTAACTTCAGTTTTTACATTCTGTAGTTTTGGACCTTCATAACAACTAACTCAAACCCTTATTAGATTGCTAATACCTTCAATTCATTTTAGTGAATGTGGTTCCATGCATTCTCCATAAGCCATTGTTCCCTTGAAAAAAAATCAACACTCACTTTCATGAACAAATTTCAGTGCTAGTTTGTTGGGTGAAGTCTTGCCAGCCTTCCTTGTTGAGTTCAGCTTGGAAGTATTTGTAATGATGACCATTAGTTGTCCTCTTCATGTCTTTCCTAAGGTGTCATCCACCTGTAGCTGCTAGCAGGACAAGCAGAAAGGGCAAAAAGAAACTGCATGTGGCATAAGCCGCATAGTTTTGGCTCTTCTAATCATGCGTAGGCACAGTATGTGACCAATATTTTCCATACAATTGTACCAGAGTCATTCTGTACATAATATATATATATATATATATATATATATATATATATATATATATATATAAATATATATATATATAATGGTTAATAAATAAGGCCATTAGACATGTATAAAATGTTATTTTGTTCATTCCATGTATTAGCATACCATTAGGCAGTCATTTTAAGGCATCTCTGTCTGTTGGGACCAATAGATACCAGTTTGAGCTACCTTAACATAGAAGCTAGCTATCGCTTTAGATATTAATGAGGATGGAAGGAAACCACTTATCATTCTTTGCCAATATAAAATACCAGTAATATACTTGAAAACGTCGGCTAAAATGAATGTTTGGCGTCATTGTTGTGCTATGACAGAAACGAGATGACACTTAAATAAGAAGCCTTCAATACGTGTCAAATACCAAGCTTTCTTGAAGACAGCAACAGATCACCCAAAGAAATGCTTCAAAAGATGGCCTCCAATGTTGTTATATGATAAATACATGATGGCCCTACATCTAGAGGTTATAGGTGCTAAATTACAAGCTTCAAACTTCAAGATAACAGTGACACTTTGTAAACAAAAGTGTTTCAAAATAAAGGCAAAGGCCCAAGTGATTAAGTCGGCCATTTTGAAGACAACAATACTATGTGCACAGAAATGCTTTAAAATATAAGTAAAACAACAAACTAATGGCTGCCATTTTGGAAGATGCGACCATTTTGAAAAATGGTCGCCAATGATGTCATAGGACATATATGTATATATATATATATATATATATATATAGGCACTACAATTAAGGACACTTAACTATGTGGTTTTGTGACCAGAACAACTCTCTCTAAAAAAAATGGTTTAAAAATACATGTAAAAACATGCTAGAATTCATACGTGTATCATAAAAGGCACAATTTTTCCAAGCATTTGCACCATATATGCTGTACTATATTACACATATATTGCCCGGAAGGTTCCACTCCGTCCTTTTATGCAATTCTTCAATTGTAATCCTTTTGCGCTTTTCGTGTAGACCTGGCCCACGTGCTGTTAGGAAGGAGACACAACAACCAAATTTGTTAGATATAATGTATTACTTAATGTCTTTACGAGTATCAAAATTTGGTTGCAATTCTCTATTTTTGATCTGATCTTTTCATGTGCAGGTTAATCTAAAGCAGCAAAGTCATTGTGCAGACAAGCCATGATGTGAGGTTTGTTCTCAAGTTCAGCTTATTCAGGTTTTTCAACTAAAAGACCTTCAATAAACGTTTTATAAATATTCTTGTCTCCTTGCATCCCAACGAATCTGATGCATCGTCCGCTTGTAACACTGGTCAAAGCTCTAAAAAAATTTTTCTATTTTTAGTTGAATTCACACATTATTTACAATCAACTCGCAATATAAGTTTTGGGGAAATCCTTTCATGATGGCGTTATAACTGAAGCGAGATCAACTGAAACAAATAACGACAAAAATTAACTTATTCAAATCAAAGAGTGGTTCTCTTTGCTATCATTTTGACAAATCGGAACTGATCCTACTTAATCTTGGCATTGTGTTAAACATTTTGAGGTAAAAGGTAAGATTATGTTGAGAAATAAAAATTGTTCCAAAGGGTCCATAGAATACGATTGTTGCTTTCATAACACCATTTTTTACAAATTTCTATAGACTGTTCTCCGTCAAGTCAAAAACTGTTATAGCTCAAAACCTACTATCTACTGTACTCTCAACAAGAACGATCGTGGTATAGAAAACTTCACGAGGTTAACACAATCCAATGACTTGTTTTAACCACCCTTTTTACAATCCATGTACCGCAACGTATGGAACCTAAAAAGATGTAATATAAATATGTGTACATTTTGGCACGTGTTTTACCAATTCATAACATAATTCAAATGATTGAAACTTGACAGTGATACGCAATTTACCACAACACGTCAGCAAAATAACTACAACATAACTTTTCACAAAACTACGTTTATTCTGTGGATCAGTGATGCCTTTCGTGTTGTGGATCTTTGCATCAAATATGTCTTAGTTGCAGCATAGTAAAATGAAAGCATAGACCCGTTATACGTTCAGCCAACACCTTGTAACTTACTGTTTCTTTTCTCATTCTCTTGCTACTGCTTTCTATTGCTTTGGCGTGATGGATGGAGCCATTGAAAGGTGTTTTTCAATGCAACTGGTGATACAGTACATGATTTTACACGATCGTTCCAGTTGTGTGAATCTAAAGTGATGCTTCAGGTTGGAAACAGACTGTCTAAAATGTTTCAGAGTGAAATTCACTGTTTGAATGAATGAATTTTACTCTTTTACATTTAAAGGGATAGGCAAGTTGATTTACCACAGATATCAGCAGTGGTGAAAAGAGAACAGTTGTAAAGCATCCATACTCATGCTAATGTTGCTGGGGCTAGTCACCATACATTAAAAACTTAAAAAATTTTATTACGTAGCGCTTGAAACGAAATTTGTCGGCACTAAACGTACTACATGACTTAGCTATTTTCAAAACAACTAAATATATCACCACCCGATGTTCGTTATGATAACAATAACTATTTTAAGTAACGAGTTCGTCTTTTTTCTATTACAAATTAATGCATTTACAACATGACATCCGTTTGTATGGAGTGTGCGTAATTTAACAAATGGTTACTCACAATATTAAAGCCATGTGGTAAGACGAGAGTTTAAAACAAGGGAAGAGCAACTCTAATGAAGGAACTGTGAGGGACTTTGTTGTAGCTAATTGTGAGTGTTTCATTTTCATAAAGGTGATTTTTATCAATAGAAGAGGTTTCCTTAATTCTCTTAAAGTTCTGTTGTGTTCTGTAGTGTTGGAAGAGAGTACCACACTAAAGAACATATTAATTTTGAACTAGGTAAGATGCTTGCTTATTTGTTCTTCTTCTTGTCGATGTGGATAACTCATTTATGGCAACTAAGAATGTAGTTTCATGTAATAATGTTTGTAATACAAAAAAGAGGACTCTTAACCATATTTCTATTTCGGCATATATACATATCTACTTTCGACTTTATTCATAACATAGGTAGTAGGTTTTGAAAGTTTCATTTGTGGGTGGATAATAAATCCACTCAATGTAGTTACAGAAAGGCTTAAGAGATCCCTCATTACAAACCGTGTAGATGTACTCTTTAAAACGTCATCTATGGGTTTTGAAGGTTTTTTTCTTAACTGATGTAACCGATGGGGCAACAATCTATGCGGTTCCGTCAAAGTTTTCAGAATGGTCCACATTCCGTACAAGATGGTTTGTTTTCCTGGTCACGGAAATGATTACGTGATCCCAACTGAGCACCACAGAGAAATGTTTTGGCAAAAATGACTCGCAAGTAGGGCCTTCTTTATTTTCATTTTAAAAAGTTTTTTTTTATAAATGACATTATAATATTGTTACAACATATTTTAATTCAATTACGATTTATCAACAGCAGCTGTTCATTATTTTTACCATTCAGAGACTTTCTTTCCAATGTGGGATGCTCATTCAAATAAAGCATAATTTGATTTATGGTGTCTCTTTTGGTAAACAAGACACGCAACTTGTGCATTATGCAAGTTTACATTTTAGAAATTTCCAATTAAAGCTATCATATGCCTATTATATACTGAATCCAAAATAAATCCTAGTCTGGGGCAATTCTCTAACAGATTTTATGACGAATCTCTTTACTTATCAAAAGTAGACAGACAGTGCAATTACACCTACACCACTTGTCTATGTCTATCATAAGTTTAAAAGACGGCTACAACTATCTGCTCGGTATTGTTCGAGGTCCAATTTCATTCCTTTGTCCTGCTGAGTAGTCGACAGCATTAGTAGTATTATAGCCTATTGCAACGAGCACCAGTACTATCTTTGCTCTTTCAGATTTAAAAAGTAATGTGCTATCTTTTGATATTTTCCTAACTTTGAATACAAATGTCTCTATTAAAAAGTATTTTATCATTTTTTTGTTTGTACTAAAGTTTTCTGAATGAATGAGTATGCAAAACTATTAGTAGTACTTTAGTAAGGTGATAATTTGCAAGAAATACCCCTATAGGGTTGTCCATTATCCTTTTTTTTTCTTTGTATCTAGTTGTGTTAATTACAAATACCTTTTATGGGCCATCGTGGCTCATTTCCTATTGTACTCATACACTTATCACTACTGCCAAAATAATCACTGCCGTGTAAGTATGAGTGTATGTATGTAGAGCAATTGAACTTATATTAAATGGAATATTTAAACAAACACGAGTGTGAAACGTAAACTAAATATGTGACATGCATTAGAAACTAACCATTCGAAATAAGGTAGTCTAAGTCACTTTGCAGCTTTCGAAAAAAATTAGAGTCTACTTGACTTATGCATGTAAACCATTCAGGAGATGTTCCATGGATTGAAATCCATGACAAGCTGCTTTGGCTAGGTCTTAGTAGGTCTATGGGGTACTTGTACAATTCCTACAGGTCAGGTCCGATATAATTAACTGTTTGAGTACCATTGGCTGAAGGGCAGGAGCGGGTCAAGAAAGTTACCCTTTCAACCTTGCGCTTAATCAATAACCAGTGACAGCATATTACTAATGCATACTTGTGTTATCTTCAGTGTGCATAAACTGAGAGGAATTCATTGCAACATATAGGTGTAAATTTATTGTTAGTTTAGTGTATTATCACTTTAAAGGTCGTGTGATACGCAACCAAAAAGTTGTTTCACTTGTCAGTTAAAGAACTAAGTCTTTCAATGAAAGATCCGATGGAATTATGTCAACATCTTTTAATACACGTCTTCGAAGTTTGATGTTTTCTTACGTTACTCATTGCCTATGCAAAAATAATGGTGTGGAGTGTTGCACAGTGTTACGAATTATTATATACTAATCAGATAGTTTAAAGTTTGGTGAGTGATATCCATATTTCTCAAGGACACATTTTTAACCTTCATACAAAACCCCTCAGAGGATAACAACACTATCATTGTCCTTAAAATTAAAATGTTGAAAAGACAGTCTAACACGAACCATATATGGTATGTCCATCTTTCGATGTCACATATTTGCATATTGTAGCTCATGTTTATTCATGATACAAGTGTGAAATAGAAATAACCCAGTAAAATGGACAATATTTGATGGATGTTAATGGGAATTGCGGCTATTTTATGGATTTTTAATGCTTTTTACGTCAAATATCCAACTATGTAATTTTCATGTCACCAGACCTTTAAGACTTATTGGCCGTCGTATATGATCTGAATATATTGGCGTGTACGGAACCAAGATCCAAGGAATAATTTTAGAGAGTGCGAAAAAGGGAGACACTAAATCCCCTATCCCTACCGTATAAGGTTTCCTTGCTGAATTCTTCCAAAGATGAAGGAGAAGAAAAATCGTGGAAAGATGTCTCGTAACTGTTTAGTCTATAAGGTGATTATTGGATGGAATTCTATGGAATAAGTTATGCAGGGTCAGTAGTTAAAATCTAAGGTGATTGCTTAACTAAGGGATGTTCCAGGCATTTTCTAGTAAATTTTATAATATCAAACAAAATCCGTTCACATTTTGAAGATACGTCAGGCCAATAAGAACCGTCAGGAGACTTTAACTGTAAGGGTAACATAAGGTTTTATTCACAATGGATAAACAGGGAGATTTTAGTTGTTTTTAAATTGACACGAAGGTTGCTGGAAAGGATAGGGGTTAGCTCAAGCTTTACAACCCAATAGTTACAATCATGTATTCAACGTTTTATATTTGTAACATTTTGTAAGTCAGAGAAGGAAGTGTCTTAGTTATGAACACGATGTAATTCAAGTAAACGAAACAATTGCTACATATTTGCCCATCATTGTGTCTATGCTGTGAAGGCGGCTCGTTCATTAGAAAAGTAGTACGTGATTACGTTTGAAAAGTTGGGTAGCACGTGGAACTTGAAGATGTCTCGTACCGTTAGTCTATAAGGTGATTATTGGAATTCTATGGAATTAGTTATACAGTCGGTTTGGAAGAAAATTGTGGAAGTGAAAGGGCAACTTAATTGAAAGTGCAAGGATATAGTATGTGGGAATTTAGACTTATTGTCTTAGTTGTGTAATCTCGGTCTTCACAAAGATGGATTCTGACATCTCAACTGTGTGGCAAGTGTATCAGTGATGATGAAAATACTATGAATAATCATGTTCAAGAAGTGTTTACGTAAAGAATGCACATCGGTTACTAGGGAACATGGTGCGTTAATGTAGAAGCGTATTGCTTCTGTAAAGTAAGACATGGAAAAGGTGTCAGGGAATGTTATGGATCACTATGCATTCACGCAGGCAACAAAACGGGGTTCAAAGTTGTTGGCGACAGCAGCTAGTTCAGACATTCATCCCATATGGACCCTATGGGGATTTGGCTTTAAGTATTATGGAACCTCTGAACCAAGGTAGTCAAAACTTTGGGGCTTTAATTTTCAATCACAGTGGAAAATTAGGTTCGTTATGTTAGGTGCGGTCTTATAATGCTTCGATTACGATTTTTCCCGAACGACGTAAGGTAAGAATCAAAAACTGGGAACACTACCGTTAGTTCTACGCACATCAAGCATCTTACATCAGTTTTGTCTTTCTAATCAAACGATTTTAGTAGCATATCAGATCAAGAAAGTATTTTCTTCATTATGCCAACTGGCCACATTACAGAGAAAAACTTTCGAAATATTCTCGAAACTAACTAAATTACACTACCAGGTTACGAATGATAAAACAAGGTAAGAAACACGCTGTTTAAGATTCGCGACATACTTTTGCCTCTATAGTAACTTTTTGATTTGAAGCAAATTAAGTTTTTCTCATTTTTCTACAGGTAAACTGAACATGGAACTCTCAAGTCAGAACAAAAAAAAAATGTCCTGCAAACAGGATAACAGTATTCACGATTGTTATTTTTTCTTTTCAACATGGATCAACTAAAGGTACTTCACAATCCGTTTAACCGATTTTCAGTGACATTTCATAAAGATCCTATGTAAAAAAGATACAAATTAAATACACGTAAACAGTACTCAATTCCTTAAGACGTTCCATATTTCAAAGTTGTTGTTGTCAGAAAATAGCTTCAGCTTTGACACCTGAAAACAAGGTGGGACTCGATTAAGTAAGACATCCCTAGAACATGCTGCAGTAACCTGCACACTTGTACTTGTCTTTTATTTTCGTTACTGCTATGTGGATAATATCTGTTATAACCTCTGTAACGACTAATGAAACAGAAATCTTAAGGAGCCGTGAGGCACAAACCTAAAAGTAATATGGCATCCTCGTGTAACTGTCTATAATCACTGAAATTGTTAAACAAAAATAGGGGGGAATTATCAGAAAACTCTAGAGTAGCATGAGATTATAACTGCATCCATCTTAAACAATGCGAATTGACCTCATTAATATTGTTAGCTATTTTTCTTCTCATTTCTATTTAAGAAAATAACTAGAGCTAGATAGTTAATTCAGTAGCAAGGTCATGCAATACAGCTAAAAAGTATAATGACGATTAAATTTACCCAAACTACCTTCAGAAAAATGCATAGCATATTACTCTCTGCATCTTGCAATTGCATACAAGCATACGACAGGAGGCTTTCTGTAAAACTTGCATTTATTGCCACCATTAACTAAGGTACACGGACTAAGGAGTAGACACTGCTGTGTTATTGTTCGCAACCTGAGTGGAACTGAAGAACCATCAGTGGAGATGCAAAGTAATCTTAGACGGTGGGGTTTTTAACATGATATACCTCAAAAAGGGAAGGTGAGGTTTGAAAAACAGTATTTTAAGCGAAATCAATTAGGCATGAACACATTGGAATCTGCTTTCCAACAATTAAAACAACGTGATGATCTTCAAAAGGTGTAACGCTTTTTACATTCTGCGTTACAGGTGATTCCACGATGTTGCTAACAAAACCGTTTGGTGAGTTCAAGTCTGGAGATTACCCAGACCTTGACGATGACATGTACTGTACCTGGAAGATCATTGCACCCCAGAGTCATAGAATCACAATCTGTTTAGTTGATTTTCAACTGCTAGAAAAATTCTTTTGCAAGGACAAAGTGGAGGTAGATACAGACCTACCTTTTCTTCGGAGAGTTTTGGAAAGACTAAGTTCGCTGTTTCAACAGAATGGTTAATCGCTTTTTGCCCGAACTGTAAAATAAATTTGTTTTACACAATCAAAACAATATTGCAAACAACAAAGGCTGAATCCGTTGACATTTATAAAGGTTTAATGGAATAATACACTGAGTTACTTCAAAAGTATATACAACATCTTTTACACAAGAGAGGTAACGAATTTAATACATAAAACAAAATCTACAAACGTTATGGTACGCCAAAGAAAATGCGTATTCACTCAGGTAATGTAGTGCAGGTGGAACATAATTTAAAGTTAAATGAGTAAGAGAGAGAGAGAGAGCCGGAAGGTGGGGACATTTGTCGTGGTTGGCGTAGCGCGTCGAAAATTTTGGGTTCTGATTACAGAAATTGTCCTCTTTCTTTCACTTCTTTTCCTCATGTTTCCTTCATTTTTCAGACTAGCGCAGAATCTACCGGCTCAATGCCAGAATAACACATAAACGATGAACTCTATAAGTATACAATGATACTGAAAAGCCCGACGTAGCTTTTTTGCCGACAGAATATGTTTTTTAGTTTCAAAAAGTGTTGGTTACGGGCTTTGCAAATATTGTGATAAAAGTTGTCTACAAATGCATTCTAATCTCCTGTCTTCCGTCTCCACCAACACCTTTCTCATGCCCTGCTTTGTACCTCCCTCCCCTTTTCTTTTCTCTGTTCGCTCGGTCTTTCTCTTTCCCTCTTCTCTCTCCTCTTTTTTCTCTTTTGTCCTCTTTCTTCTTCCCTCTAGTTTTCCTTCGTTTGCACTTCCCTCTTTCCTTCATTTTGCCGACTGCGTGGATCTTTGGGGATGTCACACCCCCCAACACACCCCTCTAGCGTCGGCTCTGAAGGCGACATTAAATGAAACGGGCATGATTAATTGAATGATTACAACGGTACCAAATAATTATTTAATTACTGCTAATTAACTCGGATATCGTTCACTAAAACTTTAATTTTTTTCTAGATTTACGATGGTGATGTCAAACTCGGAACATACTGAGGGAAAGAATTACGCCGTCAAAGTATTACATCAACGAATAATACTATTAGAGTTATTTTGGGTTCATGTTCAACTTCCTTTTGGTGGGACAGAGAAGGAATTCATGTATCTTACTTTACTGGTAAACGCAGCTTACTGATTGTATTGACATTGTGGTATACAACTTTAAGAAAACGAAATGAGATAATTTACAATACTTCTAGAACACAGGATGGCATACAGGTGCCATACGCATGCAGAACACCTGTTTATGTGAACCAAAAAATGGGATAAACAGAGTTTAAACTTTGGCCTCAGGCACTGTCCGTGGGTCCCCGAGAAGTGTGCTACCCCATGACATCCCAAACAATTTTAATAAGGCTAGCAAAACTAAGGAAAAATTTTAATAATATTTATTATGACCATTACTTTAACTACAAAAATGTAGTTTTCTAAAGTCAAAAGAATATTACTAATTTTAAAACCTATGATTGCCTGCATTGTCACTGCTTTTTAAACACTAAATGTGCATATGTAAAAAAGTCCTAAGGGCCTTGAGACTGGCGGTTTCCACATTCAGGTTACTGGTAACACCGGAAACATATGTACAGAAGGCTCTCAAACAGGCATTTGCACTATTTTCGTGAGCCGTAGCTTCGCAATGTTTCCTTTTGTTTCGTCGTGAAGCCCTCTACAATACCATTTAGAAATACTGTAAACAGGTCTTACGTTACCGTAACGTCTATAGTAAATGGCATATTGAGCCTTTACTGTCTCCTCTTGGCTGGCAAAACTTTAAAAGCAGGCTGTAACCACTCTCCACTTAAAAAAGGGTTATGCTGTTACTTACATGAGTAATGTTTTAGACAGCGTGACATCTGACCGTCACTATATAAATCAAGGAAATTGGCTTATTTCTGCCAACGTGTCCCCGGTTTCTGCCCCCGATATGCACTGAAAGCTTGAATACACATTCAACTTGTATTGAATACTAGTTAAGCAAAATTGATATTAAGTACAAACATTTAATAGATTGTTTGTCCCTAGCCTCACTGCATTAACTGTTACTTACCTGCTCATCAAATCGTTGACTTGAAAACAGACGCGTAGCTTCGGGGGGGGGGGAGCGTAGGGGCCTGGGCCCCCAAATCTTTGCAACCCCCAGAAATTGTGTGTGTCCTAATAAAATGTTCAAGAATTAAGGACGGCGATCAATGCCGTGCCCCCCATTTGATACCTAGGCCCCCCTAAAATTTGCATCCTAGCTACGCCCCTGCTTGAAAAACATATCACGATTACCAGACAAGCAATAATGTTTAAATTTCCTCTCTTACCACAATTAAAAAGTCATAAAATTTAGCTCAAGCATCCTGGGCAATAGAGTGACATAATTTGCTTCAGTTGTAGCAGCATGTGCAGACAACATGTTGTCGTAACGGAATTGTGTACCGTGTTTTGCGTGGTTCTAATTACCTTTCATTTTGCAAGTTCAACTATTAGACGACTCTTGTGTTGTGAGAAAGGAGGTGTATGTGCAGTCCAAATATAGCATTATGACGCCTTTATAGTGAGACGAAAGAAAGCTATTGTTGTTAGTCATTATGTGGCACATATTGTTTCGGATACGACATACATGAAGTCTTAAAACTATTGTAAAATGAAATCTCATCTCTTTATCAATGTGAATTTTGTTTCACTCACAAGAACAACTGATTACATCCAAAGCTTTTAGATTAATCTTTTTTCTATAAATTTGAAAGCTCCAATATTTCCAACTACGCTCGTACGTGAAACGAACAAAAAGATGACGACCACTTGGCCAACAACGACAAGACAAGACCCTTCACAGCTACAGTAACTGATCCATTCTCTACACAATAAATACTATGCAATCAAGCCTACAATGTTGGACAAAACTGTTGGAACACCTCCAACCGATGTACCGTGTACAATATGATGTCGTGCACGATATAGGAAACCCTCGTCCTCCAGTACAATGTTGCGCACTATTTACGAAACCCCGTCCCCCAGTACAATGTTGTGTCCAAACGAAAGTTGTGCATCTCCAATTGACATTATTACTTCCAACATTGTACGGGGGAGCGGGGGTGCAGGGGTGTTCCAACGAGTTTTGTCCAAGACTAGCTACTTTCACACCAACGTTATTAAGTTTCTTTGAACGCAACTCTGATTTACCTCTTTGAACAGCAGCAATGAGTACGGTGTGGATAACTAGCCCAGATAATGTTGCTGAAAAAGGCGAAGTATACGCTGTTTGTAGTCAATGATTGGGAGAAGTTTCGCTCCCTAACGAACTTTTCTTGCTTCAAATTGTATCAACTTTTTCATTGATATGAAATATTAGGAACAAGATATTCGTTGAAAAGTATAATTTTAGAAGAATGTAGTTACGAAAGTTGGTCCTGTTTGAAGGTTTATCTTCTTTTCAATTTTACACTAATCGTATTTACCACATAGAATAATAACATTAATAAAAGTCTTTTATAATTCGATCAATTTTGCTGCAGCCTCTACTAGGGCTTCAGTGTGGTATGTTGGGCAGCTGGTCTCTCCCCGATTGTCATCTTCGTAATCATTTTCATTTTCATTGTTATAAGGTAAGCAAACGTTGTTCATCATTGACTGTATCCATCTTTTGCAGCTGTTATAAATACCAACGATTTCCATACGGTTACATGTGGTCATTTGAATCAATCATTCATGTCTGTTTTTTCTCCCCCAAACTTGATAAATCAATATCCACAATTAAAATTCATAGATTTTGAGAGAAATTTCAGTTTCTTACTTCTGCATTCAAAACGTTTGTGGTGATATTTGAGATTCAAACAGATATTAGATTAAATGAGAACTTTCTTCTGGTTCTTCTGAAGAATAAATTAACTGCATTATAACTACGCTAAAATGTATCTTATATCATGATACTTGATGTAATTTTACTTTTCCTTTTTAGAAAAAATAAATGCTTTCCATCAAATTCGGCAATCCTTGTAGGTGGTACAAACAAGGGCAAGTGGACTTGACAACTGTCGTCATATACTGTCAGAACGACACAAGGCTGCTACGAGATTAGTTACGATTATGTGCAGGGATGCGAATTACAAAAGACGAGAACTTTCAATTTTTCGTCTCACAAAAAATATGGTAAAGCTGCTACAGAAGTCAGATCTTGTAAGTTGCAGAAGAAATGCCCAAAGTCAAATAAAAACACTGACCAATGTGTATTCCCAAACGATGTATGTAACACATACAAGACAGATGCTGAGGAGGACTACAGCACCAGAAGTTGCCAAGCACTACCAACATCAGCCAACATCGAAAAACATGACATGGGAACGAAACAAAATTTAGATGGTGGCTCCGCTGTAATGTTGCATACGAACCTTATCTTCCAAATTTGTAACACGTTTGTATTTTATATGTATACACTTTTATGAAGCGTCATCTAGAATGACTGATTGAGGTACTGGGAGGGAAAAACAGGTTTTAAATTTACGAAATGAAGTTAAAATTAAAAAGAAGCTTTGACATGATCGACACACTGTACGGTAACTCTGTCCAATGTTGAATGTTATCTTTATGTTATGAAGTGTAATTTCAGATAAGGATGAAATTTAAGATTACAGTGTTTAATAAAATACCAGTGCAGACGCAGGCTGTAAACCGGAAAAGGTAGGAAAAGAGGAACAAGACAGGTTTCAAGGTGGGGCAAATGTTTTCAGGGAGCGAGATAAAATAAAATGCATTGAGGCAATGACCGCGTTTTATGTTTTAGGGGGCGAAAACTTTACTTACGGGCTTCGCTCCCAACACCCCTTTGGCTACAAGGTTGTGCAGATGCCATCATGACTCCTTTCGCGACAGAAACTGTTAGTGGGGTCGAAAGCTAGCTATAAGTCCTCCGGATTCCTGTTGTTTGAGGTCGTTAAGATAACATTGACAAATGAAAAATATTATTTTCATACTTTTACTTTTTATAGAAAACATATTTTTGTACGAATATCGAAGTATTCAGGGTTTCGTCCGATAGGATTTAAAAAAAAAACAAACGTGAAGTCAGAATTCTTTATCATGAAAACTTTGTAAGATCATCTTAGAAATACGCATATTCCTTTTTAATATCCTATCGTTAATTGTTTTCTGTACAATAACATTATTTATACTTCATGAAACATGAAAAGTTCTGAATATCGCCGTAGAAGTTAGGAAATTGCATCCTATTTTTACCTACCAAAATAATTTAATTGGAAAGTTCAGGTATCATGCATGCACACTGAGCCTTACATACTTCTTTGCCTTTGAAGTATCACCAGGTAAGAGCTAACTGTCCGGATCTCAGCCGAAAAGGATACGTTTACGATAATTTTAAAATATACCTTGAAATTATTGTTGCTGAGAGACAGGGAACGAAAAACCATCCCCACCTCCAGCTTCTACACGATTCCTCCAAAACAGGTAATGCAGTAACGTACAGTGTTGTACCCGAGGCATGTTTATTCGAGACCAAGACCGAGGAACGACCATCCGAGACCGAGACAGAAACCGAGACCTGCTAACCGTTTGTATGAAGGCAAGAGAAGAGAGAGACACACACGTAACTTCATATGTTCTAAACTCATACCATACCCATCCCGATAATTGCAATGAATGATGTAGGCAATGTTTTTGAAATATTGTAACGTGAAAGTGATCAAGTTTTATTCCATACCTCCTTCCAGCCTCGAGCCGAGACATCGAGATATTAGACTCCGAGACCGAGGCCAAGACATGAATTACCGAAGCCGAGGACTTAGTTCTCCTCCTCGAGGCATGCTACACTGGTGACGTACATATTCACAATCATATCCGTACAGACGTTTTGGTAATGCTGCTGACGTTACCTAACGATCTTTCAGTACTATTGAGAAGATAAATATTACTAAAGAACTCTGTTTTTAAAAATTAGACGTTTAAATTTTTTCAAAATCTAATGACCAGTTTGTAAACTATACTGACACTTCCACAGCTATAAAAAGACCATTTTATGCACAAACTAGCTCCGCAAAAATTGCTCGTTGAAGGAATGTTAAAGGAAGACTAAGTGAAAGTATTTTTGGAAGAACCTCGACATATTCAGTACTGGCATTTAAATTTTCCATTTTTCTCGTCAAAGTAAGTTCTCAATTACACGAACCTTAGCCAAATAAGTGTGGGACGAAAGGACCCATCTTCATAACTACTCTCTGCTCAATCTGTGCAAACAACCTTCATTTCTCGTTTAAAACTGTCAGTTGTTTGTAAAAGTCAAATAAATAGCCTAGGGTCATCAAAGAATAGCAAGATGCTAGTACAGAATATGATTTCACATTCACTTTCGAGTCTACAGTCGAAACCGCATTATCATACTGTCAGGATTTAGTTGCACGTTTTTATCCGGTCTTTCCTTGAAGGCAGGATTCGTTCGGGAAGGCTAGTGTGTGCAGTTTACAATGGTAGCCCGAACTCCCCTTATTAAATTCATATCATAGCAAGTTCCATTTAAGTTTCTGCTCATCTGCACTGGAAGGCATTAAATTAAGAAATACTACCAATTTATCAGGAAAAAGAGTCAAAACAAGCTGACTTTCAAGTAGAAACAAATATTGTGTCAACTGAAATCGCCTACACAACCCTAATGTTGCTTAAAATACAAATTGACCCTAATAAAGCCCTGCTGGACTGAAATCATTTCATCTTACACAATGGAGTTGACTAAAGGGTGTTTTACTTTATTTAGTTAATGCTAGAATTTTTCCAAGGAATAAGATATGTCAAATATTAAATGTAAAATTAACCTTCGGGTGACATCACCCTTAACGGTAAATGGTATTTGCTCTTACAGGAAGCACCGGACTAGTATTGTATCCCCAGAGATATGCAGATACATGTGTGTGAATCTTTAAGCAAGAACAAGAATTGTATAAGAAATACTGAACCTTGGAAACATATTTCAAGAAATTCCTTAACGCAGAGGGCAGATAGGGACAAAGGGATTGCATTTTGAATCAGCACATCTCAGCTTCTTCTTCTGCTATTAGTTGTTGGCAAGTTGACGTTTTCCCCAAACTGACAAAATTTTGGCAAAACTTTATTTCCTGCAAAACATAGCTGGATCTATCCTGTGCAGACTTTCTTAACTCGTCCTCGAACTGAAAGTGAAAAGTTATCGTATTCATTGGCAAAGTAACACGTGATTACGTTTCGTACGAGTATCCTCAAACATGCCTTTTAAAAAGTGAACAATATTCAATAAATATAGTAACATATACGTTAATAAATGTTAAGGTATAATTCAAAATTCGGTGGTCTTCATGTTGCAGAAACCGATGAATGGATTGATATTCCACTAATAGACAACTGCACTATGAAACAAACAAAATTTGGAACAATCCCCGAAAGCTCCCTTTTCATAAACGCGGCCTTTCTAATATAATGTCATGACGGAAGGATGTAAAATAGAAACTGCAAAATAAGCCTATGTATTGTATAGGTCACTTACAGTACATAGTGTAATCTAAGAGAACAAGAAGGGAAAATAAGGAAATACTGTGTGTTATAACTAAACTGAGCTGTACAGATTAGTGAGGTTAATGGTTTGTTTGTACATCGTGTCCACTGAGATACAATATTGCAATCACGGTATACCATTAATTATGTTTACTTTCGTCTTGCATGTGTTTCGTATCCTTAAACTATGATCCAGGTAAGATTCAGCTTTATTTGTTTTGCAATTTTTCTTTTAGCCTATCTCTTGTGCTTGAGTAGTTCAAAGGTAATTTGGGGGGGGGGTATGTTGAAGGAACCCATTGAGAGTATAACAGGAAGGCTCAAAAGATCTTTGTGTAATCTATTGTACGCAGGTTACACAAAATTTGATCCATATAAGTAGGCTAAACTTATTTGTTACCATAGCTGTGACTTGAACTTTCATAAGTTCAGTACGTTTTCCACTCATCTAGCTGTGGCGTCAGATTTTACAGCTCAGAACATTGTTTTACCAAGCTCAATTTGAAACATTAGCCCTGCAAAGTTAGTGTATGGTTTGGATGTAGACTTCTATATTGAAAAGACCCAGCAAAACAGCCCAGCCTCTGCACAAGACAAAACGTGTGTATAGGCCATGCCCTATCTCAGCAAAACCAACCCTACTGTTACATGCCCACGATAGTACATGGTGTTATGGATATGTTTCAAGGGGCCAGGAAACACATCTTTAAGAGAAGGAAGAGTGAGACGTAGCTTGGTAGCTGAAATACCCTCAGTACAGCTGTCTGCATGATGCATGTATTCCTCCAGTCATTTCAGCATCATTAAACAGTAAAAATACAATCCCGAGGAAAAAATTCCAGAAATACAACCACGAGTAACAACACAAACGTTAACATCCTTATTCGTTGACGTAGTTTGTTACTTGGCTCAATAAAACCTTTACGCTATGACAATTTCACCCTGTGCTTTTCCCTATAATCTATTCCTGGAATTACTGTCGTTTGAAAAATAGAAAACTTTGTACCCAGGTTCAAGAGGCCAAACTCTACCTTATCAAGTGAACCCTTAGTTTCTACCAGGGAGCTGTTATTTGGATGGAGATATATCTAACACTTTAATGTATGTTAATACTTTAAGACCCCCTTTATCGATAGGAGATTATCAATGATAAGCTGTTCGTTTGACGCAGGGGGATTTCTTCACTGTGTATGGTGGCTCCAATTTAATATCATTCACATAGCAAAATCATTTAAGTCACGTAATCCTTTAACAAGTGGCCTGCGCAGAACAATACTTTAGTGTGTAGGTTTGAGCCGCAAACACGTTTAGAGCAGCTGATATTGAATTCGAAACGACTGTTTAATTGAAGAAGAAGAAGAATGCAGTTAGCCCCTTCCTTACAAGATATCGCATGCAAATGGTTGCCGAGATAGAAGTCTAACTTTTGTTACAACAACAGCGACAGAAAAGTTTCCGGAAATTTCCTCAAATAACCAGATATAGATTCTTGTTCATTTTTCTTCAAAACTTAACTGTCATGCTCGTCACCGAGTGTCAAAAGGTGCAATAACTTTATTTCACTGACGATTGGCAATGTTGTGGCAATGGAGGAACACCTCCAGTCTTATTGTAGATGTAATATACGACAAATCCCTTTTGTATTAACTTCCTAATTGGGTGTAAAGTCTTATAGAAAAGCCAAGAAAGATACAAGCGATGGACTACTGAGTGACCTTGGGGCACAAACCCCACTTCAAAGTGATGTATCTCCATCCATACAACAGCTCCCTGTTTCTACTACTACCAAAACACCTCGGCATAATTTAACTACTTATCAATTACAAGGTGCAATTCTTCATTTGGTTCATGACTGAATTATGGAATCTCCTTAATATCAAACCATCTGCGCAGTCTCCTTTCTATTTAGTGGAGTTAGTGGGCTTCGCCCTTTAGCACTATCTTGAGACCCACGCTCACTGACCATCTGAAGTAATGATCTATGGTACAAAGCGTTAACTTCTCATCACATGTATGATAATACATTGATTATATACCCCGGTTGCCGAGTACTTACACCGTAAAAACACATAAATCCCGGTTGGTATATACAATAGTTGATTTGAAAGCATTATATTAGATGAATTTTTCACACAACCAGCGATCAGGGAGTTCAACATGGCAAATCACAACAGATAAGCGATAACTACTATTGCCTAACATGTATAGCTCAAATCTAGGTCTTACGCAGTTGTTCGCAACTCACGAAGAGAATCGAGTCTCACTATTCAAAAATGTTCATGTCACTGATACTGAACACAGACAGACACACAAATATATATATATATATATATATATATATATATATATATATATAACACTAATCAATGAAATACAAAACATTTAGGGCTGTCTCAGTTCGTACTAATGCATGGTGGTGCTTTGCTTATTCATTGTTTCCCAACCAAGCGTGTTAATAGTCTTTCAAAATACACGGGGTGTCTAGCAGTTTAGAAATCACTGCAAAGTGTTATTTTAGGTGGTAAAATTGACAGAGAAAACCTGTGGGCGACATCAATCAACGCAGGCAACTGTCCAAGTGCCGCTATGTATGCACAGCTTACAGCTTCTATGGTTCATGCTGTGTCACAGTCGGGTTTCTGTTTTCGATTTCAGAACGTTGGGGTATGTCCATTGAACGGGATGTGGGTTATTTGTGTGATAGAGATGAATGTGGATTTACTGGAATCGAAAAGTACATTGAAGGTGCTCAGATATCAATTACTTGCAGACTGCTGGATATTTCAACGGGTAAGTAGAGTACTTTTACATATCTTCTTTTTGTTGTAAAAGCCCCTAAAGGAGCTCAACTTAATCCGTTCTAGACAACACTCAGCGTACAATCTTTTATAGGTATTGTTACGTTTCTATGTGTAACGTGTGCAATGGCCATGATGTCTACGGATCATTTTAAGACAGTTGCAGACATAATGCTCGTATCGATTAACTACTAATCTACTTCCATATGTCATAATTGTTACAATTAGCATTAGTTTGTGAAGAATATCATAAATTCTGCCATGACATAACACAGACCGTTTAGTGCGTCAAGTTCGCATTTATGAGTGACTATTATTAGGCGATTGCACGATTTGTTTCAAATACTCTTAGAAAAAAATTGCATGCATTGGTTGGAAGGAACTTATGGAGACAAAAAATTTTTTATTTCAAAAAAAAAGTAGATTGTTTAGCGGCAAATGAGTGAAAGTAGATTGCAGGTGGTCAGAATTAAGTGAAGGGTGGCCCTAGGTTGTAAAGATTCAGCGGCACGGACGGTATGATAGGAGCACAAACGCTACCCCAGTGGATTATGGTTAAAGGACAAGCACATACACGTTTTGGAGTAATGTATTAAGATTCATTTGACTGTCTTCAATTAACGTTTGCCCAAAATTCTACCAGTATTTTTTATAGCCTAGCCTCATATGGACTGATAACAGCATATCTGTTTGTTAGTCCAAGGGACCGTGGGCAGGGGAAACAGATGATGGTAACGGTCCCATGGGTCAAACTGAAGCAGTTATTTTACTCGTGCTTTTCTACAGGAAGAAATAATAAATCATCTGCTTACCATTGGCCCACACGAAAACTATCTTACGGCATTTAGTAAATATTCTGTTTTGTTTTACATACAAAAGGTTTACATGTAAGCTACATATTAGAGACATCAGTAATGAGATAAGTTAATCAGTACTAAAACAGAAATTTGCTCCAGGGTAGCAGGGTCCCTTTCCATCCTTCTATACTCGGGTGGTGTACAGAGGCCAAGCACAGTTCAAATAGATTTTACAGAGGGGATAGTCCACGTACTTTTTGAACTCTACATACGTCACACCGTATTAGTCAAAGTCAAGGAGGGTTTGGAGACAAGGTACGCCCCTCACGCTCTTTTCCCGGTGTAGTTCATGAATATTTTAAAGGAAACGAGGAAATATCGCTCTTTTTTATTTTATTCGGTATCGAGCCGGGTTTACAATTTCTATTTCACAATATGATGCCATAAAGTTCATTTACGTAACGGACGATTCAAGGATTGGAAAACCATAGATGGGGCATAGTTCATATGTAAGTGTACATATGTATATAAAAGTCATTTTTAAACAACGTACTACTTTCAATCCACCAACAGATGTATACAAAATGTCGTACCAATGTCAAACCAGAGGACAGAGAGTAGCGCTTCTGATGCATGTTGTTATTTGCTTCCATCCCGATGGAACTAAAGGCAATATTTCTTTTCGTTTATATCTAAGAACAGTGACTTAAAATTAGTTAAAATTCAGGTCAGTGACAACATACTAAATAGTTGTATATTTCTTTCAATTTAAGTCTGATTTGTGTCTTGAAAGGGATCAATGTGTACAAATAAAAATTATGTACCATGAAAACAGAGACCGACAGTGGACCTAAAACAACTTGGCGCTCTTGTATGTTAAGCGTTAATATTTAATTGTTTTTATCTTCCAGAGTTGCCAAAAGTAGAAAAAACTGGATATAATTATCATTTCCTATAGTCGTAGGCCATTACTGCATTCATATTGAACACTTGGATGCTTTGATCCTAAATCCACAAATAAGACAACAAACAAACACATGATAATCGAAAATAAATGTGTTTTTGTACCTTTTATTCATATGATATAGGTAACTCCGTTGTAATGCTTAATGAACCATCAGGAGAGTTTCGTTCCCCAGGCTACCCAGACCTTGACGACGATATGCACTGTACCTGGAAAATTACCGTGCCACCGCACCACAAAATAACCCTAACGTTCCTTGATTTTGAGCTTGAAGAAGTATTTATTTGCAAAGACGAAGTAGAGGTAGCTACACTTCCAATCAGGAATGTTTACTCGTTCCCTGTGTTGTTTGATGTATGTGAAATAACATAATTTTTATGTATTGTAAGTTAAATGAATCGTTTAATACTTTTGCACTCGGTATTCTAGGTGATTTTATGGTGTTCATACAATGAACAATCCGGAGTTTTTCAGCTTTACTGCAAATTATCCAGACTTTGAAGACGATTAGCACTTTACCTGGATTGGTAATGTGCATAACGACCATGAAATTACTCGATTACGATCTTGGGAAAGCTTATTAGAAGAGAAACCAAGGTTGCTATGAGTTCCTTTAGTAATAAGTAGTGTGGATGTAACTTCTTGTTTCCCTTTTGAAGATATCGTGGTGGCTGGAGTTGGTGTAGTGGTTGAGTGTACTGCCTTGCATAAGGGAGGTCCCCGGATCAAATTCCGGTAGAACCACTTGGAAATTTTCTGGGGACTGAAATTTACTCGTTGAGCATAGCTGTTTACATTGATGCTTAGGGGTTCAAATTGTTGAATTTTAATTGGGTATCTATCTGATTGTCCGTGTCAGGAGGTTTTCCGATTCAGGAAGTTGTCCGATTCAGGAAGTTGTAAGCTTTGCTCGGTTCAGCTGTCGAGCAGTGGTGTAGAGCAAGAAACCTCCATCCCTCCCAGCCTTTGGAAAAGTGGCAAAAGACTGGGGACACACTCACAGCCGTCGGATGGGAAAGTTAAATTGCGGTTCGGGGAGCAGGACTGGGAGCGCTTAGCACAGCCTGTCTCGTTAACCTCTGCGTACTAGTCGAAAACAGAAGGCGAATCTGGCCGGTGTTCATCCACGCTCATTCTGGTATAGGTTCTTCCATGAGCCAATTTGATTTCTGACCCTCAAACGTTAAAGTTAATCGTGCCTAGAATGTTGACCTCTAGTGATAGTTAGTGACCTTCTTATCCATGTAAAAGAGAGGTCCTGTATCAAATGTGGGGTGCCTATGAGGACCGGACCTCACAGTTACACTTCTTGAAACCGGCTTCATCCAGACAATATGTCTCAAGCATGACATATGTCGAATCGTTCCCTTTTTGAAAAGTCGTGCGCAATTTTTTTTTATAGTTCGACCTATGCTGACCTCAAACCTTTTTTGCTTGAACTTAATACTGCGCTTTTTTCAAACTATCAGCGCTCCTGATATCGAGTGGCGTCGGCAAAGACTAAAAAAGTTAAAAAGCGAACTTCTGAAATATATAAATCTAAATATCTAAGCAGATGTAACAGCCGAAATTGGACCGTGTCAGTCAAGTTTAATCTGTTGAGAATTTGACTCGAATGCAGGAAAAATGAAGTTTCCTACCTGACCCTTTTATATTCAAAAAGAACACACAGTTTTTTTATTATACATATTTGAGTTTTAATTTAAATATAATGCTTCAAGCTTTATACTTTGTATTTATTTTACTTTGTATTTATTTTACTTTGGTATTTACCATTTTACTGCACACCATTTATCTTAAATTGTGGATACCAATTAACATCTGACCATGTCTCAAATAAAATCAGCAATGGTCGAATTACCTCTAGAAATTTATCAGGTACTGGACTTTGTGGTGCATACTGGCTTCCTTATTCTCTAAAACTGTGCAAGTACATTTACCTTTTGCTATTAGTTTGCAACAACCCATTTTTCTTCCAAGCCAAAGTCAAAAGGAATCTATGCAATATCTCAAGATAGAAATGATGGACACTTTTCATACAAGGTTTATAACTTATCATATTAAGAGAAAGAACCCTATTGTGATAGGTAGAGGTCAGAGTCATTTGAAGTCACCTATGGTCAAAAACGGAAGACCTTCAAACACGTTATTTCAAGACAGAGTTGATGAAAAAATTTGACACATGATCTATAAATTTTTCAAATAAGGATGAAGACCTCGATGTCTCTTGGTGGCGGTCAATGGCCATCAGATGTTTCCAGCTTTGAATCTACGAAAATGATATTTGCATAGATCGTAGGTAATACCTCAAAATTGTTTCGTTTTGTGATCATCAAAATGGGTGGCTAAATTTTTGTACCATTCCAAAGATAAAGATATTAAGAACAATGTACATCTGTAAGCAAGCATAACTCGGGTAGTATAATTAGTAAGTCTAATTTAAATTAACTAGTTGTGAACATGTGTGAAGAATGCTGCAACTTTAACCAAATTATAAAATAGCTTACCCTAAATGCGTTTGTTGATGGTGTAGTGGAGTTGTTCCGTTTCACAGTTTGACAGTCTATATTAGGATCCCATTCGAGACACTCTTATTTTTTAGCTTTTGTTATACAATTTTGGTCTTCTGTTGGTTTTCGTTCTAAAGATTACTCATATTTACAATGCCTGTCACAGCCTCCACTGCTAACACCACCCGGCACCCCGGAAGAAGCGAAAATGATGCCTAGAAGAACTTGAACGCAAATAAGAAAAAATATATATATGAACATACCAAACAACTTCAATTTCTTTTTAAAAACTAGGACAGTCCAAAAAATTTCGTTTCCTTATCTCTTTGCCCCTAATTTAAGACTAAAGCCTGACGCGTTCATATGTCCAGTTCCATTTTGTTATTTGAGTAATATGTACACAGTATTGTGGACAGAGTTTTGAGCATCACAATATTGATTGTTATATTCAACTTCCTTCCGGGTTTATTTATTTCTGATTACTGAAAGTCAGTAGTAAAAAGATCATGTTTTTAACTTATCTTGCTGCCTTTAAAATGATGCTGTAATGTCTGCTCGGTGAAGATCTGTATTTAAGTTTGTCGTTTACATTGTATCTAATTCCAGATTTATGAAGGTGACGTCAAAAAGGGCACATATAGAGGAGAGGAACTGCACCAGCAAATTATTACATCAACCAGTAACACTATATCAGTGGTTCTCATATCATGCTCAACTTCCCTACTCTATGACAGAAGAGGACTACGTGTGTCATATTCTACTGGTAATCAAACATACCGCCACATTTTATGTTCTGTAGTAACATAAAATTAAGGTATTGTTACGATTGATTGATTGTATTTTTCCATATTAAAAGACTCTGAAAACAATCAAATTTTTAACATTCCTTTAATGTACTTTGAATTGATAAATGTGACGTAAGTCTGTTCAGACGAATGTCTCCACGTTAGATCACTAAGCAACAGAGGCAACCCTAAAACTGCATGTTATAAAAATTGTCACTATTTGCCTCGTGTTTAAATATAAGCGATATATAGCGATAGGACAACTTTTGCTTGCTTTGAGATGCAGTCCTTTTGTCATAACGTATTGCAAAATTTGAGGAATTGAACTACTCTACGTGATAAGAAAAGCTGGCTACGTAATTGGCTAAACCTGCCGAGGGGGAGCGGGCTTCTCATCCAACATTTTTAGTCAAATTTGGACTACCCAATAAAGAAATGTACTCCGGATGGTAAAAACTTACTATAGTTAGAATCAGGCCCTGAACTGGGTTGTTAAAGGTAAATTACTTCAAATGCCACGTTTTTATTCACCCTGATGTTTTTTCACCATGCACGTCTTTTTCTTTGTACTTACAAATTTCATACTGGCTATATGCCTTGAGAAGATGACATATTTAGACAGGTTAACGTAATACCTTCATACGCAGAATAACTCCAATTCCCTGTAATTTGAATTAAACAGTTTATCCGACCACGCTTGCACAAGAAACGAGCAACAAGGTGACTAGCACAACTCCAATAATCCCGTCAACAAAGGCAATGGGAGATACAGTCAAAGCAACATTTTCGTCACAAATGTATCCGATGTTTTCAACAGATGATGCCCCAACACCATCTTTTCTTACAGGTAAAAGCATTACTGTGACCAGCTATGCTGAACAAGTAAATTTCAGCCCCTAGAAAATTTCCAAGTGGTTCCACCGGGATTTGATCCGGGGACCTCTAGTATGCAAGGCAGTACGCTCAATTACCAAGCCAACTCCACGGAGTATTCAAGTCACGTCTCATTAGTTCATTCGGTCATGCAAGAGGCATAAGTGGAGATGTAGTACTGTCTGCACACTAACATACGCTCACCTGGGGTATCACTGTCTGACTTTTAATGGTGAACCACTTCTATGCGAATTTACATCTCCTCACAGCTCACTCCCTCTGCATGGTAGATCTTCGTGGTGTTATAAGAAACTTTATGGAGTTGAAATGGTACTTTTAGGATATTCATTGTAGTGATGTGAAATATAAAAGATACTAAGGATGTCTCATAAGGAGAAGTTAAGTAGAAAGTCTTCCACATTGGTCATTTATTGGAAAGATACTCTCATTATCCTTTTTCACAATTATATTTGTCATTTAAAATTTATATTTAATGCATACAAAATTATTTTATCAATCCCTTCAGTTTTAAATACACAATTTTATCTATTCCTTTAGTTTCGTCAGAAAGCTCGGGAAATTTAGTTCCTGTTATCTTGGCTGGCCTCTTTGTGTCAATTCTCATCCTGATAATCAGCGCTATTGTCGTAGTTAAAAGGTATGGAGACGTTTACCATTTATCAGTGTTATATGAAAGTACTCCTTACGCGAGTAAGAGTTCTTGTTCGAGTACTTGAATGTCAAAATGCCTGTACTGGTACTCGATTTTTTGGTATTTGTACTCGGCTCAGGTAGAATAATTTACGAGTACCGGTAAATAAACGTTTGTAAAATTCAGTTACGTGAAGATTCTAAAACGCAAAGCAACCTCTCTAAAACTTGAACAAAGGTCACAATTGTTTGTCAAATATTACAGAAATTACTTTTTCCAAAGTCCCCTAGTTTCTCTGGCGAAGAGCCAAGGGATGAAACCAAACGTTACTCCGGAAAAAGTTCTGAAAGGACAACAAACTTAACTGGGCAACCTCTCAGTACAGTGTTAAATAATACAGCCAGACATTGGTTTCCTTTGGACAAAGTAGGCTTAATTCTGTTATCAAAGTGTGGGTTAAAATGCTCATCGACTAGGTCTTCCTCCCTTTAAAATACTATGTTTAATACCACATAAATTGACCTATGTTCACGTGAGATGACATAACATAATCTCATGGGCGATAACATAACGACGTCCTTATCAAATTGTGATCACATTCTCCATGTGAATGTACTCGTCATTAGTTTATGCTACCTAGATCACAAGCAAATCGCTAAATCATTACAATCACGCCTTAGTTATCAGATCTCCCTAAAAACTGCCTGTGAGTGGTCGAGTCATTTTGATAATATGTTTGAATTCGAATGTCTATCAACAGTACCCGAGCACGTGCATTTCTGAACTTTGATTACTTTTGTACACCAGACGTTCGCGCACAGTTTGACCTGACGTAGGTTGGCTTAGTCAGTTCATTACCGTTTAATGTGAATGCAATTTTGGTGATGAGAAACCTCAGAAATTCAATGTGCTTTTTCTCCACGAAAAGGGTCCCCTTGTAACTTCATATGGTTAGAAATTAACCTTTTTAAACATACCAAAATGTTTCTTTAAAATATCAATCATGTTTGCCTTTTTTTAAATATTTTTCATCCAGTTATGAGATAAGCATAGGTAAAGAAAAAAAAATAGTTTGATAAAATAGGGCCGCCCTGCAGAGCATAAATCAACAAAGGGCGCCCTAATATGAGTCCTACCAGTAGCGCGAAACTCAAGCACAACCACGAAGTTTGTAAACAAGACTTTGCTTACTATTGTTGTCTACGTACTCTCTGCAAAGGGCAAAATCCCACCATCACGACTTTGGACACGAATGCCAGCGAATAGGGAAGGATGAAAAGTGGTGGTCTGACTGCTGGGTGTGGGACTGGGGCTGAGGCTCTTCCTCTGATCCTCTCTCTCAGAATTTGGAGATAGTCTTTTTCTGGCTGCCTTCTTGCCCTTGCCTTGCTCGCCTGCCTTTGAGGTATGTTTGTGGATTTTGTAGTCTGGTTTAACTTGATACAAATCAAGTTTTGAAAACAAAATGACAAAATTCTATTCCGCTCTCTTTTTCTGGAAGCGAAAGGGAACTGTGCGGTGCTTGAAATGTCGGGGTTTATGTAGCCTGAAGCAGTCGATTTTTGGTTCTCTCTGGTTCGTGATGCATGTTTGTCACATTCGTTTTATATGCGTACTTCGTTCTTCGTGATTCGTACTGTGTTCGCCGTGGTTCGTACTGGATGCGCAGTAGTTCGTAGAATAGCGTACTACATTTTGCTTAGAGCGTGGAAAAAGGATTGACAGTTACCACCACGAATTGCTACGATAGGGGAAGAATGCAAGTACGTACCAGTACGAACACAGTAAGAATGCAGTACGAACACACTTAAATCGTGACTTGACCGCGAATGTTTTGAACATTGCAAAACTATTGTGGCCCTCCCGCGAATAGAGAACTGTCCCGAATCACCAGGACTCCAGCAAAACCCTAGTAAAAGTTAGAAGGAATGTCCACAATTTCTACATTAGTAGCCATTCGCCACCCAAAGTCGTGATGGTGTGACTGGGGCTTAAGTTGTTGTAGCTGAATAAAAACTCCCTGGTTGTAGTTTGCAGCAGAATATTGTTCCTGTACAGTACCCAAAGTTTAAACAAGAGATAATCGTCAGGAGGGCTCAAATGCCAGAAGAAAAGAAAAATTACAGACTAAATATAGTTCATACATCTTTCAGGCACACTAATATGACACAATGGGCCTCGGCCTAGTGCGTAGCTAACTCGCTGCAGGCCGGGCCAAAGATAGGTCGCAAGCCCCCTAGTTTTACTAACTTAAGCTAGCTTTTAACGTTGCGCTAAGGATATCTATGGCGAAAAGATTTCTTTACACTGTTAACAAGCTAGTTGGCCTTTTTTGAGTTTCTTCATGTTTTCAAAGGTTGGAATCATGTTTAGTGTTAGGCCTACACTAGTAATGCTCGGACTGCATTGATAGTGTAGGCGGCTCTTCCCACCCTCTATTTATATGGAACGGCCTCGACGTAGGTATCGACCTCTACCAGTATGTATACAAGTACAATCGTGATAGTCGAGTCTGTAAGGCTATCCAAGATAGCTCACTTACATAAGGCCAAAATTGGAAATGGTTGTTATTTAGGTTGGACTTACTTGCATTAGTCTCATGGCTTTTGATGATCATGTGCTTTTGGGTAAAAGGTTGGCCTTAATCCTTCAGTTTTGATGTTGGTTCATTATTGTGCCATTTTGGGCCAAGGTTGCAATTGGTCCTACACTTGCCCAGTATCGGTTTAATGGATCCATTGGCTCCATGAAACATCATCCCTGAAATGTTGTTGGGCCAGCACCCACATTTCTCAAGTGGACTAAAATTGTGTCATGTAGATCCAACATCTCTCTCACCATTTCCCCCATGCAGTGTGCCCCACATCAACTAATTAAACCAAGTAGTAAGGGTTTTTTTCACGGGAAGGGGAGTGTCAGAGAGAGGCTGGTGTGTGGATCATTTCATCAGCTGTGACGGATGTGTGTAGGCAGGTTTTGCCCTGGGTTCTCAGGTCAGGCTGTGCGTTATTCTAGGGCAAGTGGGTCCAGGTGTGCATGCTCTGTTGGGCACCAGGGGAAAGCCCGGAAGTTCTCGGTTATTTACGAAATTGTGGGCATGAAAATAAAGCATTCATTTTTCAGATTTCTTCGAATGGCATTTGGTATGGCAGACTTACAAAAGTCACAAATGGGCGTTCCATTTCCAAGACAGCCTAGATATGATTTGATGCCGGTAGATTTGATAATGCACCGAGCTTGTGGATTGAGAAAGTAAGGAATTGTAACAACGATTCCATCCATTTAGTGGCATAACCAGATATCTTGATCCAGGGGAAAGCGAGGAGGCATAGGGCTACATCAGAGGCAGGGTCTACCTGCAGTAAGCATGGCGCAATGCTTTTGTGTAGTCCATGACTTCATGGAGGTTGGGGAAAGATGTCTGACTGGGGGAGTCTAGTCTCACTCCCCCATCTGATGATGCCACTGTATCCATCATATTAAAACTTAAAATTTAGATGGTGAAAAGCTTGAGTGTTCTCAGTCTGTACATTATTAATAAAGGTGGGGTGGGGGTGGGGGATAATGGGAGTTGCAAAGACTCCCGAGCTATGCCACTGATTGAACCCAACAATGAGACTATTAATCCAACTGTGGCATTCCCTTATTCATCATTGGACCTGAACTGTGCAGGAACTGGCAGTATTAAAATGGGTAAGTTCTACTGGGTTGGGCATGGACTACTCCCTTAGACAACTTTCCAGACCATTCTTTCTGCTGACTACTCCCCATCAGAAATCCCCCAATTCCCACCTGATCAAAACCCCTTATCCTATACTCTCATCCCCGAGGGGATACTTCTCGACGACATTGTCTGTGGTGGAAGCTGAAGGGCTAGAGGTCACTTCTCCCTTACTGCAGTTGAGTTGGGTTGACTGAATGTGTAGGCCAAATTAAACTTCAAATGTTGTTAAAAAATCAATAAATAAAATCTGTAAAAGTGGGACAAAATATAAATTGTTTTTGTTTTCAGGCAATTCATGTTAATGTGTGGAAACTCATGGCAGCAGTCGCAGCTACCCATGGAAACATTCACAACCATAATACTATACGTTCCGGTTTAATTTCTCTACAGTTGGAAAAGCATGGCCTTA
Source organism: Holothuria leucospilota (assembly GCA_029531755.1). Classification (NCBI taxonomy): domain Eukaryota; kingdom Metazoa; phylum Echinodermata; class Holothuroidea; order Aspidochirotida; family Holothuriidae; genus Holothuria; species Holothuria leucospilota. Next base: position 26,513,993 of record CM055972.1, on the reverse strand, counting down.
TACGATATGTTTATAAAAATGTCACTTTTCTGTCATATTGTCCCAAGCCACAAATGTATTCCTCGGTGCTCACTTATTGTACGATACAGAGCCACTCGACCACATAAACACTTACTACAAAAATATGCCACATTGCACTTTTTTGCACTTTTTTGTCTTTTTTGTCAGGGACACCAACATATCTAATAAATCATTGCTCAAACAGCTGTCGATACACTCCTATGACGTCTAGCCCTTCTATCGTTTATGTTGGCTCAATCCAGCCAAACCCTTGAAAGATCTTCCCAAAGGAGGTATATCTTCCCTCACATGGGGTGGGAAAGAGACATGGTGCCCACTCCCGGCCTATGGTGCCCATCATTACATCATGTAACAACGTAGAAGTGTGCTGTACTTTTTCTCACCCTCACACATCTTTCTATGACATGGTTTATGCTGCCTTAGACTAATCATTATTTTAGGGCTACTGCATTGGTTCTCTAAAGTCTCTTACGTTAAGTGGCAGCACACCTCGTAACTTTCAACTGTATGATCCAGTGTTTATATGAAGGCATGTTGCCTGGTTGTCACAGGCCTAGTATTATAAAAGTACCGTAATAATGTTATTACACAGGTGTTGAAGAGGGGGTGGGGCAAAACCCCTGTCAAAAATGTACGGATTCAAGTATGTTCCCCTATTATTCAGGGACGATAACTCCAAGTTATATTTAGCTCTGTGAAAAATATCAAGAATTTCAGTAATTCTCCTCAAACTTTGCACAATATGCATGCATGTAGCACCAAATTTCATCTAAGTCCCCTAAATATTCAAGAATCTCCCAATGAGGGGTATAAACTTAATGTAAGCCAACCTCAAACTGAAGTAAAGAGACACCTGCTAATCTTACCCAGGACGGCGATCCGAAACAACTTTCACCCCCAAGAGCTTCCTTGGTGCCTTTGTGTTTTAAGGTACTAAAAGCCAGAACAATATTGCCAATACACAAACAGCAAATACTATTGCCAGATGGTGCCTAAACAGTGTTCAACAAAGGACAAGCCACATATATTGAATATTGCATTGTATATAAAGTAAATAAAACGTACTTGGCAAGTACTCAAAAAGTAATCGGTTAAAACAGTACTCGGTACTTGGAATAAAAACGCTGTACTCCCAATCATGGAACTTGGTACTGGTGATAGTAACTACTCGAAAGAACTTGGTACTTGAATAAAAGTACTTGACTACGACACTGCCAATTAATATAAGTTAAAGTAATGTTGTTATTCATGACGGCGTTTCTGAAAGAAAGGGTCGCGAATAAGTTTGTGTCGACTAGAATTTGGGAGATCGCGAATCTTTTGCTCAGAAAATAGCAAGTTTCTATTTTTGTCAATAAAATACCAACTAAGCTAATCTACTTCCAGCAGCATACTTTCTGGGAGTCGAATTGCAATATTGACTTCCGGAAAGAACGTCTCCGATTGTAAACTGTTGAGAACAAAGGATTCACTACCTTCACATTTTATGTTATACTCAGGCTTTACAATTAAAAATCTTCTTTATTTTGATTACATTTTAGAATAATTTCTGTTTTGATACTGTTTTCTTTTCTAGAAGAAAAGCAAAACTTCCTTCAAATGATTTAACAGCCTCGATCGAGAACAACGAGGGGAACTGCAAACAGGTTGACCTATCGATCTTCGTTGCAGAAGGAATCGCAGTGGACAACTCTCAATTAGAGTACGATTATGTGCAAGGAAAAATTACACCAAACGCTTGCAATGGACATGAGGTTTTGGATCAAACTCGCGCTGTATTTTCTACAAAAATGAGTTTCCCTATTTTACGGAAGAAACAACCAGTATTCGATACAAAGAGTGATGTATGTGTATACGAAAACGATACAAGTAACGTGTATGACAACACCGATTTTGACCAAGATAATGGAACTGCAGGTTGCACTATTCAGGAGAAACCACCCAAAGTCGGAAGCAATGATAGACAATTACAAAGAAAAGACTCAAATGTTAATTCAGATGAAGGAATTGTCGTAAATTCTGCGTACGAACCATACATTTCACATACGTAAAGCTAGTGCATTAACATGTCTAAAGGAAACATAATGCAAGACAACAAACTAAATAGCAAGTTACTATCTTTATGTAAATAGAATATGAATATTTGGGAGATAAGCCCAGAACTCTACAAGTTTTCAGGGAATAAATATAAGTCAGTTTCTTCCAACTTCCAGCATTGTATGTGATGTGATGTATAAGACAAATTAGTGAGTGCTTGAAACTATGACTGGCTATGTCTATTCTGTCCAAAGTCATGAACTGAAAATTGAAAACAATGGATGTTTACAGGACCGACTGCAAACGAACACTTCTAAAGTAGTGTATCATGGCCATTAATGTGTGTTAATGCAGAAGCGCGCCAGGGATTATGTCATCACATTGGAAGATATAGTTTATCTACCCTAAAAGACCAACTGGCTTAAAGGGCCAAGGGCCAAGAGCGATGACCCAAGGGCGTCAAAATGTTTGGTTATCTCTGCTGACAAGTCCCCTTCTATTTTTCCTATACAGAGGCATAGGGGAGAGCTCCTTTAAAAAAGTTCTGACAGGGAGCCTTGGAAGTTTGCCGAAACGGATATCAAGAAACTCTCTTGGCAGAGTGCCACCATTAGTTTACGCTAAGTGATCTGTTTTACCAAATTCATTATGGTGATACTAAGATGAGCATGTAAAATTCAGACGATAAGCGTGCCATGGGAAATGAGCTGAAGGGAACTGGGGACCAGAAATTACCAAGCCTCGGGGAGTAAAAAGCATGATTCAGAATGCTTTATCTTTGTAGGGTGATTAACATTAATATTTTGCAATAATTGGTGCACGCGAAGGGCGCAGTAAAAAGTTAACAAGGAATTTAATATGACAAATATACAATACATACTTCCCATCTTTTTACATAATGCAACAAACGTCACCGTTTAACAGATTGCTGCATTATATTAATCTCCATCCTACGCAGATTGGAGATGTAGCTTAATTTTCGGAACTTTTTACTTAGTTAATTCACTGAGAATCCTTACAGAAATTTGCGCCTGCTGGATAATTTTTAAAATTTGTCGGAAATTCATGAAATATAAGGAAATAATATTGGTTGTTTTGAAAACTTTGCGAGGCTTTTTTATGGAAGATTATCAAGTGACACGATGATGAACATTTATGTGTAAAGGTTTAATTAGTCTTAAAGGAACACTAGATCAAGAGATAACGCAATGCGTGCCAAGAAGAGTCAGAATTACACTTTAAACGATTCGTTCCCTTTAGCTATAAAAAAGTAGTACATGGATAAACTGCAGCATATCATTGCTGAGTCGACCAAACACTGTAACTCAGTTTCAAGTTAGAACTTTGCCATAGTTACCAAAAACCCTCATCTTATAAAAGCTAATGCAAGGTATACACTGAAAAACAAGTTGACCTGAATTTTTCCAGAACCCCCACTTTTCCTTTTATCATCCTGGTTTACATAAATATTGCACTCAACAGCCATAACTTCAAAATAATATGGAACTACCCTCTTTAATAAATCAAAATAAAAAAGTTTCATGCTTGTCTCTAAGTGGGATCAAGGTTGCTTTGTTCAAACAAAAGACAAAGTAAGATTTGTTTTCTCTTTAATTTTCAACAGCTCATTACTTTTCTAATAAACGACAGACACAACATGTTGCAGTTAGATTTCATTATTCTTGGCATCACTAATCTTTCATGAAATGTAATTTCCATAACGGCTATTATTTACGTAGCTGTATATACTATTGTACAGGTAATTAGAACGTATTAGAATTTCTGATCGAGAGCCAAGTTATTTTTCTTTGGTATTTAATAACAACACAACAAGAATGCAAACACGTTTAGAGGGAATGTGAAGAAACATCCTCTTTGTTAAAAAGTAAACATCTTTTGACTTCGTCAAAGGGGTTCAAATTTCATACATGGGTCGGCCAACCTTTATTTGGGATCAACAAATGTGAACGAATTAAATCATTCTGCCAGATTTGGATGACCCTAGCTTCCTTTTAAAGTCGCAAACAGTTGAAATGAGAAACCAGGCACAAGCGAAGGATTTTAGACTGCCCGGCTTTACACATTAAAATATAGAGCTATATCTATACGTATCCTGACTGTTCAAGGGAAGCGGTCTTTTAACTGAAAGTGGGGAGTGTGGTTGAAAGTAGTTATGAAGTAATGCACAATACAAAACAAATTTCTACGTAGGTGTTAAAATTGTTACGAATAGATCGAAATGTGGCTAGAGATTAATTCTGAAGCATTCTTTAACTTAATCAGAGCATTAAAAGTAACTGCACACTCGTTTAGAATTAAAAGTAAACCAAGTACAAATATTGGTTTAATGATCAAGAAAGAATCTAAGTGTAACCCTGTTTATGCTACACACATTTTAACTACACATCTGATAGGACATTAAACTATTTTTCGTTTCTGTAAAGTACCTCAAATAACGTATTTACTGAGTGGTTTATGAAAAAGCCATTACATGGGTATACTTCTATGTGTGTGGAATGTTCAGAAAGAAGCGTATCTACTACCAGCAGCAGAAGACCTTCTCGCTGGAGTTTTATGATTCGCTATTTAAAAAACATGTACACATCAGGACAGAAGTTTACACAATGGTATTTTCACATTTCGTTTCTACAAAAGGAAACCTTGGTGGCTGATAATTGGCACATAAATTTAGAAATGGTTAAAACTGTTGTAGTGGCTTTCTATCGATTTTTCCAAGCAAGCCCAGTGAAATTAAATTGAAGTGGGAATTTGACAGTGTATGAAACAAAAACAATAACACCAAACTTCAAATTGCCTTCACCCATTTAAAGAATAACTTCCTGGAAATCTGTTACCTTTTTTCTGCATGGACTTGAACACGATTTACGATAGTACCAACAATGTCGATATTATATCGCATCGACGCAGAGATGAATCCTATGCCATAGAATGAGCTAACTTCAACTCAGGAATTAAGCGACTGAAGTAATCAGACTTATCACACTTGTAGTATACTCCAAGACATTCTGATTTTTATAATTGTGTAGTACTCGTACTTGGAGATTGCACTTACGAGTAAAGACATGTCCAAAATGTGTATAAGTGCTTTGTGTTGTTCATCTTAAACCTTTGCAGACTTTTAGTGGAGTACAACATGGAGAGTACGAGTATGAGTACGAGTACATGGCCAGATTACGAGCATAAGAACGAGAACACGATACTTGAGTACGAGTAAGAGTACACAATTTCGTGAGGGTAAGAGTACTGTCGAGAACTTAATACCGGAGTACGAATACGAGTACACAGCTCACGAGTACGTGTGCAAGTACAGTTATTATGAATTGATCACAGCTTCATTATCACCCTTTTGTTACATATGTGGAGCAACAAGGACTGCATGTACTCAAGTACTGAGTGTACACAAGTACTGCATGTACACAGTGTTAGATGCCTCTGTTACAGGTAGCTTTCACCTCAAACTCAGCAACCTCTAACCAGAACACCAACAGAGGCAGATCACGATAGCAAAAGTCCAGATATGGCAGAAACTGCATATTTACAGTGAACCCACATTTATCTGATTTGATGGATATCTTTTTGACTTGAGGCTGACACTTTCCTGAAATTATGGCGAAGGTATTAATCCACCCGTCAAGCTGTTACCAATTGACTGATTGACTACGAATTTTGATACAGTTCCTTTTCAACTCATCATAAATTTCAAGTTGTTCCTGAAACAATAACCTGCATGATCTTGCTTGTTTCCTTAAAAAGTGGAAGCATTCTCTGAGTCAACCTCTGTTAAGAGGGATGTTTACCAGTTTGATAACATTGAACTTTTTGCCAATTGATTAAACCAATTAAGAAAAATAAATTGAAGTAATTTTTGATGGAATAATTGAAATAAAATGCAGCAGTGAATATGCAGGAGAATTATTGTGCTCGAGTACAAGTACGAATACAGACATGTCGAGTACGCAGATCCAGAGTACGAGTACTTGTACGAGTACTTGGTACTAGAGTACGAACACGAGTACTGAGGTCAGGTACTCGAGTACGAGTGCTGAGGCCAGGTACTCGAGTACGAGTGCAGAAATTTGTACTCGAGAACGGACTCGAGCACTAGTACGTACTCGAATACTGTGAGTCTGAACTGTTGCGTTTAGCAGGAAAAACCATAAAGAACTAAAAAAACTATTTTCGTGCAAAAAACGACGTTACTACACAAACAATCCACTTAGGGCATTACTTATTGCATATCTCTACATGTATATGAGTACTTAGCAAGGGTGTATCCATTGAGTTGCTATTTAGTCAATCTTACCTGATTCTGAGCTAATTCGGTTCCAATGGCAACCATTCTGCGCCAGTTCCGAGTCCAGCAACCTCCGATTCAGAGCCAATTCGTATTCCAGTGTCCTCAGTTCCTGGCCAATTCCGTGTCCATTCAGTTGACATTGTAGCGTATCATGGATGTGCTTTTTATATTATTTTTTCAAGTACAATTAATTAAAAGAAGCATTTATGGAGTCACTGTCAAGGACTGGTCAACGCTGTAGTTAAGCTGACTGTGTATGATCATTCATGTATTCATGTTTTGAAGTATACACCAATAACAGTGTAACGTTAAGTCACATTTATGTAACTTTCATTATTGTAAACTGATATGGAATCGGCTCAAAGTCTGAGTCTAGCAGTGATCCATTCCAAGCTAATTTCGGTTCCAGGACACGATCCAGGAATTTAGTCTGAATCTGCCACAACCCTTGTACTTTGGCCCCTCCTCTAAAAGAAAAGGTGGCATTGTCTTGAACTAAAGTATCTGATATGAACCCTGGATCAGTAACAAAGTCAGGGAGGTTTAAGGCAGAAACTTCCCCTCAAGGCAAGATGACTTATTTGAAACTAAAAGTATTTGTAAGCAAACATGCACACCTGACAGTGAAGTTGTGAGACCCGCAGTAATGTGTAGAAAGTAACTCATGAGCACTTGGAAGTTAAAAAATGTGAACACTGTAAAATCTGAAAGCTCAAAGAGGAATACACCACTATTTACAAGATAGACCGAAAAATTCTTTCCAAATGGTTTGATTCATTGTAAATCAGTTAAAGAATTTAAGGTAAGGAAAGAGTTTTCATGACATGGAATTTCATTATAACTTTTATATTCTTTATTCACCTCAAAGTTTGGATAATTTTGTAACCATTTATGGTATTGCAAAGTGTGAAATTACTCGAAGGGAGAATATAGAAAGGAAATGCTGCAAGTATTTGTAAATGAATGAACAATTCTTTTCTAAATATTTAAAAATCAATTTACTTTTGTTATATTTTTACATGCCCGAGTACTTTTTCTGTTCTCGTATTCGTAATCGGGGCTCTACTGTCGTATTCGACCTTAAGGCTTTGTACTCTTAATTCTTACTAGTAGTCATTCAGGGAGTTTGAATGTCAGGTACTCGTACTCAGCACCTTGTACTCAGTACCATATTCAGTCTCGGAGCCTTTTACTGGGCCAGTTTTGGATTAAATAAAATACATTCTATACTATGAATCAAATGAGATCTCGGAGACAGGTGTTACCTACCTAAACTTGGAAGTCTTTAATGGGAAAAGCTTCATTAAAGCGGCTTACGCGATACTAAGTTCTACACTTACAACCATCGAAATATTTCAATACCCCGATAGAAATAGCACACTCCTATAGCAAGTTTTAAAGGTCTTTGAAAGGTGACCTACCTATATGCGCAATAAAATGAAGAAATGACAATAAAAGCTAAGAATAGAAAGTCATTGGATTGCACCTGAAAGTTTTTCGAAGGAGAGAGAACTTCAACACTTTTCTTGACTCTTAGCTGTTGACGATAGAAAAACATGCGAAATTTGATCAAGAGCCAACATTAAAATTTAAATATTTGTCAGCATTTTGGGCATTTCAATAAGGCAATAACATCGCGTTGTGATTCCTTGCCAATGGAGAAAGGAATCTATGCAATCACGCTAGTGTATGTATATGTGTGTATATGTGTATGTCACGCTTGGCTTGCGAACACAATATCTCAAGATAGCAACGATCATGGATACTTCTCATACTTGGTATATGGAACTATCGTCTTAAGACGAAGAACCCTATTGTTTTGGTAGAGATCAAAGTTATGTAAGACGCCCAAAGGTCATAAGCCAAAAATATTGTAAACACAATATTTCTAAGTATAAAGCATGGATTCTTTTCATACTTAGCATGTGGATGTGTTGTAGTCAGAAGCATGATGAACCCTATTGGATTTGGTAAAGGTGAAAAATCATACCCGGGGTGACAATTCTTTACAACTGCTTGTAAACACCATATCTCAAGATAACAACAAAGGACACTTTTCATACATGATATGTTAATGCATCATATTGAGAGGTAGAACCCTATTGTTTTAGTGGAAGTCAATGTTAGTCTGAGGTTCTTAAAGGTAAAAAACGAAAACCTTGAAAAAAAACGGTATGTCAAGACGAGGATGATGGATAGTTTTGATACTTGGCATTTAGATTTCACATTTTAGGAGAGAAAGAACCCTGTGGATTTGTGGAGCTCGAAGGTCATTTGTGGTCATCAGATGTTAAACTATGAAAACCTTGTAAACTATATAGACAGTGGGAGGTACCTCCAAATTGTGCCTCACGTTTTGTGACCAACGATAAATTAGAGCTGAATTTGTATACCATTCAAAATATCAAATTGCAGAGAACAACAGTTACTTTTTTCACAAACATAACTGTTGCAGTAATAATTTTCATTTGAATTTCCAAATTTTGAACCCGTCCAAACGATGCTGTGACAACAGGATGACTATAGCCATACCATACGTATAACGACTTTGTTGATTGCGTAGTGGAAAACTGCACGGTTTCTCACACAAACGGCCCTGGTTCTAAGTTCCTACCAAAACAATATTTTTTCAATATTTTGAAATTCAATTTTTGATAGAGTTCAAAGGTCGCGTGACGTCAGCAGAGGTCATATTGTTAAGAGATCTTAAAAATGATATAGACAAGAAGGATGAATTTGAAGGATAAAACTTAGTGTAACAAAGCATCCCTTTCCGCGAGGAATCTCTAATCTTATTGGGCTTTGTGGTTTGTGGTAAGGAACAGATCTATAGACGTGAACATACACGACTGGGGTTACAGCCTGCTATATTGACCTAAAGTAACAAATTTATGTTATAAAGTGAACTTTTCTGCCATTCAGATGACAAATGTGAGCCAATCAGACGTTTCAGGATGATCAAAAATGCTTGGCTGGCAAGGAGACGTTCTAAAGTATGGACTATTATGCTACTTCCCGAATTCAGCAAATCTCTTGCCAAACAGCGAAAAAGGCTGAACCCATTACGAATGCCATGAAAGGAAATGCACGTCTGCCAGTTTTCAATCAAAAATGTACAATGATTCAAAAGGACTCGAAGGAAAATATTTTTACGATAGATTGGGTAAAATATCCTGAGGGATGAATTTTTGACGTATTTTAATTGCTTTCTATCAAAACTCTCTCACCATTTTGTACCTAAATAATCGCACCCCCATCTTTGTGTCAATTCTTTCTGTTTTCTTCTTCAAGACCATTACCAACGTTTTTCCTTTATTCAACTGTCAATGCACATAATTATGGTCTTCTTAGACGTGTTTTTGCAAGAAAAATGTTTATAACTTATAAAGAGGGAGAATTCTTTCGGTCTTCTATTAATTTTGAAAACATAAACATATTTGATGGACACTAGTTTTCTCTAGCAAATTACAAAGAATTAATAAATCGTACTTATCTTTCTTAACAGGTCTTTTTTTGTAAGGACATTGAAGTGCACCAAAAGCTGCTCTGAGTTTTACCATGAAAATGATGTCTCAAATGAAAAATTTTGGCTCGCCTTTCACGCCGTTTATACCCCATACCAGACTAACCTTTAAACGGAAATTAAACATTTATCTTATCGAAAACAATTTATGGAAACAAAATGTACATTTTTCTGCATCATGCTAGCGTCCAGATTTTGAAATAATTTCAGATTCACCCCTTGACCTCTTCAGGTTTCCTTAAAATAACCTGTACTCAGCCATTAACCCGCATTTTATAGAATATGAACTGATATGATAAAAAAATTTCTGAACAGAGAAACTAGAGCCGGTCTTCTGTATAACTAATGTGAAATATTGCAAGAGCTCCAGCTGGCTTCTCTTCCTGGACAACCACACCGAGGCTCCAGCCCTGGGCTTCTCAGGCCGTGGACCCTCGGGTTCAAACTCACGCATCGAGTTAGGAGTTCACCTACTTGAGATAACCCATCGTACCCCTCTCCCTTTAAAGTTCCTGGTGCTTCACCTGTGTCTTGATGGTTGTCTGCCAAAATATGTAATGAAAATGAGACCTGTGGTATAGTACTATCTGTGAACAATTTCTAGAGAGTGACGAAATGAAAGGGGGATACCCGATTGTTCACCCAATAGTAACAATTCTATTGTCATTCTACTGTTGCTGGATTTCAGATTTAAATCAGTGATATTCTAGTAGTTGTGTGTAGACCATGCGTGCACTGTAAAGCGAAGACAAGTCAAGCACGTACAAAAAGGTTTTTTTCAGCGAGATTTCAAAAAAGCCACAATGTCAAATCACGTAAGTTGGGACTAACGACTAACTCAAAATTGAGAATACCCAATACTCAATAGAAAATCAGGAAACACTCGAATTTTACTGGCGATATTGACGGTGATAGTGATTGCACTCTCGGTAATTGTCTCCTTGTGCGAAAGCAAAAGAAGGGATCAGGTGAGTACTGCATTAATATTCATAAATTTGTTTTATTGTTACAACTTTAATTTCTAGTTACATTCAGTTGGAACAGCAAACCTTGCGGTTAGCTACAGGGTTACAGGAACTTCACTAATTTAGACCATTTTCAAGTTACATAAGAGAATAATGCACACAGAATACTTCAAAAGAATCAGCAATTAAACCAACCTTACTTTTTCAGCTAAATGGTACAAGCATTTAATTTTTTCTTAAGTGTAAAATATCGTCAGCATATTCCGTAATTTTTACATTGGATACTCAAGGGGAACCATGTTATTTTGCATGATAGTTAACAATCCATTTACACAATTACTATAATTTGACCAACAACGGATGAGGGGGGGGGGGGCAACCCCCTCGACAGAAAGCAAATAGCAGCCCATAATATCGATAATGGGGACGGGTTGCCCGGTAAAAGTCGCAGCCTACTTTTCGGATCTGGATTTTGATAGAAAAACAGAGTATCTTGGGACTTTTTGCAGGTACTGTAAAAATTTGGGTTCCCAAGGAAGAAAGTTTAAAAATTTGGGTTTTTATTGTACAAAGGTTTGAACATTCGAGAGAATCTGCCCGCCCTGAAAGCAAAAAACTTGGAATAACATCCTTTATCAAACTCGTTAAGGCTCCTCGACGATAATAAAAAATTTCCCCAATGGGTCAGGATGCTGTGCCCCGACGGTGGGTATGGCCCCTTCTTCCCTCAACCTGGGATCATCCCAGTAAAAGTTATCGTATTGATATATTGCTCAATTTAAGCATGATAATATTCTTAACCTGTGATAACACCGTTAATACATTTAAGTTCTTACTCCTTAGTACTGATAAATGTGCCAGACATGTAACAGTTCTCTTTCCGAAATTGTAAACGAGTTTTGACTTGTAACAGTGACGTTTCAAAACGTCTAGCAAAGTCGTTCCATCCCAAAATAGCCTACTGTATTCACAATTTCATCATTAAGTAATTTTTAATGGGTGTACCTTCTAGGTGCTCTTCGGAGTGATCCTTAGGTTGTATTTCTTAGGATAGATCAAACTTAGGAACTACGATGGTTTGTTATAAAAGTTTGTGTTAAAAGTTTCCCTACCCTCAGTTTTGGGAATTTGTTACAAAATCGTTAATTTCTCAAGTTTTACATAATTGTAAGCTATTGCTAATCATAAGATGATAGTGATATGTGATATGACCTTTAATGGTCAGTGTAATTTGTAAGAGAATCTCTCTGGACTGTAACAGTGAAGCTCTCAAAGAGCTGTGACTTTTGCTGTAATGTCAACACCAACATTTTCTACATCGAACAGTCGACAAGATCCATGTTGCTAAGGCCATATACAGCATAAAAAGAAGGGAAAACTAAGATCAAGCACCTCGAAATAACCAAGGGACTGCAAAAGACTCGGTTGTGGGTATCTGGAGAAAGCATAAGCTTGGTCGTGTATAATAATTTATTTGCGTAGTCTTGTACTCTTTTAAAATGAGGCAGGTGTTACTTTGAAATTTCAATTTCAGTTCAAGTTCTTCCTTTCCAAAATACTCAAGTCAGGGAGCATTTCACTCAAAATGCAAGACGAAATGGCATAAAAAAGTAAGAAAACTGTAATGTTACTCAAAGTGGCGCAAAGTGGACCGAAGAACCATTATACAACTTAAACTGAAGAAGAATGCACTTGGATTTGTACTTATAAGTGAGTGATACTATACGAGACACTTTCATGACAATGCAGTATAGGTGTAAAGAAACTATGCTGTCATATGTACAAATAGGAACCTAAGTCATGTTTTATTTCGGCAAAGTCTACCATAGCTATACTAGTCATTACTCCTAATAGTTATGAATATGCAAGTATGAGGTGCTGATAGGTTTCATTAGTTGCTTTCGTAGGACATTCATTCAAATTCATGATATTAAGACTAAAAGACCTGTCTTGGAAACTTGGTTGAAATCAGTCTCAATGAGCTGGTCTAGGTATTCACTTTGAAAACCCATCTATACAAAATAAATGGTCAACCCCCACCTCCGGGGGTTGGTGTGGACAGCCTACCCTGCATCTTTATTGTCGAACTATTCAAAACAAAACGTTCCACCACAGTCACCGAATCAGGCCTGAGTGGACTCCCTGGTTGTGATTAGTTTTCATAAACTTCATTACATGCTGTTCTGTAATGCCCTTACAAAATTTCAAAAGATTCGTGTCAAAGAACCTCTAGTTAAGGTTGCTGCTTCAAAAGAAGCGTCATGGACCACTAAAAGGTAAGTATATCGTCGCCTAATAGAAAAGCTGTAGGCAAAACAGCTCAAACAGAAACCCTATTGTGTTTGTTCATAAACAAATCAAGCATCGGTGTATTCCCCTCAGTCCCCTTTTTATACACATGATAAGCATTGCATTTAATTTGGATCGGCCATTTTGAACAACTATTTACTTGGTTAAGTTATCCCTCTAAAGTGAAAATATTTTAAATTGATTTGGTAGAAAAATGCACAGTGAGTTCAATGCTCTGGTAGTTATGCCTTACTCTGCTCCTACAGTTTTCAGTCGGTAGGCTACGTACTGTAACACGATACAATGAACTACTAACGTACTTACAGTACCGTATGGTATATTCTGGTTGACGGCTAGTATTATTTTGTGGACTAAGTGCTGATCGTTAGGTCTTCCAACTTGTGTAAATATGTCGTGTCCGGAGTGTTAACTAGTTTGCGTTACCATTTTGTTACCAATTTTTAAAAAAGTCCGGTTCATATGGTAGGAGGAAATAAGACTTTAATGACACAGACGGCGATGAGTAAAGAGAAATGTGTAAAAAATGTAAAGTATTACTGTCGAATATGTGTCAACAAACTGGACACTGGCTGTAACAGCAATGATCATTTTATATGATTAACCTTGAGTCATAATGTATCTTGTATAGAGTGAGTAACCTATTGGTTGTAAGATTTAAAATAAGACTGTCTTTACAAGGAAAGCTCTACGTCCATTACTATTTTGGTCGTCTCATTGATCAAGTACCTTACAATTAATTTGAAAAATTTCAGCAAAGAAGTAAGAAGCTTTTGCCTTGACTGTTTAAATTACTTGCTTTAAGGTTCAACACTTACATCAAAATTTCTGAGAGAATATATGTAAGATATGTTTATTGATACTTATTGAGCATTAGCTGTATTAAATATTGTTGCCACGTATTGACTGACAGCCTGAAAGTCTCACTTGGACGACTTTTAGGCCACTGAGGGTGACAATTATTGTCGTAGCAAGCCACCCCTAAACCAGCGACGAAACCTCCTCCCCCTTTTGACATGCTACAACAACTTTCAACTTAGTCGTGCAAAATCCACCATGAAGAGCTATATCCACACAATCTGAGCAGCGTAACCAAAAGGGAAAAGGCAAATACTCCACCACAATAGAGTTGTGTCCTATGTGTCTTTACAAAACTTCGCAGTCCATATTTGTCATACTCTGGCTCGTACATCGAACTGCGAGTAGACTAGTGAAAGAAAAACTTTTCAAACAAACTAGTGTTACGGATGCAAAATATGTTATCCCTGTTAGGAGTCAGCCAGTCCTTTGATCTAGTTTACTAGTTAGGACGTAGATAGTTCAAGTGCCCCCTCAAAGACCCTTTGCCGGCATCAGTCTTACTCTTTGTCACCTCTTTACATGTTGGTGTACTTATCTTCATTGTTGGATGTCTGAAAATAAGATCTGACAGTGTCTCATTAAAGTATCCCGAAAAAACCTCCATATCACAGTGCCTTGTCCACTTTGACAGATACCTGATTTATTTCTGGCCAGCCTTTTCCACACTAGCAGAGGTCACCCTGTATAGCAGTTAACTGGTAGATAAAACCGCCTCTTAGTGCACTTATTTTGATTGCCAAAACTCCGAAAATTGCATCTTAGAGATTCCAAGTATTTAGTTTTCCTGCGTGTATACCACAGGCTATTGTCGAATAATGTCCTCACAAAGTAAGTCCACTTTTTATTAAACTCTGGATCCTTAACTTAACCCCCCCCCCCCATATGCATTGTTAGAAAATCGAGTGTAACGCAATTTAGGTTTTAGTTAAAAAACTAAATAAGCACTAAAATAGATACATATTATGTCATGTATGCTAAAGCAAAAATGCTAAAACCTATCCTGTTAAAGATTTGTCGATCCCACTTACCACTTCCTGTGCCCCCAGGAAATGCTCTTGTCTTTCCGGTGCCCTCACTAGCAAAAGTCCTGTATACAACTAAGGGCGGACATGTATGTCCAATCCTGCGACAACCCGAGTGATGACTCAGACCTCATCCCACTATCAAGCAAAGTCAACCGACACCCACCTTTGATAAGCTACGACTATGCCGGCGACACTGAGCTGAAGACGATGTTCCTTTTCTTAACACCAGTATAACTGTTGATCTGAAACGGCATAATTTTCATTTACTGGCAGGTGTACCAAAAATGTCGTTCCGCTGTCAAACCAGGGGTTTTGGAGCAAGGAGCGTATCATTATTAATAGTTTCTATTATCTATTCTCATGCGGGTCTAACATCAGGTGAGTTTTATGTTAGTTCGTACATGACAATGGTTTTTAAACCGCTGCGCATGGAATCATTCTTTTGACCCTGATTTACGTTTGGTTCAGTGCATGGAGGGTTTATTCTTGCACGGTTGAAAGTTGTTGGTCTAACTCGAGTAAGAGAGGGTTTCGTCCAGAATGTGGAATGCATAGCTAAGACACTTTGCCAAGGTCAAGAGTTGAAACGAAAAATTATAGCTGAAATGTGTCACTGTTCTCCTATCCTTCTTTCCTGCTTCATTCAAACTGGTATGAAGAGCAAAAAGTAATGTCATTCCAGTGTCTCCGAGTAGCCTAACTTTGGATAACCTACTTGATAGCTTTAGATAGCCTAACTTGGGACAAGCATGAAAAAACTTGGTTTCTCTTTTCCCATAGAAAACCGTTGTCACGCAGGGATGCGATCAAATACGTTGGCTAAATAGTCTAGTAAGGAGTAACAAAAATAATTACATCCAAAGAGCAATAATTAAAACTTTCCTAAAGTTTTACTTATATTCTAAATAAGAAAACCAAAAAAGAAAACAAAAGATTTACCTCACGTTCATCTCTCTCGAGTCAAATGCATTCAATTCGAAATTAGCAGGACATTATACAAATCCACCAAATACACGGGGGTTCGAAATTTTTGTGTAACTTTATTTGCCTCTGCTTTGATGTAAAAAGTTCCTTCATATCCAAAACGTAAAGCCTATTCTGCTTCTCTAAAACAAATTCTTTAAAACGAACAGAGTAGGCAGTAAGAAAAAAAAATATACAGAAAATAAATTTCACTCACAGACTGCCAGTCTGTTTGGGTAAAACATTTAGTGCTCCCGCTTGTGGACGGTTGAATTCCGCGGCGAAGGATAAATTAATGCATCCAGCTCAACGGTTAAACTCTAAGCTTGTGAATGACATGACGATGAGAGTATGTTAATATGACTGCACAGAACTGTAGGACAATTTTCATCCTTCCTTTTTCCAAGGAAAGCACCCCGTTGCACCAAGCTCAGTGTACACAATACGAACTTTTAGGGTCGTTTAAATTAATCCGCTGTATTTTCTTTTTAGTTTCACAAAGCTCATTTTTTGAATGTGAACGAAACATCATTATTCGACACCTTGCCTTTTTCTCAGCAAAATCTTACATCTGCATTCTATTTCTTTATTTTGCATATCATACAACACCCACATGCACTTCCTTATTTCCTTTTGCTGCAACTGCAAATACAATGCTTTCCCGTTTCTCAAAAACCAAGCCACTTACATCAACCATTAAACTTCTTAATACAGTATCAAATTGAATTCAAAATACTCTTTTTCAGAGGTATACAAGTGCGTAATGGCTCCCAATTATCAGCTACCCACCTCTTAAGCGTTAGGAGAAGCTATCCCTCTAAAATATCATTTCAAAAAATCTTTGGAATAACTGTAAGTCGAAATAAATCATTCATCAATATTCTGATGATTCCAGGCTTATACAAACATTTTTTTCTGCGACGTTTAGCGACGTACAAATTATTGGGCAGCACCAGTAGCTACTTGTATTCAACCAGTGACATCCTGTTGTCTCTGCGTCTAAAACACTCTACGCTGCCTATCTGAAAGTCCTGATGAAAAACCTATTCAAGTACACCTGGGCGTGTTCGGACCTGAGAAATTGCATTGCAAAGTGTCACACCCAGGATCTTCTAACTGTAGACTCTTTGACCCCTAAGGCTTTGACTGGATTTTCCAGTATTTTGAAAGTAACTAAGTTTCTTTTACAATACGGCGCTAGGCAGTTCTACCGTGACATCTGTTTTACTGTTACTTTACATGAAGATAATAACCTCTTTTAAAATCATTCACATTTTTCATTTGTATTGTACAGGTGACTCCGTTGTGTTGCTAAATGAAAAGTCATGGGTGTTCCAATCTCCAGGCTATCCAGACCTTGACGACGATATGAACTGTACTTGGAATATTGTTGCACCGGTGAACCACAAAATAACCTTAGAATTTCTTGATTTTGATCTAGAGGACCAGCCTATTTGCACCGACAAAATAGAGGTAGTTACATTTCTTAAGTCACCAAAAGATGTAAAAAATAAGGCTAGCACTTGGTTTGACCTCTTAGTCAGGCCATTGAAAGTTCTCCTGAAGCACAAACAGGCTTCATACTGGTCATCCTCCAAGAAGTAAGAGACTCTTGGAACGTACCAGAGGATCTGTACCATCAGTTAAAGGAGTTGATACCTAATGCAGAGGCTCTTCCTGACAAAATACTCTTGAACGACTACACTTGAACTGATGTGAGATTTGACCAACAGAAATTTATATTCGAGAATCCCTCTTCCCGAACCCAACTCACCTTCTCCTAATCTCCAGGCTGCAAAGTCAAGATCATGGTTGGTCATAACATGCATTATATACTTGATGAAACGGAGATTTGCAAGTGTCCCGATATGCGGACATTTGACTGTATTGATGTGAGTCATACTAAATATACATAGCTTCATAGTATTAATTTGAACAAACAGTAGTCGTCATTTCATTATGACAAGAGTGAATTACATTAGAATTGCAATGATACACTGCGTACATTGATATTCACCTGTGATTTGAGATTGCAAAAGTCCTATCTGTGGGTTATTAGTTTGCCACTTTTCAATTTATTGGTTTGCCAATTAAAGCTATGTTTTAAAAATACTTGTATATTAGTAGAATTAAACTGTAAAAAGGTATATGACCAATCTGTTTCAGCTCAAAAGAGTACAGATTAACCCAATTAAAGAATCTAAAACACGTAGGTCAAACGTCAAAATTCTTATCCATGTGACCTCTTTCCACTTCGTTAATCTCGTGATCCGTTATTAAGACCTGCCTTTCACCTAAAAGGGCATTCTTAGATCAATAATTGAAGGGGTCATTTATTTTT
The DNA here is from genome assembly GCA_029531755.1 of Holothuria leucospilota. Taxonomy (NCBI): domain Eukaryota; kingdom Metazoa; phylum Echinodermata; class Holothuroidea; order Aspidochirotida; family Holothuriidae; genus Holothuria; species Holothuria leucospilota. Next base: position 26,495,632 of record CM055972.1, on the reverse strand, counting down.
CTAGGACTACTGGATGTAAAATTATAACCATTACACCTTTCCCACCCATAACTCTGTGATTTTTCAACACTTGCTGCCATTAGGAAGTCCTGAATTTTCGTTCATAAAAGTGTGATTGATTCGAAAAACCAGTATCTTTTATGATCATTCCAGTGGCACTTACCTCAATCTGATGCTTAATATGCAGCTACATATACATATATTTCTTAGTACTGTTTTGCACCCTGCTAGGTGTAAAGAAATACCAGTGTGTCAATATGAACACACAGATATGCAGTAAATTAACTTGCTGTTAAAATGTTTTTATGGATACGAAAGTGAACTCGGCATGATCACAGGGTGCAATGATTTATTAACTATGAATAGATGGCCAGATCTGGGCTTAAAAAGCAGGTTTTAAAAAAAATCATTAATTGATTTTTCATTTGAGACTGGTGATTCGCAAGTGAAAATCTTGGAACATTAGAGACCTAAAATTATGTAGAGACATGTAATAAATCATTTCAGGTCAGAGTAAAACAAATAAAGAGTTTTACCGTACACAATTGCATTCTGAAATACGATAGGCAAAATTTAGGTCAAACGTTAAATTTAGTACCATTTTGACCTCTTATGACCTTATCAGTGATGTGTTTCACAAATCTATGTATTAATTAAAAACAATTTCTCGGCCAATGATTTGAGGGATCGTCGTTACTCTTGGATTTCTGGATGAAAAATAAAAGCAATTTTACCCCCTCTGTCTCCAAACTTTTACATTTTTCAACACCTTGACTCTTGACAGACACCCATATTTTCTCCAAGCCACCCGAAGACCCAAAAATACCTATCTACTTAAATCTTTATGTTGATAGACATGTTAGGTAGTTGAAAAAATACACGGTGGCATTACCCCTTAATCTGAAGCCGGACTACATGATCGTACAAACGGTTCTAACAGATGATCAGTCTGGGAAGGGAAGTGTATTGAATAGCCAGAAGAATCAAAACCACGGTGGTCCTAGAGACCTTTCAAATATCCTATAGGTTAAGACAAAAGTCCCATATAAAATGCCCCTCTGATGATGAAATGTTTCAAATAAGGTACACGTAAAATGTTCTTTTAATGACATTCTGTGCAATTGTTTGCCCTACTGACAGGTTACTTTTAAGCTGTAGTCAATTCTCTTGTCTGAATCTGTCAGTATTAGGTGTATTTATTAATTACTTTACTAATACCAGCAAATCATTTGGTTCCCTAGTGACAAGAAAAACTTACGCGACTCCGAAATCGCCTCCGAAATCGCCTCCGAAATCCATCGAAACGTTGACCCCGACATCTTATTCATTATTATCAAAAAATACAAACAAACCCAGTCCCAAGTGCAAATTATTAGTTTCACAACAAGTTTCACAACATTGGTCGTCTTAATTTTTTTGAACCCCTTGTAAATCTGGAGGCTAACAATTGCATTATGGGACTAACTACTCCTAGTTGGTCATCGTATAATACAGTCTCTGCGTGCTTCGACACTAAGCCTGTGTTTCATACATATTCATTCATGCAGTTGGAAGCTTTTTTAATGCGAAACCCCAGCCTTTGCCATGGTGATACGAAAATCTGCCCTTGGTCTCACGTGCGCTCATCTTCAAGAACAACTCCGATGAAAAAATTGATGAGTCCTCCTGCCTCGGTGTAATTTTTTAAATGTAACTGTTCTATCCTTAGAAGTTGTAGAAGATGATCATGCTAAAAGCTCATATTATTGGCCTTTACGAGTTTACTTGTTGATATAGCAATGGTTATCGCATGAGTTTCCCTGGATACTTTGTGACCGCTATGTTAAGTAGTTCAGAATAAGAGGAGGATCCTTCACGGAAGATTGCATGCTATTTGTTTCAGAATCCCAGTACCCAAGGTGTTATTAGTAAAAGATTTGAATGTGAAGAAATGACAACGTACAGCTATTCAAATGTCATTGGTATATGGATATGTGAATTTAAATAAAACGTCCATGTACCATTTCGGGACTATTGTTGTGAAAAGCTCCCTTCCTCACCCCATCTCCTTCGAAAAGCTCGCTCTGTTCAGTGCCCTGTATATTATACAAACAAACAAGAGTGTACAAGGATACAAGGTCTTAACGATTTTGGGAACGTTAACGAACCATCAACTTTGTTATCTTTCCTGCGTCGCGCATTCACAAACTGTATTCAGTTCGCTGTAGACCGGAGGGAAAGACTCCTGATAAATAACCAACTGTCTCTCAAATTAAAGTAATGTTTTGGAGAATGGGTCGATTACCGAATGAGCAACTTGTCCACAATAAGGACTTCTTAATGGGGGTCAGTAGGGGTGTGCACATAGTTTCATTTAAATGGTCCCGAAGTTGGCCTTAGCAACGACCCGACACTTTACATCAGTGGGAAACCTTTTGGGTTATTGTGGGCTATTTGAAAGTATATATTAAATATATTTTCGGATCAAGAATGGATAACTGGATAACATGATATTGGCCAACGGTGAGTCATTCCATATGGGCAGTGTATCAGGACAGTGTACATTATGCATGGAATTATGAAGCTTCTCCATATTGTGAAAGTTAAAGCTGTCTTAAACAACCTTAACATGTTTACCTCTAGTTACGTTGATTTGACGTACGTACAAATAAACCAGTTCAGAATTATTACTGGGCATGCACAATGGTATCAAAGTAAGAGTTTCTAACCACTTGGCTTAAGTCGGGCCGGCCAGAGGCCTTTTTCAGTTGTGGCTCACTGGCTTGTTTTCCCTACTCCATTGCTTATTCTGAGCACCACGTACAATGGCAGTAGGTTTCATTTTTAAAGTCTTTGGTATGACCCGGCCATGGATGAGTCGAACCCCATACCTTCCGGCTGCAAATCAGATGTTCTAACCACTTGACCATGCAGTTGGTCACACAATGGTATCAGATCATAGACATATGGGTACAGAAGGCAGTTACAAATGTCATAATAAGTTGCACTATATTACATAATTCTAATTGTGCTTTTCAGATACAGTCACAAAATTCTACACGTAAGACTTTTAACAAGACATTTCATAGTTATTTTGAGGACAGTGCACAATTTACGAGCCCAAGAACATGCATTACGTACCCATACGACCTGAAGCCACTGTGTATGCGCATTGATAACTCTGAACTGGTTTATTATTTTCAAACTGAGTATTAAATAGAAAACTCCTTTAAAGTTCCCATTTTTATATGAATATATTGCGATTTGGCTATTATTTATAATTAGGTATATATTTAACTGTAAATGTTACTTACTCACTCACCCCGTAAAGTCATGAAGAAAATAAGTAACCCTTTTGCGGACTCACTCCACTTTAATCCATTCCATATGGACCAGCCCAGATCATGTAGGTCGTTTAAAATACGTCCTATGTGATCCCAATAATCTTCAGTCCATTATATCCATAGACATGTGCCTAAATACAAAGTACCATAAAGTCCCAAGGTCCCATAATCCATCCGCTTCCAGTTCCATCTACACTCACCCTATCACAGTGACCATCATATTGACCTACCGATAGCCTAGTCCAAGTTAGGTAATTATAAAAAAAAAAAATCAAATTGTGATTCGATATTGGTTGTAGTGCGCATCCAATTCCGTTTTTAATAGTTAATTAAATATTTCGTTCAGTCTCGTCGGGTCACAGGGTAAGCCTACATAGACACTAAAACATGCCCTAGCTCTACCCATATTTTGCATTTCCAGCTGAGATGTAGGCTGAAGTGATTAATCTTACCTCTGTCCACTTAGATTTTAATTTTCTCTCACACACCCCCTGGTGTGGCTGACTGTGGCAGCAATCCTCCTAAAATCTAAAAACTAAAATATATTTGATAATTTTAAGTGCAACACTGGGAATTGTCATTTCCTGTAATCTAGGAAGGCATATTGGATAATGTCTCAAAGGTCCCTCTGAGGAAAGGTTATGGGTCCCTCTAGAGAATTTTTCAAAGTTAAGTCCAGTTCACCACTGACAAGGCACTCGGGCGTCATCAAATCGATCATCATTTCTTCCGCGTTAAGAAAAATAGTTAAATTGTGATCAACGTGACTTTATCAGTTCGCATACTGATAAGGCTATTTGAATATCAAGTCGATATAGTATTCTCATGCCCCAATTCTTTACAATTCCAGAGCTTCCGAACTTGGCCGGGGGGGGGGGGGTAAACTGGACCCAAAGCAAATGGTGGGTAGGAGAGACCCACCTCTACAATTACTTTGGAAAATCCTGAAATCGGGACGAAAATTTTAATTTTGCCACCCCCCCTCCCCGGCCGACGAGTCTGGCTACGTGCCTGACGAGAAGTTAAGGTGGGGGGTATATCTCCATCAGGGAAAGTTTATTTATTTTTAATCCAATTTTCACTATCACCTCACCTTGTTTATAAATTTCACTGGAACTCAAACGGATATGTCTCCAGAAGCTTTATGTTTTTATTTTATATTTACTGCCTGGTAATTACTGTTTCTCACTTTTCATCTTAACACTCTTTACATTGTTTGTACTCCAGATTCATGATGGTAATGTCAAAAACGGTACATACACAGGGACGGAATTGCATGGGCAAAATATTACATCAAAAAGTAATTCAGTATCAGTCGTTCTGATGTCATGCTCATCTTCCTTGTTGTTTGACAGAAGAGGAATACATGTATCATATTCAACTGGTAAATCACGCGCATCACTAATTTTGCTTTTAGCAAGAGGAAATGTTTCGTTCCATAGTATGAGATAAATAGACATATGTAATTTTCAAAACACTGTAAAAATTTCGATGTTGATGTTTTTGTCCTTTTTGAAATTGCATTATTAAATACAACAGAGGTCCGTATCATCCATCCCGTCCCCTACGACAGGCTAACGATAGACTTTTCTAGGAATATGAAATTAAGACAAGCGCGAAAGATGTGAAATTAAATACCAGTAGGATTGGTTGTAACATATTTTCCAAAGTAATGTCATTAATTGCTTTCAAATAAAAGAGCTCCAAAAAAAGCCACCATATGTCTGCTTGCCAAACCATTTAGTTGCATTTGTCATTAGTACTACTTGACAAAATAACATGAAGTTGAGTGATAAGATCTCAAGTCCTCGTAGAAAGCTTTTCCTGATATTATGGATTTTGATTTCTTCACCTGGTGTCATATCTTACTTCATGCCTACAGCGTAACAATTTCTGCTACAGACATATTGTTCGTAAACGTGGGAGTACAGTAATTTCTGCTTCATTAAATTTGAATTATTCAGTTTACCCAAGTACGTCTCTAAGGCAAACAAGCACAATGGCACATACTACTCCACTTTCAACGTTTTCATCGAAGGGAACATTTTCGATACGTATAAGTAATACGCTGTCAAACATCTTGACGTTGAAACCAACAGTCTTTTCTTCAACGGAACACCCTGGAACGTCTTCTTTATCTAACAGTGTCGGACAAGGTAACAAGAGTTCATACTCCTCATATCATATACTAATGCACAATGTATATCTAATAATTGCACTTATATCATTTGATGTGTACAGTGGGGTACTAGAGGCAAATGCAGCTAGACATGAACATTCCCAAGCTGTCTCGAGATATTCGAACACATTTCTGAACAATTTCTTTGGCTCGAAAGGTTTTCTTAAATCACCCTCCTTTACGTAACTTTTGAAAAAGTATTATGTATTTATACAAATGCATTATCTCAAAATCGTCTTATATGATAATTTTTCAACACTTAAGTCAGGGTTTGAGCTAGGTGGGGTCAGGGGGCAGTGAGCTTCCGTCAGGAAAGCTACCGTCGGAGATACTTTCAATTTCGTCCGGGCGCATTGAAGACCACAATAAGTATGCGATACACGACGGCGACAAATCGTCCCTATAGTTAGCTTGTTTTGAAGCAGAAAGCAAAAGGAATCTATACTTAAGTTAGTGTGTGTGCATATGTATTAATATGTTACGCTTAGCTTTTAAAAACCACATCCCAAGATAGGATCAATGGATACTTTTCATATCTAATACATGAATTTCTTATATTAAGAGAAAGAGCCCTGTTGTTTATGGTAGAGGTCAAAAATCAGTGGGGTCAAGAGACGTAAAAAACCGAAAACCTTGTAAACACGACATTTCGATGAAGGAAACATTGGTACTTTTCATACTTGGTATGTGGATGAGTTACAATCAGAAAATGGATCCTACGTTTTGGGCAGAGGTCAAAAGTTACAACAGGTAGTCGGGGGTAAAACTACTAGAACTTCGGAAATATCGTGCATTCAAGGCGATACTTCAAGATAAGAATGATGGATACTTTTCGTATTTGGTATGCGGGTTTTTCATGTAGATTGCAAGAACCTCCATGTTTTGGTGGGAAGTTATTCATCGTTACGAGAGGACATTAACTGAAAACCTTGTAAATGTGATATCTTGAGATAAGAACCATACTTAAGATAATTTTCATAAATTGCATATGGACCTACTATCTTGCATGCACTTCAAAGCACTCTTAACTGAGGTCATTGAAGCTTGTAAACTGTCCAACTGAATCATGATTCCCAAGTAGGTTAATATTGATGGAACGTTTACTTTGCATGTAGAGGTCCGATACTGAGTACACGAACCCTGTTGTTTTCGGTGGAGATCTAGAACACTTAGATTCGCCAGCGGTCAAACGTTGAAACACCCCGTAAATACGATATCTCGTAAAGGGTAATCTTGATGGCTCATGTAGTTTCCAACTGTCAGGGTGTTACAGAGCTGATGAGGCTGGTTGCACTCCTGGTCTAAAACACACCATTTAAATGGCTGACTTTTCTTGGCTGACAAAACAAGTCTTGATTACACTTGGTTAAAACCATTCAAATCAGTTCTTGCTCGTACTATTACAAGGCTCTGTGATGACCTCTTTCAGTCGTGTGGCACGTCAGGCTTGAATCCCCTTTAGGGGAGTAGTTTTAGGTTTTTGCCTAGTGGAAAGTAGCTAACAGAACTTTTCGTAGCAAGCAATTGATAAATAAAACTGAGTAAATTTGATACCCCGGAAATTAGAAGTACTTACAAGTAATTTCAAAGGCAAGAAATTACTGAGTTTCTTGGATTTCTGGAGTACTTCAAAGGCCAAAAGTTTCAAATTAACTTCAAAAGAAAACTCAAATTTTTAATTTTTCTTCAATGAAAATTCAAAATCTCGACTAGTAAAGAGCGCGGATATTTTAGTTTTGCCATCCTTTTGGCAACCCATTGCTGTTGTCGGAATCTCTGGGTGCAGTTCCTTTTTTCGGGAGCTTAGTCCCCTCGGCGTCACCTCTAAGTTACATTATTTCTGTAGCTAGTAATACAATTAAGGTCTGCGCTCTTCAGTTTAATGGAAAAACATTCTGTCCCTTTTGTTCACTTTCATACCCGTTCAGTGCTTACAGGCTACTTCTTCACTACCATATGGAACTGTACAGTACGAGAACTGTGTTGTGCCTTGCCTTCATCAACAAATTATTCTTAAAAATGCTTCAAATATCATGTACTTAGTAGTGTTTTCAGATTTTTTCATTCTCTCAAACTGAAACTTGCGATCATCTGCTAAAGGATTACTCTACGGCATAATCGGTGCTGTGTTGGCTGTCCTCTTTGTCTTTTCAATAATCATCGTAGTGCTCGTCGTTTTGCTCAAAAGGTAAGTGCTGTTATTTACTCGAAACGATATAATGTTGTGGATATTTTCCAATTAGATATCAAGTTATGTCATGCAATCGGATGGTTGTGAAATTTACTCGGACTTTTATTGATGGGAATATTTAAAAATCTTTTGCAGAAAAGGGACAAAATCTCCTTCAAAGGCTCCTACAGCCCATTCCGGAAACAGTGAGACGAACCACAGAATGGCCACTGAAAGGGCTTTACCAACAAATTTACACGACGGTTATATAGAAGTAGACGCAACGGAAACAGATATTAATAGTGTGTATTACAGTCGCAGCATAGCGTCCACAAGTTAACCTTGATCACAAAGCAACATTCATTTTCTTCAAGTCGTTATTAATCTTTGTCTATACCTTTACGAAAATGATACCTATAACACACCCACCAAACATGGGCCTTGACTCCGGCATTTAAGCTACGCAGAACTCACAACCCAGCAAGCATTACGCAAAGCTGATATGAGGAATTAACAGTAGAAATAAAACATGAAGATATTGACTTAGACATTGCATAAGAGGTAAAGGTGTTACTGAAAGTACCAAACGAAGTGGCAACAGGTTTATAGCTGAACAATCAACATTGTCAACCAAGTCTTATCATGGTTTACCTACCTCATGATATCTGTCTGCCAGGGGTCAAAAGAGTCTGTACTTTGATCTGATCTCAAACCCGTCCCATTTATTTTTCCTCCCTTTTTAAGTTTAAAGTTTTGTCTTTTCGGATTCGTGACTTATCACGATCTTATAGAACCTTAGTGTAAAAACAGCTGTATTATCATTACCAACAGCTTACAGTTTTATTACAACAGGATCTCGTATGCGAAATAATAAGAGAACGTGTTAGCCCCTGTGACGTTAACTGGGCACCCCTTTGACGAAACTTTAATATCTTTAGCCCCCTAGACTGCGTGAAAAGAGAACTCTAAAAACATGAAATACATTACTGCAGTTTTACATTTGCAAAGCCCATTCTCTGAAAAGCATAAATTGGACACCACAGTTCTTTGTCTTTCAGACTCCGAGCTGGATCTCCGACACAGGAAGGACCGCTATTGTGAAAGGGGGCACAAACAGGAATTTTCCAAGAAGGTCTTCCAAGTTGCCATAAAAGCAGGAAGACACCATTGTAAAGATAATCCTACCCCTACATCACATTTTCCTGTGAAGCGTATCTACTTTGTGAAGCGTATCTACTCGTGCTAAATACGAAAAATACCTACTACCTAAAGATTACTTCTCTCTCACATTGAAAGTATCGTAAAATACTGGAAATGAAAAAAAGGTCTTCAACTTTACTGAGTGCTTCCTGTACAGTGAGGCAGCGAGTACCTAGGGAAGGGATCTGGATGAAGCCAAGGGAAAAATTTGAGGGGTTCTGGAAACTAGCATGAAGGCGAAATGAAACTGTAGTTAATTCAAAACAATGTCTATTCCTGAATAGTTGCTTTGTTTATGTTATAATGTTCAACAGATATGGAATGTAAACAGCGATATCTGTGGGTAATTTTTATGATAAAAACTGCATTCCAGCAGTGCTTTACCACACTCCAATTGCCTAAAAACCCAGATGTCCGTTTTATGATTTCTTGCCGAAAAGTAGTAAATGTCACTTCTTTCATTCTGCCCGGTGTCGGACGTAGCTCAAGCGCTACTTTGTCGGGGTGCTCCGCGGTACCGAGCTGCGGCAGAATGAAAACCGAAGGGAATTACACGCTTCATCGCTTCATGAGTGACCATGGCTCTCTGATAATATTGGCCGGACCCGACCTCTACCCTAACCATGGTTTGACCTGAGGTCAAAAAATTGTAGACGCCCCAGACTGCAGAATAACGTACTTTAAAACACAAGCGTGCCATTGCAAATTATTGTCTATCATACATAAGTCGCCAGTATGAGAAAAATCGAGCATTATACATGTCCATAACGTTCAGCAAATCGCACTCTAAAACACCTACTTAGTCATCAGAACTTTTCTTTTCACATGAGTTCCCAAGGGTTTCATATAACTGGAAATTCCGCCCTACTACAAAAAGCTTTTACTGTAGTTCAGCGCGGTCCATCATGTACATGACACCGAATATCGTTCAAAAGGGTATTAAACTTTACAAGAGCGACCGCCTTCTCCCCTTAATCACCCGCTGGTCTATAAAATATATAAATATAACACAGTGGCGATCTTTCGAAAATTTTCATCAGACAGAACCTGCTCAGTCGTTAAGGAAGAATGGGAGTGCAAAAGGAAGCAAATGTACACATATTCTATTTTAAACAACAAAGCAAATGGTATGAATGATATTGATAATGAAGCGCGTAAAAAACGTATTGGGAAGGAGACATAACTATCGTTATTATTTACTCTTAATATCCATATGGAATGTGTTTCATTCAGTTTTAACAATTTTAGTATCTGCATTGCGAGGGAAGTGGGGAAAGTTATAAGTAATAACGAACTGGCCCTGCTTCACAAAGGGGGTGCAATTTCAAAATGCACCCATGGGCGACCCACTTGAACCCCCTCCCTTCTGCTTACGGGCTTTTAGATATACTATGCTTACAAGATTTAAAAATTTGAGTCATTGGTAACCTCAAAAAAGTGTCAGTTTGGTTCTGGTTAATAAAAAAAATGACACCCACAAACAAACACACTAGGGGTAAAAACAAATATTTAACATCTTGCAAACTGCCAATTCTGCGAATTTGAAATAGTTTAACCTTAAAGAATTGGTCGAGTCTCATTGAAATAATACAACCATATCAATAATATATAGAAAAATAGCAGGAAATAATTTTTACCAATATGCTAACTTAAATGATTATTTTAAACCTATTTTCATAATTATTCAAAATCCATCTATGGGGCCGAGCTTTTTCTGAATATTATCACATCACCAGGGCTGATGTATGAGCAGGGTGTGTATCAGCGTGACAATGTGGCTTAGGTGCAAAGTTACCGTCAACCATATGAATCACAATACTCCCGGTGTTTTGATTGGGAAAGTTAGTAACGTCTCAACTGACAACTTAATGGAGGCTCAAACAAAGAACATAATAAAGGGGCAAATAACAAGGAATGGTCACGTCTGCTCACCATTAAATTGCAAAGGAATTTTTATTCAGACAATCCATGCTGGTTTACGTAAACACTTCAGAAGTGATCCGGCCTTTTATTTCTTTGTATCAACAGTAACCGCAATGGATCGGTATCTGTTTTCGAAAGTGAGGATTTCTTTAATATATCAATGATTGCTGGAATTAATTCGTTTGTCAAATGACGAGGGGTCAGCTGTAAAGGCAATAATAGAACAAGAAACAGTAGCTTAGCCAGAGGGAGGCAGGGGGCAGACTGACCCCTTAGGGAGACAAATTAAGGTAAAATCGGGACAGAGAGAAATTGAAAAAAGAAATAAAATGAAAGGAAAAGGAAACAAAAAGGGTGAAAGGAAAGGAAAAGGTTAAACAATGGGAAAGGATATGACGAAAACTGAAAGAAATTTAGAGAGCTTTTGTGATAACAAAACAACTAACTTTCCACTAAAACGTTGTTAACTACCTAACCATTTCCACTAGTACCCAACTCGTAAGTTTGCCCCCTCGGGCTGACAAGGCTGGCTACGTGCCTGTCAAGAAAGGTAACACAATTGTGCTTTTATGACACAAGTATGAAATTTTGTAGCCTATTCGAAATTTAAGATGGCCGCTATTTGCGTGTATATATATATATATATATATATATATATATATATATATATATATCTATATATATATATATATATATATATAACCTTTGTTTTGTAGCATTCCTTTGTGGAAAGAGATCCTTTAGACCCAAAAAAGTATGACAATTGGCACATTATTAACGGCCTCTAACTACAATATGCTAATCTGTAATTGTCCTGTGCCGTCATCGGTGGCCCTCTTTCAAAATGACCGCCATTGGTTGTTGTTCTACATATATTTTGAACCACTGCGGTCTACAAAGTGTTGTTGCCATCACGCACTTGAGAGCTTTGCATTTGGCACACTTTTAACAATGGGGTTATCATACATTTGCTCTGTGACGATAATAATAATTTGCATTTATATAGCACTCTACATCAACGATAGGGCTCAAAGAGCGTTACAAATATTGCCCCTGCTCACCGATAGCGTGTCCTAGAGACAATCCCTCCAGTTTTCAGGAGTTATACACCGCACATCATGACAAGATACCTCACAAATACCCATTCGCCCTTGGATGGAGAGAAGCAATTAAGATAGAGCACCTTGCCCAGGGACACAACGTAAATAATGAACCCGACGGGACTCGAACCAGCAACCTCTGGATCGCTTGTCCGACGACTTAGCCATTGGTCCACTACGCTCTTCAATGGCCCCTCGCGTGTTAGCTTACACTCATTTCACACCCATTTCGCAAACTACCAAAATCTTTGCGCACTTGGCTCGCTTTCCGTGTCTAAGTTCAACAGAAAGTTACAATAAGCAACTTACTTATCCTCCGGTCAGCAAGTGTCATGATAAAATTCCCCGTCCCCACTCAAACACATTCTTTTCAAGGTGAATATTCACCGCTGAATCTAAAATGAGTTTATTATCCGCTCTGCATGGCCCAGGATTTCCGTTATTGCCCAAAGTAATGGTCAAATTGTGATACTCATTTGTTCAGTGCGCCTCAAATGGAATTAAGGAATAATTATGGGTTTCAGCCATACAATATTTCACTGAAACATGAGAGCTTCAGTGGCGTAGCTAGAGGGGGGCAGGGGGCGTTACCCCCCACAAAGCCTCCGAAGGCCTCTGTCGGAAATTTCTAGTCTCTGTCGGAAATAAATTAAATACAATTCATTTGAAACACTTACAACATTTGCTATGTTTTTAAGCAGAATTATACATCGAAATGTGAACGTGAAAATCAAAAGTCGGTCTCAAATTGCCCGAAAAAAAAAAGAAAAAAAAAAAACGTTGTGGCTATTTGCCCGACAGTCGGGCAAATTGGCAGTTTGGTTTTCTTATTTTCCCGACAGCAATTGACCAATCATATCACCCCAACGAGCTTGTGACGTAAGAAATGTTAGTTGGCGCGGTGCGGTGTGCGTGTGTAGGCCTACCACAGAACAATATATAATTCTGTGGTGTGTACGTACGTACAGTATGTGTGGTTACTACTTACAGATCAGCACACTCAGTGGACTTCAATAGCTTCGATGACTTATCAGAGTACAGTTCTCAGGAGAAAATTCCAGACAATTCCCATTGAGTCCCATCGGATTATTTTAAAAACTATCAGAAGAAACGTTTTCTGTGTTTTAGCATAGTTGTTTGTAGAACAGTAGAAACAGCAAACAAAGGCAAATAAAGAAGGGAACAAGAAATGCAATCTGAAGGAGTTTTGCGCTCAATAGTTGTCTGCATGTTGCAAATTTAACAAATGCTGAAGTCGACTCGGAATAGGCTTCAAACTGTTATTTGGTGGCATCATTTTTCTTCTAGCGAACTTCTCATTTTCAAAAAGAAAAAAAAACTTGCGCACGCCACTGCTCCCTAGGCTTGCCGGTAGGACAAATAAGGACCATTAGTTTCCCGACATACAATTCAAATATTTTCTGAGGCTACAGCCTTAGAATAGCCCCGTCACTTTCGTCCACAGTCGGGAAAATAAGGATGTCCAATAATTTTCCCGATTGTCGGGAAAATAAAGTTGACCTTATTTTCCCGACATACTATTCAAGTATTTTTAGAGGCTACAAATTTAGGATAGCGCCATCACTTTGGCCAATCGTCGGGGAAAATAAGGAAGGAAAGTCGTGTTATTTTCCCGACTGTCGGGTAAATAGTTTCCACCAAAAAAAGGTCACCAGATAATGGTCTGTCGGAAATTTTTTGCTTTTGCCCCCCCCCCCCCACACGAAAAATATCTAGCAACGCCACTGGAGAGCTTCTGGGCTTCGCCCTATTGTTCCACAGGTGTGTTGTCCTGTACATCTCTGAGGGCTCTTCGAAGGACTCCTAGACACCACACTGATAAGTGGGAGGCTTCGCGTTCCCGTGGCGTCGTATAGAATGTCAAAATGGGACTTCCCTCACGGACAAACTTACGGGCCTGTTTGTGGCCCGCGAGATTTTCATGATAAAAAATGTGGCCAGCCAACAGAAATAATTAAGAACCCCTGATAAAGAGTATAACGTCAAGTACTTTACTACATTTATCGTATTTTTACAAACTTTAAACGAAAATCCAGGCGAACAGCTTCCAGCAATGGGGGAGTATAGGTGTGGGAAGGGGATATTATACAGTACCTCCCTGATAAGCATACCAAAAGGAGTGAAGGACTAACCAGCGCGTTTTAGAATGCTTTTTCGTGGTAAGTGTATTAAAAAACACCATCTATACAAATAACGGCTGCGCGCGAAGCGCCCCTGTAAAAAAATTGAAAAATGTATATCGGCAAATACGTACTAAATCCACATAATGCTTCAAATTAGATTGAAAGATGCCATATTGATGTGAGACCCTACAGATGTTAGGCGATGTATCTCTGTTTTTCGGAAAGTGTTTGGTCAGAATACTTTCATGTTTAATAAATTACCTTAATCGTGGTCATAAGATGGAGTGCAAACCGTGACGCATGCTTTCAACTTTTGCTGCTGTGCAGGCTTGGTAGTAGAGACATTTTTAGGTGGAAAGGGGGGCTATGCTACCATTGACCCTGGTGAAACCGGATAAGGAGAAGGCCCGTGGCCAGAGATTTTGACAAAGGGGCTACGGTAACGCAAAGGTGGACACTGAAGAAGATTATGTTTGTAGCTAGTTGTGTCAACAGATGATGGCAGTTTGCGGCAAGCACAGGGGATGAGATCTCAAGCCGTACCCGGATCATCACTTAAAGAAATCGGGCACGTATGAACATGCGCCCTAAATGAGCGAAGTTCCCTTTCCTGGGGGCAGCTCCCCCTTCTCTTGCGATGAAGAAACGTGGAATATGTGGAAAGTCTTACAGGTGAACGGACTATGGCTAAGGCTATGATAGTGCTTCTTCAGCTCCGCAAGCGTATATTAAGAGCTGAGTTATTTTTGGACGATGAGGGAACCATGCTGCTATGGGCTACCATCAGGCCCCGGGATGATTCAGTATATTATACTGAATCATCCCGTGAACTTTTCTAGCATAAAAAAGGTGTTATCTTATTAAGATAACACCTTGTTTATGCTAGAAAAGTTCACTGGTACTTTTGTGCTAATAATGTTCATAAGTGATAAGAAAAACTGTCCACCTCCCACCGGGACCTCTCAAAAGGGGAAATTGAGGCTCACATCACGCGGGTTGCTGACGATTGTATCCTCCACGAATCATTTGACGGGCTGAATAAGCTAGTCGGGAACATCTAGAGGCAGTTCAGTAACTCACCTAGCGATACCGCTGATACCATTCCATCAAACGCCTCATTTCCGTTCCCTTATCCTTTTTACTTTACCTCTCTTCCTTCTCTTCTTCCTTTTTCACTTTTCCTCCTTGCCTCTCCTTATTTCTCTTCTTTCCTCTTCCTTTTCCTTTTTCTTCTCCTTTCTTTTCTCTCTCATTTTTTCTTCTTCCCTCCTACCCGGGGGACAGTGCCCGACTGGATATACGCCTGTAAACCGTCGTCAATAAACGTTTACATATTCTGGTCTCCCTGCGTTCAAACGATTCTGATGCGTCGTCCGCTTGCAACATTGATCAAAACTTTTTTTCTAACTTTAGTTGAATTCTCACATTATTACAATTAACTCGAAAAATAAGTTTTTAGGAAATCCTTCCATTATTACTGAAACGAGATCATCTGAAACAATAACGACAAATGTTAATGTATTCAAATCAAAGAGTGGTTTTCTTTGGTGTAATTTTAACAACTGATCTTGGCATTGTGATAAACATTTTAAGGTAAAAAGTAAGATTATATTGGGAAATGAAAATTGCTCCAACGGGTCCATAGAATAAAATTGTCGCTTTCATAACACCCTTTTTTACAAATTTCTATGGACTGTTCTGCGTCAAGTCAAATATTGTCACAGCTCAAAACCTACTACATATAACACTCACCAAGAACGATCCCTGTATAGAAAACTTCATGAAGCTAACACAATCCAGACACTTCTTTTAACCACCCTTTTGCACAATCCAGGGGCGTAGCGAAGGTGTTATCTTTGAGGGGGGGGGTGGAGGTTATGTTTTGCCGATGGATCTGGTAATGCGTAGTGCGAAAACGAGCTTTAGCGGGTGGGGTCCAGAGCCGCGCCTATGGACCTCTGGTGGGGTCCAGGGGGCGCAGCTCCCGGAAGCTCTGAGGTTTAAGTATATCTCTGGGTGAAAAATTAAGTCTCAGGATGGATATATTTTGGTTCATAATGCATCATCAAATACAAACTAGATCCCCACTAACTTAAATGTATTAGGCTATTCCTCTCGTCAGGCCGCTATATTTTTAAGCGGTTGTGATCCAGAGATCCGCCAGTGCTTTAGCTAGGACGTTTTCTCAATGCGACATTTATGGGGTAAGGGGTCTAAGGGAAGGAGGTGTCCTCCTCCCCTTTGGAAATTTTTGGAATTTGCAAGGTGCCTAGATCGCAAATGGTGCAATATTTGAGTGGATTTCTGCCCTTATGAAGAACCTCAAAATTTACACCCGGGTAGAATTTGCTTATCAGATTTTTTTGAGCGACATTTGTCGCCGTTTATGCGACATTGTCCTACAAATAGGGGCTGGCTAAAACACTAGGCTGGTCTTAGGGCCCCTGGTGGGGGTTTTGGGGGGGCTTCGCCCCCGGAAGCTCTGAGGTTTAACCTTAATCTCTCGGCAAAAAATTGAGTTTCATGCAGGATTGGTATATTTTGGTTCATAATATGCTTTGAACGTCAGGATCTGAAGATGGGTTCTGTATCTGAGGAATAATGTGCAGAAAGTGGTTTTTCAAGAATGTCATATGACCCGAAATAGTGCACCTATACGGAAGCCGTTAGTTCCCGTTCTTTTCCCGAGTTGCCGACGGACTCAGTTACTCGGCGTCCAATTACACCGACGGTATACGGCCGTCACATGCATAATCAATTTGCCGACGGGGCTTCAACCTGAATGGGCTAATTAGATGAAGAGCGAAATTCGAAATAGACGATAACAGACTAGCCCGTTCTCTCTTTCTCCTTTTTCTTTTCATTCTCTGCCTTCCTTTTCACTCCCTTCCTTTCCCTTTCTTTTTCCTTCTTCTCTCTTCTTTTCCTCCTTTCCTCTTTTCCTCTTCTTTTTCTTTCCCTCTCGTCTTTTTGGCGACAGACCGAAAATTTGCCGACGGGCGACCAAATATTGGGGGGCGGGGGGTGTGACACCCCCGCTCGCTACGGCCCTGGCACAATCGATGTTCCGCAATGTATTCAAATATAAGTACAGTTTGGCACGTGTTGTACCGACTCATCACGTAATTTAAATTATTGAAACTTGACAATGCTCCGTAGTTTACCACAACACGTCAGCAAATGAACTACAACACAACTTTTTGCTATCTGCGTTTACTCTGCGGATCAGTGTTGCACGTCGTGTTGTGAATCTTTGTATCAAATGTGTGTTAGATGCAGCATAGCAAACTGAAAGCAAAGCTCCGTTTTATCTTCAGCCAATAAATAGCCCCCTTGCAACTGTTACTTTCTTCATTCTCTTGCTACTGCTTTCTATTGCTTTGGGTTGATGACTGAACGATGTTTTTCAATGCAACTGGAGATACAGTACATGGTTTGTACGTAATAGTTCCAGTTGCTGCAATCTAAAGTGATTCTTCAGGTTGACTTCCTAGTGAAACAGGCTGTCTAAAGTGTTAGAGAGTGAAATTCACTCCTGAACGGTGAACTGCAGTAATCACTTTTTTAGTAGAGATCGAATGATATTCTTCTCTGTTTGACGTGAAAATGACCTCTATATTAGTACAAATTGTCACTCTAGAAAGAGGGAAATTTTCATCGATAACAGAGAGTGATCACTGTAGTCACTGTTTGGGCAGAATTTTACTCTTTTACATTTAAAGGGATAGGTAAATTTATTTTCCTAGGATAACACGATGGAAGCTGACATTTGTGAAGCATCCTCTGTGATGTTGCGAGGGCTAGTCACCATATTACATTAAAAGGGTTGTAAATGATCTTTTTATTACGTAACACTTGAAACGAAATTTGCCAGTGCTAATTAACATACTACATGACTGAGCTATTTCTAGACAATTATAATCACCACCCGATATTTGTAATGGTAATAATAATAATTTAGACAAACGAGGTCATCTTTTCTTTCTATTGTAAATGAATGTTTTTACAACGTGTCATATATCCGCTTTTACGGCATGCTTGTGATGTGACATTTATTGTTACTCACAATACTAAAGCCTTGTTGAAAGATTAGAGCTTAAAATAAGGAAATAGGAACTCTAATGGAGGGACAGGAACTTTGTTGTAGCTAATCGTGAATGTTTCATTCATATACAGGTGATTTTTTATCTATTGAAGAGGTTACCTAAATGCTCTAAAAGTCTATTGGATTCTTGGATTAGGACGGTACTCTCCAAACGGAAGGACGTATTAATTTTAAACTAGGTAAGATGCAGGTTTATTTCTTCCTCTTCGTGCTGATGTGATTAGCTCTTTTATGGTAAACAGGGACCTAGTTTCATGTAATTATGTTGGCAATGTGAAAGAAAGGGGAATGTTAACCATATTTCTATTAAGATATAAATAACCACTTTTGACTATATTTAAACATGGGTAGTAGGTACTGAGAAGTATCATTTGTGGGTACATAAGAAAATCCATTCAGTATAGTTACGAAAAGGCTCAAAAGATCTCTCTCTACAAATCGAGTAGGTGTACATTTAAGATTTCTTCCATGCATTTTGAATGAATGTTTGACCTGACTGATGTAAACGATGGGGCAACCAAGGGGATGCTCTGTATTCAATTCAAGCATAACTTGATGTGATGGCCTCTCTTTTGGTAAACAAGGCAGGTAACTATGCACTTTGCGGTTTTACATTTTAAAAATTTCTCATTAAAACTATCATAGGCTTATTCCATACTGAATTGTAGTCTGGGGCAATTCTGCTTTTTACTACAATGTTTTCTGAATGGACTAATAAGCATTATTACTAATCATACTGTAGTAAGATATACACTTGCAAGATGCATACATGTCTTATCTTGGGGCATAAACAGACGAAATCATTGCAACAGGTAGGTGTTACTTTTTTGTTAGCTTAGTGTCTTATCAGTTTAAGGTGTATTGGCAGGAGTACATTGTTTGAATATGGTGGCGTGTGCGGAACCAAGCTCCAATGAAAAATGTTAGAAAGTAAGAAAAAACTGAATTCTCTTTCCACCCGTATAAACTTTATTTTCCGGATTCTTGCAACAGTAAAGGAGAAAAGATTCAAGGTCAGTACATAAGAATCTTAGGTTGCCTAAACTAAAGGGTGTCTAAGGCATTTTCTAATGAATATTTTAATATCGAGCAGAATATGTTGACATTTTGGAGATTTTCCAGGTCAGTAAGAACCGCCAGTAGACTTCAAAAGCAAACGTAACATGAGGTTTTGGTCACGATGGGTGAATAGGCAGATTGCAACTAACAGAAAGAACTCTCCATAGTTATGAACACGATGCCGTGCACGATGCCGTGCAAATAATTGCTACATTTCTGCTCATTAATGTGTCTATGCTGTGATGGCAGCTGGTTCAATAGAAAAGGAGTACTAGATAACGTTTGAAACGTCTGCACGATGAAGGCTGTTTCGTGACTGGTACGTCTTTGAAGGTGATTATAGGAATTCAGAGTTAGTTATGGAGTCAATATGGAAAAAACCGTGGAAGTGAAGGGGCAACTTTAACAAACTTGAATGGAAGAGCAAAGGTTTACAATGAGGGAATTTAGACCTAGTGTCTTATTGAACAATCTCGTTCTTCACAAGACGGTGTCTGATATCTCCACGGTGTGACAAGTGTGTCAGTGATGATGAGTATACTAGGTAGAGTGATGTTCAGGAATTTTGTACGTAAAGAATACATGTTTGTTGGTATGAAATATGGCACGGCAATACAGTAGCGTATAGCTGCTGCACAAAACTGGGTTCAAAGTTGTTTGCGATACCAGCAAATTCAGATAGACATCCCATATGGACCGTATGGGGATTTGACTTTAAGCAGTATGGGACTTCTGGACAAATACTCTTGTCAAGCCTTCCTGCATGCACGCACATTGAGGCACTGACAGAGGAAAGCCTTCAAGTAAGAACACCAAAGACATGTTTACTGCGAGATGCAGTCGTACGTCATATTCAATCCATTACCAACCTTGATTCCATTAAAACCAGGGAGGTGTTATTAGCTGGAGGTCCATCGGAAAATCTTTCTTTGAACCCTACTAGTTGCCGACAATAATCTCTGTTGTGTGATGTTCTTGATGTTCAGTAGGCTTAAGGCTGTTAGGAACTAAGAACAAGTGAGGCACGTCGTCTGCTACATCTCGAAGAGAAGATCGGGAAATTTACCCCTTGCATGAACATTGCAGGTCGCTTAAGATGTAAATTAATTTGAGGGTTTCGATGCCTTTCGACACGATTTACAACTTTACTTGTCTAGTTCCCTATAACTTGCTCAATATGGGTGTGCCTTTTAAATATTGCGAGGGAATGCGGAAATTGGTCAAAATCCGACAGCAAAGTTTAGTCTTATACTTCTTTTGCTCATTTGCATAAATCATGAGCATCGGTTTATTGTTAGCATCATTAGGCTCCTTAGCAATAAACAGTCGTTTTGAATGTCAGAGCAGTGTTTCGTACGTGACTGTCGGCAACAAGTTATGACACTAAAGGATTGTTCCAAATAATCCTTTTTGTTTGGGTCGCTGTAGGTATGAGTGAGGTTATCTAGATATGAGACAAAGGAATTCAATGCCCTTCAGTTCAATAATCCCCAATTAAAGGATTTAGTCTCCACTCTGAGGGCAATTTAATTGGATTAGCATAAATTAAAGTTTTCGATGGATCTCCAACTAATAAAACCTCCCTGCTTTTACAATTAGAATTCTATTAGGTCCCGTCTGAAAATGCAACGATTACGATTTTCCAGAACCGCGTAAAGTAAGAATGAAAAATTGGGAATATATTACTTTTCCATAACGGGGGTGTCTGAGACACCCCCGTCGAGGAATAATTTTTAAAAAATCATAACTTTGTCATGCAACATCCACCAGCCTTCATGTAACCACCAAAATGAAGCCAACAAATAGATCTATTGAATGCCAACATTTTGTTTTTGGGGGGGGGGGGTTGTAGTAGGAATTTTTTCACAAAACATCGATAAATAGTTGTTTACATTCAAAAATTCTCCAAAAAAATTAAAAAATGCTAAAAACTGAGCATAATTTTCAAAAAATCATTTCAGGTACTTAGGAAAAAGTCACACTACTCAGTATACTTTTTTGAATTTCCTAGATCCTAAAGAAACACCACGAGAGGTGATTAGATGCCAGGTATAGGGATTTTAGAGATATTTCATGTATTATTTTCAAAAATGCGTCATTTTTGGTCAAAAATTGGTCATTTCCAACCCCAAAACCTACAACTCGCCGAAATTCATAACTCAACAACAGAAAGTCCAATCTTTTTCATTTAAACACCAAAATGTTCGTTACAAGCTTCCTTACATTAAATACCATTATATATGCATAAATGACAAGGGTAGGGTGAGTTAGAGAGGTTCAAAAGCCCAAACATATTCAGTTTTCAAAAATGCGTAAAATTTGACCCAAAATATGCATTTCTGACCCAAAAATCCCCTCCCAATATCAAAATTTATAACCCACAACACCCCTCCGACTTTTCTACTCACTAAAATGTCCATTTAGAGCTACCTTACAAAGCCCGCGCAGCTCTGTTTAGATCCAAGGTTGTTTACATTCCACTGTGCACTGAGCCATAGCGTTCTGTGTAGAGGTCACATAAGGTCAGTGTGTGCTAGTTCAGTGTGGGCTGCATGGCAAGAGAAAAATGGGCATATCTTCCTCATTTTTGGTCCAATTTCCTCAAATTTGGTATCAAATGAAAGAGAAAAAAAAAAGCTGAACAATCTCCTGCACCATAAATTACAAAATAATAGTGATATGTATGGGTTTTCTATGAAAAAACCGTATGACGTCATCTAATTTGCATATTTGCATACATAATGAGATTAGTTTACAAAAATAAAATATGCATTCAAATTCCCCATCTTTGCTCTTTCCAATGATATATAGGTTTTTACAGAGAATATTCTTCTAAGTTCACCAAAAAAAAAATCCTGAAATATATTCGTTTTTAATTACCTTATGGAAAAGAGACTTTACTGCTAGCACTTCGGACATCCGGTATGTCGTGACTGTAGTTTACATCAAGTCTAATTGTTTTAACGGTTTTTTTTTTTATCTAAACAAAAGAATGTTAGTATTATATTACGTCAAGCAGGTATCTATCTTCATTATGCCAATTGGCCACATCACAGAGCAAAAAACCTCTGACATCTTCTCGCAAGTAACTGAAGTACAATAGAAGGTTACGAATGATACAGAAACTTAACAAACACGCGGTTTCAAATTCGAGAGAAACTTGCGCCTCTACAGTAAGTTGTTGACTTTAAAGCGAATTAAACGTTTTTATTTTTCTACAGGTACAGTGAATATGGAGGGCTCAAGTCAAAACAGAATATGCCTGGCAAACAGGATAACAGTATTCACGATTGTTATTTTATCTTTTCAACATGGGTCAGCTAAAGGTACTTCCAGTCAACCTATTTTCAGTGGCATTTCATAAAGGTCCTAATTGTGAAAGAGAAACAAACTGAATACACTCCACACAATACTTAATTTCTTACGACGTTCCATTTCACAGTTATTTTTGTCAGGAAATAGCTTCAGTTTTGACACCTTGAAGGAGGGTGGGACTTGATTAAGTAGGGCATCGCTAGAAATGCTTCAGTATCCTGCACACTTGTACTTGCCTTTGGTATTGCTATGTAGATAATATCTGAAATAACCTCTGTAACTACTAATGGAACAGAAATCTTAAGCAGTCCTGAAACACAAACCTAGTCCCATACAAGTAATATGACATCTCCGTGTAACTGAACTTGTTGCAAAAAACATGCTGAGATGATCCCACAGAACTGACGGTCGTAAGAGTTAGCAATGAATTGGGAAAGTCTGGCAACGAATTGGGAGATGTGCCCTTCACTGCCACTTTATTTTATGGACTTCTCAAGGTTGACTGGTACTGGGTATATTATGACACAGGGGTTTCTTCAAAAGACCACCTTTGTCAATAATTTTATTGAAAAAAAATCAGATTCTATGGAAAATTTACACCTTCCTCGATCTAAATATTGTCACATTCAAGCCCCCAGGACGTTAGAAATCATTAAAGAAAAGTAAGCCATAAATCAAAATAACTTAACACCTGTTCGACTGCTATTAAACTTACTTCCCGCCTTCAAGGGAGTTGGCACCACAGAATTCTATGGTTGCAAACGACTTGGTAAATAAACTGGAATATTGAAAAACAATCTGCTAGGTCAATCAGTGGCGCCGGCAGGCTTTGGTGATTGGGGACACAACAGATGATGTCGTAAAGGCACTTCAGTTTACCTCCCAAGTCTGCGCGAATTGCGTTATTTTTGTATGTGTTCTCCCTGCGTTTGTATACACAGTGGGGATCCTTCCTTTGTCAGGTGTCACTACACTAAGATGCCGTCCTGGTGGAGGGGTCTAAGGGGAGGGGGTGTCCCCCTCCCCTTTGAGAAATTTTTGTTTATTTAAGGTTGCTTAGATGCAAAATGGTGTATTATTGTGATATTTTTGGAGCTGATCACACACCTGTATGGCTGGAAAATGTCCCTAATTTAGTGAATTCTAATTTTTCCGACTGGCTAGATGTTTTTTTCCAACTGAGTGGTGACGCTTAAATATTCCTTTTTTATGCTCCTTGCGTTTGTATACAGCAGTGAGGATCTTTCCCTTGTCACTACATAAGGGTGCCTTCCGGGGGGTCTAAGGTGTCCCCCTCCCCTTTGAAAAATTTTTGTTTAAGGTTGCTTAGATGCAAGATGGTGCTATCTTTGTGATATTTTTTGAGCTGATCACACACCTGTATGTCTGGAAAATGTCCCTAATTTAGTGAATTTTAAATTTTTCCGACTGGCTGGATATTCTTTACCAACTGAGTGGCGAAGCTTAAATATTCCCTTTTTAATGCTCCCTGCGTTTGGTATACAGCAGTGGGGATCTTTCCCTTTTCACCACATAAAGGTGTCGTCCTGGGGAGGGGTCTAAGGGGAGGGGGTGTCCCCCCTCCCCTTTGAGAAATTTCTGCTAATTTAAGATTTTTTAGATGCAAAATGGTGCTATCTTTGGAATATTTTTGGAGCTGATCATATATAGCTGGAAAATTCCATAACTGAGTGAATTCTAATTTTTGGTTAGGTGAAAGAAGAGAGTATGTTGTCTAAGAGAAGAATACGTTGTCAACAAACCTCCTGAAGACTTCCTTTTGGCTACTTAAATTACCGCTTTCTATTCAGGAAAAGCTTTTACCCAAAAATACGTGCGTGGGAGTCCGTAGAAACTTTGTTGGACTATAACGAATTTTTTCCTCCCATTCATTGTGCATTATAAAAGGCATCTCAGGCTGGCAGATACCTGTATAGGGCCTCCTGGAAGCTCTGGATCAAGTACATAAAATGGAGCAATGGCATAATGCTTATTATCTGGCGCCCAAATGATAATTATAGATTATGATGCAAAGCACTTTAACACTATCGTAGTTTTACTAATTTTGAACGAAATCCAGATTAATAGCTTCCAACAATGGGGAACGGGCGGGAGGGAGAGTATAGGTGCAGGAAGGTGATATTAGACTTCCCTGATAGGTACAGCAAAAGGGGTTGAGGACTAAACAAACGCGTTTCCAGAATGCTTTTTGGTCGTAAGTGTATTAAAAATCACCATCTATCAGGGGCGTAGCCAGGAATTTGTCAAGGGGGGGGGGGGGGAGACAAAGCCAATAGACAGACAAGAAAATTTTGGCTCAAAATGCCTCCCAGATCGCTGGAAATGGCACTTTCCCTATTTACCGCATATAAATAGGGGGAACACTAGCAATATTTTTAAAGTAAACATTAAAAATACCAAAAATATGGTCAAGGGGGGAGGTACTGCCCCCTTCGCGCCTCCCCCCTTGGCCACCCGCCTGTCATCTGTACCGATAATGGCTGCGGGCAAAGCGCCCGGTAACTTTAATTTAACATGTATAACGGCAAATACGTAATTTCAACTTTCCAAATCATGCTTCAGCGACTTAGATTGAAAGATCCCATGTTGATGCTAGGTCCCTACAGATGTTGTCATTATAGTTCCATGTATTTTGACCTTAATAATGGTCATGAGATGGAGTCCAAACCGTAAATTATGCGCGCAAAGTGCGCGAAATTTTTCATTAAGTAATATTTCCATGACAAAAACTGCATTCAGAATCTGCATCGAGACACTTTCAATTGGCCAACAAAGCTACATGCCACTCAAAAAGCCAGTCTTTTACCTGGTAATTCGTGAACAGCTTTCAACTTTTGCTGCTGTACTTCTCCGGAAGTTGCTATCAGAAGATATTGATAATGAGAGCATTGTAGTAAGGGTTGAAGCGCGCGGAGCGCGCGAAAGTTTTGAAAGTTTGGGAAGGAATTGCGAAAATTCAGATAGTTCCAGAAACTTTTGTGATAGAAAATGATTAAATAAATCTGTCATACGGGTAAAGCACACCTCACCCTACCCCCTACAGAAATCTATAGCTTAATCGCCTTTGGGGATCATTTTAAAATTTGCAAAAAAAATTTTCATTGGGAGGCACGCGCCCCCATGCCCCCCGTGCCGGCGCCAATAACACTCACGTGAAGGGAGTAGGTGCAGCTAGAGAACACCTCGTTTATGAGCTCTACTTTATGACTAGTCACATTTTAGGCTGACGGGTATTTTATTGGTTTGCACGACTGTATCTTCTGTCGGATCAACTTCTTATGCATGGGAGTAATTTATCAAAAGTGTATAGATTACCATAAGATTATAATTGCATCAATCTTAAACATGACGAATTGTTCTTATTAATATCGGCAGCTATATTTCTAATCATCTCCATTTTAACATATTAAGTCTTGAATTGGATAGTTAATACCGTAACATTGTCATGCAATGTAGCTTAAGTATAAAAGACAATTAAATTCACACAAACTACTTCCAGAAAAATTCATCTTGTATTATGTAAAGAAACCACTGGCCAGGGTGCATGAACTTAACAAAGAAGAAGCCTGCAGTGCAGTGCCTGCTGTGTTATTGCTAGTAAAGTGAGTGTAAAATCAGCTCAGTATGAACAAGCTGGAATCTGTTTTCCAACAGCTAAAACAACGTGGAGATCTTTTAAAGGTGTAACGCTTTTTACATTCTGTGTGACAGGTGATTCCACGATGTGGCTAAGAAAACCGTTTGGTGAGTTCAAGTCTAAAGGTTACCCAGACCTTGATGATGACATGTACTGTACCTGGAAGATTTTTGCACCCCAGGATCACAGAATCACAATCCATTTTAATGATTTTCAGTTGCTTAAAATCTGGATTTGCAAAGACAAAGTGGAGGTAAATATAGACCTACCTTTTCTCGAAAATTTTTGGAAAGGCTAAATTTGCTGTTATACAAGCTTGGCAAATCGCGTTTTGCCCAAAAAGTAAAATAAATTTGTTTTACATACTCGGGAATTCAAAACAAAAACGTTCAAAGAAGAACGGCTGAATTCATAGACTCATGATTACACTTTGAGGTTTAATAGAATGCTACGCTGAATTACGTCCATAGGACGACATACTTTACACAATAGAAAGCTAACAAATGTGATACTTACTTAAAACCAAATATCTACGACCATTATTGTACATAATAAAGTAAATGCGTATTCGCTAAGTTTATGTCGTGTTGGGAAGGGCATGATTTAAAAAAAACATATATGAGAGAGGGCTGGAAGGGGGGGGGGCACTAGTTGCGGTAGTCATGATGCAAATTGTGAATTTTACTTTAGCTCATGCGTTGGCAAGCGAAAACGTTGTTTCTTAACTATAAGTGCTTATCTTAAACAACCTTGTGATTGATTGGTTGGTTTTAAAATAAACAAAACAACGATCACACACTTAAATGTTTGAAAGAATTTCCTAACGGGTCACTGCAACGAGGTGAATATTCCTTGCCTGGTTAAGATTCCATGATATCAAGTAATCCTCTAAAATTTTAACACTTACTGGTATATCTCAATTTGACTTGAGAAATTTTCAGGGAAAGGAAATATCAAATGAAACGGACATGTTTGATTAAATGATTTCAACCAAATTGCCATTTAGTTAATCTTAATAAGCTTTCATTTAAACTTAATATTTTTTTCCAGATTTACGATGGTGATGTCAAACTTGGAACATACAGAGGAACGGAATTACGCTTTAAAAGTATTACATCAACAAGTAATACGATGAGAGTTATTTTGGATACATGTTCAACTTCCCTTTGGTGGGACAGAAAAGGAATTCATGTATCTTACTCTACTGGTAAACCCAGCTCATCGTTTGAGTCTTAATTTTAGTATACATCTTAAGACAAGAAAAAAAGAGATAAATTTACATTACGTCTTGTATACAGGATGTTGTACAGATGCCACACACATGCAGAAAACCCTGCTTATCTGAACCCGTTGGGACCAAAGATAATTCGGACAACCGAAAAATTCGGATAAATGAGGCACTGTCCATGGGGACCCGATAAGTATGCCAAACACGTCCCAAGCAATTTTGATAAGTCAAGTAAAACTAAGGAAATTGTAATAACACTGTTTATGACTAATTTTTTAATAACAAAAAAATGTAATTTTCTAAGAGCAAAAGATTTAAGTAAACAGTTAGACCTAAAGGTTGCCTGCATAGTCTTGGTTTTTAAACACTAAATGTGTATGTATAACACAAGTCCTAATGTTCTTGAGACTGAAAGTTTCCACAATAATATTACTAGTAACACCTGAAACACAGGTACAGAAGGCTCTCAAACAGGCATTCGTATTACTTTCATAAGTCCTACGTTCGCAGCTTTTCCTTTTGTTTCATGTCCCCTAGTTTTTGCCCCTTAAATGTACTGAAAGCTAGAACACAAAATTGTGTTGAATACTAGTTTGGCAAAATCGAAGTACAAACATCTAGTAGATTGCTGTTCCTAATCTCACGATATTATCTGTTAGTTACCTGTTCGTTTAGGTTGAAACTGATGCACAGACAGTATACTGTTTAAACGGAATTCAACAGAATTTTGTACCGTGTTTTGTTGGACTTTAAACACCTTTCAATTTTGGAAGTTCAACTGTAAGACGACTCTTGTGTTGTGAGGGAGGAAGTGTACGTACAGTACAATTAAGGCATATGTCGCTTACAGTGATACGAAAGAAAAGCTATTGTTGTTGGGCATAATGTGGCACATATTGTTTTCGATATTGCTGAGAAGACATATACTTAAAAACTATTGTAACATACAATCCCATCTCTCTATTAATGTGAATGATCACATCCAAAGCTTCTATATTAATTACTTTTCTATAAATTTGAAATCACCAGTATATCCAACTACGCTTGAACGTGAAACGGCCAAAAAGATGACAACCACTCAGCCAACAACTGCAAGATCATCCACAGCTACAATAACTGATCCATTTTCTACACAAATAAATACCATGCAATCAAGCCTAGCTACTTTCACACCAACATCACTTACTTCTTTTGAACAGAATTCTGATATGCCGTCTTTCAGCAGCAGCAATGAGTACGGTGAGGATACTAGGAACTAGACTAGATAGTGTTGCTGACGTAGACAAAGTGTAAGCTGTTTGTAGGCAATGATTGGGCAAAGTTTCGCTACCTAAGAAACTTTTCTTACTTCGAATTGTATTACCTTTTTTATTGACATAAATATAAGTGACAAGGTATTCCCTGAAAAGTAGCATTTTGAAACGATGTAGTAACGAAAGTATGGCCTATTTATTTTTAATTTTGCACTATTCGTATTTACCATATGCGATAATTATATTAGTGAAAGTTTTTTACAATGCTATCAATTTTTCTGCAGCTTCTACAAGGGCATCAGTATGGTATGTTGGTATCCTGTTAGCTGGTCTCTCCTCGATTGCCATCGTAGTAACCATTTTCATTTTTGTTGTCAAAAGGTAAGGAAAACTGTTTTCATCATTGCCTGTATTCAACCTGTGCAGCTGTTTCTAATACCAATGATTCCCATAGGCTAATATGTGGTCATTTAGAGCTATTACGACCAACGTGTGGTATTTCGCGCCCAAACTTGATACAACAATTGAAATTCCTACATTTTGAGTAAATTTCAGTGTCTAATCTCTACATCCAGAACGTTGGTCATGAGATTAGAGGTTCAAACAGATTTTAGCTTTTTTGAGTATTATGAGTACTTCTTTCTGTTTCTGCATGCTAACGAATGAATTCAATACATTACGATTACGCTCAAAAGTATCTGATTTCAGGATCCTTGACAATGTTTTTTCCTTCTTTTTTTTTGAAGAAAATGTTCTCCGTCAAATGTCGCAAATTCTGTAGGTGATGCAAACCGAAAACAGGTGGACTTGACAACTGTCGTTACTGAAAGAACAGGACAAGACACATGCGAGATTAATTACGATTATGTGCAAGGATGCGGATCACAAAAGGCCAGGAATGTCAATTTTCTATCACATAAAAAATGTGCTAAAGCTGTTTCAGAAGTCAGTTCTTGTAGACTGCAGAAAAAGCACCCACAGATAACCAGAAACACTGACCGGCGTGTATACGCTAACGATGCAGGTAATACATACTACAATACAGATGGTGAGGACTACAGCACCAATAGTTGCAAAGTACAGTCAACATCAGTCAACACCGAAAAACATGATATAGAAACAGCGCAAAATTTAGATGGCGGCTCCGTTATAAATGTTGCCTACGAACCTTATCTTCCAAAGATGTGACACAGGACTTTTCTATTTTAAATGTGTAATCCCTGATAAACCGTTATCTAGAATGCCTGATAGGGGTAGTGGGTGGGAATAACAGTTCAAAACTAAAAAGAAGCTTTAAAATTACCAACTGTCCAATGTTGAATGCCATCTTAATATTTTGAAGTAACATTTAAAATGAGGATGAAATTAGGATTTTACTGTGTAATAAAATACCAATGCAGACAAAGGCAGTTAGCCATACAGGGTGGGACAAATTTTTTCATGGAGCAAGATTAACTAAAATGCATTTAGGCAATGAAAGCTTTTTATTTCTTAGACGACAATAACTTTTCTTAAAGGCTTCGCTTGCCAAGCCCTTTTGCTACGAGCTTGTCAGCTTGTGGAGACGCCATAATGGCCACTCGTGTGACGGTACCCGGTAGTGGCGTTCCAAAGCGAGATATGTCCTCCGGATTCCTTTTGTTTGGGGTTGTAAACTTAGGTAACATTGACAAATGAGAAATATTATCTTCATAGTTTTTTATTTTACAGAAAGGAAGTTTTTATAAGAAGACCAAAGTATTCAGGGGGTTGTCTGAAAGGATTTAAAAAGAAACAAAACATGTATGTGAAGTAAGAAGTTTAAAAACCCTGTTAGCTCATTTCAGAAATATGCATGATCCTTTTTAATATCCTATCGTTTTTAGTATCCTAACTATTTTTCTGAAAAAAAAAAACATTATATAAAGTTCATGAAACATGAAAAGTTCTGAATAACGGCGAAGAAGTCAGAAACTTGCATCCTATTTTTACCTACCGAAATAATTTAATTTGAAAGTGCAGGTAACATGCATGTACCACTGAGCCTTACATACTCTTTTGCGTTCGAAGTATCACCAACTAAGGACTAAGGACTGCCCGGAATTCAGGGGAACAAGATACGTTTGCGATAATTTTTTATATACCTTCAAATTTTTGTTGCTAGAGTCAGGAAATGAAAACCATCCCCTGTCCTCAGCTACTACACAGCTCCCTTACAAACACGTATTCACGTAAGGTACATAGTCACAATCATATCTGTACAGACGTTTCGAAAGAGAAAGAGTACGGGATCGTTAGATAAATCCGCTGACGTTTATAAAAATGTAAAGGAAATTCCTCTTTCAGAATTACTGAGAAGATAAATATCTCTTTCAGAATTACTGTGAAGATAAATATCATTAAAAAATGGGTTTCTAAATATTAAACGTTACCGCTTTTTCAAAATGTAATTAACAGTTTGCAAACTAAACTTACATATCGCAGCCATCAAAAGACCCGTCGATGAATAAGCTACAATCCTGGCCAAAATTAATTGGGACAAATCCCCGCACTTCTTTACAATTTTGAGAACGAAAGGTCATCGAAAAGGGAAGTGATGCGACTTGTGCATAGACAACATTGGGGGGGCTGGAGGGGAGCGATTTTACGGAAATATCTGCGTTGTGTTGCAGAGTGTCCCAATAATTTTGGCCAGGATTTTAGCTCCGCATACAATTGCTTTTTGAAGGAATCTTATTGGGAAATATTGCGTTTGTCTGGCTTTTTATTGAATCTATCCTCGTTTACTTGCGATCGGGTCCCGTTCGATGAAAGAGAGGTAACTGAGAAAAACATTCTACCCTCCGAGCACTCATTAAAGAGTAATTAACCTTTCTGTAACAACTAATAGATTTGCTCACCCAAACAATTATGCATGCAAAACCACACATTCATCACCCCTGATTTGAAATTCACCTATCAAATCATTTCTATCACATAACGTCAGACAATAACAAAAAGTTCGGAAAATACGAACAAAGCACAGTACAGTAGAGTACATTAGAGGGAATTGTAACTACATTATGTCTGTTTTACTGAACCAGGGAGTTTCTATTTGACAACCTAACAGAACTACCGTTATATTACAGTAGGTAGTCTTATCACCTCCCTGGTATACTATATACAAAGGTACAGTTATTCCGTAATTTGCAGCCCTTGGGCCTTAGCAGGTTTGATTTACTTTCGAAACAGCCGGATGTAAAAGAGACTGTTGGTGCTTCGACAATGGTACAAAATGAAAATTTGTACGAACCTATGATGCCAGTGATTGCCCACTTGTCCAAAACAGGGGCGTAGCTAGTGTGAATTTTTTAGGGGGCCTAGCTAACAAATGGGGGCCCGGCACCGCCGAGGGTCAGGCTTGTCAAGGCTATCTAAGAGGAGCGCCACCATCAGTTGGCGCGGAGCGTGCAAGAAAATTTTTGGCTTTACAAACCCTCCAGATGGCCGGAAACGGCACTTCCCACGTTTTTTAAGCTGAATGTACCCAGCCTTGAAATTCGAATCGCATGTCTGCCATTTCTCAAATAATGCTCTTACTCGAAATCCAGATATGGGCCAGATATGAAATTCCATATATGGGCCAGTTATGGATTTCATATCTGGCCCATATCTGCTGCAGATATGGGATTTATATCTGGGCCAGATAAAAAAATTGGGCAGATATAACCCAGATCTACGCTAGAACCAGATCTAGGCCATATATGGCCAGATAAAGTTTTATCTGGATCAAGTCTTTATATGGAGCAGATAAAACTTTATCTGGACCAGATATGGACCTTATAAGAGCAGAATATATTTCCATATATCGCCCCTATCTGCACCAGATATGGAATTTATATCGGATCAGATAAAAATTTGGGCAGATATAACACAGATATATAATCCAGAACCAGATCTAAACCATATATGGCCAGATAAAGTTCTATCTGGATCAAAGCTTTAAATGGCACAGATGAAATTGTATCCGAACCATATCTGCTTTAGTTATGAATCATAGTTAGGACTTATAGTCTACACTCCTCATGGAGACATTGAACACCTTTTTTTCCAAAATTCCCCTGACTCTCTGGCGAAGAGCCAGGGGCGAAAACCAAACAATACTCCCGAAGAAGTTCTGCTCCCTGAAGGAGTAACAACGTCCCCAAGGGACAAACTTTGACTTAACTGACCCACCCGACAGTGGTCCGGTTCTAGACTGGCTGAATAGAACAGGTCCCACCTGGGAGCTCCGCCGTCGTGATCACGGATACTCCTGCGCCAGGTAAGTATTGAACACCATCAAAAATTGTTTCAGAGCTCCATGAAGAATTTAATGCAAGTATTGGGTTGAATTGACTTAAGTACATAAATTCAACTTATTTCAGAACAGTTAACGGAAAATGCCTTGAAATTTCCTATTTTATGTAATCACAGTGATATGGGCTTCTTATTTTAAACTTCATTACATATTTGACTCTAAATTTTGTTTACTGCGTAATGCATATTTTACTTTCAACTTCCTAAATCATGAAGAATGTATGTTTAGATACAAGCTCCGCCCAAATATGCAAATCATTTGCATACGTTCGCTTAGTATACTGAGGTATTAACAAAACTGTAGCCACTAAATAACTGCAATGTCTGGGAAGGTGATGCTGTATCCAAAACATGTCTTAATTTGTAACAAGCATAATCCAAGAATCAAATCAAATAAAAAATAAACCAAACTAACAAAATACTCATTTGCATATCTATCATATCAAGTTATATCTGGCTTGATATGGCCATAGAAAACTTGATTTGCATATCTGGCATGGATTTTTATCATGTTATATCTGGCTTGATATGGCCATATAAAACTTTATTTGCATATCTGGAATTGCATTTAATCAATTTACATCTGGCTTGATATGGCCATGTAAAGCTTTATTTGCATATCTGGAATTGCATTGTATCAATTTATATCTGGCTTGATATGGCCATATAAAACAGTATTTACATATATGGACAGACATTTCATCAATTTATATCTGGCTTGATATGGCCATATAAAACTTTATTTGCATATCTGAACTGGTATTTCATCAATTGATATCTGGGGAGCAGCTCCCCTCCCCCCTCTCGTAGCTACGGGCCTGAGTAAAAGCAGAAATCGACTTTATCAAGTTCAAAGAAACGTTATCCAGTTTTAACTGTACATGGTTTAATCTATGATATCAACCCTAAGTTCTGTACAGTTTTGATTGATAATGGTTCTTAATCATAATCAGTTTTAACTGTACAGACTATGAGAATCGGTTGACACTGTTTGGCCAATTGAAATAAATAGCCCAATGTCATCGAAGAATAGCAAGATGTTCGCACTTCGTAAAGCTCCACTTTCACTTTCGAGCTTACAGTCGAAACTATAATTGTCAGGATTTAGTTGCACGTTTCATTCAGTCTTTCCTGGAAGGCAGGATTTGTTAGCGTAAGGCTAGTGTGTGCAGTTTACAATGACAGCCCGTACTCTCCTTATAAGTGCAACCTAAAGCAGGTTCCATTTAAGTATCTATGCATTTTGCACTGAAGGGCAATGAAGGAACCAATACTTTCAATTTACCAGGAAAAGAGTCAAAGCAAGCTGTATGTCAAGTCGAAACAAATATTGTATCGACTGAATAACCTACACAAACTTAATGTTTACTATTGGGTATATAACTTCGTTCAGTCAAATGCGAGAAATATGTTCAAAGAAAAGATATAGCAGAATCTGCTCTGTGCAGACTTCTTAAACGCGTCCTTGTACTGAAAGGAAAAAGTTATCCAGTCCATTAGCCACAAAACAAGTAATTGCATTTCGTACGAGTATCTCTAAACATGTCTTTTAAAAAGAGAATAATATTCAGAAAGCATATTAACATACATGTAAACGTTTATGAATTAACTTTAAAATCTGGTGGCCATATTTGGGGCACCGTTGATTACATTGATATTCGACTAATACACAGATGCACCATGAAACATGCAAAAGTTTAAAGATTTCTATAAGGCTTTTTGTTTTCAAAAATGTGACCTTTGTAATTTAATGTCATGACGGAAGATTCTTTCCCAGAAAGTTAAAAATAAAGCTATCCTTTTTAAAGGTCACTCACAGTGCAAGGGGAAATGTTAGACGAACGAGAAAGCAAGCTAGGGAAATGCTATCTGTGATAACGGAACTGAGCTGTACCGGGTAATGAGGTATGTGATTTTGTATGTCGTGTTCGTTTGGATACAATATTGTAGTCATGGCTTACTATAATTTAAATTTACTATTGTCTTGGATGTGTTTCGTATCCTTAAACTATGATCAAGGTAAGATTCAGCCGTTGGTTTTGGCACTGTTCTTATAGACGATCTCTTGTGTTTCCAATTTGAAGAAACAGTTTTTTGGAATGGTGGAGAAACCCATTGAGAGTAACAACAGGAAGGCTTAAAAGATATCTCTTGACATTCTACTTTACGTAGTTCATACAAAATTTTATCAGCGTAAGTAGGATAAACATGTTTTGTGACCATAAATGTAACTTGAATTTCAAAAGTTTAGTAAGTTTACACTCATCTAACCGTGTCGTCAGTATTTATAGCGTGAGAGCATTGTTCTGCCAATCTCCATTTGAAACATTAGCCCGGGAAAGTTTGTGTATCGTTCGGATGAAGACTCCTACATTGAAAAGACTGAACAAAGCAGCCCCCTGCACTAAACAAATCGTGTGAATAAGCCGAGCCTTTGTCTCACCATAGCCAACCACACTTTAAAGCAGGGGCCTCCAAACTTTTTTCCTTGGTGGCTCAAACTTTCTACTAGGGAATTTTGGTGGCCCTCACATTGACGAGTCGATGAGAGGTTGGCAATTATTTTTCGCTCCCGAATCCTTTTCGCGACCATTCGAAATATTTTTGCGACCCTCAAAAGGGTCGCGACCCCTAGCTTGCCGAGCCCTGCTCTAAAGGATAAACAGAAAATACTCACAAACGGAATGTAATCATTTTGGAGGATCATCAGGCTAGGAGTCTAAGCGCGCATGACCTTTGAACCACTGCTAGAGGGATATTTCGCACTATAATTGACCCATCATCGATGCTTTACGCAATGGTCTTTAATGTTTTTTTTCCTATTCCTCCGATGGAATGCCGGGGCTGGCACTTAATTAGCACAGTGATTATACTTGAACTCTTGCCAAATTTGTTAAACTGTCTTGCCTCAAAGTCTTTGCCTAACCTGGTTCTCTTCTTCAACTGGAACCTTCTGGGGAGTATTTTAGGTAGCTGTTTTGGAGACCCAACTTCGAAAAAGTCACGAAAGGTACGACAACGGAGAAATGCAGTCTTGCTAATCGCGTATTTCGTACCATTCACACGTGTTACAAATAGGTTGTATATGTAGTAATTTTTATGTGTTGTTTTCCAGGCACGGGAAAATATATGACAGAGTGGCAGATTGAAGTGTGTCACAGAATAATATGGGTTATGAAAACCGAAAGCCGGTTGTAATGGCAAAGTCCGCTTATGTAATTTTATCACTCATGAAAGGTTATGAAAACTGGAAGGTTACGTTAATACCAGTTCAAGTCATGTGGTAACCCAGAGAGACTGAGAAAACTCCTTGTAAATACCTTATTTGTCTCCATTGAGGACCAAGCGTTAAATAAATATTTTTCTGCCTTGGTGCTTGCGAGTATTCCTAAGGCATGGTCTCACGTACCCCGTGTTTCCTGGTGTTACCCCGTGTTTATACTAAGGCAAAACCGCAGGTTAACACCGTGATTTTGAGCGTGTGTTCTCATGTACCCCGGGTGGAGATGATTGGGTTGTGACGGAAGTCAAAATGTGTCGCAGGAATTTTTCTCTTGGTTTTCTCCAAATTGTTAGCGAAGGTAAATCATTATTTAGAGGCTACAGCAGGAAATGAAAACACCATTGACTGGTAAAATAAGGCTACACTTACTCATATCAACTCAAGGCACTAGCCTATGCTGCACGAATTCTGCTTTAACGGCCTAGCCTAAGTGCAATATCTGAAATTTGCCCTCATCGTTTCAGACACTGTCGATGTACCCAGCTCCATCCAAACTGATCTTGGTCTTGCATCGCTCTTGCTTGCGAGAAACATCAATGCTACATACCGTAAAGCTTTCCTTATTCGATGGTAGATTAGTTCGAGTCCAAAGTAGCTGTCTTTCCAGTTGTTTTGCGGCTCAGTTTACTTCTTCGAATTCGCGGCATCAAACGAAAGGCAAAACTCGAAGGACGTCAGCCACTATATGATACTTACTTCCAAGTTGTAAGGATTTTCGCTGAAGCCTATAATTTAAAACATACCTTTTCTATCAATTTGGAAATAACCATAGGAGAAAAATTCCCGTCAAATGCCACAAATATGCCTTAGCCTATACCGTACGAAAGTGCAAGTCGAACTCGAACACTGTTACTTTCTTTCGACAAATATATCTTTTAGACAAGCCCTTAGCAGGGATGATCGAGAGGCACGGGCGGATCGTCCCTCTGAAAATTTTCTCCCCCTAGAAAATTTAACATTACCATTGCCTTATAATGCATTTTAGTACAAGTTCTCGGTCTCTAAACATATTTCGCCCGGGCTGGAAATTATCTCGCCTTTTCAGCACCTTGTCCGGCTATGGACCTGCATTTAGAAGTAGGTAGAAAGTTATGAAAAATCCATCTAGAATAATTTGCCTTCTCCAAGGCAAATAGTAATGAATCTCAAGCAAATTTTCGCCACGGAGCAACTAGCAGTAGTTTATTTAGTGCAATACCGGTCTGTTTAGTGTGTATATCGCTGATGAGAAAGTAAGGTCACACAGCTCTGTACCTGTCGTTTATGGTTGATTACACAAACACGGTGTTTAAAACCGCAGAACCCTCCGTTCGGAGGTGGATCGAAGTTTTAACACCGACACCGAGTAAACCCGAGTTCTCACGTTACTCGCGCTCAGGGTAACACGGTGTTACCCCGAGCGCGAGGTACGTGAGACCACAGTACTAAAAAAGAGAATTCCTTCGTAGGTATTGGGTGGCAATTGATCTTTTGTTCGACATGGAAGTTAGTATAAGCTATACTGCCAAAAACCTTTTAATATTCCCTGAGAGCGTCTTATTTCCTGTCATAAACATGGCAGTCCTTGTTTGTACAAATTTAGTTTATTCGTCTTCCGCTTAATTTTACGGTACAACCAGAAAGCCCAAAGGCTTAGTGATTTCTTGCTGAAAGGGAATGATTTTTTGCACTGACTCGTTTCATCCCTCAAATTTACATTTCTTGACTTTTTTCGTTTTAACAATATTTTCACATCTTGGCCTCTGGTGACCTCATATGAACTTTAAACCCTACCTAGTTGTGAATAACAAAAATGAAAAGAAAAGGAACACGTGCTAGGATGTATCGTACCCAAGACAGCGTGGGTGAGAAACGGAGGTCTAATCCACTACGCCACCAAAGAACTCGTTCAGCATACAGTATTTCTAATCATCCTATAGTCACAACTTCTTTACACGTGTTCACTGTTAAGTAATTCAAATAACAATTATTATTGCAATAGTTATGCTTGTGAAAAAATACATTTTTTTCTGGTACTAATTTAGAATCAGTGACTGAAAGTTGCGTCATATTCTTTCTCCGACAAGCTAAAAGGGGGCTCTCTTTTTGATAGGGTTAGCGTAGTAAAATGGGGCAATGGAGATGTAGGTAATTTGGTGTGCGAAATTACTTCAGTTTGCACAGCTTTGGGACTTGAACCTACTATTATCCTATCCTTTGTTCCCTTTATCATATCCTCATTACAGTTCCCGAACAATTCTCGGTTCTTCAGCGTCTTCTTCTTTTAAAATTGCTATGGAAGAAAGAAGAGAAAGCTGAAACGAAAGACATAGCAACATGAGGAGTAGAACCATCGATCTTGACACATTTACATATCACATGAGTAATATAGCATTGATATCTGAGTCAGACACCAGTAAGCTACAGGAGCAGTTGGGGACTTTGATAGTTGAAATTAATAGAAGCCGGCGTATAGCAAAGTCCCTTTATTACGTGTCATAAATATTTATATATCAATAATAATAAAAAAAATCATAAAAAATATCATAAACTGTGAATAATGAGTAAAAAGTTGAATATCCATGATAATAATAATCTGAATATTAATCTAATGATAAGTTGGCATTGTGCGTAGAGCAACACAAGACAGATTAAATCAGTGTAAAAGGCATTGTACAAAGACGCACGCCGAGTCTATTGAATACGGAAGATGATTAAGCATCCATGTAGCCGTATGACGGGTACTTTCAATAGCATGATGATAAAGAGGCTATTATGATACCGGTATTATCTAATGAAACTACTTAAAAAAGAAAACAGTTAAAAAGATGTCTCAAAATTTAAGTCAAATGCGGTCATGATAAACAACTGTACAGCATAGCGACTGTGACACGCATGGTAAAAGACACAATGGATCCACTTCTCCACCCACAAAAAAGTAGTGACATACAAAAATCCACCTAGAGAAAATTAAAAAAACTTAAGTTTTCAAACAGAGCAACGCATCTTAATCATAACTGAGATCGCTGTGTGTTAATCAAGCAGTCAGGCCTGATAATACATGATCTAGAACGTCCATGTGCGCAAACATTTACATAAAACACATATGGGTTATCGGGGGCAGAGCCGGATTTACGTTTTACCCTTGGCACAAACTAATGTGGGGGCCCCCTTCGACCATAATTCTCCACAAGACTACAGTGGCGCAAGTCACAAATGGAGGGAAAAGGTTGTGATCACTTTCAACCGCCCCCACTAGATATGAACTGCGAACATTTCCATCTAACGTACATGTAAGCCTGCAAACCAAAATTAGCACAGACGATCTCCACAAACTACCCAAAAATACAATAATGTAATTTTGTTTGTGGGGGAGGGGGCCTTGGTACGTGCCTCGCTGGCCCATGCTTAAATCCTGCTCTGATCGGGGAATGGGTTGGCTAACGCTCAGGTAACCACTGCTGTCTTTTATATACCAGGCACGGATCCAGGTGAATCTCAAGCGAATTTAGCCCCTTCTCGTTATAGCCTTTAATCTTAAAGTAGTCAATTTTGGTGATGGAACTGCCAGCAGTAAATAAATTAATTTCATATACGGTAACACAGAAGTCTGGAAAGCTAGAAAAGCGGATTTTTCTCTTTGAGCACTACACGTGCGGTGGAGCACTGCTGTGCTCTCCTATTATTTGGTCGGCCCCTTTTTGGAAATTGTAGATCCGTGTCTAATCCGTCTATAAAAGGAATTTCAATAGTTCCTTGTTTTGTTAACTTTACTTATTGTTTGGATCTATTGCCATCTGTAATATGAGGGGAAGCAATAAAGGTTATAATAAGACTATTTCATTGTAGTTCTCGTCTTCTTGCACGTTAAACAAAACAAGTTCAATTTACACTGGGAATCGGGGACTCGGATTCGGACATCAAGACTCGGACTCGGACTCGGCTCAGATTGGGTGAACTGTACCCAGCCCTGACATGCACCTGACCGTACGAAATACTCAAAGAAGGGAGTTATGTGATTTCATTATTGGACTATTGTTTGGTGTAGAAACAGGGACAAAAGAAACAGGTAAAGTCATTTGGTTATTCAAGTATTTCTGAGTAATAGAATTATCTATGAGAGCCAAGTTAACCATGTGTTTTGTTCTACTCCTTGCGACTCTCCGGAGGGCGTAATTTTAGGTGTCTCCTTAGTTCATTTTTGTGTCCTCTTGGTTCTAATTTGATTTAAAAAATTCAAACCTCCACATAGTTCAAAACGATGTCCCATAAGTTACACAGTGTTCCTTTGCTTGTCATTACTTGTCCGAAGTCATTTACCCCTATCCCATAACCCTAACCCTATAACCGATCCCATCTATCCCCTAACTCTGTCCCTACCGCTATTTTATATCTTTACCGTATCCCCTAACCTTATCCTGTAACACTGTCCCTATCCCCTATACGCATCCCTTAACCCCTAAGAAAGAGAGCGATTTTTGATTCCTTGACATAGTCAGAGTAATCTACGCGATAGTGATGCCTTGTGTGTGTATGTATTTGTGTGTGTATGTACGTATGTGGCACTTCGCTTGTAAACACTATCTCAAGAAGGGTAACCTCTTGGGTATCTCAAAATTGACATGTAGATACCCCTTATTGAGTAGATGATCCCTATTGTTTTTGGTGATGGTCAAAGGTCATTTGGGGTTACCAGAGGTCAAATGGTAAATATATTGGAAAGTACTTGTAAACACTGTTTCAAGCTATGTAACTTTCGGGAATTTCATACTTGGCATTGTATGGTCCATATAAGAAGGATGATCCCTATTGTTTTGGTTGAGGTCAAAGGCCATTTGGGTTCACCAGAGGTCAAAAGGGTAAAAAACTTGCTGCTCCATGCATGTGTACGTACATATATGCACACAACCACTGCATTGCATTGCAGTACTACACACCATGCACTGCATGTTCATATTAGGGAACATAACAGACTGTTACATTACATGGATGATTATTCTGCCATCACTACCGTTGGACTCCCATATCGACGGCAGGATCTTTTAACAACTTCAGGAACATATTCTTATCCAATTTTGTTTTGTTTTTGCTTTTGTTTTTCTTTTACCACGGTCTTATTTTAGCAGTATGTCTACTTATGAAAAATACCGAGAGATCTGTCATCCAAAGCAGGCCACATTAGTTCTTGTTGTAAGTAGCACACATCCTAGTTTTACCTACATGTAGGTATGTATGCTTAGCCTAACACGGTAACAGTTCAATGTTGTTCACAACTGTATTGTTGCAGTGTGTAGGATGCTGCCTGTACAATAATTAGCAATAGCAGTTGATAGAGCATTGGACCGGCAATGGCTGAACTCACATAATATCGTGCTATTGACCCTTCGTAGATAAATGTGTGGGCCTACAAGCAAAGAATATTACATTTTTAGCTGGAAAACGTTTGAAAGAGTTTTATTTTAGAAGACAATTTTCATGCATAAGCCTAGGCCTAGGCTACCTAGTAGTACTGTCTTTAGCCTAAACTTGGCCTAATAAGTTAAGCGTTTTTGACTATTGAGTTGAAAAATAGAAGAGGAATAGGCTACACTGCAGATAGCATTTTGTTAGTGAAAAACTTTTTCATGTAGGCCTAGCCTAAGTAATAAGTACACCTGGCTAGCCTAGCCTGTAGACAAAAACAGTACTGAAGGGAGATGGTTTTAGCTTCCACTGGAACTTTCAGGGAGGAATATTTCGTGATATACCAAGACGTATTTAAGGTGGTAACTGTTTCCATTTTCTTCCTCAAATGTTGTTAGGGAAAAAAATCTCTAGTGCTGGTCGTCATTTCATTCCAGGCTCGAAAGTTCTGAAGCTTTACTACTATCCTATGGGGCACTTCACAAACTTATTCAACCTGTCTATTGCACTCATCTCCAAAGGCTGTTACAAATCCACATTTTGCACTAGCCCATGAAGCCTTTTCTGGTTAACTGTTACTAGCTGCTTTGTGGTTTGAGCTAGCCCCAGGCTAGCAGACTTATGTATATGTACTTATGTATATGCCCTGTCTTGACTAAGAATTTAATACGGTTATGAATATGGTATGATCGTGTTTGATCTATGCCCATCGACCCTAGACATTCTGTGCCAAAATTTTTAAGACAGTAAGGTATGTAACACTGTCGATTTGAAAACACAGTAATTGACATGTACATTTTATTGTCAAGTAATCACTAAGCCTTTTGGCTTTCTGGTTTCCTTTCCACTAAGTAGATATCTATTTTTGATCCGTCGGCGTTCCACTAGTGCACATAGCCCATTCATCCAATTGTGTGCATACTGCTATTCATCCCCATCCATTCATCCCTTTGTTGCTGGGCGCTACGCAGCGAGCTGAATGAAATGCTTAGAGCTCAATGGAACCGGTCTATTTTGACCGTTGTAGGCTGATGATTGGGTATTGTTCATCGACCGTAGTAAGTAGTGAGGTGGAATTTTGTGTCGTCACTTCCCGGGACTGACTCTAAATTAGAGCCATTTTGGAACTAATTTTTTGTCTCTCTAGTTTTTTCTTTAGAATGGTACAAAATTCAACCTTAACTTTCCGTTTGTATCCGAACACCAGACACCATATGCAGGTACCGCCTAGTGTTTATTTAGTTAACGAGGTTTTCGTAGTTTTACCTCTGATGACCTCAGACGATCTTAAACCTCCTAAAAACCCAAATGGTTCTCCTTTTCTTAAAGTACCACATCTAGCCTATATACCGAATATGAAAAGTATCTCATCCCTGTCTTAAAATATCGTGTTTTTTCAAGGGTCTCGGTCTGGACCTTTGATGACCGCAAATAAACTTGTCCCTCACTGGAAACAGTAGTGTTCTTCCTTTTAATATGATAAAGTTATATACCAAGTATGAAGATTGCTCGTCGTTGCTATCTTGATATATCGTGTTCAGAAGCAGTTTTTGGAATTTGGTATTTTCACCTCCGATGACCTTATATAGCCTTTGACCTTTACCAAAATCAATAGGTTTAACTTTCGACTATAACGCATCCACATGCCAAGTATGAAAATCATCAATACTGCCTACCAAGACACATCGTGTTTACATAGTTTTCGTTTTTTTTACCTCTGATGACATCATATCACCTTTGACCTTCGCCAAAGGCAATAGGGATCTGTCTCTTAATTTAATGATTTATATACGAAGTAAGTTATCTATGATAGCTAGCTATCTTGAGATATCCTGTTATTTTACAAGAGAAGCGTCAAACACATACATACACACATACGCGTGATTGCAAAGATTCCTTTTGCGTTCGGCAAGGAATCAAAAAGAACGCAGACTGTTGATAAAAACCCATACTCAAGTAGATCACGTACTAGATTATCGATGAGACGTGATAGGTTGAACGGCAATGACAAATATGATCTAAATAATAAACGTAACATTATCAAGCAGTTGAGTGAAGAAAGGAACACTTTACATTCACATTATGAATGTTAACATGAGGAAAACTAGCCCGATGCTGTCCATATAGCGCCTTCACGATTGATTAAGTCAAGTGTAAGTAATGCTCACATGTCCCACTGACCACACTGCTCATTGACTGACTACACTGAGATAACAGCACAAAGCTACCTTATGTAGTCACAGGATAGCCTCCTGGAGAAGAGTCTTCTGGCACCCTATCTGCAATTTCATGGTCCACTGGGCCAGGGAGGTGTTATCTTAATGTGCAATTAATGAAGTAGAAATACCCTGAAAAAGGCCCAGAAATCAGGGTTTTTGGAGTATCGGAGAAGTTTGCCTAATGACCTTTATGAACAAATCTGCCCTACCACTGTTACGACTCTGTATTCGACACCTGTTCTGGAACAGACAACAGTGTTCTCGTAAGAGTCGCTTGGGAAAGAACACGTCCGCGAACTGTGCAGCGAGAAAGAAAACAAACAAAGATGGCGGAGATGACTCTTCACAAGAAAGAAATGCTAGGGAAGTCTTAGCACAATGCCCTTCGTAAGTGTACTTATCCCATTTTTCAAATGACAACAACTAAAGCAGAACATGTACCCGGAAGGAGTAAATAACCTTGCAACAGAGTTCAACGGGTCGTTGATCTGTGTTAACAACGAAGGTATCTGTCCCTTTAACGGATGGCCGCACATTCAGTGTTAGTTGGTAAAAATATACAGAGGAAATCTGTGGGCGATATCAATCAACATAGGCAATTGTCCGATTGCCACTAAGTATGCAGAGTAGCCATTATTTGTGTGCATCTGGTCCATAGTGCGTTACAATTTCGT
This sequence comes from Holothuria leucospilota, assembly GCA_029531755.1. Classification (NCBI taxonomy): domain Eukaryota; kingdom Metazoa; phylum Echinodermata; class Holothuroidea; order Aspidochirotida; family Holothuriidae; genus Holothuria; species Holothuria leucospilota. The sequence goes on along the minus strand of CM055972.1, from coordinate 26,451,100 downwards.
TCCCTCTTTGATGCCAGAACGTTGGCTTATAATGATTGAATTAAAGGTGGGTTACTCTAGTGATGAAGATTCGAACTGATTTAATGGAATAGAACAAATCATTGAAAGGACACAGAGATTCATTCCTTAGCTGCTGGATATTTTCGGTATAATGGGTAAGTAGCATACTCTAGCAGGCACGCGTTACTGATGGGTTGTTATCAAATCCCTCATCGACACAAATTTAAATCATGTCCTATACCACACTCAGCGTGCGGCTTTGAATAGTTGTAGGTACACGTGAATGTATAACCTGAATAGTCATGTAGGTGCCTAAAGGTTCTTGTGAAACCTTTGCTTTCGTTTTGATCGCTACTACCATTTTGTTTCAATTGAAGCAAGTGACACAAGGTTGAAGTCTGCCACAAAACCATGATAAAGACCGTTTAAAACATGTCCATGGTTAACGTTCAAGTGAAAATAAATATTTCCTATATAATACTTAATGTGTCAATTCAGATAGTGTGTGGCCATTGTTACGGCTTGTGGTCGCAAGTCAAACCAATAACAGCGAAAGATCATAGAAGAACGAAATTAAAATTCAACAACTTAATGATTATTTACAATCTCCTTATCTTATTTAAATTTACAATAATCAATTAGATTTACTCACAATCCTTTACTAAAGTTATTCTGGTCTGGTCCAAGAGCTGGTAGTGCATGCACGTCGACGATGGTACAGTAGTAGACCTGCAGCGTGCTGTAGCGTAGGAGCTGGTTCCACGAGCGAATAATGACAAGGCTAGGTAGGCGATGGATGATAACAACCTCAACACACATCGTAGAAACGGCGTAAGGCAATTTATCACAAGTGTTCAGTGTCAGTGGCTGGCTTCAGGTGATTCGGTCAGAGAATAACTTCTCATAGTATTATGATATCTCTCTCCTATAACAGTTGTTGAACTGCCTTTTATATGCTAGGCTTTTAATCGAGAAATCTCTGGAATTCAATAGAACTTTCAATGCACACAGTCGAGCAATTACGAGAACGTTCCTTGCATGCACGGTAGTAAACAAACAATGCCAATATTTCGTAGAAGTGTCGCATTACGTAAACAGTTCCTTCGAGAAAATTCTAGAAAGGCTGCGTTGAAGTTGAATTCTCTGGAGCTTTCCATTCGCTCGTCGATGGATTCAATCTGGTGTTCCTGACGGGTCGTCTTGTAACACCATACACAGGATTAAGTGAAGGGAGGGCCCTCATTTGCTCATTTGAAGGTATCACTAGGCTAAACGCTTGAGCTTCGAGCCAGTGAGGTCCAGAAACCCGATTGTGGGACTTAAGGAGGTGCGGGGGAAGGTGCTGTAGTGGCGTGAACGAAAATCACCAAGAAGTTCCATAAAATTGTTAACGGTCTTCAAATTAAGGTTTGGCTAGCGCTAAACAGATCACTAACGTACCCAAAATTTAAACACTGCTTCTCTATACACTAGCCTATACGGACTGATTAACGACAGGTCTGATGGCTAATACAAGGAGATTGTAGAAGGGTGTCATGGTTTCATAGGAAATTTGAAGCAATAAATCCATTTAATCTGTTTTACAGAAAGGAAAAATAAATCAACTTTGTAGAATTGGCTCTTAGGAAGAAAAAAAAAGGTTCCCCTGAAGTTAAGATAAGTTGTCTACTTACCTTTACTTAATAGCAACATCAGGGATTACATTAGTTATGTCAACACTAAGAAAGCAAAGTGCTCCAAGGTGATGGGTCATCCTATCCCCCTGCTTCTCAAATCGCTTGGGATCTAAAGGAAAGGTATATTTGCAGGTATTTCTAAAGACAGGGTTGAAGCACGCAATTTTTGAACCCTGTGTACACCAGAGTGGATCTATCGATGGCAGCCAGAGGATTGAGACGAGGTCCTCCGATCGATGTTGTTCATGAGAAGTCTGTTGGACAGGATGAGGACATGACGCTAGAAGCTTCACGTGGTATCCAGCCTGGTTCAAAATTTTACATGTCATGCTTTATGTTCATATCACTTTACGGGAGAATTCAAGGATGTCTCAAACGAAAACACATTGACTGTATGAGTAGTTTGCGTTATAACGTATTACCTGTAAGCAGAAAAGCATACACCGTATAAGAGAAAACCATGCACCATATAATATTTTCATATGTATAATTTCTTTGAAATAGGTAGACTGAAAATGGCGTACCAATGTCATATCAAAGGACTGAGCATTGCGCTTCTTGATATGCTTGTTGTTTTCTTCTTTCATCCTCAAGCAATTGAAGGCAAGTTTTATTCCTTTTGTTTTTGTTTGAAATCATCTGTTCAAGACCACTAGACATTCAATTAACTTGCATTAGGTAATTAGTTGTTTCCTACTTTTTGAGTCAGATTTTCATTGAAAAATGGTTCATCCCTACAAATATGAATGAATGTGCAACTAAAAATAGAAATCAACAGTGGGCATTAAAAACCTTAGCAATCTGTTTTGTAAGATATTCAATATCAATATCCAAAGTTTTGAAAATTAGAAAATAAAACGGGATTGATTATCCATCCTGTAGTCTAAAGTCGTTAATGCGATAATCTTAAAAAGTTGAATGATTTCTTCCTAAATCAACATGTTAGTCTAAAACACACAAAACAAGCTCATGATAAACAAAATGAATGTTCTTTTGTATGTTTCACCTGAATGAAATAGGTAACTCATTGGTAGTTCTCGAAGAGCCGTCAGGAGTGTTTCAGTCTCCAGGTTACCCAGATCTTGACGACGATATGCACTGTACCTGGAAAGTTATTGCACCACCGAACCACAAAATAACCATAAAGTTCCTTGATTTTGATCTTGTGGAAAGGCCAATTTGCACCGACAAAGTAGAGGTAGTTAAGCTTTTTTTGTATGAATGCTAGTTAGTTTTCTTCAGTTGTTTGATGCCAGTAAAATGACAGATTTTAAATGAAGTTGAACGATTGGTTTAACACTTTTGCATCCTATGATGTAGGTACCGCAACAGTATTGTTAGGTTTACTATCCGGATTGTTCCAGTCACCGCAGGGTATTCAAACCTTAACAACGATGTATGGATTGTACCTGGATGTGCAATGTGCAAAATTTGTTCATGAGGGGAGGTTTATATGACACGAAAATTAAAGGTTGCTGAAACATTCCTCATAGTTCTATCGGTAATAAATAATGTGAATGTAACTTAGTAACTAGTTAAAAAAATCAATGACTTTTTAACCTGTTCTGCATTAATAGAGTAGTCACACAGAACTTCGGTGGAGGAACTGTGGAGAGCATGGTGGCAAACATTGGTCATTAAGCTCATGCTATCAATACCGCTTATAAGTGGAATATACATAAGGGTACCAACTTTAATACCTCCACGACTGAATCAAAGCAAATTTTACATAGAAAGAACCTAAAATAAATAAAATACCAGAATAACTTAAGAGAGAAAATAAATTCATAAACTTGTCTACCTTAAGAGCACAACACTCACGAAAATGTCTAAATAGAATTGTTTAAAAAGTAGCATTGCTGAACCGAATGGCTGAACAGGAAGTCAAATGGACTTATCAATTTACATCCTTTTGGAAATATCTTCTTGAGTATCATCATGTTTTAAGTTCACACGGTCTCATAATTCACCTGTTGCGTAAACCACTACAAGAATCCAGAAAAGTTCGTTACCTCCTTTCTCCTAATTTTAGCTGAAAACTGAAACCATTCAAATATTTAATGTTAATCAAACTATGGTACTTCACTTTCCAAGTTCAATTGTTATATAAGAAGTTTGAAAGGCATTATAACCGGCAGGGTCTGTGTCTCAGAAAACTGGTCGTTATGCCAACTCTTGTTGTTGTTTTATATATGTACATCAGTATACGCTCAAAGTTTATTAATTCCTCTGAAGGGGAGTCGTAAAGACGCAGTGTTTTCACTTTTTTGTTATACTTTTGAATTATGTATGAAATGCCTTTGAGTTGATGATCTTTGCTGACAAAAGACCTTTACATTGTTTTAAATTCCAGATTCATGGTGGTAGCGTCGGAGTGGGCCCTTACATACGGAATCAACTGCGCTCTCAAATTATTACATCTACTGGCAATACAATATCTGTCGTTCTTATATCATGTTCAACTTCTCTCCTTTCTGATAGAAGAGGAATACGTGTGTCATATTCGACTGGTACCTTACAGTTTTCTCTTAACAGTGATATCAAAGTTTTCTACACAGAAACGATAAATTGATGGTGACTTTCTATTTAAAAATACTGAAAATGGTCATATTTTTGGAAATATCTGTACGATTTTAACTTTGAATAAATAAAAGCAATTAAGGTCCGTCTAAGAGTTTGACTGTGTTTTAGATTTTTATTAAAGTCACCAAATGATGCCAACCATAAAACTGCATGCATGATGAAACTATTGACCATTTATCTGAGGTACGTGCTATAAAGGGAAGGTAACATTATTGATAGTAAGTGACAGTACATTTTTCTGTTGTAAAAATAGTAACTTTCGTCACCTATTGTATAACCTTTTCAAAAGACAATAACAAAAGATTATGGGAAAGAATTTGGTATGCATCAGATTTGGCCACAGTGAACTACCATTGGCAAAAGGACTCATACCGAAACTCTATTCTCTGATACTTCGTTAATCTATTCGGAAAAAGGTCTATTGAAAGGTCTTAGATATTTAACGACGCTAAGTGGTTATGAATGGCGGTCATGAATGTTGGTTAAGTACTTGGCATCCCGTTCGACATTTTTGGATCAAATTTTGAAATTTCTAATGAAGAAAGCTACTCCAGATGGTATCCTTATTACGGCGGGATATCAAACCATAAGCCCTCGGCCTGTTAGAGCTAACTTACCTCAGATACCACGGCTTTTATTCATTTGGCATTTTATTCTCTTGCACTTATTGTATGGGCTTACGAAGGTTGTATTTTAATTTTAATTATACAGTTTATCCGACCACGCTGGCACAAAAAACGAGCAACAAGGTGGCTACCACACTAACAATACCTCCATCGACAAAACCAGTCGAAAGCACAAAGATAGGAACATTTTCGTCCCCAAAATACCCGATGACATCAAACGATGGTGCTTCGACACCATCTTTTCTCACAAGAACTGAACTACACCCTAAATTAAATGACTCAGGCAACAATAAGGAACAATGTAAGTATGACAACAAATTACATTCCAAAGAAGAGTATTTCATTTCCAACCTCGTAGATTGCCCCTAAGTCTAAGTAATGTGTATTGGATGTCTCAATTCTTAAGATGCTTCTGCGGCTAGACAGACCTATTCAAGTAACGTTCTGTTCTAATTCGGCCTTGATAGAGGCATTCGCAGAGCGCTTGAATGTATTGTACAATTCTCTTAAGCTTATGGAGTACTGTCCGTTAAAGTTTCACCATAGCCAGACTCCAAATGTTTCATCACTTCTGTCCCACAAGTACTTATACTTTAATCTAAGTCCCTAAACATTGCAGTTTTCCAATTGTGATTAGAGACGTGATAGAGATGAAATTTTACCATTGGAATTACTATTTTATTGATGCAAAATATTATAGTTAATAAGGGTGTTTTATCAGAAGTTATAAAAGCCTTCAACTCTGGTAATTCATTGGTAAGATGCTGTCATTTTCATATTTCACAATTGTATTTGCCATTCAAAACATTAATATGTTAACTGCACACAAATTATTCTATCATTCTCTTTAGTTTCTACAAAGAGCTTGGTACATTTAGTCCCTGCTATCTTGGCTGGCCTCCTTGTCTCAATTCTCATTGTGATAATCATCAGTACTGCCATATTTAAAAGGTATGGAAATGACTTATTTACTAAAGTAGTGTTGTTATTCATTATGTGTTGCTAAATGAAAAGGTCTTGAACTAAATTTTTGTCCACTGAGACTTTGTGAATCGCCAATCTTGTTCTCCAAGTTTTTACTTTTCCCAATATAGTACTCGTGTCAGCCATCTACTTCAAGCAGCATATATTCTGCCAGTCGAAATAAAATAAACTGAAATATTGACCTCCAGATGATGGGTCTCCGAGGATAAAACGTTGAGAACAAAGGATTTACTATATATTTACATTACATTTTTATACTCAGTCTTTACGTTAACGAATTTTCTTTATTTTGATTACTTTTTAGTATAATTTCTGTTTTAGTATTGTTTTTGTTCCTAGAAGGAAAACGGAACATCATTCAAATGCTTCAATGGCCACGAACGAGAACAATGAGATAAGGTGCGAGCAGAATGACTTGCCGACCGTTGTTGCAGAGGGAATCGCAGAGGACAACTCTCATTTAGAGTACGATTATGTGCAAGGAACAAGTACACAAAACGGGAGCAATGAACGAGTGATTTTGGATCAAAATCGCGCTATATTCTCAACAAGAGTGAATTTCCCTAAATTACAGAAAAAACAACCAGTACTCAATACAAACGAAGATGTATGTTTATACGAACACAATGAAAGAAACGTGTATGAAAACAATGATTTTGAGGAAGATTACGGCACTGCAAGTTGCATCATTGAGGAGGCATCACCCAAAGTCGGAAGCAATGGAAGACAATTAAAAAGACAAAAGTCAGATATTAATTTAGATCAAGGACTTGTCGCAAATTCTGCATACGAACCATATGTATCACAGACGTCAAGTTTGCGTGTTTAGTTTGTCTATATAAAATGATAATCCTGGAAGGAAATTGAATAAGAGGATAAGTTACAGTCTTTCTGTATATTGAATATAAATGTCAGGAAGATAAACAGGTTGATACTCCGTAGTTATCTAAGAATAAACAAATTTTGAATGTGAACATAGTGTCTTCCAACTTTAAACAGATTTTTTATGTGAAGCATAAGGCAAATCAGTGACTGCTGAACATCATCGTGAAACTAGTACTGGCTATTTCAATACTGTAAAAAGGTATAAAATGCAAAATTGAAACTAACGGAAAGGTTTGAAGTGCCATATACACAAAACACTTCTACAGTGACGTATCTGGAGAATTATTATGTACAGGGGCGCCTCCAGGAGGTGATTACCACATTGGAAGATGAAGTAAATCTACCCTTAATAGCCCAATTGGCTTTGAAAATACAAGACATAGGAAGCAGAGCTTCTTTAAAGAAATTTCTAATCGGGAGTGGGGAATTGCTAAAAAGAACGTTATTATCTGAATAGAGCGCCACCATCAGTTTGCGAGTACTTTAAGAGAATGTTTTTACCAAAATGCCACCCAAATGCAGGAAATTGCATTTCCCAAAACTGCATCAAAACATCTTGTATTTTACGAAATTTACAATTCAGGTAAGGATAACCCTGCATGGTAGACAGTCTCCTCAAATAAAAAGAATTCTTTAGCTAAACGAGGGGGTCTTTGGAAGGCAGGGGCTCAAGGAGCTCTGTGCCGGGTTCTTCAGGAGTACTTTTCCGGTGGGGTTTCAGATGGCGAATCCCCGAAAGCCCCGTGGTAATTGCAAGGTAGCCATACTAACAAAATCAAGGAAAATTTAGACGATAAGCGTACTATGGGGAGAAGAGGGGGATAGAACCTATCAAAAGGTCGTGGAGTAACAATTATGTTTCAGACTCCTTTTTCTTTGGCGTTTTATTATCATTAACACTTGCTGATAATGATAACGCCCTAATGTCTCTGAGAAATTTATGTATTTGGGCAGTTCAAATAAATACTTCCAATCTTTCACATTATACTACAAATGCTACTTTACAGTAGATTGGTTTATAATTACTATTGATGAGCGGTACCTACAAAGGTTAGAGATGTACCCCCAATTCTTTTCTTCTTTATTTTATTATCCTGACAATGGCCATATGAAAGTGGGTCGAATTATGCATTAATGTAAAAGACACCTCACCACCTACGAAAATTCTTGCCTTCTGAATAAATTTAAACACATTTAGGAAATTTTGGGGAACAACCGAACGTCTCAACGATCGATCCTGGAGGCGGCATCTCTGTGTGCATATAAGTGCGGGGGGTTCCATTTCTTCTGTGAACACCACGTTGAAGTGGCTCGTAGACGTAACAATCAGAGAAGGCATACAGGTGTTATTGCTATCAGTCACGTAGCACGGATTCTTCGTGTAGAGGCTCTGAATTTAATCACTAAAGGTGCCAAAGGGAAGTGAACCAATGTTTCCCAAACCATAAGGTCCAGTGCTGTCAGACTGTATCTGGTGGAAGGGGGAGTGGGGGTAGTCTTCGGAGGCCCTGGGGTATTTACAAAGCTTTTGCATAGAACGAAGCCTTTGAATATCTCAACTATTTTGCTTTTATCATAACCTAACCTAGACTAACAGCGAGTCGATTTGGGTATGTGGGGCCAGATCGTGGGAAATGAGGATGATGATACCCAAGGCCAGAGCCGTAGCCTGGGGGGACAAGGGGGCAGTTGCTGAGATTTCCAAACCTTAAAAGAAAGACATCCTACTTAAAAAAATTAAAATGATAAAAACTCCATTGTCCTCATTATGGTTTTCAGGCCCTCAGAATCTAGTAAATCGTTTAAAAAAGGTTGCTTTTCACCAAATTTCGCTAGGGATATCCCTGAACCCCCTGCAGACGGATTCAAATGAGGGTGAATGAATCTGCATCCTCATGCATGACGTCACAACATAGTTAAGCCCATATTGATCTAAAGTATTGTTTCTCACCGGGTGCAGCAGCATGCTTATATAAAATAGCCTATGAGTGCCTTGCTAAAATGAATGAGCTTGTCAAATATTTGGTGTTCATTTTGGTTTACTACTAAGACTTTTACTGAATGCGTTTTCACGTTTAACTTTATTCCTTCTTGAATTCTTATTTTCTAAAGCATGAAATCTCCAAAATGTTTAGATGAAACTAGGCTGTTCTAGAAAATGTCATTTCCGCCAATCTGAGAGGCACTTTTGACAAAAAGTAGACCCATACCCTACGGGCTAACTTGATGGTGGCCTTCCAAGTAGCGCACTAAGAGAGGAAAGGTCCTCACCAGGTGTTCAGGTTTGAGATTGCATTATGCCATGTCATTGCCAATAAAACCTTAATAATCAGGATTTCAAAAAATATAACCATTTTAAAGCTTATTCAAAGATAGCATTATTTTGTATCCAAGCAACCTTACTAAGGCAAACATTTTTCAAAAGGGAGGGGCCTTGAATAGCACCCCCTCCCTTGCACCCAGTCAAAAGGAAATATGCACTAAAACTGAGAATTATTTAATGTGTAACCATTTTCAAGCTTTCCAGGAAAAGCACTATTTTGCATCTTAGACACCTTACATGCACAAACGTTTCTCAAAGAGTAGGTGACAGTATTACCTCAGCTCGTATTCAGCCCACCCCAGTAAAAGTACATTAAATAATGAAATTTCTAAACATGTAGTCAGTTTAAAGCTTTGTCACAGACATCGCAAATTTGCACCGAAGCGACCTAACATACATGTCACGTCCTCCACTTACACCCCTTCAGTTAGATCCCCCCCCCCCCGCCTCCTATTATGACGGCACTGAGTGACAATGCAAGAATAATGCAAGAATAGTTGGCAGTGGGTGCCAACTATCCTGGGTACGCCGCTGGATGCTGTCATGAACTGCTTTCCTACTGGATTTTGCCCAGACTACGGCCTGACGGCGTTATACAGGATATGCCTTAGCTTCTCGGGAAGCCCGCGGATGAGTAGCACCTTTAACACTCAGATAAATCTGATCAAGTTCAAACTTAGCAGGTAGGTATCTTCCACTATAGAGCTTATGCACTGACGTCATGCGACGTCATTTTGACGCCAAAACAGTGAAGCACAGTGCACGCACGACGTAGACTTCGCTCGCGACAGTAGAATACCACGCGCGTATCTGACCGATACACGAATCAGCTGTCTGCATTTGCAGGGGTAAGTTGCAATGATACACGCTTGCCTCCAATAGAGGCAAGCATGGCGTCATACGCATAAGCTCTATAGGTATAGACTCTTTTCCAAATAGGAACTACAAAGGATTGTTGGATAGATTTTAGGTGTGCATCATTTTTTGCCACAGCAAAATGCCATTGACAAAAAAATCGCGTACGAGAACTTATCCCACAAGCCATTGCAATTGCTATTTGGAAAGTGGTATATGCATGAGTTACCAGTAAGACCAATTTTTGTATTGTGCTTTTTGGGGGGTATTTATTTGAAGTTTAATAAAGTCAAATGTACAATAGACCATTTTGCGACCGGATGGGTCACGCATCTCTCCTAATTAGACTGGAGGTCCCTCTGAATGTTGGTGATCGATCGTGTGCTTCACCATTGATAATTGTGTATTGGCCAGTAACGACGCCATATGGTGTCACAAGGCTAGTAGACCAGGGTAAGGTTAGTCCCACTAGTCGGCAAAAATTTGTTATGGTCTGTTTGATACCCGACTTTAATAACACAAGAAGAGACCGTAACATCATATAAACTTCTTTTGACTATATATATATATATATATATATATATATATATATATATATATATATATATATATATATATATATATATATATATATATTTATATATATATATATATATATATATTACGTTTAGACACATATATGGTATTCAAAATGCATACAAAAATGAAAATAAGAAAATGGAAAGAGTTACTGGTATGGTGACTTCAGTGGTAAGCACTGTGGAGCGTCCTTGAGTTGACCCACAGCTAGAAGTGAGAAGATTACGCGAATCGCGATATAAGATACCGGTTTTCACCACCACGAGAGATAAGTACTGTCCAGCGACCTTCTGGCAACGCGAAAAGACAAAAAAACTAACTTCCAGGACATCAGACCAGGAGTGAAGCGGAAGAATACAGGGACATCGAGAATGGACGTCAGGGCGAACGTTCAGGATACAAGAAGAAACCCAGCAGACGTCAGACTTTCTCTTAATTCTGCGACCTCTGATCCTCCTGGGTTTAAAAACTCGTTAACGGAGCACATAGCAATTTAATGTACACTTTGAGCACACAACTCTTCAGGAACCGTTCTCTTGAGCACACAGTTCATATCGGAAACATTTACAACTTTTCACTGGAGCACACAGCTCGTATCAAAACCAGTTTAACACTTTCGTTGGAGCACACAGCTCGTACAGAAACCAGTTTAACACTTTCGTTGGAGCACACAGTAGCCAACAACAAGGGACTACGCCCAAACTCGAGTTGTCACGAGGCACGCACTGCCTCGCCCCTACAGCCTTAAAGTCTTCTTGACGGCTGGAAGGACAACGTGCAACTAACAACCACGCCTTTGCCACGCTTTCTCCTCTGAAATAGCTAGATAAGTAGCAATGGTACTTATGCCCCTAAACATCCCACTACTTATCCCTAAACAAAGAGTCTAAAGCGTCACCTGCTCCTGCAAACATATCTTTAGTAAATACCTGCACAGCTCAGATAAACGAGGGCAGTATAACACAAACAAAAATAAGGGACAAGCTGTGACATATAGTAAAGGTCACTGATAAATTAATTTAGAATTGATTCAGGTTTCGCAAGCTTTTCATTATGTAGGAAACTGTCTTAATCCGTTAGGTTTGCAAACTTGTGTTTAGTGATCATTGATGATGTCAAGGATCAGGTCATCTCAAATTTCTTCACTCTGTTTTTTGCAGTTGTTTGTCATTATTTTCAAAATACTTGGGTCAGGATGACATTTGTAACGCCATGGATAACCTCCTTTTCACACTTTTGGGAGACTCCGTCCTCTTTCTCTCCCTCATCGTCTCTTTTTCCCATGTTTGTTTGCCTCCCCTTGCATTCTTTTGGCCATTCTGCTGACTATTTTTTGTTCCTTGCCGAAGGCAGGCAAGGAATCGATGCGATAGTGATGTCGTGTGTGTGTATGTAGGTGCGTATGTGACCCTTTGTTTGTTTACATGATACCTCAAGAAGAGTAACTCCGAGGGATCTCATACTTGGCATGTAGATTGCCCATATTAAGTAAATGATCCCTATTGTTTTTGGTGGTGGTCAAAGATCATCTGGGATTACTAAGGGTCAACGTCTGAAAACCTTGTTTACACGATATCTCAAGGTAGGGCGCTTGGAAACATTTCATACTAAGTATGTGGATGTGTTATGGTGAGAAAAAGAACCTTATTGTTTTTGGTAGAGGTCAAAGGTCATCTGGGGTCACCAGAGGTCAAAGTCTGAAAACCTTGTTTACACGATATCGCAAGGCAGGGAGCTTGGATAGCTTTCATACTTAGTATGTGGATGCGTTATGATGCGAAAAAACTCCTTTTGTTTTTCGTGGAGGGCAAAAGCCATTTGATGTCACCAGAGGTCAAAATCTGAAATTTTGTAAATATGACATTACAAGGGAGGAAGCACAGACAAATCCCTCCTAATACATGTTTTATTTTTTGTCATTTCTTTTTTGGTTATTCAAGTTTTGGGTCAAAGGTCATGTGACGTGAGCTGACGTGAGCAGGGGTGAAATTGTGAACACATCATGAAAAATGATGTAGTAGAGAAGTATAAATTTGATGGATGAATCTCGGTGTAACAAAGCTCCCCCCTTTCGGAAAGGAATCACTAAGCCTTTGGGCTTTCTGGTTTAGCTCTGCGGTAAAAGCTGGCCTTCTTTTCAAAACTGTTGCGAGACACTCTGCCCACTTTCACCGTAAGATATGCTTTTGTACTCTCAAGTTACCTTGGGGAAGGAACTTTTTGAAACTCTATCAAACTGTTATGCTTAATTGAGCCTTTCGAACTACTTTACTTTCGATGGTCTAACCCAGTGATTCTCAAACTTTTTGAGGGTGAGGGCCAAATAGAGAGACAGGGACGAGGTCGAGGACTGCAGGGAAGGATCTCAACCGTAGAGGGAGGATAATAATTGAAAAGAACGAAATCCATACTTAAGAGGCCCCGAAGCTAATTCTACTGCAACCAGAGGCAGAGGTACGAATTTGCCATGGGAAGCGGTTCCTTAAAAAGGCAATCTGCACATTTGCAGTGTCCAATAGGAGAAACTCAACAGCAGCCCCACCATGGTTGGAGTTGCGGTCAGAAAATTTGCATTCCAGGCGCTCTAGATTGCAGGAAATCGCTCTCTTAACCACAAATTTGCCTCTGTAATCAGGGTTGCGCCAGAATATGCTCGACAGGGCGGTTAAGCTCCCCGACAGAACTACCGGTAACCTGAAACCCCGAGAGAGTCGACAGGTTACCAAAAGGGTGACAAATGCTAAATTCTCCCAAGAAGCGCGCCGAAAACTTTGTGGCTACTAATGAAGAAAATCTGAAAATTTGCAGGTTTATTAGGCAATCGGCCTTCCTTATGGTAAAATTAAGAAATTAATCTCAACGGCTAGTCGTCGTTGGGGGATTACATGCTTTATCGTATCCATTCAGTCTCCCCGACATAAATGGAGTTTCCCAGACAATTATGGTCATCGCCCCCTGTCCCCATCTGGCGACGCCCATGTCTATAACTCTGCGACTAGCATGCGTGAGTCACCAGTATGGTCATTTCGATGTTGATCATGCGTCATTTTCCAAACTAAGTAGGTTGGGGACGAAAACTGCCCTTTAAAACGGATGACACCACAAGAGCGGTTCTGCACTTATCCTGCTTTAGAAGCCAGCATGTAAGGAAACGCTTGATCAAACTTAGTATTCTCGATCAGATAGAGAAATGGATATGCTGAGGTCAAAGGCCGCATCCCCCCAAGAACTTTATGTTATTGAATGATTCTATTTCATTCAAGTGGGAAGAGCGAGCTCATATAAACGTGGAAAACACATTTTTACGGAAGTAGGGACTTTAATTTAAATTACATAATTTAAACATACATGTCAGCATGGATGATCTGCCCTTTTCCCTAATTTGCCACGTTCTCTCCTTGGCGAATATAAGAGGCCGCACCAACAGGACCCGGGGCCACGTTTGAGAATTACTGGTCTAACCAATTGACACCTAATCTTGGGGTAAACCAAGATATGGATAGGGCCTAGACCGAATAATATTGGATGTTTTGAAAAGTAAGGAAGGTTTTTTATGTAGGGTTGTCAAAGGACTCGATTGTGTAGACGTTTAGGCAGTGTTAAAGCATGCTAGATTAAGAGAAAAAGCTTGCAAGTTATTACAGTAAAAGAACTCTACCTCAGAAATTATTCTTTTCCTTTTAATAAAATATGGTGAATAAATGAACTGTATGTCATGACTGAGTCGACCAACTCTACCAACCCAGTCTGGAGGTTTGACTTTGCCGTAGTCAGCTAGTTACCAAAAACGCTCATCTTAGAAATGGCAATGCAAGGTTCAAACTGGAAACAAGTTGACCTTAATTTTTCAAGCACCCCCATTTTCCTTTTATCATGATCCCGGTTCACACAAATATCGCATACAAGAGCCATAACTTTGAAATAATATAGAGCACTGCTGTATAACAAATCAAAACAATATACGGTCGGTGCTTGTTTTCATATGGGATCAAGGATGCTTTTTCCAAACAAAAGACAAAGAATTCTCTTTCATTTTCAACAGCTAGTTAGTTTTCTGTAAAAGACAGACACAGTTGCTGTTAGATTTTATTATTCTATGCGTCATCAATCTTTCATGAAATGTAATTTCCATAATATTAAGACTATCATTTATGTTGCCGACATACTATTGTACATGAAACATGTTAGAATTTCTAATCGAGAGCCAATCTATTTTTCTTCCGTATTAGATAACGACACAACAAGAACACAAACGCGTACAAAGGAAATGTGATGAAACAACCTGCTTGCTGAAGGAAACATCTTTTAAACTTTGTGAAAGGGGCCCAAAGTGCATACATACATGGGTGGGTTTACTTTAATTTTAGATCAACAAATGTGACCGAATTAAATCATTCTGCCCGATCTGCATGAATCTTCTCAAAGTCCCAAACGTTTGTAATGAAAAATCAGGCACAAGCGAGGGATTTTCAAATGCCCGGCTTCACACATTCAAATGCAAAACTTTATCTTCACATATCCTGACTGTTCCAAGAAAGCGGTCCTTTTACTAAAAGTGAGGCGCTAAAAGTAGATATCAAGAAATGCATAATACAAAATAAAATTTCTATGTACGTGTTAAAAATGTTAAGAATATATCCGGAATGTGGCTAGAAGTTAATTCTGAGCCGTTTCTTCATTTATTCAGAGCTTGGAAAGTAACAAAGCACGTCGGTTAAGAATAAAACGTAAACCGAGAACAAATGTTGGAAAGCGATCGAGAAGGAGCTAATAGAAACTCTGTATATGTCACACACATTTTAACTGCACATCACAGGACATTAAACGATTTTTCGTTTCTCTAAAGTACCTTTATGAATAACTTATCAGCTGAGTGGTTTATGACAGAATTTACTTCATAGGTATATTTCTGTGTGTGTGCGGATGTCCAGAGAGAAGCGTATCTACTACCATCAGAAGACTTCCTTGCTGGAGTTTTAAGATTTGCTGAAGTATTTTAAGTAAGTTTGTGTACAACTTAGGCCAGAAGGTTACGCAATGATATTTTCACCTTTCGTTTCAACAAATGGAAAGCGACGGTGACTACTGATTGGTATGTGACTTTGGAAATGGTTCAAACTGTCATGATAGTGGCAGGCCCGTAGTCAAGGGGGCAGAGGGAAAAGCCCCCCTTGGAAAATTTTTCGCCCCCTAGAAGATCAAAAATTAGCATTGCCGCAATGCATTTTAGTATGTCCCCCCCTCTGGAAAATTTTTCTCCCCCCAGAAGCTTTTTCGCCCCCCCCCCCCTTCAGCACCTTGTCTGGCTACGGGCCTGGATAGTGGCTTCCTATCAAATTTTCTTAGGAACCCCGTGAAAAGTGTAAATTTGAAAGTGAAGGAAGCAAAAACAATTACATCCAGACTTTAAAGTGCTCTTACCTATCTAAGGAAAAAGTTCTAGTTTTAGGGTCAACTTTCCAGAGATGATGTGGATGTGGCTTATCGAACAAATCTTCCCTGAAATTCTTTCTGCATGAACACGGTTTACGATAGTATTAACAATGCCAATATTACATCCCATCGACGCAGAGATGAATCCTATACTATACAAGAGGTTAACGAATAAAGTGACTGAAATAAACAGACGTCGTTTACTCTAAGACCTTCCCGTGTTTATAAATGAGTAGTACTTTTACTACTGTAGTACTCGCACTTACAGATTGCACTTACGAGTACAGACATCTTCAAATGTGTATAAGTATTTTGCTAAGTTCAATTAACACCCTTGCATATAGAAGGAAGAGCCACAAAGAACTAAAAGAAAATATTTTCGTGCAAACTGATACTTCACTACACTAGTAGTTCCTTTCGGGTATTGCTTATTGTATCATATCCTCTTGTATACGAGTACTTTCTTTGCAGGGCTGTATCCAAGTCCATCTAACCTGATTCCGAGCCAATTCCTTTCCAATGACAACTATTCTGGGCCATTTCCGAGTCCAGTACCCTCCGATTCTGGGCCTATTCCAATTCTAATTATTATAATCCGTTCAAGAGCCGATTCCGTGTTCATTCAGGTGACATTGTAGAGTATCATAGATATGCTTTTTCATACTATTTTTCACGTATAATTATTTAATAGAAGCATCTTATAGAGTAACTTTCATAGACTGGTCCACCCTGTAGTTAAGGTCATTTTGCACGATCGTTCATGTATTCATGTTTTTAAGTATGCACCAGTAACAGTGCAGCACTAAATCACATTTACGTAACTTTCAATGTTGTAAACTGATATGGAATCGGCTCCAAGTCTGAGTCTAGCTGCCATCCATTCCGAGCCAATTCCAGTTCCAGGACCTCTTATTTTGGGCCAATTCAAAATTCAGGAAAAAATGGACACGTGTCAGAATTGTTTAGTCTGAATCTGTTACAGCCCTGGTACTTTGGCCCCTTAAGAAAAGGTCGTATTGTCTTGATTTATAGTTTGTGATACAAACCCTGGATCAGCAACGAAGTCAGGTAGGTTTATAGCAGAAGCTTTTTCTCAAAGAAAAATGACTTATTTTACACCAAAATTAGTTGTTAGCGAATATGTACACCTTACACTGAAGTTCTGAGACCCATGAGCACTTGATAGTTAAAACACATATGCTCAAGGTTTCATTAAGATGAATGAAAACGCTGTAAATTCTGGAAGTCAAAAGAGGAATGCAACACAATTTAAAAGAAAGCCTGAATATTTGTTTGAATGGTCTGATTCCGAGTAAATAAGTTGAAGAATTGTAGGTAGGGACAGTTTTCATGGCATGGAAATTCATTTTGAACTTCATATTTTATTCACCAAAGTTTTGGATAATTTCTCAGTCATTAATGGTATTGCAAAGTGTGAAATTAATTGAAAGGAGAATTTACAAATGAAATGCTGCATTAAGTTGTAAATGGCTCAACCATTACCTTCTAAATATTTGAATATTATTTTTTTATATCTTTACATTGTACTAGAGTACTTTTTTCTGTTCACGTATTCGTAATGGTGACTTTACTTTCGTCCTTAAGATTTGTACTCTTATTTCGTATCAGTTTTCATTAAGAGAATTTGAATGCCAGGTACTCGTATTCAGCTCTTTGTACTAGTATCCATTTTCAATCCAGGGGTCTCTTACTAGGTCAGTTCCCTACAGCATGTTTTCATTAGAGGTAAAAAAGAAAGTGACCTGGAAAAAACCCGATATTTCAAGGCTGTAATGATGAATACCTACTTGGTATATAGATTTCACACTTGAAGAGAGAAAGAACCCTATGGGCCTGTGGAGGTCGAAAGACATCTGTGGTCATCAGAGGTGAATTATGAAAATCTCATGAACAATTTAGACAGTGGGAGCTACATCTAAAGTGTGCCTGATGTTTCCTGATCAACCTAAAGTTAGAGCTGGATGTTTGTACCATTCCAAAGATAAAAATGTAAAGGACAACATTTAATTTTTCGCAAGCATAACTTTTGTCAGTAATAATTTTCATTTTAGTTACCTCATTTATGAACCGATGCTGTGACTATAAGATGACTAGCAATTTCATCCTTGTAGCAAGTTTGTTGATGGCGTAGTGGAAAAAGCTAGGTTTCTCACACACACAGTCAGGTCATGTGAGGTTGGTAAATATCTCCCAGTTTCTGGATGATAAACAATTGTTTTGTATTTTGAAATGCTGCCGTCGTTACACATTAAACAATTTTATCATGTTACAATTCTGTTGCAACCCCCTGGATGAGGCAACAGTGACACGGGAGTGTGCGTGACGTTATCCATAGGGCGGTACATAAATATGGAAGGTATTAGTCTACAAATAATGAATGTTTATGAGTGTGATAGTATGAAAAATTGCATTACTTGAAAGACTGAAATTTTTATTCAACGAGGCAAAGCCGAGTTGAATAGACCGTCCAATCTGTCAACGAATGAAATTATTCATACTATTGCACGAATGGAGAACATTGATTATTTGTTTTATATGACACCTATCTTCCTAAATAGATCTTGTTCAAAGTTTTATTGAACGTACCGCTATGATAGCGTAGTCTACAGAGCTATGGAGGTGAATTTTGACATACACGGTTGGGGCACAGCTTCCTACGTAGTAACAAATGTGTGTTTTGAAGTGAAGTCTTTTTGCCATCTAGGGGATTGAGATGACAAATATAAGCCAATCGGACGTTTCAGGATGATCAAACATGCCAGACCGGCAAGAAGACGTGTTAAAGTGTGGAGTACTGTACCATGTCCCCGAATTTAGCACTTCTCTTGCCAAACCTATACTAGCGCCAAACGCTGACGTCGGTATACCCATTGCGTGAAAGCTAATGCACGCCTGCCGGTTTGTAATCAAAAATTTACAATTAATTGAAAGGACTTTCAGAAAAAATATTTGTACAGGAGATTGGGTGAAATATCTTGAGGGATGAATGTTTGAAGTATTTCAATTTTTTTCCATCACAACTCCTTCACAATCTACCTAAATAGCCGCACCCCACCTCAGTTCAATTCTTTCCATTTTCTTCTTTAATATACCATTACCAACGTTTTCACTTCATTCAACAGTCAATGCACATAAAGGTTTCATAGACGTACCGTACTTTTGCAAGACAAATGTCTATTACTTGTGAAGAGGAAGATTTTTTTCGGTCTTCCACTGGTTCTGAAAACAAAAACACATTTAAGAGAAACTAACTTTTCTCTAGCGGGTTACAAAGTACTGATATATCAGTCTTCCCTTCCTAACAGGCCTATTGTTTAGGGAAATTGAAGTGCTTCAAATAGCTGCCCGGATTTGTACCATGAAAATGATGTCCCAAATGGAGGAGTTTGGCTCTTCTCTGAAACAATTGTCGCCGTTTCTGCCCCATACCAGATGAACCTTAAAACGAAAATAAAACGTTAATCTTGGCAAATCCGTTTTATGGAAAATAAATGTATATTTTTTCACATCATGCTAGCGTCCAGATCTCGGAATAATTTCAGATTCGCCCGTGCACCTCATCAGGTGCCCCTAAAATAACCTGTACTCAGCCATTTACATCTCATTTTTTAATAAAATGCGAAATGGTATGAAATAAATCTCCTGAACAGAGAAGCTAGAGCCGGCTTTCCGAATAGCTATTATGCAATATTGCAAGAGCTTCAGCGGGCTTCTCCCCCTGGGATCCCCAGGCCGTGGACCTCGTTGGTTTAAACTCTCGCAAAGAGTTAGGAGTGCACCTTCGGTGCACTTGAGATTACAAATGATCGTGCCTCCTCTCCTTCCATAGTTCCCAGTTCCTCAACTGTGTTTTAATAATGCTAATGGTTGTCTGCCAAAATATGTAGCAAAAAATGAGACGCGTGATATAGAACTATCGATGAGCAATATCTATTGAGTGACGAAATGAAAGGGGAATACCCGGTTGTTCACCTATCAGTAACTTTTTTATTCATTTCTGCTCAAGTGTGATTTCACAATCAGTGATTTAATTCAATGGTATCCTTATAACTGTGTATAGACCATGCGCACATTCTTTAGCAAAGACAAGAACAGCACTTACAATTTTTCAATGAGACCTCGGTAATGACCACAATGTCAACAGACGTCAGTTGCGACTAACGACTAACGAAAAATTGAGATACATCAAATTTCCAGTATGGAATCAGGAAACATTTGCATTGTAGCACAGATGGTGACTGTGGCATTGATTGTACTCTCCATTTGTTGTTTCTGTGAAGGCAAAACAAAGAATCATGTGAGTAGTTATGTAATAAGAAATAATATCCCTCAAATTATATGATTTTTAAAACCTTAACGTGGAAGTTCTGTACGAGTCGATGCGCCTGTATTTTTCATGTTTATTATAAGGGCACATTTATTAACAGCTTAGGAAAAACTAAGAAGCCACTTAATTGAAGATTGTGTTGCACAGTTTGTTGTGTGTGTAAATTTTTACATCTTGTATCAATGTGCACACTTAGAGGGGAAATAAAACTTCATGTATACCAATGCAAGACCTACAGTACGATTACGAAAATGAATAAAGATTAATGATCAGTATGGGTACTGACGCCCACTATTAATTTTTCGAATGTTTGTTTCAGTAAGAGTATAGGCAACTGTGTTCGGAAAAAGTCTAAATGTAAGCACATATCTCATTTTATGAGATCATGAAATAAAAAGATAAATTTGGGAAACAAGACATGCTTGAAAGACTCCTGGTTGTGGTAATATTGACTAAAAATATGAAATCCATTACAGGTGGTTACCATATTCTGTATCGCAAACAAATAATTGCCTTTTTATGTAGAACGTAACTTTACGTAACAGACTTAGCTCAACCCCAGTATAATTTCCTCTGTTACCATCAACACGCTAGAACCACCACGAATAAAAGAACATTACTTGCGCATAATACAGGTTTCACACACGGAATACCTTTAAATTGACATGATAGTTTGGCGTAATAAGTATTGCACGTTTCAGCGTTCATCTTTGAGTTCTCCCTTATTCACTTGACTTTGTGTAGTGGTCAGTGGCGTATCCCGGATTTCTCTTACTGGGGGGGGGGGGCATGCAGTATATTGTAAGATCGCTGGCCTCCTCTTCGAAAATTCTGGAAAAATTAGGCGTCCTTACATTCAATCTGGTGCCACATATGCTACCTTTTGAAGTAAAATTTGTGTTAAGAAATTTACAAATCTTTAGGAACTAGAAAAAAGGCATCAGTGAGGGGGGCATGGCCCAATGGCCTCCACCCTGTGTACGCCACTGATAGTGGTCAAGTACAACAGAAGGTATCCAATGCTTTTACTCATTACAATAATGTTAGTTTAAGTACTGATACTGTTGTACTCAAGCCCATTAGTATGAGTACGAGCAGAACTTGCTTCTCGGTCTTCTGGCTTAGGTCGTGTATGGTATCTGTTCTTTTCAGCCAGTCAAGAACGGAGCCACGTATGACAGAACCATTTTGTAAAGGTCTGAGGCAGGAGCGGATCTAGGGGAGGGCGAGCCGGCCCCGTCCCCCCTTTCTGAAAATTCCAGAAAAAAAAAACGAAAGGAAAAAAAGAGAGAAAAAAACGGAAAGGAGAGAAGATAGAGAGAAGGAAAGAGAGTAGAGTGATAGAGAATGAAGCTGAAATTAGCAACCTCGAAGCATGGGAATCATAGCGCACAGCAGATCACTTTGAACGTCGATTGGGACACGCATGCTATCTTACTACACATGATTGGATAGAATCAATACGATATAATACCGATACAATACCATCAGCCATTCGAAAAATACCTTACGAGACAGTGCGCATCAGTTGGGATGGGCTGCTATCAAGCCTGGCAAGTGCCGTTTCCGGCCGCTAGTTTTTTATTCATAGGATGGCGATGGAAGAATCGGTTTTTTCAAAAATATTTATATTCGTTTCAAAATCATGGTTAGGGTTAGAATTAGGGTTAGGGTTACGTGGACAAGGCATATTTGACCTGTTCTTTCATAATCCGATGTCAGAATTACAAAAAAAAAAGAAAAAATAGCTGAAAGTTGTTATTTAGGAATTAGGGGTGTTGTCAATTTCCTCTGATTCGTCCATTGGTATGATTCTTCCATTTCCATCCTACGAAAAAAAAACCTCGCTTTCCGGCCACCTGGGATGTATTAACACCTCAAATTTTCTTTAAACGCTCCGCGCCAACCTATGGTGACGCTCCGTTTAGATAGTAAACGCAGTGTCGTACACTGGGGGAGGCCATTGGATCATGCCCACCCCCACCCCCTCACTGATGCCGATTTTTTTTTAGTTCCTAATAATACGTAAACTTTTTAACACAAATTTTACTTCAAAAGGTAGCATATGTGGCACAAGATTGCATGTAAGGACACCTAATTTTTCAAAAATTCTCAAACGGGAGGGGGATACCCCTCCCCTTAGACCCCTCCCCCAGGCCAGCCATCACACAATATACTGCATGCCTCCCGTGAGAGAAATCCTGGGTACGCCACTGAGTAAAACGGGATTCAAACTTACAATCCTTGGCCCAAAAGTCCCCACTAGCTGAGCTAATCCGTCCTCACAGAAATGTAGTAATAAAATAAAATCAAACTTAACATTTTGTTAACAAAATTGCCCTTCTTCATGGCTGTCATCAAGGCTGGCAAGTGCCATTTCCGGCGACGTGGGATGTATTAAAACCTCAAATTTTCTGGGTACGCCCCGCGCCAACTCATAGTGGCGCTCCGCTTAGATAGTAAACGGGAGCCCCCCCCCCCCCATACAAAAAATCCTAGCTACGCCTCTGCAAAGAATTCAAATGGAAAATCATGCGAATTACAAAGGCCTTAAAAGTGTCTTTTCCGGCTATCTGGGATGTGTTTTTACCCAAATTTTCTGGTACAGTATGCTACGTATAGGCGGCGGATGCGGGAGAACAGGGGAGGGGGAGGACACGTCCCTCCCTTAAATTTTCAGTGAGGGGGACGTCCCTCCATAAATACATTCCTAAGGAGAAAAATGAGGAATTATAATTTGAGTAAAAATCAGCAATCAACAAGTATAACCATAATCAATGACTATGCTCATATGCTGAACTAAATGGTCAAATGCTCTTCTGACAGTTAATTAGTTACTTGATTTCTCTCTGAAAGACGTTAAGATTGGCCTACAGTGCACGTCACCAACAAAATTTTACTTAGAAATATAGTGGTCGGAATCATTACAATTCGGTCATTCAGTTTTGATACTAATGTAAGGCCTACAATAATACCATGAATACACTGCCTGGACGTACCCCCAAAACAATGACAGGGCTGCCAGGTCTCATGCATTTTGGGTCATTTTCACTTTCTCACTGAGTCCACACAAAACAAGAAATTAGGAAGAGGGGAACATGCACGTGATATAACGTACATTTACGCACACATGTCAATGCAAGGTACCTGGGTCCTCGCATCAAGTCAAACTTATATATGAGTCACAAATTTCTCAAGGAAGTTCCTCAATATTCAAGTTAGAACATGACTACTAAAGATCTGATTAGACCTTGAACAGGATGCATTGTAGTAAGACCCTGTGCCTATGATAACTGTCTGTTGTTAATAACTTGTGGAAAAATTAATGTTTTGAGAGTTGAGACGTGAAATTATGAAATTATATGAAGCGGAAAATGCAAAAAAAAAAGACATGGGAAGTGCTATTTTCGGCCATCTGGGAGGTCTAGTTTGTCAAAAAATTTCTTGTACGCTCCGCGCCAACCGATGGTGGCGCAACGCTTAGATGGTATAGTGCCGTTAATCACAGTTCGAACAACTCCACCCCCCCCCCCTTTTCAGAAATCCTGGATCCGCCCCTGTGAGGGTTGGAAGTTTGGCCGCTCAAAGTTGTGTGTATCTTCAGGGAAGAAGCTTCTTTTGGAAATAGAACTCTTTCAGGTGTAAGGTCTTAGTTTGGACCTACAATTTCTGATGTTAAAACTTTTACAAAGTGTGGATATCAGCAGGAGTACAACGAAATGTACTTAAGTGTTAGCTCTGAGACGTTTCTCGTGTTTTATTTGTGTATTTGCTTGTTATTTCATTGTTTGTGAAATTATATCAATAATTCTTAAAAGTTGCAAAGTTAAAAACGCATTAATTTGACTGTATTGTCACGTTCAAAAGTTTTAACCAAACGTAACGTGGGATAAAGTGTTTGTTAGGATAACTGCTCTATTCCAGATATTGCAGAGCTCTCAGAAGGATTTTCAAAATTGCTAGTCGATGCAAAATTGAAGTCTATGTTACATCATTTCGGCCTAGTGTCATAGGCGTACGAGGGGGGTCGGGGGGGCTGCAGCCCTCCCAGAGCAGGGAAAATGCTTATTTCAGGGCACTGACTCTTGTATTTTAAGAGCAAGGGGGCAGTGCAGCGGGCAGGGGATTGGTAGCCTGGTAGGGGGAAAACCAATTTTCGACACTCACTGATGTAATGACGTATGAACCCAATTCAAGTATAAACCAAAACTCCCGAAATAATATCTCTCTTTATAGGTGGGGGGGGACTCATCCATACCCGTCCTGAGTGTTACTGTGGTAAAAGGGGAAAATCAGGGCAATTTGCAAAATTTTCAGGGCAAAAACCCTCCGTCCCCCTGTGAAATGACTTCCCGTACGCCTGTGCCTAGTGTTACCTTTTTCGTGTGGTATAATGTGATGGGTAGACGTTCCACCACTTCTAAAACAATTCGAAAGACTATCAAAGTTACATTACAAACTTTCAATTTCCTTTGTTACAAAGGGCCACTTCCTCATTAAAGATGTAGCACCAAATTTTCACGCAGAAGATCGTTCGAATTTACCTCGAAACAAGAAGTGAAACAAAATGTGAATCCTGTTGGCTAAGCTCGTCACAATTAAAAGATGTCCTATTCAGTAAAAGTTTAAAAGCTAAGTTAGGGCATGAGCGGAGATATATTCTGAAACCTGGGGTAATGTGGCGAGTCAACTGCGCTAAAGCCCCCCTCCTGACAACGTCGGGTCCAGGAGCTGGCCTTAGGACCCCTGAAATGGTCCAGGGGCAATGCCCCACTGGGATCCAAGAGCGGAAGCCCCCGGAAGCTTTGGGGTATGCAATAAAACATTTTACTACTTTAATATTTCTGAAGGACATTGGGATCGTACCAAGTAATCCCACAGAAATAATAACTTGACCATATTCTTATGTTAGTTGCAGGATCCTTGAAGGGGATCCTCAAGGGGTAAGCCTCCTGACGCCCTGGGGTATCTACAAAATTTAGAGCATTAGACTGAAAAGTTTGTTTTTCCACAGGACATTGGATACGTACTAAATAGACCACACAATGATGATTTCACCTTACCTCTCGCTGGCCAAAGTCGTAGGTAAAGCCAGTCAATGATTGAAAGGGTTTGTGAACAGTGGCATAAATAAGACAACTTGTCAGGGGGCAAACAGTTTTGTTTCCCGATGAACACTATACCGACCAGGTTCGAATACGTGGCCCTCGGAGACGAAGTATGGAGTTTATCTTTATAACGCCCGTAGCGACGGAATTTTACTATATCAAGATGAAATGTCCCAGCGTTTCAGAAGACGCCCCTGGAAAGCCTTGAGCTTTCCTTGGGGTGTGAATCATTTCACTCTCTGAAAAGGGCAACTGCAACTTGAATATTACTTTTGTTATTGCATGGTACCAATGGCCGGTAAATTTGATGGTGCATTGTGACGGTGGGTGGGAGAGGTGGAGGCTTGCATAGGAGTTGCATTTATTTCATACAATTCAAAAGTTATCAATTTGACTGCGAAGGCTTTGGTCGGGGATCTAGATGTTTAGCTCCAAGAATGAGTCAATGAATTTAGGCAAAAAAAGTGATTAGATTTCAACAATTGTTGATATAGAATAATTGATGATATATTTTCATTCCAAAAGATGATTGAAATTAAGTAAATAAAGGCCGGTCAAAATAATTATTGATTTACACAGAGTGACTGGCATAACATGTTTCCTCCCAGAAGTCTGCAGCACGAGTGTCCGAGGTTGCAGCTTGGGTCTGCAAATTCGTGGCTATATGGAAATCATACTTAAGGTAGATGCAGTCGCCTGATTGGTCACATGGAGTTCTTACGTACACCAAACACGTGACAGGAAATCGGAAAGGCTACCAGGAGGAAGGCACAAATTATAAACAAGACTGTGTGGCGTACTGGCAGTTGAATGACCTGCTCAATGAATTGAGACCTGCTTTGAAAATATATAATACGTACTAAATACTATCCAAAAGTAGCCTATACATGTCGCAATGCCAGATTGCCAGGGTCCAATGCCAGGTTGCCGGGTTCAAAGGGTCATTTATCCCCCAAATATTAGCATATATGAGTCTTCATTAGAAACTGATAATTTTCAAACATAAAATAAGTTAAAAGCTTTTCCAAAGAGAGCACGAGTTTGCATGTAAGACACCTTGCATTATTCCTAATTTCTCAAAGGGGATGGGACACTTAGACTCCTCCCCCAGAAGGACATTCCCTACACACGGTAACACAGGAAGTGTTCGCTTCTGGTCCTAACTACTCTAATGCCACTGACTTAGCTATAACACCTTCCTGTAAAAACCGTTGGTAAGAAGGTATCTTTGCACCGTGGTTTCAAGTAGCCAACAACAGTATGTGTTAATGTCTTGTTTTCTAGCATATAGGCCTACTTACTGTTCATACGTTACCGTACTTGTGCTTTAAGCTGTACCGATTGGCTACGCTTCTGTATCGCAACATAGGGAAGAGTGAAATGGCCTCTAGGCTGTTCGAGATTAACATTTCCTCCTTGCGGTTATCTCCCACTGCAGGCGGCATATTTCAACTACTCCCAAAAGAGTTACTACCCCATTGGACACGGGACTTCATGAGAAGCCATCAGTGCAGATGGGTCAGAAAAGTTTTTTTTTATAATGAGCGTACATAATTAAAGGTGATCGGTCGTCTTAAAATATTCTTTGTGACGTCAGCCTTTTCTTGACATGATTCTGTAGTCGTCACTGTTCAATGGATACACCGTACAAGCATGGTATAGCTAATCGGTAAGCAAGGAGAGAGACGGCTTGTAGCTGTATACCTACTAGCTATACCGATGTCATCACAGCTACTTCTACGGTGTATCCTTGAACAGTGACGACTGCAGAAACATGTCAAGAAAAGACCTATCACCTTTAAGGCATCAGACAAATCGTCTTGTGACTGACTTGGTTTACTACGTACAGTGATTGTCACGCGGACAACAGTCAATTTTGCTAGTGTTTTCAAGCCAGTTCTTCCTTGTACTATCTTAGGACTGTCTCAAAGCTCCTTGTTAGGTCTCGTGCCCTTAGGCTTTCTGGGTCGTCCTAACTTCTTTTGGGACTTTCCTTAAGAAACGTTATTGGTCTAAAGAAGCTTCCGCTGACGAAACGTATGAGTAAGTATAGTGTGACCTACAGACTCAGCTTTATTCAAACTAAATAGAGGCACATAATGGTTAATTATTATTCACTGCATACTTCAGACGCCTGTTTATTGACATTCTCTTCGTGCAGAAATAGTAGCACTGGCGCATGGATTAACGGTTACGAAAGAAAGGGGAAAGACCCGAAATTTTCTCCTTTAACAGCTTTTTATTCAATTTCTATTGACATTTTGCACAGTGAACGTTTTGCACAAATGTTGTTCCTTCTGCAAATTTGCTTCTTACGGAGTATAAACTTTTAAGAGCAAAAGAGTAAAAGACTCGCACCAGTAACTTCTTTTAGCAAGTTTTGAAAAGAACCTTTAGTGTTTCCAAGGTACCTTATGATTTGGTAAACTATTTCTTTCATCCAGTGGCGCCGCCAGGTTTGATGATTGGTAGGCAGAACAGATGCCACCTCAGCACCCTAAGTCTGTGTAATTTGTACTTTTTTCCTGCGATTGTATACAGCATTGTGGAATCCTTTTTGTCACAATATAAAGGTACCGTCCTGGGGAAGGGTCTTTTGAGAAATGTTTGTTTATTTAAGGTTTTCTAGACGCAAAATTGTGCTATATTTGTGGTATTTTTTGAACTGATCATACATAGGTGGAAAATATCCGTATTTAGTGATTTCTAGGTTTTGGCTAGGTGAAAGAGGAGAAAGTGAGTCCCCACGATTGTATACAGCAATCTGGGATCCTTTTGTCACTACAAAGGTGCCGCCCTGGGGGAGGGGTCCAAGGGGAGGGGTTGTCCCTTCCCCTTTACACCCTTCGAGAAATTTTTGTTAATTGAAGGTTGCGTAGATGCAAAATGCTATCTTTGAGATATTTTTGGTACTGATCATATATGGCTGGAAAATATCCATAATTTATTGAATTCTAATTTTTGGTTAGGTGAAAGAGGAAAAAATATGTTGTCTTACAAGAGGGTGTGTTGTTAAAAAAAACCTCCTGTAGCCCCTCCCCCACGTTTTGGCTACTTTAATGCCTTCTATTCAAGGAAACGTTCACCTAGATATACGTGCGTGGAGTCTACAGAAACATTCTTGGACTATTACCAAAATTTTCCTTTCCTTCATTGTGCATTGTAAAAGGGTATCTAAGGCTGGCAGACACCGGTATAGTGCCTCCTGGAAGCTAATGATTAATTATATAAGATGGGTCACTGATATGATGATTATTACCTGACATCCAAATGATACTAGATATTAGACCTCCCTGACGGGTAAACCCAAAGGGGTTCAGGACTAAAATGGCGTTTCAGAATGTTTTCGGTAATGGCAGCCCGCGAAGCGCTCGGTAAAAATTTTTGAAAAATGTATAACTGCAGATACGTACTTTGAACCCTCCACATCATGCTACAAATGAGATTGAAAGATCCAATAGGCCCCTAAAGAGGTTGGAGATGCACTTCTGTTTTACGGAAAAGTCTTGTGATCAGAATAGTTGCATGTTTTATAATCTTAATAATGGTCATTAGATGGAGTGAAAACCGTGACAAATGCGCCCGAAGAGCGCCGAAATTTTTCATTAAATAAGATAACAACGACAACACCTGCATTCATGCTCTGCATCGAGACACTTTCATTTCTCCAAATACCTATTTACCAATCAAAAAGCCAGTCTTTTACCTGAAATTTCGTTAACAGCTTTCAATTTTTGTTGCTGTGCTTCTGCGGGAGTTTCTACCGGAAATTATTGATAATAAGGACAACACTGCGGTAAGGTTTGAAGCGTGCGAAAATTTTGAAAGTGTGCGAAGGATTGCGATAATTCTGATAGTTTGAGAACCATTTGTGATGGAAAATGGTTACAATAGATCCATCAGTCGGTCGAAAAAACACCTCACCCTACTCCCTACAGACAATATTTAACTTAAACGCCTTTTGGGATCATTTTAAAAAATTTCCAGAATAAAAATTTGAAATCGATGGGGGGCACGCTCCCCAATGACCCCCCCGTACCGGCACCACTGCTTACATCTTACGAATTTGCATGCACTTTATCAGGCTTTTGATGGCAAGTAATATGAGTCAACAGAAAGCAAAGAGGTTTAGTGATTCCTTGATACTTGTGCTTAAACCAGGGTGTAGAATGTTAAGAAGCATAGCATTGATTTCGTCTTTTTAGAACTATGAACTACAATATGAATCATCAAAGTCTTACGTCTGACCTACACACTCAGCTAAGTACAGATCTTTGTTACCGTACTGAATTATAAAGCACCTGCTACCAAGATGAGATTCATCAAGGTTACCGTTCTTGAGATATCATGTCAGAAAGGTTTTAAAAAGATTGATCTATGGTCCTCAACTGACCCTTGAATTACACCAAACACAACCATTTTCTTTTTCAATATAATGCATCTGTGTGCCAGTGGAATATCTCATCTTTCCTACCAAGAGACATCTTATTAACAAGAGTGACCCTGATATGCACACACATAGCTAAATGACACGGCATCATTCCTTCTGACGACGACAAGGAATTGATAGGCGTGCCACACTATGTGTAATCCATCAGCGTCCATCCAAACTTTGTGCTATGTCGCATTTCTACCACCAGTTACTGTACAGTATTGTCTTAATCTCTGCAGAATGGCTTCTCCATTAAAATAAATGCAACAATAGCATGGCTCGAGTTGAGAAATATGTGTCTGATAATACGATTTGAAGTCATTTTGCGTTATATGTCCTATATCACGAGTATGTGTACAATTATAACATATATTCTGCACACCAAATGGTTCAAACGCAAAGACGGTTTAACTACATTAGCAAAAGCTCTTGATCTTCTTTGCTAGTGTTTAAGTATGTCTTACCAGCACCCACCTTAGCAACTTTAATACTTTCAGTACATTACGATTCCGTTACTGAGATACTATCATTCAAATCTCATCACTAACATAGGTTTGAAAAGTTGACACATTATAAAATTTGAATATCAACTTCCAAAAATGGCTTCAAACTCTTGAAAATCCGTGGCATAACTATCAAGCTTGCAGCTGGCATGCAGGATATCCATTTTCATTTAGAAGTCAAAATTATGCTTGTTATTACAGCTGATCTAGTAACAATCAGTGTTTCAAAATTTCTTTCAAGTTACTCGCCTTAAGCTTGACGCAGAAGTCATACAGCTGCCAGAAATAAGTTGCGATTGTGTCTCTAAAACAATCAACCCATTGATGGTTTCACCTCGATATCAACTCACAAGCTCTCCCATACACAGACTCCTAGCAATCTAACTGCTGGCACGACGTTAATGATTAAACACGTCAATAAGCTGCAGCTGTGTCATTGCTTAATTGCTTCCACATGGGAGCCTACGATATTTTTACTGCAATGTATTACACCATGTACCTTTATATGAAGGGAGACAGGAAGATCCCCTTTCTCAAATTCTTTTAGCTAAAATATTTGCTGTAAATATCTTCGAAGGAAGTAAAGAAAGCGTTTAAATGAAGTTTATTTACGCTTGTTCCCCAGTACATGATAAACACTTTTAAAAGTGCATCCCTGCCTCGGTTTTCTTTGGACAAAGAACAAAGAACGTTCATCGAAAAGTCCAGAAGTCCCCCAGTCTCATTTCACCCAAAGCGTAGAAGGGACATCGAAATAAGAAAAAAAAATTACCTCATAAGTTAACAGTTTTCGAAAATATGTTTACATGACAAGGTAACATCACCTCAAAAAAAAAAAAAGAAAAATGATCAATTGGTCAGTTGTGTTATTTCAAATATTAAACAATTTTTGGTAAAAATCTTAAGTTGCACATCTTTCGAAGTAAGCAATTCAACAATTTCCTACAAAATTTCGCATTTGTTCAAATGTTTCGAAGTGAGCAATTCCACAATTTTCTGCAAAATGTTAGTATGTTATTTATATCTGAAAATGAATGATTCAACAATTTCCTGCAAAACGTACACTTATTCACATCTTCAAAGTAAGCATTTCAACATTTTCATGCTAAGAAATGAATTAGTCAACATCAAATGAGTAATTTAACAATTTTTGCAAAGTTTTAACTTGTTCACATCTTTGAAATGCACAATTCTACAGTTTCCTGCAACATGTTACTTGTAGTCATGTTTTGAAGAGAGACGTTCAACAATTTTCTGCAAAATGTTGAGTTATTTACATCTTTTGAAGTGAGAAAAACATTTTCCGCAAAATATTATCTTGTTCATACCTGTAGTTTAAAATGAGTAAATCGACAGTTTCCTGCAAACTGTTAACTTCTTCACATCTTCAAAATGAGCAATTAAACAAGTTTTTGTGCAAAAAGTTTAACTGATTCACATCTTTTAACCTAATTCAACAATTTCTTGCAAAATGTTACCTTGTTTACATCTTTTAAAGTAGGTAATTCAACAATTTTCGGCAAATGTTAATTTATGAAAACCTTACTGCGCCTGCAAAGCAACGATTTTCTTAAAACTGATAAAACTGCAACTTATAACATCGGCCGTCACTTGCAAAATTTTGTGCAAAATGATAAATTGCTGGCATCTCCAAAGGTGCGAAAACAAAAAAAAAGAACAACTTTCCGAAAAATGATGAAATGCTAGTGTGAAGTGTTTCCGGTCTTGTTGTTCCGATCCTCGTATCCCGTGCATGCACCGTGCAGTAAGTACATATTGTGATCATACTGGATTCGACATCGACGGAGCTGCCACAAACGATACAAATATTCATTACCTACAGGGAAAAGCGGGAGGGGAAATGCCACTCTAGGTGTTTTAATTCTTATGGCAAAACTTCTTTTTCTCGAATGACCCCCTCCCCACTTCTCCGAACCATGTATCGGAAAAGCTTATAAACGGAGGGCTAGGAGGTGCACATTTACTTGTCCGACACCTCATCCCATCATATCCAGCCCCAAATGTTGCCAAGTTCATTGAATAAGGACGTAACCTGGTTGGGTGGGGGGGGGGGGTGAGGAGTACCGTCCGACTAGTTCTGCTTGCATAAATTCCTAAACATAACATTACTTCAAATCTGAGAGCAGCTGCACCATAGAGCATCTAAGCACTCTTGGTAATTCACAGAATTCAAAAGGTGTCATCACCTAAGAGACAACATCCTAACCCAGTGACAGCTGCAGGACATGCGCATTATATAGCCACTTCAATCGTTGGCTTCAAGAGTAAAAGAAAATTATTCATGTCAAAGTTCTTGCATTGCTCGCGAACCATTTGAAAAGTGACTTTCTTGGTGCGCTTCGAATCCATGTATTCTAACGAAATATTAATCGATCTGACGTTCGTTGGGAGAAATTTAGCTTACATTAAATTCTTGCAGCGAAATTTATGTTTTAGACTCCTTAGGGCACTGAGACTCTTTCGACCTTCTATTCTCACCACTAATCCTCACCTTTTACCAGTTTTGCACACTGAAAGCTTACAAAGCTATAACTTCGATTTTTTTTCAGTCATGGCTATTTTTGGACATCTTTCATACATAAGCCTATATGTTCCTATTTTTCCTGTTTTCATTATCCAAATCTGTTAACCTTATCCCTAAATTAATGTTGGTCTTCGGGGTTCTCCTCCCCTCAGAAGAAATGAAAAGTTCGAAAATATTAGGGAAAGTGAAACTAGTTCCCTGTCTACCCTTAAAACTCAGAATTGAAATTATAAGACTCTCTTGAACAAGTTTTCTCCTTAATGCTGCATATGTTTCCACATGCAGTCACTACCAATTCAAAAATCCCATTGACCTATTCGAAGTTTGTTATTCGGTCACACCGTCAATGTCAGTAAGAAATAAACATGAGTAGGTAAAATGTTCCAGACCTGCTTGCCAATCTATAAACAACAAAATTCCAACTGAAGCCTAGACACTAGTCAATAAAATTCCATTCTCGAATACTAGCAACACCCACAGACTCTAACAAGGTCAATCTTTACAAAATTATAAGTTATTGACAAAAGTTACCACAAAAGTTATTAACAAGCGGAGACCTTCTGTTTCAGTACTTCATCTTTCCAGGGAGTTGCATTAGCAACTCCCCGATTGCTTAGTGATGTTCCTAAACACTAGGAAGTTTGATCAATTGCAGCCCACTCTTGGCCTAAGTCTAGGACAGTGGAATAGTCAAGCACGAGCACTGGGTTGCGTGATGTTATAAGAAGTTGCTCCCCATGTTCACCACAAGTCTTGGAAAGAGACTGCTTTATGTTCTGGCTAGTTCGCTAAGCTAGGAATAGACCAGAACAGAAAACTCTCCTTTTCTATGATTTTACAGAATACGGTCAAAGCAAGGGTCAAATTTTTCACCCCTTGAATCGAAGAGACATATTACTTACATATTACTTACTTACATGTTACTTTCATATTTTGAATTTGTCTAGCTGAATAGTGTAAAGCAGCAACCTATCCCATTAACATTGAATTATACAGGGTTATACTCAAGTACAAAATCTCGCCCTCTCTCCCTCTAATGTCTCTCGGTGTGGCAACTGACTAGTTTGCCAATCTCGTCGGACAGGCTGGTGTTTACGATACAAATTGAATGCACGTTGTCCTCTTTGTTATCATTCTCCCCGGCAGTTACTTGAATCTACACCTTTTTTTGTTCACAAATTCCATGTGTGCAGTCATCTGGTCTATTTTCGACTCCAGCGTACCCTGTGTCACCTATTTTTAAACATTCCCTAAGCCGCACCCTTACGAAAAAACGTGTGACATGCCACATGTGAACACACGTAATCATACGCGGCAGATCATATGAAAATACAAAAGGAAAAAGTGTGGCTATGAGTGGTGACACACGTGGTATTGGATCCAATCTGACACACATTACCACACTTTTCCCTGCATAATTGTCACACCTTGAAATCTGGGTCAAAGTGGGGAAAGCTGTGCGAAGTTGACACATGTGGAAAAGCAAAGGGCAAAGTGTGACAAACAAGGGAAGTGAACGAAATTGAATTATTGAAGTTACTTTACTCAGCACCACACTTCTCCACATATTTTCACACTTTGCTTACTTTACCCCAGATTGCCTCCTGTAACCTGTGTTCTTAGTTTTCCACACATTACCTCATTTCCAACCTGTGGAAATGCTGGTCAATGCATGACACTTTGGAAATATGTGTCAACTGTTTATTAATGACACACATTGTCATGCAAAAATTCACAGAAGCTTCACGCCTCTCCAAAAATATGATGATGAAAAAATATCAATTTTGGGGGTTTCCTTTATTCAATATTCCGTTTTTTCACCTGCCAGTGTAATTATTTCTGTGTACTACTGAGGCACTTGAGTAAACATTTTATGAAGATGGAAGATCTTTGTTTGGCTCTAAAAGAGATCATCTTTGTTCAAACTTGTCTGGTAGTACCAAAACTTGTAAAATGAAAATATTGATGTTTTAGGACTGGTTAAAGGACTGCCCATTAACAAAAGTTAAGGTCGTTTGAATATACACTTTAAGAGAATCTGGTACTCAAATTTGTTCCCCGACGCTAAAATTGCCAAAATTGCCAAAATTGCCGGGCTTTTGCGAAAAGGGCCATATTTGACAGGTCACAAAACAAATCAATATTTTTTGGAAAAAACTTTCACTATATTGTGGGAGACTGTTATTTTTACCACTTTTACTCCTAAAAAAGTTTTAGACCCCAAATGTTGGCGAAAAAGCTTTTTTGAGCTACATCAGGCAAAATGACCACAATGGCGGCCATTCTGAAATGGCTGGCTACCCCCCATGCACATGAAAGAAGGAGCACATTCTTTTCTAATTGTCTGATGTCTACTCTACATTCCCTTACAAAAAACTTGTGTGGCAAAAGTTCCAATACCACACGTGAAATACTGTGTTGAACTGTGCAAAACTATGGTGGGGTGTGGAGAGGCGTGAAGTTTCTGTGAATTTTTGCGTGACAATGTGTGTCATTAACAAAAAGTTGACAAAATTTTCCAAAGTGTCATGCATTGAACAGCATTTTCACAGTTCAAACATGAGACATGAAACAATGTTTTCGGAATGCCGAAAATCACGCTTTGACGCATGTAACAGGAGGCAAACTGGGGTAAAGTTGGCAAAGTGTGGAGATGTCTGGGGAAGTTTGGTGTTGAATAAAGTAAATTCAAGGGTTCGATTTCGTTCATGGCCTTGTTTGTAACACTTTGCCCTGGTTTGACACATGTGTCAACTTGACCCAGCTTTCCCCACTTTGACCCAGATTTCAAGGTGTGACAATCATGCAGAGAAAAGCGTGGTCCTGCGTGTCAGATTGGTTCCAATTCCACATGTGTCACCACGCATAACCACACTTTTTTCCTTATGTATTTTCATATGCTCTACCACACGTGATTATGTGTGTTCACATGTAGCATGCCACACTTTTTTTGTAAGGGTTATATAATCATGTAATTGTAGACTTCAGGTCTACTTAATCAATAAAAAAAGAGTATTTCGTGACAAACTCATCTTGATTCCAGGTGTCAGGATATCTCATCTGACATTCCAACTTCATTATATTTCTGAGAGAGAGTCTCAGCCCTTCATTCGCTTAAGAGTCACGTCTTCTCAACATAAACGCTCGCGTAATGACCTCAAACGTCAGTCTCTCACTAGTTAAACTCTGAATTTACGTATGGCTTCTTCTATGCTTTCAAAGAAAATGTTCTCTTTGGGGCGCAAAGATAATATAGTTATCAACGAAAAAACTAACGCAGAATATGCCGAATATAACTTTGGAGAATTTATAATATATATATATATATATATATACATGCTAGTGGCTTAGCTGATCTTCAACCTTGTGATCGACCCCCCTCCCTGTAACGTGCCAACCAGTCCTCCGGCTGATCTGCGAAGTTAAACAAAATATGTTGGAATGCAGTTATGGTTAATGTGGTATTGTTACGGCTTGTGGTCGCAAGTCAAACCAATAACAGCGAAAGATCACAGAAGAACGAGATTAAAATTCAACAACTTAATGATTATTTACAATCTCCTTATCTTACTTAAATTTACAATAATTAATTAGACTTACTCACAATCCTTTACTTAATATTTGCCTGGTCTGGTCCAAGGGCTGGTAGTGCATGCACGTTGACGGTGGCACAGTAGTAGACCTGCAGCGTGCTGTAGCGTAGGAACTGGTTCCACGAGCGAATAACGACAAGGCTAGGCGATGATCACGATGATGGATGATAACAATATCAATGCACAGTGTAGAAACGGCGTAAGGCAATTTGTCACAAGTGTGAAGTGTCAGTGGCTGGCCTCATATGATTCGGTCAACAAACGGACAGCAGAATAACGTCTGGACTCGATGGTGTCTCTCCTCGATAACAGTTGTTAAACTGCCTTTTATATGCTAGGCTTTTAATCGAGAACTCTCCAGAATTTAACAGAAACTTCTAGTGTACACAGTCCAGCAATTACGAGAACGTTCCTTAATAGAAACTTCTAGAACACACAGTAGTTGTAAACAATTGCAGCTGGCTAGGAGTGTTGCCAGGTCGCTGCTATAATTGGGACATAACGTAAACAGTTCTCACTTCTAGACAGTTCTAGAAAGGCTGCGTTGAAGTTGAATTCTCTGGAACTTTCCATTCGCTCATCGATGGATTCAATCCGGTGTTCCTGACGGGTCGTCTTGTAACAGTATGCACATGTATGTGCTTGGGATATGTTTAAGGTGACGGCTGAAGGTAGACAGCTGTACACTACTGCCGTGTTCATTTTTATCCTAAACCTACATCTGAGTCTAAACCAGTTGAAAGGCGTGATACTGGTAGCGGGAGTGAATCAGCCAACGCTATCAGTCGAGTAGAAGTAGGCCGATTGAATTGAGGCAATATACAGATGGTTATGCTCTGTCAATAAGCTGAGTTGCGCCAGTATGCTTCTTGATATGACAGATGTAAAATGCAACCGTTGAAGTGTTTTGCCTACTGTATATAGGTACACCTCCTTACTCCGAAACGTTTTCAGTCCAAAAATAAAATACACGCTTTTAGTCCGAAAAACGAGTTTTCAATCCTTAAATAGGATACATGTT
Organism: Holothuria leucospilota; assembly: GCA_029531755.1. Classification (NCBI taxonomy): domain Eukaryota; kingdom Metazoa; phylum Echinodermata; class Holothuroidea; order Aspidochirotida; family Holothuriidae; genus Holothuria; species Holothuria leucospilota. The sequence goes on along the minus strand of CM055972.1, from coordinate 26,413,606 downwards.
TTAAATCCGAAAAACGTATTTTCAGTCCTACACATTTTCAGTCCGAATTTAAAATACACTCTTTTAGTCCCAAAAACGAGTTTTTATTCCAAAAATAGGATACACGTTTTCAATCCAAAAAACGATATTTCAGCTTTTCACGTCCGAATGTAAGATACACGCTTTCAGTCCGAAAAAACAAGTTCATAGTCCGACAGGTTTTCAGTCCGAAAATAAAATATACGCTTTTAGTCCAAAAAAAAACGAGTTTGCAGTCCAAAAATAGGATACACGTTTTCAATCAGAAAAACGAATGCTGATGGTGCATGGCCACAAAGGAACCCCCTTAGGAGTAAGAAAATGAAAAAGAATTCCTTACTCTCATATACACTCTTATAACACTGGGCAATGCTTTGGTTGGGCAAAAGTAGTTGCTTAGATGTTGGTCAAACTGTGCTCATATGATGGTAAAAATTTCCCTTCCATGCACGTGTATTGTACTATCCAATTACTGGTTAAACTGGCCACAAGCTTTTATTAAACGGTTGGGCATATTTTCGTTTTACCTACTTGTTGGGCAATTGATTGCTAATTAGCATAATGTTTGCTTATAGTTGGGTAAATTTTTGGCTGCAGTTTCTGCGTCGAACAACCACACGCTTGACTCGATTTTGCTTCAGGTTTCTTCTCATAATCAGAAATTTGTTCCATCTGAAAATTCCTTTTGACATTGGCAAAAGAGGAAAACTCGAGCTCTATTACCATAAAATTGTTAAAATAGTACTACGAACTAGCATACATTTGAATCAAATTCGACAATTCGGACTTATCGCCAAACGGCTGGCTATCCAATGAGAGTTCAGAATCTTGGGTATTCTCTTTCACGCCCGAATATAAGAGTTAATATAGCAGATTTTGAAATATGCACTATGATAATGCTATCTCTACTCCAGTGTGTTAACGATACGGAACTGTTACTGTAGTTTCCAGTGTGCAGACTTGTGTTATAAATTTAAAAGTGTCATTTCACAGTCTGCACTTTTAAACCCTGTTGCTTTGGACATATACGGAAGTCGGTGACAAACCAAGCAGATTAGGTCATGGCATTTGAAATGTACATCGCAATATAGGTGCATTTTTGTAATGTTTTCGAACAGCGGGTATTATATTTTTATTTACATTAAAGACATTTCATAGAGTAAAATAAATGGCACTAATTACCATATTTGCTCGGACTTTCATGACCTCCGTTTCCAGTGATAGGGGCCTAGATATAATGGGTCAATGTAACGTGCACAATAAACAACCAAAGATAAACTGCCAAGCAAGTGGTTAGTGCCTTTCCCAGTAAAATAAATAGAATTTCAACAACTGTTGAGTGTTGTGTAGAAAGTACACCCGACTCTCCTGGGAAAGAAATGCCCAGCATGTTATTCTGAAGTAAGGAAAGTACCAACGGTTAGGCAAAGATGGTTAAACATAAACCCAACGCATTAGCGGCAAACAGCTTTATGAAAGAACTAGGTATCTTTTGAAGTGCTCATTTACTTAACAGTTGGGTAATTTTCCTCCCAACGGTTGGGTTCAAACTTTACCGAATTTAGTTGGTTAAAATTTTGCCCAAATGTTTAGGATGTTGAATAGATGCCTAGTGTTGGTCCATAAGTTGGGCAAATTTTGCCAATTTTTTTAAGAGTGTAGCTCTTAAAGATGTTTATAGTGCAGCCATAAAGGGCATTGTTTTCAAACTGAGAGGTCATTTTTGAAGAACGTCATAGCCCTAGCATTTGCACTTTTTTTCTGTTTGGAACACTGACTTAATAAATGTTCATGTACATATTGAGATGAATTGTTCTAACTTTAAAAATTAAGCTTAAATGGCAATTGAAAATTTCTGTACTTTTATTCAAAATGTTTATTGTAGGTAAAGGGGTAATAGGTGTGAAAGCCTTTGCACAGGGACAGTTCTTGCTGCAATGCAGTGGGGTACTTTGCAGAAGGAGCTCTACAGTAGAAGAACAGCAAAACATCTTCTTAGTTCGAAGAAACAATCACCGTAATTCCATCCTAAAGAGCATGTACCATAACAAAAGAAGAACAGGTATTAGTTCAGTGGCGTAGCTACGCGGAGGGGCCTGGGGGGGCGTAGGCCCCCAGATATTCGTCAGGCCCCCCAGATTTTTTGTGTCCTGATATAGTGTGTAAGAAATAAGAAAAAATAAATGTTTGAACGGAAATAAACTTTGAAGTATTTCCTTCAAAAAATAAATAAGCAAATAAAATGTGTAAGAATTAAGAAGAAGTAAATGTGTGAAAACACATTTTGCGCATGTATGAAATCAACTTATAACTTTAAAATGCCTACTTTCACTAAATTAGGTATATAATCTGCACTGTCGTTTAATTTGCATATAATTCACTTGGATGATGAAACGAACGTCCCGACGACAATTTCGGATATGACATTGTCAGGTTTAGACCCTCTCTGCCTTTCGGATGGCTGGCTGATTTACTGAAAACATGGCAACCATAGACTGAAGACCATTCTTACACGACCATTCCTATACGGTATCATACACAAAATATGCCGTACGGTAAGGTACTGCGTTCGAATAACTCTTCTATCCTTATCAAGTACGTCTTGTCTCTCTCCTTGCCCATGACAAGTGCACTGTAGAACGATTGTTTTCGACAAGTCCTCTTTTTACTAGTTCGCACTGGCGTCTGGGCGAATTTGTAAAATTGCCAATAAGGTCCAGATTTCATGGGTTTCTCACATTATCCCTACTTCTTCTTTGCGGGTTAAATAGTTTGAAAGATTTACTGTTGGTATTATAGGTCTGATCAAGTAATATACCAATGACTTGAGTCCGTGAACAAATACTGCACCATTTTGCATCTAGACAACATTGAAAACCGGAAAAATTCCAAATTGAAGGGGACGCCCTAAAACCCCTACATCAGGACAGTGATCTATGTCCTTGCTAGAAAATAAATATGGTAACCCTAGGTTCAGTGGCGTAGCTACATATTTTTTGTGGGGGGCAAAAGCAAAAAATTCCGACAGATTATCTTGATAGTTGTACGATTCGAAATTCTGGAGACCTTTTTTCTTTTTCTTTTTTTTTTTTTTTTTTTTGCTTTCCGGGGCAATTTTAAGACCGACTTTTCATTTTCACGTTGACATATCGATGTGTAATTCTGCTTAAAAACATAAGAAGTGTTGTAAGTGTTTCAAATGAGTTGTTTTTATTTATTTCGGACAGAGACTAGAAATTTCCGACAGAGGCCTTCAGAAGCTTTGTGGGGGGTGACCGCCCTCCTGCCCCCCCCCCCTCTAGCTACGCCACTGCCTAGGTTGGAGACAAATGGTATGATCTAAGGGATATGTAATTGAGCAGTGGACATGTAACCTATGGATAGGGTGATGGACAAATGTAACAGTGATATACTAGAAGGTGACTATGGGAGAATTGCAGGCAGAATAAATGAAAAGGGATGTATAATTCAGTATGATTCTTGTATTATCTCAGCTCATATGATATCCACGACCGTACACAGCGTACAAAATTTCTGGGGGCGATTGCCCCCAGAATTTTCAAAGTGCACCGTTTCCAAATTTGAGAATATACAGATAAAACAGTAAAAATATAAGAAATAGCTGTGATCGTAATGATAGAACTTAAGCAATCAAATAGGCAGATCAATATTTTCATGCCTATATCTGTACACATCACCAATCATTTACAGCTCTATTAGGATGTATTTCTAGCCTACTTTTCTAAAATTCTCGCTCTACGGGCGATTATGCGTAGCTACAATGTTGCTGTTGTCGCTATAGGTAGCTTCAATCATCAATGGCTTAAGTAATTTCTCAGTTAACACAAACGTTTTTAAACCGTGCCAGTTTAGTCATAAAAACGTTTTATAACCAATAACACTCCCTCTCCTCCCTTAAACCCTCCCCCACAACGGAGTTCAATGGCTGAGGTCATGCTTCACATCATATCCACCACGCTCTCAAAAATGATTTTTGTCGCACTTAGTCACAACTCCTTTTCGTTTTCCTTTTAAAGCTGAAATCCTTCAAATATTTCACCATTTGCTATCTATAGGTCCTCCTCAAATTAAAAATTTTCGCCAAGGGGAAAAGAAACACCCGTTCCCTTTAGTCCCCTCCCCCAGGACACAGATCAGTAGTGCCCACTTTTTGCCCCCCCCCCCCCTAGCAAAAAGGTGTATGTGCGGCCTTGTGTATTACCATTTTTCATGGATTGATTTTTTTCCCATTATTTGAGAAATGGCAGACATGAGATTTGAAATTCAAGGCTGGGTAAACGCAGCTTAAACACGTGGGAAGTGCCGTTTCCGGTCATCTGGAGGGTTTGTAAAGCCAAAACTTTTCTTGCACGTTCCGCGTCAAGCGATGGTGGCCCTCCGCTTACATAGTCTTGACAATCCTGACCCTTGGCGATGCCGCCCTCCCCCCATTTGTTACCTAGGCCCCCTTAAAAATTTCATCCTAACTACGCCCCTGCATTAGTAATGCATCATCTAGTTACCAAATTACTCTCAACACTTCAATTTGAAGAAAAAATGCCTGAATTATAGAATGTAGAGAAATGGTAAAGACATTGAACACAACAGCATCAAGTCAAAAGCTAGAAAGCAAGGAGTCTCTTTCTGATAATGCTGTGAGTGTATGTGATGGGAATTTAAGTCTAGAAGAGTGTAACAGTGTTCTTTTCTAAAGAATGGGAAATCCCCTACGGTATGGGATGATCTGTCTGTCGACTTAAACAAGAAATTATGGCCTGTCATTGGTAACTTAGTTTTTTTCTCCTTAACTTAAAGTGTACCTAAAGTCTGAAAATTCAAAAATATATATTACAGAGCATGAAAACTGAATTCCAATGGTCCAATTCCATTCTTCACAGGACTTTCTTAAGCTGAGATATAAAATGTTGAAGTTTATTCCCTTGATTTAAGAAGGTAGATTGCGCAATAATTTGTGATGTCATTGTTGTACTACTCAAATTACAATCTTTGTATTTCTTTGTTTTTCTGAAAGCCACCGCACCTTGTGCCAAAATGTGATCGCGTTCTTACTGCTTTGGGTTGACTTGACTATATAAGCCCTCTCTGTACAGCATGTCATGCTGAGTATGTGCAGAATGGGTGAACTAGCGCAAATGTAGACAATGTGCACGCAAAGAGGGCCCGAGAGCGCTAAGCTCGAGCCCACGACGGGTGGGGTCAAAGGGCCCGCCTAAGGGCCCCTGGTGGGGGTCCAGTAGGCGAAACCCCCGGAAGCTCCTGGGTTTTAATGTCTCAGAAGTGCCAGGAAGACTGTTTTAAGGGGTTAATTTCAGTGATAATGCTCGTTGGTAGGCTATTGGTATATTCATACATTTAGAAAATGCTATTTTGAGCCCAAAACTCGTTGATAAGCTGCACTGGATTGAAATTGTACAAGAGCAACAATGTCCTGTTAAGCTTACAAAAGCAGAGATCAACAAATAGGGTCATCCCAGACAACTGGATTTTGAATTCGGAGATCATTACAAGACCTTCAAGTTGGCTTGAGATCAGTGGCGTCGCCAGGTTTTTTTTTTGTGATTGGGGGCACAATAGATGATGTCGTAATAATACCTCAGTTCCCCCAAGCCTGCGTTAAGTACACCTATATTTTCCATGCATTCCTGCATTTGCATGCAGCAGTTTTGATCTTTCGTTTGTCACTACATAAAGGTGTCGTCCTGGGGAAGGGGTTCCCCCTTCTCTTTTAGAATTTTTTTATGAATTTAAGGTCTTTTAGATACAAAATGGTGCTATCTTTGGGATGTTTTTGGAACTGATCATATATGGCCGGAAAATGTCCATAATTTAATTAATACTAATTTTTGGTAAGGTAAAAGAGGAGAATATGTTGTCTATTAAGAGACAGATACGTTGTCAACAATCTCCTGAAGCCCCCTCCCTTCTGCCTATAATGCCCTCTATTTCGGGAAAGTTTTTACACAAAAATATGTGCGTAGAGTCCACAGAAACATTCTTGAGTTATTAGGAAATAAGTCCTTTTCTTCATTGTGCATTGTGAAAGGGATCTAAGGCTAGCAGATACCTGAACAGGATCTCCTGGAAGCTCTGCAGTAATCATATTAATTGGGGCGGGGGGCAATGACAAAATGCGTGTACTACCTGACATCCAAATGATAATAGAGAGTACGACGCTGAACACTTTACAACTATCGTATTTTCACTACTTCTGAACTAAAATCCGGACGAACAGCTGCCAGCAATGGAAATTGAGAGGGAGGGAGAGTATAGATGCGGGGGTGGGGTGATATTAGACCTCCCTGATAGGTGTAGCAAAAGGGGTGAAGGACTAATAAGATCTTTACAGAGTGCTGTTTTCGTCATAAGTGTATTAACAATCACCATCTATACGGATAATGGCTCGCATTCAGACTCTACATCGAGACACTTTCAATTGCCAAACAAACCTACATTCCACTGCCATAAGCCAATCTTTTACCTATTAATTCGTAAACTTTCAACTTTTTGCTGCTGTGCTTCTCCGAAAGTTGCTTTCGAAAGATATTGATATTACGAGTGGCACTGATATAAGGTCGGAAGCGCGTGGCGAGCGCGAAAATTTTGATAGATTGCCAACGATTTGCTAAAATTCTGATAGTTTGAGAAACATTTGTGATAGAAAGTGAAGCGAGATTGAAAAATTTCTTACGAAAATGAAGGATAAAATATACTTTCCATCATACACGTATCTGTAGACTGAAACATTGGGGGAATGATTACATGGGTCATCCCCCTAGTCAAATGTTGGGGGGATATATCCCCCATCCCCACGGGATTTACGCCCATGGCGAGAATCTCAGTGTTAGCAACTGATTGCATTGTATTGGCCTTAACAGATATTTTGCCAGACGTAAGGAGCTTATCTGCTATTATCTGCAGGTATTTGAAAATTTTATGATTTGTTCGGGAAAATAAAAGGACAACACTGTAGGGGTACATGAAATAGACTGTGTTTGTGTTGTGACTGTGGATGGACAGGAAGTGGTTCATCCAGACGTTAATGTATATCAGAGCAAATTTTATATAAAAACTGTGTTAACTACAAGCGAATCATCAATGTGGGACACTGTTATCTTTTTCCACTTGGTTGTCAGAAGCTGTATCCACTTTTTGACAGTGAGAGTAATGTTACTTATCCCCCCCCACCCCAAAAAAAAAGCAAACTGGATGTTTTGTGTATCCCCAGTGTGTAGGTTGATGTTCAGTAGTAGCAAGCACTCAGAATAACATGCAGTGATGATTCTAATGTTAAAAACTGATTGGGTTAAACTATTTTTAACAGGGTATTCGAAGTAGTAGGAAGTTTACCTGCGATTGTCTGCTGACATTTAAAAGTGGTAGGATATGTTCTGGGATAAAAAGAGACGAATAGAACAGACTGTTTTTATTTTGTGACTGTAACTGGACAGCTAGTGGTTCATTCAGAGGCGTTGAAACATCAGTTTTACAAATTTAACTCTTTTGACTACACCAGCATTGAAAATGTGGGGTTCTGTTACTTATCCAGACTTTGGTGTCACAACGTGTATACACGTTTTAATAGTGGGTATAATGTTAATTATCTCCGGTTGGCTGCTAAGAAGAATGACGCATTCTTGTGTTTATTCCCAGTGTGCAGCTAGATGTTTACTAGTAACAAGCCCTAGGGCCTATATGGCAATGATTTGCTGAATGTTAGCAACTGATTGGGTTGTAGTACTTTTCAAAGGGACAAACCAATAGTAGGAAGCTTACCTGACACAGATTGCTGGTATTTGGAAGTGGTAGGATTTGCGTGGGAATGGTGTGGGGTGCATAAACAGTTTTTTTTTTTTATTTTGGGACTTTAGATGAACAGCTAACGGTTCATTCAGAGGCTTTTAAATATCAGGAATTTTACATATTTAATTCTATTGACCACACCTACATATCCAATGTGGGATACTGTTACTTATCCCCACTTGTGTGTCAAAAGGGTGAACGCGATTTTTAACAGTAGATATAATGTTAGTTGTCCCCGGTTGATTGCCAAGAAGAATGACATATTTTTGTCTGTATTCCCAGTGCTCAGCTTAATGTTTATTAGTAACATGCACTCAGATTAACATGGCAGTGATGCTCCCCATGTAAGCAACTATTTGGTTATAATATTTTAAACGGGACATTGTGTATTAGAAAGCTTACTTACCACTGTCTGTTGACATTTGAAGTTGTTAGGTTATAGTTTATGATGAAGTGGTGCATAAAACAGACTTTCTGTGGTGTGACTGTAATTGGAGAGCTAGTGGTTATTCATAGGTTTATGAATATCAGACGTTTGTTCTAACGCAATCTCTATTGACCACAGGCACATTGTCAATGTGTGGCTCTGTTACTTATCCCCACATTGGTGTCATTGGTGTCTTAGGGATTACACACTTATTTCCAGTTGATATAATGTTAGTTATTCCCAGTTTTTGCTAAGGAGCATGATGGATGTGTTTGTGTGTGTCACAGTGTGCACCTAGATGTTCACAAGTAAGATGCACTCAGGCTAACATAGCATTTATGATCTCAATGTTCATTTGTTTAAGGATTTTCTTTAACCAGGGTAGCCCATTCAGTCCCAATGGGCTGTTCTTCCACGTTGCTCCACAAAGTAAAAAATAGCAAGAACACACTTCACATTAAGTCAGAATGAAACGTTGCCGCAAAAGGTTTGGGAACATAAAACAGTTAGACAAATTAAATAGGTAAAATGGTGATGATATGGGTATTCAAACAGCCTGTTTTAAGTTTTAGGAACAAATAGACAGTGGACTAATAAGAAGTTTATGAATGTTAGGTATTCTTAGATATAAACTCTTTGACTGCAAGCACATTGCTAATTTAGGACACTGTTACTTACCCTCACGTGGGTGTGAGAGAGTGCAAACACTTTTCACAGTAGGTAGAATGTTACTTATTCCCACTTGGATGCAAAAAATTTAATGATTTTTGCGTCTTTCTTGTGTGAACAATAACATTCTTCAGTGGATAAACCTGCCTTAAATGAGAAGCTAATCAACAAAGTATATGATATAGTTAACAACGCAGGAAGATACATCCTTAATAAGGGATTGAATTTGGTTTAAATTTGGACTTCACCACTGATTGTAATGTTGCATGCCATTTACCGTAAGCTTTCTTCCAATATCTTCTCCTTAAAATTGTACTGAAAAAGCCTATCAGCACCTTAGTGAATATGATATAGGTCTATTTATAAACAAGAGGTGACGTCAGAATAACAGTAAGCTTTGTTGATTCATGCATGATCCCTAGTTTGATGTTGCTTCAAAGATGATGAGCTAAAATCCAGTGTGAACTGCTGGAACTTAAATGCCAGGAATAAATCCAATCATATACATGTTTACATATATTTTTTCCTTTTAAGCGTCACTTATCAAGGAGAAAGGTCTTGTAATGATCAGATTTAATGATAACTATCAACTAACAACCTTTTAAACATACATTTTGTTAGAATTTTAATGCCCTTTTTAAATATCCTTTCTAACAATGCAGTGACGTATATATTTGGGAGAATGTATACAAACACTTATTGCCTTTTTTAAATGAGGTTTAAGAGACTTTGGCCCAAATTTTTATATGAAAGAATCATTGTTGAAAACAAAGGAGTTCTTTAGCAGCACTTGGTTATCCATCAGTTGATGTTATGGGCTGCTTTTAATATTTAATCACTGTTCTGTGATGCCAGTAAGGTGATGGAAAAGGACTATTTTCTTCTTCGTAATGGTTTCCATATTTGCTGAGTTCAAAATACATGGTTGCTTGTTCTGCAAAGAAAAAAGACAGGTTCTTTCCTTGGCTGTTTGATGAACTGATCTAACCGGGTACGTATTCTTTTTGAAAGTAGATGTAAATTAGCAAACTAATTAGCTTTGGTTATTACTGGATTGCGATATTCCACGTGCTTTTGACATCATTTGATCTGTTGCAAAGCTTCATTGTTATGTCTAAAACATTATTGATTTTGGAGATGGGGAAGAAAGTTGACTGGGGATTAGTATGCAGGAAAAGATTTACCTGTGATAATGTTTTCACAGGAGAGTGGGTAAGGGGGGGGGGGGTCTTACTACGCCATATGCCACCAAACTATGAAGGAGAAGCAAGCAGTGCAGTGCTCTGAAATTTTTAAGCCGTGTTGAAGAATTAAAGAAGGCACAAATTATGTAAGACCTGGACGTTAAGTTTATTGGTGGCACTGGGGACAGCCCCCGTGGGGATTTTACCCCCCCCCCCTTGTCATGGGAAACCTGAGAAAGTAATGCACAATCAATAAGTAATGACAATTTTTCATCACATGATCAGCTCAAAGTATTAGCAAAAATAGCCCCATTTTTCATCCAAGCTATCTTACATGACCGAAACTTTCCCACAGGGGAGTCTCTTTTCCGGTCTCAATTTCCCCAAGACGTCACCCTGTGCATGGGTAGATAATGGAGGGTCCCCGGGGTGGCGACCATAGCAGGAACGCCGAGGTCGACATGTAAATTTAATGGTCAAAGTTTGAATATGAGGTCACTCCGTTGAAGGTAATTGCATGTATCATTGGTTTGGGGACCGTCAGCCAGAGCCGGGAGCCTAACTACCCCTCCCCCGGGCGAGGAGAAAGGCAAAAGCAACCTAACCGGGCCCACTCTTACAAATGAAGTAGTGGAAAGAAGGAAATAACCAAACGATGTCGAAGTACCGTTCTCCATTGTATTCATTTTGAGGTTCAACCCGTGGGGGTTAAAGAACGAAATCCCTGATGTAATTGCAAACTTTTGGGGATTAAAATGAAGCATTTACGTACATTCATTTACTTTTGATGTGAACTAAACAGACCAATAGTCACAATTTTTTTGTTTTGTAAAAATTTCACCAGGGGCCAAACGATTTGATGAGGCAGGAGGTCGTGGTGTAGAGGATTAATGAGGGTTGCATTGGGCCTAGAAACAAGAATTTCATTAGCTAAGGGTGCGGAAGGATCCTGCCGAAACATTTATTTAAGATATGTGGAACTGAACAATTGTTGATGAAGATGGGGGAAAGGTCTCACCCTTTTCACTACAGTTGAATCGGGAAGGATCCCTGAGGATATAAGTAATGAACTACAATTTGTCACCGGCATGATATACACTCTTCATGCATTGGGTGTGGAATCTACATCTATGATGTGGACGCTTAGCACGCCAAATTATTGAATTTTCAGACATGCCAATTGTGGAACTCACCAATTTTTTGATGAACATTGTAAAAAGATTGGGCCTCTTTCCACTTCATCTGAATAACGATGGCCCCTAATACCCCCGTGTGGGTGATATAAATTTTTGGGGACAGCTAAAGGTCCAATTGGTCTGATCTAGTACTGGAGTAACACATATTCGCTGTGAGGAAATGTCGTCCCTGGGGTGTTATTTCACTGGAACCAGGCTGGCCAACCTAAACTCTTTTCGAAAACCACTGTTTTGCCCTTCTCAACATATCCAAATCATTCCAAAGTTACAGCACTAGTTCAGCAGTCACCAAAATACCAAACTACTTATCTTTAAATTCTTAGTAAACTCAGACCAAAACTGTAGAGGGAATCGATATTTCAACGATTTCAGATAATTTTCCCTCTGACTTCAAGTAAAAGTTAGAATTTACAAAATATGAATGTATCAACTTTGACTTTAACAATATTTTAGCAAAATTGGAACTGAGATGACGACTCAGCAGCATTGCAAACAGGGTCCGTTAAAGTGAAAACATTTTGCAGCTGATGTAGTATTACTGTGCGAGTTTATTATCACCAAAAACAGACCTTGCTTAATACATGTTTGTATTGTTATGTTAGCCTATGCTTATCTGTTTCCATAATCCCTTAAGAAAGAGACAATGAGTAGGTTCAGCAAAAGTTTGATGGTCACTTTTAAGTCATTTATTCTTTCAGAGAGTGACCCTCGATGAAAAAGAGCTTCAAGATTACCTAACAGGTTACTTCGAGATAGCAGGTAAGAATAAATGCTAACAATGATATCGTCTTATTTGTTACAAACAAATGGCTTGCAATTTGTACATACAATATCTTGCCTGTATTGATATGGATGGTGTAACTTTTCAACAGTAAAATTGTTCTCGCAGTATGTTGGATTTCCATCTTAAAATTTGGTGCTGTCATTCCACTTCAGTAGTCTTAATACTATGCAAAATCTTTTCAACAGACTATGATATCGTTCCAGTCTTTGCCGCCGACCAGACATCCTTTCGTTCAAATGGTACAGCTGCATCATTCAGAAAACCTTACCTGCGATTCTTTGCATTTGGAGAAGACTTTCATCTTGATTTATTCGATAATATGTGGTTGTTGCCACCAAACTTGAAAGTGAAGCGTGTAGTTCGAAGTGAACTGAAGGAGGAGTCCTACTATGGAAAGCGATGCCATTTGCACGGCCGCTCAATAAATCATAACAATTCAGTAGCAGCAATTAGCACTTGCAGTGGAATCGTAAGTGAAATCATTATTTAAACATGCATTTAGGAGCAGGACGTACGTACTGTAGATTTGTATAACACTAAGCCAAAGGAAGGGCGGACTTGAATAGAAACTTTCCCCGACATTTTTATCATGTAGAGTTCCCAACTCATCAAAAAGAGCCTAACTTTCTAAAAGTGATTAAATGGGCTCCCGTTTCGTCATGAAAAGACTTTTCATACATCAAAGAAAACCTTTATTTCTCCGAAATGATTTCAAGGGCCTATGAATTTGTTTTGAATTGTCAAAAGTTGTTTTTCTATATGTACTAGAAATGCCCTGCAGCTGCTATCTACTGTTCCATTCATAATATCAAGTGAAGTTTACAGTAGGCGTATGCATTGACCAGGTGAAATCTTAGTTGTGCTGTTTTTAATAGTACTGTTAATACCACAAGAAAGGCCCAGACACCCGTATGACCAACGGTAAATGCTCTTTCATCAGTCAAATAGTTGGCCCCTTACTCAAAATGAGAAGTATTTCAACTGCTCAAGTTGTCAAAATCTTTTCCAGATAAACTACGTACGTATCAATTCCTAAATGTCGATATCAAATTTAAACAATCATACAAACACTATTCGACTTCCATTTCGATATAGATTATTGGATATAACTACTGTACGCTTTCAGCGCAAGTTAAACGGATTTCTCTTTACAGCGTGGAGTGGTCAACTTTGGTGGAGAAGAGGTTTTTATTGAACCTCTGAAAGAGACCCACAAGGCGAAATTTAGTAAGCATATTTTGGGAGGAAGAGCTGTACCTCACATTGTCTACAAACGACGACTGAAGGAAAAGTCCAACAGTTTTTGCAAACGCAACGATGGTAAATGCAACATAATCTTAAATAAAACCAATGAGGTTACAGAAAATTACAATTTTCGAAGTTGCTCAAATCCACTTTACAATTATTTAAAGTAGGGTCAACTTTTCTGAACTTTTCAGGTTGCCATTGTTGTTCTTTGAATGGAAATTAAGAGGTTGTAGGAGGAACTAATGTTATTTATGCCTTCACAATGTACCATGTAGATCAATCTAGTGCACAGGTGTGATTAAGGAGGAGTGCAGCATTGCAAGACGCAAAGCAAGGAAATTCAGGACTTCATATTTTATAAAAAAAAATAGAATTCATATTTTATATAAAATAATAGAAAACTTTTACGAAATACCAGGAAAAAGCCTCGTCCTCTTATTGTCAGATACATTTGTTACATAATTGACTTTGCAAGGTCTGCCACCACCGTATGTAATGGAAATAATGTTAATGTTTCGCGCCTATTTGTTACGGTTCGCACTCCATATCTCACGACCATTAATAGGGCAATAATACATTACTCTGACCAAAACACTTTTCCGAAAAATAGAGGTACATTTAAAGCCTGTATAGGGAACCTGTTTTATGAGAGCAATGTAATATCATAAGCAGCTTAAAAGGTAACACTGGTAGCTTGATGTTAAAGATTGGCAGGATGTATTGGTCGTTTTACAAGAAACCATGGGACATCCAAAGTATCACTAAATAATAAGCATTGCTAAGCTCGTAATAAGTTGAAAGAGTTGCCCAAGACTGCACCATTTTCATCTAAGCCACCTTACATAAACAAAACTTTCTCAAGGGAGGAATATGTCACTCCTCCACTTAGATAAAACGCACTTCCTTTAAACACAAGTGGCACAACCAAAAAACTTATTATATTGTGAGAGTTAAGTATATGATTATTTCTAAAATTTGCCAAAAATAGCACCATTTTGCATTTAAGCCACCTTCAAATTTGTCAAAGGTGTAGAGGGGCGCCCTCCTCCTATGAACCCTCCCTTAGTACCTTCCCTAAGACGGCGTCTGAACAAGTTGTCAAAGGAAGGATCCTGCCGGGTACAAACCGTCGCGGTACTCATATGTAAAAAATTACACCGAGTTTCTGGGCTTATCTGGGGTGGGATAATGACATCATCTCCTGTAGCGTCCCCCCCCCCCATCACCAAACTCTGACCTGGCGCCATTAATGTATACTGAATAGTTTATAATAAATGATAATTTGTCACCGTTGGTTGGAAACAATATTTGGGGGCTTTTTTATATTTTCACGCCTTTTTTTTTACTGTTACTTGCCAGTCAACTCCACCTGTAGCTACTCCTTCATTCTATTTATTTCCTTTCTCTTTTATTTTATTCCTCCAATCTAGGCACTACTATTTCTTTAATTGACTTTAAAAAATTGCTGTAGGCTAAACAAACTCGGTAGCTCTCAAGCATAGTCAAAGTTTCAGAAAACTGAATTTAGATAAGCTTAGCACGTCATCTTACAAGGGTCTGTATATTAGGTCACTGTGATACTAAATATTCAAATCTGTAGATTTCTACCTTTGTTTAAGTTCAAACAAAGGCAATCGGTACAGTAGCAAGGTAGCGGGGTATACTCAAGCAGAAGTGGGCAACGGTGGCCAGACCCTCGCCTCCAAACCGACTACTACTGCAAGGTTTCAATGCTGGCCGGAATCTTCCGACACACCCTTGGCTACAGGCAAACTAAATCCATCTTAAAGGATTACACCAACCTCAAAATTTTACAAGCTAAAGCAGAAATAATATGTAGACTACCGTCTGCCTGACACTTTTACTACCTCTTCTGAAGAAAACTTTTGAATAACTTCATTTCTGTTTTTTGCACCCAACCACTGAGTTTCACACACCCAAAGTCTCTCTACGACACTTAACGGAAAACTGTAAGAAAATATTCCTACTGGTCTCTTTCGAGTATTGTCTACTTTTTGTTTTAACTGCGGTGCATCCATACGGAAATTAGCCCTACTGTCTTCTATAAACGCCCTCATTCTAACTTTATGCCAGCGAAAAGGAAGCTATGGAGTTCTCAGTGTGAAAATATGCAACATGAATTTAAGTGAGTTTGTCACTGATGACCGTTAGTTTACCATGCCCAATTAAAAATGAAGTAGGCACTTTTCGATATCCAAGTTGTGTATAATAACATTGGGGCAGTGACGTAATAAAACTTGAACTTGTCTCGAGAGGGAGGTGTTGAAAGAGATCAAGTGAGGCGAAACTGCACTTTTATTTCTTATAAACGTACATATGTAGGCTAAAAGTATTACTTCACGTTTATATTTGCATTTTATTGTTTGCAGGAATATTATGAAAGGTGTAAAAGTTCAAGAGAATGATTTAGCACCGTCATTAAGAGACTGATAAGTCTATCTGCCAAATAAACATCAGCAAAATGGCACTCACGTTAGTCAAATATTAAATAGACGAAATAGTCCCCCCCCCCCGAAAAACTAGTAAGACGCTAAATGGTTCCCGAAAACTCGGTGACGTCACGCTTAAAGGGGCACATTGAGTTGATACTGATAATTTTGTGATGATTTTGAAGGGCGCTACCACATGACAATGCTTATAATTAGTATAATTAGTCAAGTTTCACATCCAACACTTACGCAAAAACTAAAAAATGGAATTTTTTGACCCATGATTGTAATGGTCACATGTGCAATAAATACTAATGTGAAAAGGTGCCTGGTCACAAATTTTTGAGAACCGAAATGAATCGTTAATTAATCACTCATTGAAAGTTTATTTGTACGTAGGATATGGGGATGGTCTTAGTCTGACTATTTGTCATTAGTACGTGAAGAAAACTTGGCAGGTTCCGAAAAATTTAGTGAATGTTACGACCCAACTCAAAGTGCCTCTTTAAGATCCCAACAGTTTCTTGCATTATTTGTTTGCCACCTGGTGTGAGCTGGGAGGGGAAAGGAGCGGGAGAAGACAGCCCAAGAACAGTACTGCCCTTCCAGTTGTGTCATTGCTTGTGGAAAATTCATTAATGCACTGTCCTTGTCATTGTTCAATCACTGTTTTTACAAAAATACACCTCTTGCACTCTCGCAGATGACAGTAAGAAGGAAAAGAGGGAAGCGACAGATTCAACCGACGGTCTTGAATTTGAGTACTACGTTGGTCCGAAGTTTATGGAAATCCTTGTTGTTGCTGATCACTACTTCGTGGAGAAGCACAGTCCCGACACTGCTGACTATGCAGTGTCTCTTTTAAACATGGTTTGTGGTAATATCATTGTTGAGTTATACATGTCAACCAGAATAGAGAAATTTGTTGATTTTCTTTTCATCTTCGACATATATCTGTGTTTTATGAGTAAGGTGTACGGCTCTAGGACAATGTTCTCTAGACTATTACCCTCTGCCCCTTCTCCCAGGACAATTGGATGGAAATCCAGGAGGAAATTCCCAGGGGTGGGGGTGTCCTATAAAGATAGTTCGATGCACTACACTTACAGCGAACCGAGAATTGACCATATCAAGAATGAACTATGTAGATTATTTTAAGGTGCGATAGAATTGCGACTTTTAGACTAAATTAATTTGACTTAAATCGACCGCACGCATGATAAAACTCCCTCCAAGTCCAACTGCGCAAGGTCACCCTAAAGTAGATCTTAATTTTCTAGTCACAAGTTTTTGTCCCATAGGAAGCAATGCTGAATTGCGGCACACACTATCCAATTAAGCAAGTGCCCATCACTCATTCCTTTTAATATATGCCGGGTAGAGTATTATTACATTTAGGGTGCATCAGGGCAATTATTTCTACCCAAACAGCTCCCATTGATTACATTCTCAATGTGATGAGCAGTGTTGTCAATGCGGGTTGTGTACGAGGAACGCTATAACCTGGGCGAAGCCCGTGTTATTCTGAGAAAAGACCTCATAAACTTTCCAAAACAATAAACAACGTGATTTTGAAAGTCGCAAGAACGTGTATATCATATACGTCACTGTCCCAAACCATCGTGCACAGCACCATATGGGATTCTCGGTTCCGTATTCAAGAGTATATCTGTCATCGAAGACATTTCAAGCACATCATGAAGTGAATAAGCATAGTTGTGTGTTGTACATCAATTGCATGACCGAGTGATGGGCTTTCAGTAACATATGGGGCGCCAGTAACACCTAAATGTGCAAACTGGCTGGATTAACAGTGTAAAAAGTTGTGTTTTTAATTTTCCTGATGTCCAGCTTGCAGTAATGATATGCAAATTTACAAGCAGAGACCTAAAGGAGTAGGTATTCCTACCCTCTGAAAATATTTGTAAACACCGTGACTTTCAAATTGCCACAATTTAATAAACGAAGTTTATTAAATTAACTAGAAACCATTAGGCTGCTTTGCCTTAGTACGTATTTCCTTAAAGTCCCTCCCAGAAGCACTTACGTCAACTGAGGAGACAATATGACTGATCAAAACAATATATAGGAACCTTGCTCTCGGTAAAACAAATCTATACACCAAGTATATGGAAACTTTTCATCATTGCTACCTTGAAATGTCGTGTTTACAAGCCAATTGTCACATACACACCCATACAAACACTCCAATACACACACAAACATATATACACTCGCCAGCGTGTTGGTCTTTAGCATAGGATCATTAAGGGATGATGATCCAGGTCCGAAGCCAAACAATATTTTTAAGCAGGAGGTATAGTAAAATACATAAAGACAATGGTAATTTGATTATTTTTAGTTCGGCAAAAATTGTTCTAGCCATGTCCTTTCACCTGACAACGGGCTTGTGGTGATCCCACTTATGCTTAATTATTTACCCTTTTTACCCCAGGAATGATATACGTTCTTCAAAGTTCCTTTGGCCATTTGATAAATGCCATGAAGACTATAGCAACAGTTACAAACTGTTGGCTTATTTGATAAAAAAAAAAAAAAAACGGTTAAAAATTGGTAATGGTCATGAATCCATAAAAACGGTTAAAAATTGCCTTTCTTCTTTAACATCTTGTATTAGCAATTCCGTCATCAACAATATGGGCCTTTAGATGTGAGAAAATAAAATCTTAAATAAGTTCAAAAGACTAACTCTCGTTATATATTTATCGCCTTTCATACCCTGATAGTGTAAGAAAAGTAAATGAAACATGAAAAGGAAAAAAGTCTACTGTAAGTATGTTTCGGTACATATTTGCTTAGGTGTGTTGGTTGCTTTGGAAAAAGAAACCCAGAACGTCCCTTATCGTTTTAGTACTGCTCGTTTTACAATGTCTCATAAGAAGTTCAAAATTTAAAACCTATTCATATCAGGTTGTTATATCGTCATCACTGACATATTCTAAGATACTAATCTTACAGTATTTTCTTTTAGGCTAGTCGCCGTTTCATCGATCCAAGTCTTGGATTCCCTGTACGATTAATTCTTGTATCACTCATCCTCTACCACGAAACTGAACCAGTAAGTGCATACTTTATATTCCACGTCAAGTTCAATCATCTAGTTAGAATTAAAATTAGTATTTGTGAGACCAGTTCGTAGCTATTTTCTCATTAGTTTGTTACGTTATGAATAAGCCCTATTCATTTTTACCCAGTTAAATACTACATCAATAATTTCACAGGTTCTTATTAATGCCCATTGTGCAAAATTTCTAAGTGAGTTAGTATTTTTCTTTATCTTCTTAGTATTATCTTCATAGAAGTTGTAAAAATGATTTTTCACCATGTTAGCTGTCTCTTTGGTCAATGTGGAGTTGCTGGATTATCGATATTTCCTTTTTGCCATGCTCCTTGTAAAGAATTATTTTAAGCACCGAGATAACTTATAATCATGGAGAAATAAGCGTTCCATATAGAGCAAGAATCATGTCCTTATCAAGTTTCATAAGCTACTTCCCTTGTTTTTCGCCGTGTTATAGTACTACATCGAACAAAATGTAAGATTGTTTGAACCTCTCTTATCAATTCATCCATCAGTTTACAATTCATAGCGAGATGGATGATACTCTACATTCTTTCCAAACGTGGCTGATTGACAATGCCATTCCCAACGACAACGACACAGAGCATTGGGACCACGGAATTTTGTTGTCTGGGTAAAAAGCCAAAAGCTATATTTTAATCACAGCCACTGCACGAAACCTAGGTTTTAAGATTCCAACAGATATATGAAAATAAATGCTTATTGAATGAAGACTCGGTTTTCAAACTAGGAGAATGGTTTAAATTTTAATGTGATAAAAGAAATAAAAACTCATATTCTGAATACCATTTCACAAAGAGAATCCACTTATCTTGTCAGATTAAGAAGCAGACTGGTAGTGAGTGCTTATTCGTGATCACGCTTTGGCGTACCTGCCTGTACTTGTACTTGTGAGAATGAATCTGTTCTCTTACCCACAAATTTAAAAGTTATTCATTGCAGCAATGAAAAAAGACGTGGTAAATGCATGCACTTGTACTCGCACTCATGACGAAAGACACCGCCTGGACTTGTACTCCTGAAAGTGTCCTCACACTACCAATTTGTATGAAAGTATGACTTGAAGAGCTGATTTGTAGCAAGTTTGTTACGATATCACAATCTTAATTTTTAGCCGTTTCTATGTTTTCTTCACAATCAACTTCCACTTCTTTGGTGTCTTCAAAAATTATTTAAAAAATAATTGTGGAAGTGTAT
The DNA here is from genome assembly GCA_029531755.1 of Holothuria leucospilota. Taxonomy (NCBI): domain Eukaryota; kingdom Metazoa; phylum Echinodermata; class Holothuroidea; order Aspidochirotida; family Holothuriidae; genus Holothuria; species Holothuria leucospilota. Next base: position 26,393,509 of record CM055972.1, on the reverse strand, counting down.
TTATTGAGTAGAGCATTTATGCTCTACTCAATAATTTTTATACTGTCAACCACATACAGTACTCATGCCAAAGAAACAAATAAAATAAGATAAAAAGACAAGCAAAAAGATCTCGATACTTACGTGGGCATGAAATGTTACAACAGGCTTGCCATGAGTCAATTGTTTGCCATGAGTCAATCAAGAAGCATCAAGATACGATTGTTTGATCGAGGGTTACGGGGTCTGCTCGTTAATATTTCACAGTACTGAAATATAAACCTTACCTTTCTTCTTGGTTTCATCTTGTTAAAAAATAAAGCATACAACAAATACCCTATTCTAGCAGAAGAATCCATTTTAGATATAATATTTAAACAGTGGCGCCTCTGGGGATTGGTGATGGGGGAACCACAGATGACGTCGTAATGCGACCTCAGTTTCCTTCCCAAGACATAAACTGTTGTGTTCAAATTGTCAGGGATGTCACAGACTGTGACACCCTCACAGTGTATAGGGTTAGAATAAACTTTCATGGAGACTTAAAAGTAGACAAAATATCAGGTGTTTTATTGATGTGGAAAAAACACATGCAAAGCGTATAGGGTGTTTATGGTAGACAGGCCTACATGGGTCTTCAAGCATGGTCATGGTGAGATCATGAGTGCCATGGGGATTTGCATGTGAAATTGACACATTCCATCAAGAACAGAACATTACCCACAAGAGAAACTTACAATTCCCGTGGAAACTTGTCACTTTCCCATGTGAACTAATTAACAAATGTCATGGGAAATTATCATTTTCCCATGAAAAAGTGGGAAATGTTACGAAGAATTATAATTCCCCATGAAATGGTCCAATTTCTCAACTTTCCGTGAGAAAGGAATCAAATCCCGAAGGGATTTGCAAAGAAAACGTTCCGTGGGAAATATTCATTTCCCGAAGGAAATTTCCATTTCCCGAAGGAAATTCCATGGCAAATGGTGCATTTCTTATGGTTATTTTCAGATTTCCCGCGGGAAATGCATGATCCCCATGTAATTCCCACGGGGATCCTTGACTTTCCTTGGGAAGTGGGCCACTTCCCTTGGGAATTGCATGGATTTTTTGTAGAGGTATACATAGAAATGCTTATATTGGTTTGCTTTTTATCAAAATTTATAAGCATTTCGTTGTGGAATGCTAGTAACTAGTCTTCAGTGTGCACACCAAATATTTAACATTTTGACTTGACTGCGAAATGAGTTCGAAACTCTTTTTTCCATTGTTGCCCCGAAGCTACGACTTTTCTGGACCTTACATTGGTTATGGAACCGTTGTACCTCCCATGTGCTTTCCGAGTACTCTCACATCTAGCACCAATGTCCTTAAAGATATTGGACTAACGACAGGACTGGTGCTTGTCCATGAAATTGGCCATAGGTAAGTATAGGGAAGTCAGATCTTAGATTCAATACGTAAATACAATTTCATTAAAACATTTCCCTCCTTCCATGTACACCACTACCAACTTCTGCTGCTATAGACCGTATGGATTGGCGTTACGAGACGTCATTTTGTAAGCAAAACAATGAAGCACACTGTATGCACGACGTAGTCTTCGCACGCGTGTGTAGTAGACTGACGCGCGTATTCTACTGGTCCACATATCAGCTGTCTGCATTTATTGGTATAAGTTGCAATAAGGCGCTTGCCTCCAATATTACGTCATACGCATAAGGTCTAGCTATTGCTACTGAAACAATTACTGTTTCAACTCTGTTTCCGCTGCCTCTACTTCTACACTGCCATTACTACTACTACTACTACTACTACTACTGCTACTACTACTACTACTACTACTACTACTACTACTACTACACACATAACGAGGAAAAAAGATGTTGGCGGACATGCAAGATGGTGCAAATAATGCTGTAGTAAAAAGAGCGGAAATATCGTCAACCCCTGTTCGACCATTGGACAAGAAACATGAACAGGATAACATTGATGCCAAAGGTAAAAGGATTTCATTTGAAGGGTGTTCAGATCTGAACCAAAGTACTTTGGAAACGAAAGTTAAAATGCAGACCACGTTGTTTGAATCGGTTGAGGAAGCTGTAGGTAACGCTTTCAGTGCGCACAGTCTTGTAAGTGGGAGTGGACAGTGTACTACATTACAGGGTGAGCACCAATAACTTGCTCCCGTTATTAAGAATGTAATTTCTTGTATCCAACCTACAATTATGGAAGCTATCTCCTCAGCAATAACTTCTATAACCAAAACAATCATGAAAAGCATTAAAACTGACCTTGAAGCTTTGGCAATAGTTAGGAAAGATACAGCTATTCTTAAGACTGAGGTAATGAACCAAAGAGATGAGGTAGAGAAACTGAAACAGTACTAAAGGAAAGATAACATTAAAATTTTTGGTCTAGCTGAAAATGATGGTGAGGATCTGGAAGGAAAGGTTGTGAACCTAGTGCATGATATGAGTGTAGAAATGGTGAAAGAGGACATTAGTATATGCCATCGTCTCCCCGGTAACGGAAGAAAACAACGCCCGGTGATCGTTAAGTTAGTTAGACGGAAAAGTAAAGCCAGCGCCATGAAAGCTAAAAAGAACCTTCGAAATAAGAACGGACATAAGCAAGTGTTTGTCGTGGATGATCTCACAAGTATTCGAAACAAAATCATTAAAGGCATAAGGGAGGACTTACTCTCCTAATTTGCATGGGAAAGCTGTTTACAGCATTAGTTAATGAACGTTTCAAAACTACCTTAACTGCAAGGCCTTATTGGTGATGAGCAAGCTGGGTTTAGAAGTAGGCACTCCACCTTGGATCATATTTTAGTCCTTTATTCCGTCACAGAGTTTTACTTAAGAAAGAAAAAGCGTGTACATTGTGCTTTCATAGACTATAGGAAAGCATTCGACCTGATTGACAGAACCAGTCTGTGGTCCAAACTAATTAACAATACCAATGGTAACGTTCTCAATGTGATGTATAACTTATATAAAAATGCTAAATCCTGTATCGTAAAGGATGATGTAAAGTCTGATTACCTGTATTGTAATATAAAAGTTAGACAAGGTAAGAATCTCTCACCAGTATTGTTCAGTATTTTCCTTAGTAACTATGGGAGGTCTATCAGTAATTCCTGAAATGGTTTAAGTGATTTGTCGACTTCCATTAAGAATTATTTGAGTAACGATGATGTTGAAGTTTTCTTTACACTTTTACCCTATTATATGCAGATGATACAATTATCCTAGCGGAAAATGAGAATGACATGCAAAATGCATTGACCAGTGTAAAACACTCTTGTGATACTTCTAAAATGACTGTAAACGCAAAAAGGGCAAAATTGTTATTTTCTCAAGGGGTAACATAAGAAATAAGCCACTTTTACTTTTGGTGATGACACTTTGGAAATAGTTGATGATTACACCTACCTGGGAGTAGCATTTAACTATAATTACAAATTTACTAAAGCTGTCAATAAGCAAGTCAATCAAGCTAGACGTTTACTATTTAGTTTATGGAGCAAAACGTGCAACCTTTTGCTGCCCTTAGATTTGCAGATGCAATTGTTTGACCAAACGGTTCTCCCCACTTTTTTGTAGGGTGAAATCTGGGGATTTGGGGGAAATCCCGCAAATCAAAGCCTTTTATTTGAAGTACTTGAAACAAGTTGTCAAATTGGCAAAGTTTACTCCTAACTGTATGGTCTATGGCGAGTTGGGCCGCCAAAATTAATAAAAACAATAGAGGTTAGGATGGTAATTTTTTGGTGTGAAATGAAAAATAGTAGTGGGCACAAATTGTCACATATGTTCCTTAAAGCTTTAAAATCCTTTCATGATAACAGCATATATAGCTCATGCTGGTTAATTGAAGTTAAAAGTATTTTAGATAAGGCTGGAATGTCCTATATTTGGAATATCACTGATGACGATCTCCCCCCTACACTTACCCCTCCCAGACAAGGCCACGCTATGTCTAAGATTTGGCTTAAAAAGACCATTTATCAACGCTTAAGTGATATCTATGAGCAAGACTGGCTGGGTGATGTAAACGGTAACTCTCAGTGTAAAATTTATAGAATGTATAAGAAGAAACTTGAATTTGAAAATTATTTGATTATTCTACATTTTTCTTCACCGAATTAACTTGTGTAAATTCCGTTGTATAAATAGTAAACTCCCCATCTTGTAGGAAAGTTTGCCAATACTGAATTTCATGATAGAATGTGTGAGTTACGTGACAGAAGTATGTTTGGAGACGAATTTCAATACATTTTTGAGTGCTCTTATTTTACCAATGAGAGATCAGAGTTCCTGAAATCCTATTTTAAAAAAAAGATCAAGTTCTATCGAAATGAAGCAGCCTTTTCAATCATCAAGTAAAAGTGTCCTTATTAAGTTAAGTAAATTTTGTAAAAAATACTGAAAACTTTCGCCTCCTAGTTAAGCACGATTTGTGACCCCTTTGTATATTGTATCTGGTGGCATTTTTAATTTTTTTAGTTTTAGACCTGACAAAAGTCTTTCTTCCCTACTCTCATTCATCTCTCCGCATTATTGTACTAAGGCTACGAAATTGTTTTTGGTTTGTTCTGTTTACCTTTTTTATTTGTCATCTTGCACTAAGGCTATAATTTGGTTTTTCTTTTGTTTTGTTATTACCTTTTATTTGTTATCTCGTTTGTATAGTATTAGTCTCTTATGCCTCCATGAGGTGATATGGAGAAATAAACTGAAACTGAAACTACTACTACTACTATCAAGACTACGACTACAACGACTACGGCAACTACTACTACTGGAAGTACTAATATTACATCTAATAATACTGATTTGAAGATTGATATTTGAAATGATTTGATGTTGTATCTTCCTCTTCTATTAGCCTCGGGTTAAGACACGATGATGAAACTGGTTGTGGAATTGATTATATAATGTCAAGTTACATTAATGGAGAGCAGTCGCTCTTCAGATGGTCAACATGTAGTCAGAAGAAACTTACCGAAATCTGGAGGTAAATACGTTTGCTTTGACTCCACATTGAAATGATTCGTTGCACTGTTAACGTTTTAATGTAAAACGCTAAGGTCTGTTGCAAGTATTTAACCTGAAACTGCTAAATGAGAAGTCTTTGTTTATATGCATTGTAAATAATAACCTCAAATGTTTAAGAATTTTCTGAAACCACACTAATTGAGGGCTTGAAAACTACACAAATTATATGGGTCTGAACGTCAAAATCATGAAATGAAAATTCAAAATCTTGACTTTCCACTTCAAAATTTTATTTAGAATATAAAGTTAAAAATGAGGTTAGAAGTCCAAAATATTGATTTTGAAGTAACAAATTATGAGGAGAAATGAAAGCATCTAACTTCAAAAGTAAGGAATCAAAAATAGAATGGAAGTCCAAGTAATAAATTTAAATCTTAAATAATGACATGACACAAGAATTAACATAAATATATAAATTACATAAATACAACATGAAAATTCTCAGGTCGTTGTAATCTGGATGTTAATCAAAATGAAGGGATCAAAAGTCGCATTTGTAACTCTTTTACGTGAAGATAATAATTGCTTTGTCAACATAAGCAGACAAAAGCTCAAAATCTTGGCTTCTTTTCTTAAAAGTCATAGGTCGTACAGGAAATGGTTAAACAGCAAAATCAAATTTTGACTTTAAAGAAAATGGTTAGGTTAAAAGTAGATATCTGACTTTAAAAGTAACAAAATAAAATTAAAAGCCAAACTAATGGTGGCCGTGATGTACAAAACCTACAAATACAAAGATAATAGACGAAAGAACGGTTTACTGGAAGTTATGGCAACACCCTCCTGGTTTTGTGCCATCTTTAAGTGGGGTTGGTTTGTAGGCTTTATTCGCTAACTAGAGAAACTGTAAAACCCTTTAGAAGAGGTAAGAGATTTATGAGTGTAATATATCCGTGCAAATTCATTTCCCTTTTTATCATTACAGGGGAAAACCGTGGTGTCTAGATGAAATTCCGAGGGGGGACGTATTTCAGATACCGGTTTCTGTCTACAACATCTCAGTAGTTCCACCTTCATTAGATGAGCAATGCGAGGAATGGGCTCGTTCCTCGTCGAACTATCCACGCCATACTAAAAGCTGCGCAGAGCAGGTAATGATTTAATTGACCCAAGAAACGGAATGATCTCTAAGTCAATACAAAGGCTATGCAAATCACGTCATAACTGGAAGAAGTTCCACTTCATAGCAGCCTCTGAAAGTGCCTTGGACAACTTCATTTACATTTTCAATGTTACAAAATAGTTTGATAACTGAGCAGCTGCTACAAGCTTTGCGTGACAACATTAATGTGCATGTCTTCACAGCATTCTTATTAAAGGAATGTAATGCCTTTTAAAGATAAGGGAACCTACTCAAAACCAAAGGTGAATGCCACGTTGCGTTTAGAAAATAGTAAGAGTACCTTTTAGAGCTGATTGTCGAGGAAGCAGATCTCCCAAACAAATACCGACGAAAGTCGGTTTACGAGGTCCTGAGGTCTCACAAGCACAAACAGGGCAATAATTTTTCTAGCATTTTCATCTTCACCAAGTGAGAAAAACACTGTCAGTGATTGAAAAACGGAATGGGGGGGGGTCTCGGGCAAGCTGAATACTTGCCTCAGGCTCACTTATGGTTCCTTTAACTTTCAATGATAACAACAATATGGATTCTGTATTGCAAAACACTATTTCAGTAAAAATTATTTCAAAATATCTCGTTTGAAAATTCCAACTTACACAAGAAGTGTATTTATACTTGCTATGAGGTGATTTAAGCAAACGCAATACACTTTTAAGGGCACTAATTAGTTCTGAAGATGGTATGGAAATTTAAGAGAACAGTAAAACACGCTTTTTTAACAAAAGATCTTGCAGAGTGATTGGAGATACTCATTAGCTTTATCAGTCATTATCTACAGATTAAGGTTACGTAACTTTATGCGAGGCTTTGAAGCACGATATTAAAGCTTAGATGACCTAACGCCTTAATGTAACTTACATCTCTGCCTTCTTCAGTAAAAAGGCTACCTTTAAATGCACTGACCAAAGCTTCACCGCAGAATTTCATATGAGTGAAGCATGCGGTGTGAAGAAAATACTTATTCTTTTATAGTTATTAAGCTTTAATGACCGTACGTTCAATCTAATATCCAATTATTTTCTTGTTTAACTAGACAACATGCACTGCCTTATCGTGCTCCCCTCCAGAGAATATATATGGTTGTGAACTTGTCCATATCCCTCCAACAGAAGGATCGACGTGTGGTGATCAACATGTAGGTAGAACAGTGATAATCCTGTTTCATTTTGTGACAAGTAGGTTTCCTTATTACCTCCATGACCCATGTCAAAGCGGGAATAATTCTTCGACGTGTGGTGATCAACATGTAGGTAGAACAGTGATAATCCTGTTTCATTTTGTGACAAGTAGGTTTTCCTTATTACCTCCATGACCCATGTCAAAGCGGGAATAATTCTTAGCTCAGAGTTCATGGACCATCTAACAGTAAAATAATTTCTCTTTAGAAAACTTAGGTTGTCTTCTCCGGCCAAACAAAAAGTATATTCTATGCATCCTCTGAGTAGGTTGTGTTAACATTTCCGCAGGTGTGCATCAATGGAGAATGTGTTTCAAATACCAAAACTGTATTATGGCATGGCTCCTCTGATGGAGGATTTTCTGAATGGAAAACATCATCATGTTCTCGCAGTTGCGGTGGTGGTATCAAAGTTACGACTCGTGTATGTTCCAACCCTCGGCAGAGGTATGATGGGGCATTCTGTGATGGTCAGCATTACCATTATGAGCTTTGCAACGAGCAGGTATGAACTCGTTTTTGTAACTGACATGTAAAGCCGAAGTTTTAATTAATGGTTTGGCTAATGCTTAAAATCTTGTTTCTCTATTACCAGTCACTTTACATCAAAGTACCTTAATATCCAGTAGAGACTACAAGTTACCAATCAAGTAGACCACCTCTGACCTATCACACTGCTGATATACGCTGGTGAACAAACTTCAGTTTCCTACAATTTTCAACACTCAAGCAGTCATGCGCCATTTGTGAAAATTCGTCACCAATGGGCAATTATAACTTTATGGTTGTAACATAATGGTAATTACAATAAGACATTCAAGGCACTCAAAACAGTTACACAAATTTCAGAAATTTGTTCATCACCCCCTGTTCAAGCCTTTAGACCACCATCAAATATACGTAACTTGTTGGTTAAGAGTTGTTTACGAGCCACCACTTTTTCACAGACCTCGCTTTGATTACATTGACACATGAGACTATGTAACTATTAATAAACTTAATCTTCAGACTGCTTCAAATGTAATGTACGCTATTCATTATGACAGGTCCCTAATGCCGTGTATACTGATGGGACCAAATCCAAATTTAGGTTAATATTTCATAACACCTATGAACATCCGGAGTACCTTCGCTGGCTTGCCTTTGGTCAAGCGTTTAAGCGGCGTCGATCACTTACCTTCCAAGTTTAAATACTCCATCATCAATGGAAATTAAAAAATGATACAGAAAAAAATTCCAAGAGGTTTAAAACACCGTTCGCTTTAAAACACCCTTGGTCTTAATAAAAACCTCGGTACCGTACGTAGTAACCCAGTTTGTAAGTCATAATTTCGTTACTTTTCTCGGGCATTTATGAGCTGTTTAACTACTGCGGACGCATGGCTATGGGCAGTTGCATAGTGTTACGGAATTGTTCCTATTTGATTTCAGTCCGTGTAACCTGCACTTCTTTATTAAGCGTCTAATTCTCTAGTACTCCCTGACCAAGCTTATATATTTTAATCTCCGAAATATCTGAGGATAAATAAAGTTTATTGGTTTGAAAGGACAATATCTCTCAATACCATTTTTGAACTATTCTTCCAATTGTATCAATACGTGAACAGATATAAACATAAACACACACACACACATATATATAGATGCAAATAGAAACACACCAGACGCTCGACATATCAAATATAAAATCCGTTAAAATTTATTAAAAACCAACGAGATATGGATTTCAAAGATCTTCAATACAACATGGTATAGTGGTAAGTCTTCGATAAATGGCATGTGAGTATACTACAACGACGTTTCGAAAAGCTCGTCTTTTCTTGTTCACGTATATAAGTAAACTGGTGGTAAACGCTACACGAAATGCAGATAAAATACTCTAAACGGAGAACCTATAAGCCCGCTTAGCTTTACACCTTAAGTTTGACTTCTTTTACATTTATTCCCTCTGGTTTGAACGTATATTTAATCGATAAATCCATTTAAGTTCAACTTCTTCTCGAATCCTCTTATAATTATTCTTGACTTTTTCCGACCCAATAAGCTCAAAATCCCTACAGTTTTGAAAGTGCTTTCCTAAAGGAGTATGTTTACGAAATTCCTGCCCGTGGCCTCGGTGTCTACTACGTAGCTCCAGCTCGGTCTCTATTAAGTAAACAACTCCAATAGTATTACAACTTATATCAGCACTGATTCTAAACTTCTCACCAGTAGTAAGACTTTTAACACAATTGGTCTCTAGTATATATATATATATATATATATATATATATATATATATATATATATATATATATATATATATATATATATATATACATATATATACATATATATATATATATATATATATATATATATATATATATATATATATATATATCCACGTATGCTCCATCAAACATAAAAGTGATAAGTTGAAAACACCACAAAGATGACAATATGAGAGTACAGGTATGGTAACAAAGCAGGCGATGGGGACGGATGTTGCAAGTAGTTCCGGGAAGAGTAAATGTTTCGTCCGTAATAATGAACCAACACATTTGACACCTAGGCTTACCACACTTTATTTTGCCCAGGTTTCCAGCAATAAGAAGCCTGGAAAATGTTAGGAGAGATTTGAGGTTGGGGTTGCCTTCTCCCAGTTAAAGGGGGATCTTCAAAAACTTCTGAAATGGACTTGTCTGTCAGAGGAATACTGAAATCTGAACGTATAGATTTATGTAGGCCCTCAGTTTTGGACTGGGACTGTGACAGGCCTAATGTAGTAAATGTATTGTGTTGCAATTTGTGGGACAAAGGCAACTATGTCGGTCAGACGGGTCCCACATTTAATCTGAGCTTTAACAACCACAAGAAAAGCATGCAGGATAAATCAGTAAGCTATCCTGTATCAAAACATTGCAGTACAGCAGTAGCGAACCAAACCAATCTTAGTTTTATTTAAGATGTATTCTGCTCGGTTCTAATTACTCAAGACTAAAATCTGAAAGCAAGTGGGTAATTAAACTGTCCACAGATATGCATGGTCTTAACAAGGATCTGGGTATCTTTTGCGGTTTTCCCTCTGTGATTTTTCACCCTCGCCAAGGGGTTTAACCCTATTGCTGTGTCTGTTGTTTGTAAATTAATGTTTACTTTAAATTTTTAAATGAAGAAGGACACAGGGCTGTCCGAAATATTCGCTGTTTTTACCGTATCTGTGCTCTCATATTGTCATCTATGTGGTGTTTTCGACTTACCATTCTTATATAAATATTTTTAGCCTTGCCCGGTGCAGAAGACATCCATAGCTGAACGTAATGAAGCTTGTTCAAGAATAAGTTACCATCTTAGTTTCCCAATGTCGTCCGTTGATGTCGGTATGTTGGTTTATTTGGTGAAACTTTGGAAATATGATAACATTACGTTGCTCACTTTATATGGTTAATCAGTTCGGTAAATAAAGTAGCCATGTCGAGTTTTCAAACATTTTTTCCTCTTTATATGTGATAGTCTGCCTTTAGGACGTACTCTAGCATCTTTATCTGTCAATTTTCAGTATGTAAAATGGTGAAAAATCTCGCAGCACATTTTCACGCAGATAGTCCTTCATGAAATTAATAACAAAAAGTACATGTCACTCCTAGACAAAACTACAATAACCTGTCTTAGTTATATCTCGAAGTAAGTCCACGGAAAGGTTGGGAGCTGTCTGCCACATTGAGTGGTCTGCAAAGGCACCATTGACCAATCAGAATAATGCCTCCATTTGAATTTATTTCAATCAAAGTGTAGTTTTCAATTGTACCAGAGATATAGGGATATTCCAAAGTATGTTTGGAGAGATGCGATAAGAGAGTTGTATTAACATTTGTAATTTTGAAATCGGCGGAAATGAAATGGTGTTTACTGAGAAGTTGAAAAATATCCTTTTACAAATTCCTTTTTTGAGGAAGTTCAACTCACTCGTTTACTAATAGGCAATATGCTAAGCATCTGATGCATGAAAAAACCTGCGTTGAATAAACATCATACTGAGTATCAATCTGATCACTAAATCGTAGATGAAATGGACAAGTATGGTCTTTGCTGGAATTTGACGTTTAAAACATACCATTCTGGTGCTTAGCATACAGGTAACCAAAAGGTGAAATGTTACGGTACCAGGCAAGTTAAATAGATTCACTTAATGTTGTTGTTTTTATAGATATTCCATCATGCTTGACAAGATGTTTTGATCGCAAAAAGTATGACTGGTTTTATAGAGAACCTTTCTACTTTCAAGATGGAATGAAATGCTGGGACGGTAGTTGGGAGGATAATTTTTCTGAGAAACGTTGTGTCGCTGGAAAGTGTGTGGTATGCATACGAATTTAATTATCTTTTCAGTACCGCACTAAGCCAGGAGTACAGCTCCAATCCTCGAAAATTGTTTTTGATACAAATACAAATTTCAACTGACCAAGAGAAGCAGTCCACAAGGTGAAAAATTTAAAAATCTTACTTTTTACCTGTTTTTGTCCTTTTCCGTAAAGTTTCATTGAATAAAAACTCTGCCTATATTCAAGTGCCTGTATACACTCGTTGTAATCGTCCAGAGAATGGCTCATGAGGATTTAAGAAACTGGAACTTGTCATCACTTCTAAGTACGTAATAATAGCTCCTCACTACCTTACAAACCAAGTTTTCTCAACTAAACAGTACGCTACAAATATAGAGTAAGTATGCAGGTAAATCTAGCTTAATTATAGAATGTTATCAAATAAGTTATGGACATCAAGACATCATTTTCTGGTCTAATTTTTCTTTTGATATTCGAAGCAATTCAATTGTTACGGTGACGAGGGAAACCAAGGACTGTACGACGTTTGCAGGATTTGTGCTGGAAATGGGGATTCATGTTACCTTCAAAGAGATGTGATAATCAACGATGGAATTCAAAGTAAGGGATTAAAGGGTTTATTGTAAGCCTTGGAATTTTACATTTTGAAAGGTGGTCTAGGTAATGTTTAGATAAGGTAGTCATGTTGGTCCAGTCTTTTCTGTGTTATTTGCGTTGTCACCAGGTAGTAACTATCAATTAGCTTTTATTTATCCACGTGTAACACCTTCTCTCAAATACTACCACTTTCACCTTAGGCTCACCCACCTCACCCCCAAATAAGAAAGCACACCAAAGTAATTTTAAATTGATGTTCGATTTATCATCCTCTTTGTCAATATTTTCGTCAAACTACCAAATATGATGATCATGAAAGAAAGGTGCCACTTTATGACTAATACCTACGGTCTAAGCTGTTAAAACTAAAGCACAAGTTGCAAAACTATAAGCATCTGAAACCACTTTGTGATAAACCAGTTCCTATAAGTACGTTTAGATTGCATCTAAGAAGTATAAGTGAAGATGGTATACTTAACAGTTAAACCGGTTACATATATATATATATATACATATACGGTGTTGAATTGAATTTCTTGTACTGTCAATTTATATGTATTGTGTACATTTGTCTTTGGCATCGAGCACTCTTAATAACAGGACAGTATAACATACATATATAGATACATATAAGCTATATGTTAGATTTACATATAGGCCGTACATTGGCTATATATATATATATATATATATATATATATAACCCTAAATGGTCACTTTGGGCGACACGGTAAAAAATGGTCACTTTGGGCGACAACCAGTTAACTAAATATATTTGCATATTCATGCAGGTAAAAATTAGACAAAAAAATACCCTAGTGATCTTCAGGAACACCCTAATATTGAATATATGTCCAATTACCTGTGTGACGTACGCACAACGTTTTATTAAATAAAACAGAAATAAATTGGTATTGGGCAATAAGGGTGTGTACACCTAACATACCAATTTTTTACATGCATGATATACAACCCCAAATTTCAATAGTAAATTAATACATAATGGGATTCTAGTGCGACTTACCTACAGTAACCCCAAACAGAGGGCGCTAGGATACTTTAATATATTTCAAAACTTTTGAAAGAAACATGCAGGAAATGGTTGTGATAACGTTGTAAACATTTAGGCGACACGTATATGTACACCTAATGTCAATGTCGCCTAAAAGTACCATTTTTTCACCCGATATGTCGCCTAAAGTGACCATTTAGGGAAATATATATATATATATATATATATAAGCTAAATATATGCTATATGTACACTCCGCGCAACCTACAATATTTTGAAAGTGGAAGAAATCTTACTTTCTCAGAAAGTATCTCCATTTCTGTGTCAGGTTATTCTTATTCACGCATTATTTCATAAAAATCTCTTTCGTAGAGGCAATTTTAAGGTAACAGCAACTTACTATGATAAAACATTCCGATTAAGGTTCCCACAGAAATTGCTCCTTCGTACAAGGGACTACTGTCAGCAAGTGTATTAAAATGTTAATGTAATGATTTTCGCCCAAAAATAAAGTATTTTTGACTGGTATGACACCATCGGGTGCACAAAACACGTGCAATGCTTTATATATTGGGCTATACTTCTCAACTTAAAGGACAAGAACCTCAAAGCCAGTCGTAGGTTCCATTTGGAGGGTTACCAGTCTGATGGCGTAAAATATCTCCATTCTTATCTTCACAGATCGAGAAATAGTCCTTCCTGCACAGGCTACATCAATACTTATCCTTAATCATGACTGTGATTCTTATGTTGGTCGCAGAGGTAATGCATTTCAAAGTACTTCTTAATATATCGAAGCCCCATTTTAATAGCGAATTGCATAACCAAATATAATTGTAAATTAAAAGTGGTTGTATGGTATAGCGGGCTGCAAGTAAAGAGGAAGGAGTGGTAGTGTCTGAAGGTACGGACAGGACGTCGCTTCCCCTTGATCTAGCTTTATCTTTCAGTATTGTGGAGAATCAATGTTTTTAATGCATAATATAAAAGTACAAGTATCACTGATGGCTGGAAATAAGCCTCAAGAATGCTTAGTTAAGTCCAGTAAATGACGTCTAACACAATAATTTTTGCAAAATGAAAAGTTTTGCTGATTGCTGGTGGTTGTTTTGGTGAACACGAATTTTCAGCTTTGTAGAGTTAATTGCCGTGGTTTTCTGGAAAGAGAACTGTGACATATGTGTTTCAGCAACATGTACAAACTAGTTTGAGTTTTCTCAATGTTGTAATGGAAAGGTGTAAATCCATCCCTATCCTGAGTACTTACGTAAAGTAGTAATAGTAGTACAGTATGTGCGCGGCGTAGGTGGGTACGTAGTAGCTATGCATATAAGGATGACATAGCCCATCGCAAGACTCCTAAAAAATACGTACTAGTGAAAGTCTCCTTGAAAAACTTGAAAGCAGACTTTTTATTGGAAAAGATAAATTGCTATGTTATACTACGTTTGTTTCCCACCCTGAGCAGTCTTATTTTGGCCTCTTCTAATTCTGGCAATATTTTACTGCTTCTTAAACACTTCTTCAACACAGACTTTTTTTGACGTTCCTATAGATGTAAAGAACCTGTCTATGAATACTTCGGATTCCAAAGTCATTTCGTGGGATCAAACACTAATTAAAATGGCTAGTGTCGCACCATTTAATGTGTTGTACTACTGTATCATATTTGATAGAGGCAACCATTCTCCATTCACTTATACCGTCATAATATTTTTCGCAAGTGGCAGCCCTTTGGAAGTGACAGATCGTACCACTTCTATATCTACGGGCAACTTTGGCCTTTTTTTCTAAATTTCGTTTCATTATTTTAAGGGAATGTTTAACTGCCAAAAATGCGGAATTAGTCTTTTTAATCATTATTAGGTAAGGACTGACTGCGTATAATTGCATTGCATCTTAATTGGAAGGAGGTAATAGACCCTAGAGGAAATGTTTATCTGGAGAAGTAAGATTGCTACAAGAATGCTGCTCATGGTTTTAGGAGTATCGTAAAAAAATGGAAAACCATAATGTCATGAATACTGTTATCATTCATCATTCTGTAGTTAAAATTACAACTCAAAGAATAAGCCAGCATGGACTTTACAGGACACAGTTGCCTTGATCCTCTTTTATCTCAAAGGATATCAGTTGAGTGTTCATCGTCAAAAGCGAGCTGCCCCTATGGTTTTTGGTTATTCCAAATTCAAAATAATCCAAGGCTGAATAACTGAAACATCAATATTTACAGTAATGCTTTTCGAAGTTACTAAGTGAAATTTTGTCTTTTCATGGTCAATCGAAATTAACAGCAAGCCTATATTCTCACCAATAAATCTATCGAAGATAGGATTAATTTGGCTGTTACCAATAATTTTCACCATAACCATCCAAGGACTGTTTTGTCAGAGACTGGAACCCGATCTTACAGTCAGGGTTTTAGAGAGAAATGGTTAGTTGACAGGTAAGCTGCCGTATGAATTGGGGATGACACGACTGAAATAACTTCTCAGTATATAATCTTTCGGTACTAACATTCATTCAAACAATACAGTTTCACTTTGGTTGGTCAAAAATGACCTGTACATAGTCGGTTGTGTTCCCAATTAAGCTCAAACACACAGTGCTTGATAACATGGGCGTCCGGAGGGGGCAAGGGGGTGCTTACCCCCTGGAAAATCAAAAACTTGAAAAAACGAAGAAAAAATAAAGAAAAAACGAAGAAAATATAACATTAATATTTCTCAACAGTTCACTCAGTGTGAATTTCTACTCTCAAAACAGGAATTGAATAAAAATATCAACACTCAGACCCCAGCAGCCCCCAGCATATTTATGGTATCTTTTAAGTTAATATTTACGATATTGATAGTGTTTTCCCTTAGTTTTTATATACGGTAAATAGGCCTTGGAAGTTCCATTTCCAGCTATCTGGGAAGCATTTTGGGCCAAACTTTTCTTGCGCTCCGCGCCAAACCATGGTAGCGCAGAGCGCTGAGAGTCTGTCTATGCGCTTTGCCTTCCACCCTTGACAAATTCCTGGCTACGCCTTTGTCAACACTGTGTGAAGAGTAGCATACAAACGCTTTTCTGGGAGTAAAATATTTCTCATGAAAAAAGTTGGGCCTCCCCTGAATTTTTTCATGCTTGATAATATTGCCTCAAGCAATTTAAACTCAGTGCAGGCTACTGTGGCTCTGTCTTAGAGGTGTACTGGAAGGGAGACTTGGCTTAAATTGGAGGTGGGGCTAGAAGTTAACTTAGTTGCGAGAATTGTTACTGTATGGGGTAAGCTTAGACAGCGTTTAATTCCCTTGTCTCTGGAGAACCTAATTTTACAACGCAACCATGGTTTGTAAACTACAGAATATCGGCCAAAAGAGAAAGAGGAGATGCAGAAAAGAAAATGAAAGGAAAATAGAGCAAGAGATAAAGGAAAAAAGGAGTTAAAAGTAGATGATTGGAAAAAACCATTATTCTCTGACACGGGCATTGTTCCCACACCTTTTGTTACATTCCTTCGAAATTCTTAAATACTAAAGCAGGGAATGATTTATTTTTTAAAGCTGACAATATATTTAAGAAATCAAGACATTGGCCCAAGAATACATTAACAGTCATATTAAAAGTAGTGCAAATGTATAAATGTTTACATGCATCAAACAGTTGTAACTCATACGAACGCTTTCAAACTCCATTCTAAATGAAAAGTAAGGGGCTGCCATTCGCCGAATAACAAAATTCTGGAAAGTATGCAATGAAGTTAGGGAAAACAAGCCCTTGAGCCACAACTGAAAAAAAGCCGTGGCCGGCCGGAAATTAACTAATTGGTTAGAAACTAAACGTCTTCTACATCTAACTAGAAAGTATGTTGCCTAAAGAGTATCCAAAGTCTTTAATTACCAGTTTACATATTTAAGATGTTGGAAAAAGAATCTCTCTTCATCCAATCCCCATTGTCAAAGCCTGTCCCCTTGCCGAGATAAAAAAAAAATGTGGAATCTAATTCACATAATTTGAAATACTGTTGTACATTGTGCCATAATATGTAATGTCCGTCTTGCACAACTCAAATAACCTGATTTATTTCCCTTTAAAATTTTATTTTTTATGACCTTGAAAAGCTTCCCTTTTTTAAATAGCATGTTGCACAGACAGGGCTTGTATATTCAAGTCACCCTATAACAGGAAGAAAGCGATCACATTTTGGTACAGGGTGCAGAGGTTTTTGGAATATCAAAGAAACGCAAAGACCGGTGTGTGAGCAGTAAGAATGGAATCACAATATAATGTGCAATTTACCATTTTAAATTAAGTAAATAAACTTCAAAAATTTATACCACACATTAGAAACATCCTGTGAAGATGGGAGTTGCACATTTAGATTCATTTTACAAGCTTTGTAACACATATCTTTTGAAATTTTCGACTTAAGATACTCTCAACCATCGTTTGATTGCAGCCTTTTTGAATTGTGTTGTCTTATCGCACAGGGGACTTTTATTTTCGTTAGTCCTGACCAACAGTCTGAAGATAGTCCATTATAGATTTTGTCATCTTGAACTCTGGACATTTACATTTTGACCTTGGTTTCCGAATCCAGCGGTATAGTGACGTATTTTGTGGTTAACCTTAAGAGAGTGGGCATCTATCTTCAAAAGAATTTTAAGGATCTATTTGTATTTCCACATATGATGTGACTAGAATCGGATTCAGCCGCTAAATTAGTTACCAAATGAATCTTGAACCATGAAAATCGGTTCAGATTTGGTGAAGTTACGTACAGAAGTAAAATTCAGCAATCTGTCGAAAAATATTCAAAAATCAAATTATTGATATTTGAGAGAAAAACATATCATCATGTTTCGAAATTAACAAAGAGCGTACTTATCATTGCAAAAGAGCATTATTTCTTGAAATTTTCAGCAATGAGATACACCCCTAGTGTTTGTTCGGGCTATGAATACCTGGTAGCAATACCAAGGTCAGTCGTGACACTATCGGCCAAGTCATGACGCCCAGTTTAAAGGGGAAGATTTTTCTAATGCGGTTAAATGCATTTCATCTCAGTCCTTAACGAACTGAAACTGATGAAATGTTTGTGACTTTTAAGAGTGATCCAAAAATAGCATTGTGATGGAATCAATTCTATCAAGACTAGTTTAAATGATAACGTTAAAAATTTATAAGCTCACTGGATCAAAACATTTATTTTATTTCTTCTAGCTTTCGAGTTTCACTCTGGAAGTCCCCTCTATGAAAAATACGGAAATCTATTTGTAACTGGATATGAGTTTGTTAACAACCTTTCTTGTACCGTCAACCTTACGGCTACTGGTCCATTGCGCTATGAAACATCTTTCTCATTTGACTATAAAGCAGTCACATACAAGGAGGACTTTACAGTGGAATATTTTCTACCAAGGACTGATGCCACGTACTTGTAGGTCATTCCATTTGTTTCACGTTAATACCTTATCTAAAAACGTTATCTTATTTTCATGCTTATGTAGGATAAACAATTAATTTCATTGTTTGACTTGTTTGACAAGCTGCAATGAAAGATTTTATTTTTCTTAAATTCATACCACATTGTCTCTGCATTGAGTTCCGGGGGGTAGAAATTTTTAGATAATTGAAGATAGGGAAAATATTTGATGATGCCACTTAGAGGAGGGAGTCGAGGATTACTGGTCACTACCAAAGGGGCTAGAATCTGTTTCTTTGAATTAGGTTGTCCCTTTTGCTTTAAAGGGTCTCTCCAAGGACTTAAAGGTCAAAAGCAGTCGCCCCAAACTTATTTTGAAACAATAACTGAATGTCACGAATTTCTTCTCATTTCTCTTCCAAGTATCTTTCATAATATTTTAGGACATAAATATTGCATATTCAAGGTAAACCAAGCAGTTGTTCCTTGTAAATTTTGCCACTGAGTGAAAAAAATACTGTCACATGATTCTCAAGATCCATTCAGGAAATAGGATAGTCTACTATACAACTCTTTATTGGGATGACTGCATACTCCCTTTAACAAGCCTTGCTGATTTTTTCGTTAACAATTTGGGCTGGGTATCTCGGTCAAGCAGATCATCTTGAGAATATTCCAATTTCTCTGAGTACTCTCTTCAGTGGAACAAATGGTTTTGATACGGTTTTCCTGGTCATACGGATTATTGTCCAAAGTACATTTGCTATGAAAAGAGTCATAAGTTATGTACAAATTTTTAGAAGAAGGTTTTCATAGAGATCCGTTCCTAAAATACCTTCCAGAGTTCGGTAAACGAATAATTCCAGAAAAAAGGATGGAATGTTAATCAAAACTCGAGGTAAATTCTAGTACACGTCAGTATAAGTTGTTCAATGTGTTCATAAATAACTACAATTCATCTGGGCCGTTCAGCAATGACCTCAAATGCCATCTATATAACGGCACCACAACGAGGGTTTTAAGTTACAGCTGACGCTGACCCATAGTCTATCCACGACTACTCCCATCCCTAGACAGGTATACCCTGACGCCATTTTGGGCCCGGTGGAAGTACCGTGAATTTGTGCAAAAAAACTTATCATAAAATTCGAAATGATTCTCAGTCAAACAAATTTTTAAATATTCAACAAGATTGGCAGTGGAGGGCTTCTGACTAATACGAAATTCTAGAGCAGGGGTGTGCAACCTGCTGCCCGCGGGCCAAATGCGGCCCGCGACTTCCTCCTGTGCGGCCCGCGAACCAATTTCGATTCCCCTAATTTTTGGCCCTTGTACGTCTTTTTATTTGACCACAACGTAAACTTGACGTAAGTACAGGATATCATGAAAACGAAGAAACGATCACTTCCTTTGATGTAAGGTGGATATTCTCGACCATTTCATTATTTGATAAACTAAAGAATTTACTTGTAAAACGCATTCTAAATCTGAATTAACATATTTGTCGACAAAATAGAGATGCACAATTAGTAGGCCCATACTACAATATTATTCGAGTTCATGTGGGTCTGCCTAGATGGGCACATTGGTCACTAACGGGGAGGGGTGGGGGAAGGGGTGAGGGTGAGATGCCACCCTCGTAACACATCTCTGTTCCACTGCGGCCCCCAAATAGTCACAGCAACATGATTTGGCCCGGGGTTCGAAAAGGTTGCACACCCCTGTTCTAGAGCTTTCCTAACGCCTTTTAAACCTAAATCTTGGGGCATATTAGGGTAAATTATCTTTGCATCAATACTGAACATGGCCGTGGTAGATGGCAAGGGACCATTAACATTAACACTCTCTATACGTCTTAAAATATCCTAAAAGAGTCCTTAACATAGAAGTCCAGTTTCTTCATTTCCGGGTTGATATGAAAATCCACAAATTCAGAAAGTTGTTCAATGGGAGAACCAGTGCCGGAAATAACGGGGCGAATCTTTGGAAGGCCCAAAGCGTCGGGGTTTTGGTAAAGTATAACTATGTGAAGTTTTGTATTGTTTAGGAACCAGACAATCAGCCGTTTTCCGTCGATGTCTCCTTTAGATTGCATTTAGGACGATTGCTTTCACTTTATCTAAGGCTTCCATAGTTTAGTCTTCCTTGTTCTGTCTATAGAACTTGTCATTTTTCAGGTCGGTTTATGTTCGTTCTGCATATGCCGACTTACTTTGCACCTCAAAAGCTGGACCTTTATCTTCTGGTTTAATAACAATAACATAGTCTCTTCTAAAAGTCCCAAGAGCCCGTCTCTCTTCCTTAATACGTTTCTCATTAACCTACTAAGAGGTTTTGAAATCATCCACTTTCTTTTGTGCAGCTTCCAAAAAGCATCCAAGAGAGCGATCCCTACCTTCCGGGGGAGACCAGCTTCTTATTTCGAAAGAGTGGTGTTTCGAAATTAGCATCATTGGTGTCATCCGAGGAATTAAAATATTCAGAAAGTCTTAATTTCCTCTTTTAAGCATCCAAATCCCTTAAAAACGTAATCTGTCAAGGTTAGGGGCGTAGGCAGAAATTAATATCTTGACTAAGCAGGGATTCTTTAGTAGACGCAATAGATCTGTTTGGAAAATTGAAAACACACTGCAAGCTATGAGCCAGTGGTTCCGCATAATCTTGTATGAGCCCACGTCGGGTTGTTCTGCTTGTCTGCGTCTTTTTCGTTAAACAAAACCGAAAAGTTGTCCTGTTTCCCTAGATTTAACAGCTTGGAATTTTTCAGTTTAAAAGACTAGCCCTGATCTTAATTTTGTGTTGCTTAATTTTCTCAGAAATAGTAAGAACTTCAATAGTTGGTAACAATCTATTACGTGTCCCCAGATACCTAAGATGTGCGTTCTCAAGTCAGAAATCCTACCTTTAATAGTAAAAGCGAAAAGTTTCCTTAATAAACTTACTCAAAGTTTCAAATACTTTCAAACCTGTAAACAATTTGAACTTAGAGCAATTGAAAAGCTTCGGAACAAAAGCAAGGAAATTTGGGAAGAAAGGGAGCTCCACTAGGTCTTTAAAGTTAACACTCTCTTCCCAGTGTGAAAGAATGTCAAAGACATAAGGCTTAGTAGGGAGTACCTGACATAGTTTTGTGATCTGTTATATGATTTTCTGCTGCTCTTTTAGTTTAACTCTAGCACGTAAACAAGGAAGGCGTATCCTTTCAAAACGTGGTGTATTTTGATTTTTATTGCCTTTGAACTTTAAAAGGTTTGAAAGTCTCTACAGTTTTATCCTTTTACCAACTTTTAACATCTTTATTGCCTTTATCTGTTTTTTGTCATTTCTGAAAGTAAAATTTACTTTGGATCTTTTGTACAGTATGCCGTGTGTCCTGTGTTTGATTCTTTCTTGCGTTTCTATATATATATATATATATATATATATATATATATATATATATATATATATATATATATATATATATATATATATACTCCGAATCAAAAAGTTCTCAACAATTTTGAAGGTAGAGAAAATTTACAACACAAACTCGATGTCATGTCACTTCACTACAAGTGGTTTCGTGCTAACGCACTCCCCCAGCAGGCTATGTATGAATGAATAAACCGTTATACAGAGTGTCCATGCTGCTTTTCTTTTACAAGTAATATAGTCTAAAAGGCAAAATCTGTTATTTTGAAGATGGAGGCCTGGTCCACTAGGGCTATGTTCTGCCGATTGTGGAAATGGCCAGCGAAGAAGATTAGTGAGGTGCGTAAGAATTTTAAACGGCAGAGAATATAACGCATCGGATTCCTTTTGTAGCCATACCACGAAACCAGACAGTAGTATACCCTGCGCTATTCCATGTTGGACTTTCACGTTTAGTCAGGTGAGAGACAATTCTTCTGATTCGTGTACTTTCCTAGCCAAAATAATGAGGTTCTTGTCAAGGAGGTATGCTTACCATCTATATGGTAACTTTGGAGATATATGATGTAAATTTTTTCATCTCGTTAATTTCCGAAAATTAAACCCGCCAAAAATAACAATTGAGGAGTCGAAGCCTATTTTCTTACAGCATCAATTCTAACTAAATTTTGAATCCGTGTATTCTGTCAGGGCATACGTTTGCTAGGTAACCGTCGTATAAAGGTCGCACCGACTCGTAGTCCTAACGCATACGCTACATTTTTAAAAGAAACGCTGATGTTGTTACTAATACTATAATCAATATTTACGAAATTTAAATTGCAGAACCTTGATAACAGGTAAATTAAATGTCCCATGTTTCACTGAATTTTGCAAATAAAATGATGAGTGGCTTGATAAAATGCATTATCTATTCTCCTTTGTATTTAGTGTATATACGACGCGTTCAATAACGCAAGTTCAAGTTTGAGGAGTGCTGAGTGTAGGGTTGGCAGTGAATTAGTCGATCTGTCTGACTGCAACCAAGCCACTCGCCCAGTCGACATGTGGGTACCATGTGAGAGAAACAGACTCTACAATTATGAATGGCATACGGGATCATGGTCTGAATGTTATAAATGCAAAAGGGAACGAAGAGTTAACTGCCTCCTAGTCCCCCAGTGGCTTGTCGTTTCAGATGATATGTGCAATGCAACTGAAATCCCTAGGAACTCTGAGCCATGCCTTTCAGATTCAGGTTGTGGTAGTTCGACGGAAACGACGGAAACGACGGAATTTACTCTTACGACTGAAACATCTGAAAACTATGACCCAAGCTCTTCAGATGAAGGCCTTTTTAATTCGACGGTAACCACTGAAGTTACTATTGAGACTGTAAGTCCTGATAAATCTGAACCATGCTATTCGGAAGAAGGATGTGTGAGTTCAACGTTATTCACTGCAAACAAGGTAAATATATGGACAATTTATGTAAAAGGTTTATTTGGACGATTTTCACTACAGCTCTTATCAAATTCTATGTTGGAGTGACCATTTTACAAAAAAGTTTTATTTTACATTCCCATCACTAGTAAGAATTAGCTTAATCAAAACTATTTACGTGAAAAGACGGATATACAAGATAATTTTGCGTGATAATTCACTCAAACAATCTAACTTCGAGTATGTTGTGATGATTTATGCCCTGGACATTTTAGTTTGAAGGTAGTAGTTTTTTAGTTTTCTCTCTGCAAATTGTAAACACCATACAACAACCTGCAAAATAGATGACAAATAATTAACAAAAATTCGGTTGAGGTTGATTCATCATGTTTAAACTTTGACGAGGTATATCTTCATAAAAGCTAAGAAACAACCTGGAAGTTACCTCTATTATTTCCTCAAAGAAATTGTTAAGATAACAAAGTTCTTTGAAATAGCATTTAACAAATCCATTCATTTTGCTTTTAGTTACAAATATTTATGCAAATGGGTTGTAATCCAATTTAGCAAATGAGTTGTAAACAACCAATTTGCTAGTTTACATATTGTTTGCAGCAGGAGCGGCGCCAGGGTTTTTCGATAGGGGAGGCAAAGCATGCTGGGTCGGACCCAGTTTTATTGTTTGGGGGGTGCAGGCATTGAAGACTTCCGAGCCTCACCCTACCCCCCCCCCCCCGTGTCAGAACCTGCATTTTTTGGCGTTTTCATTTTCTTTGACTATATTTTTCTCTCACAAAAAACTTTTTTTCTAAAATAAATACGAACTGTGAGAAGGGTTGGTTGTCTGTCAGTGAAAATCGGCCCCTCACTGAATGAGACGCTTCAACTATGCAGCAGGCGCGGCGGAACGAAAAAATATTGGGGGGGGGGCTGAGTGCAGCAAGACTATCTAAGCGGAGCGCCACCATCAGTTGGCGCGGAGCGTGCAAGAAAATTTTTGGCTTCACAAACCCTCCAGATGGCCGGAAATGGCACTTCCCGAGTGTTCTAAGCTGCATGTGTCCAGCCTTGAAATATGGATCATATGTCTGCAATTTCTAAATTAAGGAGAAAAAATAAATCTATGAAAAATGGTAATACATATTTCTAAGCGGAGCGCCACCATCAGTTGGCGCGGAGTGTTCAAGTAAATTTGTGACTTTGCAAACCCTCCAGATGGCCGGAAACGGCACTTCCCGAGTGTTCTAAACTGTATGTATTCATCCTTGAAATGTGGATCTCATGTCTGCAATTTCTTAATTAATGAGAAAAAATTAATCCTCATCATGTGATTTTTTTCTTGCTTATAGAAAAGCCGAATCACTGAGGAAGAGTTATACGCAAAATTGAATTTTATAAAAGGGAGAGGAATCATAACTCTTATGAGATAACATTAAATTTTTACCTATAGTTTTTCGAGTTTTTGAACCAATGATGTAACCAAATTTGCAAGCTAAAGTAAACTTTTCGCAAACAGGAGTGACGTCATTTCCTCACATTAATAGACTGATTTATGTATATCATTTAATTTAAATCCGATTTAGTGTCCTTCATAATCGCATGGTATCATTACGTAATATGCATAGGAGATATTGAAATTTTGCAAATTGCGCCCTTAAGGGTCTGTAAGTCAAAACGTTTGAAAGGCACAGAAAAGGGAGGCCTGCTCATTCAATGTGAGAATGAACGGATAGGTAACGTGCGTTTAACTGAAGAAACGAAAAAAGACAGGCAAGGAAACGTATAGGGGACGGACGCAGACCGAAGATGCAGCGCACTTGCATCCTGTCCCCTCCTCATACTATAGCTTAACAAACGTTTTTGCCGTTTCTTCTTGAATTTTTTGGGTGCGACTGCATCCTTTCCCCTGCATCCGTCCCATGCATGAGATGAGTGATCGCGGTTCTGAGGGAGGGATTAAGGGGAGGGAGTGTGAAAGATTTTTCGACTACCGGGAAGCCTTAGACGCAATCTGGTACAGTATTTTGCATCTTTTGGAAGTCATATTTTTTCTCGAGAAATCTAGTTTCTATGTAAGTAATCCAACGTTCTGTACTTTTGGCCGACTACAGTTTTCCAATTTTGTTGCACTTATTTTTGACGATTACATATCAAACGGGCAAGGGCGGCGATTTGTGTTGGCTATTGGGGGAGGGGCGCAGAATGAAAGTTGCCATCGAAGCGGAGCGCCATCATAGTTTGGTGCGAAGCGTACAAGAGAATTTTCTCCCTACAGACCCCCAGACTGCATGATATGGCACTTCTCGGGATCTTGGAGACAGTTTAGAACCGTACGATACTTGATACGTGACGACTGACAGGCATGAGCGTATACCGTTTAAAATGTTGCCAAAATGGCTTCTATATCACAATTAAATGGTCCTTCTCAGACCTTTCAAATTGCACTGAAGCCATCTTGATATGTGGCATGATTTCTATTGGCTGGCGCGGACTGCGCAGATAAAATTTTTGCCAAAACAGCTCCCAGATCTCAAGAAATGGCTCTTCCCAGATCTTTCAAATTGCACTGAAGACATCTAGATATGTTACACGCCTTATATATATTTTCCTACTTTCACGGAACCGTTACTCTTCCTCTGGTATAACCTGCCCTGCGTACCAATTTAACCATTTTGTGATTGTTGTGACATGATTGCACAATGTACACGGAAGTGAAAATCCTACCCCCTCCTCCCCTGGTTGGATACGATACTGCACTACAGACATGTCACTGCATGTGTAGGAAAAGTGTACAACTAGAGCTGGTAGGTCCATGCGTACTGGATTTACACACTAAAATATGATGTAGGCCTACTTCTCCGTGAGCCACGGTCGTGAAGGTAGCCATGGAATTCGTAATAGATACCACATTCGCGCGTAGTCCGAGAATTTACAGAATATTGATAAATACGTCGGTCAAATACGGATTTGAATTAACTTTTAATCACTAAAATCAGTCAGTTTAGTCTTGAACACTGTGTTTTGCTTGTTTTCAAATAGACAGCAATTTTCACATAATCTTGCCAGGGATACACTGTATTTTGGCCGCCCCTATTGTTTACGCTACTAGGTATTAACCCTTAAACGACAAAAAAAAAACTCAGAGAGAAATTCAATCATGGGTCTTCTGGGATGTAGCAGAGGCCTAAGTGTAGGCTCTGAGGTGGATGAAGATAGGCTATATAGCAAATGATGAATACGTGTATACTCGAACATTCCAAATATTTGCACGAAGAACTATTGCAGTATGGGACGGATGTACAAAGAGTTAGACAGAGCAGACAACGCGCGCAAAGCGCGCAAAATTTTCGAGAATTTACACCGACAATGTCCTATATGCGACGGATAACATATCAAAATACTTTATTGCATGATACTGTTACACTTCACCCCACCCCCTACAAAAATTATGTGTCTTAAAACGTTATTTAGACGATTTTATTTTTTGGGTCAAAAACCATAGGGGGGGCAAATGCCTGCCCTGCCCCCCCTGTGGCGCCGCCCCTGGTTTGCAGGTCAAAATACAAAGGCTTCTGTTAAAATAAGTCCTCGCATTGCGAAGGGTTGTAGGCTTACCCGAAGCTGTTTTGTTTTCTCCCTTCGCGTCATTTCCAAATATTTGGCAAACGTTACTCGATTGTTTGTTAATTCTTCAATAACATGGTTCGAAATCTTCAGTTTTGGTATACGTATTAAAACATTGAAACACACAATCAGGTTCGCTTTCTTGGAACCCTTTCGTAAATCTGATAAGTGCAATGAATTGCCTGTGTCAAGTGTTACGGTTTGTGGTCGCAGGTCAAACCAATAACAGCGAAAGATCACAGAAGAACGAGATTAAAATTCAACAACTTAATGACTATTTACAATCTCCTTATCTTACTTAAATTTACAATAATTAATTAGATTTACTCACAATCCCTTACTTAATATTATTCTGGTCTGATCCAAGGGTTGGTAGTGCATGCACGTCGACGATGGCACAGTAGTAGACCTGCAGCGTGCTCTAGCGTAGGAACTGGTTCCACGAGCGATTAATGACAAGGCTAGGCGATGATGGATGATAACGTTAACGATCTCCACACACAGTGTAGAAACGGCGTAAGGCAATTTATCACAAGTGTGCAGTGTCAGTGGCTGGCTTCAGGTGATTCGATCAGAGAATAACTTCTCAACAAACAGCGTCTGGTCAGTATTATGATATCTCTCTCCTATAACAGTTGTTGAACTGCCTTTTATACGCTAGGCTTTTAATCGAGAACTCTCCAGAATTGAACAGAAACTTCTAGTGCACACAGTCGAGCAATTACGAGAACGTTCCTTGCATGCACGTTAGTAAACAAACAATGTCAATATTTCTTAGAAGAATCGCCAGGCCGCTGCTATAATTGATACATTACGTAAACAGTTCTCACTTCTAGACAGTTCTAGAAAGGCTGCGTTGAAGTTGAATTCTCTGGAACTTTCCATTCGCTCGTCGATGGATTCAATCCGGTGTTCCTGACGGGTCGTCTTGTAACACAAGTTTTAAACGTCATTTGCAAAGCCAAACATTTGAAACGTTTCCAACCCCCACCCTCCGACTTTCTTATATATCACAAAAGATCATTTGTCTTTTCGGCCGATCTCCATTCCTGTTAAAAACAACATGGGTGGTAAATTTGTCCCAAAGCATTTGGTCCAAGATGGTTCCTTTGTGTTTCCTTGGCTATTGTAATTCGTACATTTTTATCGTGATCTTTATACCGTCGGACAAAGTAGGTTATTTCTTTAAAAACGAATAAAGTATTGTATGTTAGTATATTGTCTTGCAAAATGTGAAAAAGTTATGAAAACCTTGGGTAAGCCGAGAATAGCTGCGACGGTCTCTCAGCTCCTTCTCAACAATGACCAATTATTTACATATTCTGACGAGTATTTACGAATCCTCAACTCTCATCTCTCAATAAACTGTTTTCAAAAAATAGATATAAAGATTTCTTGAAGTGTAATGACAAAGTGGTTATAGTGGGATGGTCGTTTGAGATTTCGAGTGACCAGACAAAACTTTAGTGGTCCATAATTTCCAATCTTATCTCAGAGCCATTTTTAAAGTCCAAGCGAGTAAACGGATTTATATGAAACCTTCTTTGCTACTTTGATTAAGTAGAAGTGGCCTTTGTTTTCCTTACTTTGTTGCATTCACAGGAACAATATGATTGGTCTACGGGACCATGGTCCGATTGCGTCGGTTGCGAACTAACTCGTGAGGTGAAATGCCTTGTCAATAGTACAGGAATGGTCGTGCATAATGAAAAGTGTATTTCCTACGAACGGCCATTTGACACCGAGATCTGTGAAAGCGATTCATGTAGAGGATGGATTTTAGGAAAGTGGAACGAGGTAACGTGCGGTGCCCCTTTTCCATTTTATTAATTTTTTTGGCTCTACTGTACTAGACATTAATCTTATCTAGTTTCTTCATTATCATTTTCAGTGTTCTGTGACCTGTGGAACTGGGACTCAAAGGCGAAATGTTTATTGCTCATCTGCAGCTGATGGTAGATGTTCTGGAACTAAGCCGCTGGAAGTAAAAGGCTGCTACAATCCTGGCCAATGTCAAGAAAAAGGTCAAACTGCCTCTCTTCAGACTTCGTTACTGAGTTCAAAATTATATATTATTTGACTAACGTGAAGATGAAAGTTTTAATCACGAATATATTCTCAATCGTTCAATTTCTTAATTGTTTCAATACATATAAGTTATTTCTGTGCACTTGTGAATACTATTGGATTTACATATGCAGTGTTTCTATATTGCCTTCCATAGGTTCTGCAAGTTCTGCAACAGCCATTGTGACGGTGTTGGTGATTGTAACATTTGTCATAGCAAGCTTAAGTTTACTTGCCGTGTTCTTCAGTTGTAAAAAGTAAGTCCAGCGGTAAGGTTGTATATACTAGTAATTTTCATTTGTTAGTACACGACAATAGGCTGTTTCAGCTGCGACAGTATTGTATGCTACTGTCGGAGTAAATCTGTAAAATTAAGGTTGGCAAAGGAAGGTAGGACAAATCTTACTAATAGCACTGTATGTCCATTATCGCTGAGTATGTTTCTAAGTTTCCAAAACTCAAGTGCAGACCAATGTTTTCATGTTCATACACTCATCAACATTGTTTCTTGCTCCTAACAAGGACCTATCTTTTTATTTTAAGCAGGAAAAAACCACTTCCGATGCTGAGACTTCGCTATCATAGGACTGCAGAGGGTAAGGTGTTTTCACTTTTGTATCTTTTGCATTCATGAAAGAGTCTCACAGCTTTGTCTGTTCATTTCAACCCTTACCCTGTAGTTGGCATGTTAAGGCGGACATAAGAAATACTATTTTTCATGTAGGAATTTCTTACTTCAACCAAACAGAAGCAAATTTTGATTAATTTCAAGACTTTTTGGAAAAATTTCAACACCGACTACCTCTTTTTACCTAAAACTTGAATGTGAAATGGATTTTTATATCGTTTCGTCATATTAACAATCAATTGTACAGCCTTTTTTCCAACTCCCTTGCACCACTTTGTTAAAATACCTTTTCATTAATGAGACATTTTCGCCAGTTGTAAGAGTTTTGTATACAAATGATGGAAAAGTGGACTTCAGAAGGAAAGTTCCCATTTCTAGCTGAAACAACTTTGAGTGATGTGCCACGTTTAACTATCCTTTGCAAGTGTTTTATTGTATGGCTTTTTCAGTTAGTGCAGTATTCATGCTATTATTGTTTTTCGCAGTAGACGTATTACAATTTTGTAAATTATTAATGTAAATTGTGACCACTGAAAATAAATGACGGGGAGAAACCCTTCCTTCATTATCATCACCTTCATACTTGTGTACCCGTTTCACCATCCTAATGATATGTTGGATACCTTGACTATTTAAATATTCGGTTGACATCATTTCAACATAATTTTAATTAACATATTATTGTAGCAGGTTTGCCTTGCATAATTACTGTGTTTACACATATCTACATAGCTATGTAAGCAAGGTACAACATTATCCTGCCATATGCTATATGCATAGGTAGTTTTGTGCACATTCTGCAACTTATAAATGTAAAAGAAAGCCAATCTGCTGTATGAGTAGTAAAAGTAAGCACAATTTTATGTTGCACACTCTTAACAGATTTTGGTATAAGCTTCACCAAAACTGAGTATGTGAAAATACCAAAGTTGTGTCGAGTTTTCCTATCATTTATTTAGTTGAAGGTTTACCCAATTATGTGGCCAAGATATTTGTGGAGAAATTTTTCTAGCATTACATTTCGGGAGAAATTTACTCCCGTTCAGTAATTTTGCAAAAGTTCCCAGTAATGTGAAACTTCACGCAACTTTTTGGAGTTTAGACACGTGCCAAAAGTTTGTCTTATTGAGATGAAACATAGGATAAAACTTCACTCAAAGAAGATACTCCAAGAAGAGTAAACTGTCTTTGAATAACAGAAAGGGATCATCACAGACAGTCTTTTAATGTATTTTTAGTACCTTCAAAAATTGAGAACAGCTATGAAAACATATGCTTGACGCTTATAATTTTAAGAAAAAGGAAGTTAAACTTTCATTTGTTCTTTCGTAGATTTGGAACAATTGTCAATCATATCAGGTGAGACGGAATGTGTTTCGGCTTTAAGGATTGGTCTGACTGAACTGTTTATGTCCTACCCATCCTGTTTCACTGTTTCTTTCATCATCCATGACATTTTTGTGTAATGTCTCATAAAAGACACTTATTTTTTTTCTAGTTGTAATGCTACAACAATCAGAACAGATGAAGGAAGAAAAGAAGTTTTGGCAGAAATTCAAGGATAAGGGGTGTATATCCCAACATTTGATTGAAAGAGAAAGCAAATATAATCGTCCCCCACTGTTATTGGTCAACAGGTACGCAAAAATTACAGCGTATCCGCCAGACCAAATGAAGGATGCAGGATGGTCATAAGTATAGACAATCGTTTTTCCGAGATTCTGTTGGATATGTGGGAATAATACCCTACATTTTCGGTGCGCTTAGATTGCTCTAGAAATACTCTTGGTTTTCTTACATAAACGAATTCTTCCGTACAAACATTCATTTAACCATATGACACCTTTGTCAAACTATGAATATCGATTCATAAAAATTTTTTTGGAATAAATTTTTCTAACGTACCCTTTTAGGTGAGAGTGAACTTTTGAATCACGAGATATCATAATAAAGAATGTTTACATACAAATAACAAGGCTTGGAATGTGCTATTCCTTAAATCTGGAAGACACTCATTACTCGGCTTAAATGGTATGTCTGACTCTATCCCCTTAATGTCAAAACAAAACTACGCCAATGAAAATCAGCCATTCATTTTTGATAACCTCATGTTAGTAAACTATTACTGGCTTACTGTTTACGGTTGTCATGATTTGTGAAACTTACATTGTCTATCAATTCTGCAATTCGATTTGTCTCATCTTAATACTGATTTACCTCACAAAAAATTGTTTGACCTGAATATTTATACTGTTAAGTTTACCTCGCTAGTACAGTACAAAAAGGTGTTCCTGTTTTACGTATAAGTACAGTACATTCATCATATAAACAATATATCTTCACCATAAACCAAATTAGGTCTGTAATAAACTGTCAGATATTTGTGAAATGTTTTGCTTTCCACCATATGCCTGGCGTCTGAAGATTTTGAGCAGCAGATGACTGACTCCAGTAAGGTATCAAATGGGTTAACGGTCTTAAGCAATCATCGCAGCGTTATCAACCAGGTTCGAACAAATGATTTGCCCGAATGTCTCCAGAGTGAACATTTAGCTCCAGGGGAAACCGTAGATGATGAGTATTTGGTAGGTTAATAGCTTTTGATACCTTACCATGCAAAACAGCGATCAAAAAATGTCACAATGAATTGGATACACCTCTAAAGTGACTACCTATAGCTTCTTAGAAGTTAATGAACAAAAATGTGGTAATGCTGTCATATTAAAATAAAAATGCTTTATAATTACCATAATATTAAAATACCATAAAGTGCCAACAAGGATTTGCACACCTAACAAACCTGAACAATTTTTTGATTGTTTTTTGATCGTACATTTGAAGCTCTCAAATTGCAACAATATCATAAACCGAAAAAGTTCAATAATTTTGTGTATTGATACGTCGCTTTTTTTCTGAGTTCTCTTATTCTAAACTAAAATTACAGAGACTACAACTATCTCAAGAACCTGGCTTGGTTGTAATACAGCCTTCAGACTCTGAAAGTAAGTCCTTAGTTCCCTCCTTAAAGTAAAACATAACTTGCATTAAATTTCATCTTATCTGTTTCTATGATTACTTTTCAAACATTCGGCATAAAGGTTCAAATTAGAATTTTCTCTTCCTTGTGTAAAGGTAACCAAGTGAACACGAACAGACATTCCAAATACTGTATCCCGTGTTGTATTGAGGTAAGATATACCAAATTCTTAGAACCATCACATCACAATTAAAGCAGTTTAGTATTGAAAGTCCAAGCACCATAATAAAAGCATGAAACTGCTCAACAAAATTTGACTATTGGGCAAAAGGTGTTGGACCCGGATAGACATTTAGAAAAGCTGAGATGAAAGAGTTTTTGTGTCTTTAGCTATTAATTTGTTGAAAATAGTGACTGTGCAATAAGTAAAGGTAATAAATTGTCGAAGATCGACAATCAATGAAGCAATTTCCCTAAAATGATATATCAAAATAAACTAAAAAATGGTTTCACTGTCAGTCATTTAACTAAAAGCTGAGACGAGACATATCGGGACATATGGAGTGTTGTGTTATCGAATCTGTCGTTATCATGGAGGAGAACGGGATCTATTACGCCAAATAATTCTGAATTGCCGCTCAATCCCAAATTTTATTACAGATTGTGTCTCAAAGCGGCAGAAAATAGTTTGGAAAAGCTTAATGCAGTAGTTTAAAAGTTTGTCCCCTTCATTCTCAGATACCTTCAGACGGCCTTGTCAACAAATTTGATATCTAGTTTTCCTTATGTGAATTTGTGTTTCCATCTTAGCCATGTCCTTCTCAAGTAAGACGCAACAAAGAGAGGGGAGGATAAATGCAGTACAGATTGGAATACAACACTAATAGAAAGCGTACCATCAAGTGCATAACACTGAAGTTTTTGCTTCTAGGTATTAACTGAAGTACGATAAATCGTTATGTGGCTGCCCACATTAGACGTAATTTTCCTTTCATATTCCTTTTTATATCGTAAGGGAGCATCTTGAGGTGCGGTGTGTTTCTTGTCGAAAAATAAACAGAAACACAACACATTTAATATTAATCGTTTAAATAAAAGACTTCCCCAAGCAGACAGTGGATGAAATTTATGCGAACATGAAACCTTACTTTGTTAAGTGCTTTGGTAGAACACAAAGACTCAAAAACTACCAAGTCCGTGTGTCTAAAGTGAGTTGTAAGCAGAATATTAATTTTTAAGTTTCAGTACCCTTCTTTGATTTATGTTTTATCCTTTTTCAAACAGGACTACAAAGGAAAGCTAGCTTACATTGCTACTAGGGGTGAGTTTTGAAAAGCATCAGTCATTTATGTAAAGACCTTTCGAAAGCATGAAGTGCGTTTTAGCGCAAGCGTTAAACGAGTTCATAATTGAGACGTATTTTTAAAAGAAACTACACAACTGAAGGGGAAATTCGACTAGTTTTAAATTATTGAAAAGTAACTTTGTGTTTGTAGAGAATTGGTGCTTTGACTTACACGAGATTCTTCGGAGAGGTGGCTTAACATCATTCTGCTTTTCCTGTTTGTTTTCTCAAACAGAACAACAACCATCAACAGATGAGTCAATTTGGAAACTGGTTTTTCGTGAGGGGGTTTCAATCATCGTGAACATTGGTGAAAGAAATGTATGCATCCAAACTGACGATTGAAATGTTACGATCTCAGCAAAGCTGTCATGTTAATATGGAGTCTCATCGCATGTTGCTTTTCATTCGGATTCATATTACTGTACCCAATAAAATGAATATCATACAATCATACATGCCATTAGACATCACGAGGTTATAAGTAAAGGAAGTAAAAGGTGGCAAAGTGGAAGATTTGCAGTTTAAACTGAAACATTAACCTTTCAAATCCTTCTCTTTTAATTAGGAGTCTGTCAATTATCCCTATTTACTACCACAAGATGGAGTTTATGGAGAATTCAAGTTTACATGCATTAGGAAGTTGGAACGTCCAGGATATTTATTGGAAGAATTTCAGATTACTAAGGTAAGCACATGGACAAGCATATTTCACACAATTCTTAAAGATGAAGTTTTTCAGTTTATCTTAGCTCTCGAACCAATGTTCAATGTTAGTTCCTAGGAGAAGGGACTTCCAAAGTTATTTGTGTCATCACACTCACATATTTGAGGATGCGTATTCCTTACCATTTAGGACGTCAGCCGTTGTGGTCAGTAGTCTTACACACAAGAGATCAGAGAGTTTGACGGTTGCACAGGCAAGCTTTCATTTAAAAGAAAAGGCGTATTTGAGAGATGACCAGGAAAATCATTTTAGAAAATAACACATTGTGTAAGGTAGAACTGACCCGGTTACCTCCACAAACACCTTTACATGAGGAAAATATTTCGATGGGCTGTTCTGCATCTCGTTTAAATTGTGATCCTGTCCCCCCAAAATCGAAAAATGCCTAGCCGTTGCTCGTTACCTCACATGTTGTAAGCTAAGGCATAGTGGTTAAGTGGTACACATTTCTTAAATAGTCACTTAAGCTACAGCCATATTTAGCGATTTACGATCATTTCAAAAATGAAACTTAAGTTGCAGCTTAAAATAAGACTTTGTAGGACTGTAGATCACGTGGGAACTTTGTGCCCTCCAACATTAATGTTGTAAGGTTGATATAAAGAGAAGTACCCGATGTAAAAATACAAATTTTATAGACGCTTCAATAGTTTCTTAAACTGAAGCCATATTTAGCCAATTGCGATCATGTCAGCATAAAATAAGACTTTGTAACAGTGAAGATGCCTGTGTTCGTAGGAAATAATTACCTTAGGACAAACAAAGACGAAGATCTATTCATCCGTTCCTTGTCTGATCTTCCATGAGGAATTGCTCTGTGAGTAAATTTTCCCGAAAGAAGGGCACGCCACTCAATTTGCCGTCCGAGTACGTGCTCCGGTAAAGCTCTAAGAAGCGATATGTCCAACTTTCAGTGGTACAGACAATGTTAAAGCGCACCCGTTTCCAGGAAGAATCGTACTCGGAGGTCAACACCGACATAGATGCGAAACATGAATGAATAAAGTCTCTTTGTTGTCTCTCAGTTGGCAATTTTACATATACGGATACAATAGAAAAGGGACGATATCACTGACAAATGAAAGGCTAATGGCCTTCGAATGGCCGACTTGCATTGTGCACAAGGGTATTATGCTGTTGTGCTGTAAACCTGACTAGATTTGGAAAAACACGACATTTTATCCTTTATCCAATAAAACCATGTTCGCCTAAATTCCACAATAATCTATTTCCACGTTTCGTGATCCTTCACCATTCTTCTTGCACGGACCTCCAATCATTTTGTGCGTCTTTATACTCCTTATGTGTATTTTTAGGGATCTGATATTCGTCAAATCAACATCTGTCATTACTTTCTGTGGCCTGAATGCGGAATTCCAAAGGAACCTGAGAGCCTCATTGGTTTTATCAAGAAAGTGAAATCTCTTCACAAAGGAACCTTCGTGCCACTCTTGATTTACTGCAAGTAAGGAAGGGTCTTAAATTTGAGATAGACGGCATGATTTCTATATAACCAAGGATTTTTTCAAAGTGGTTGTTCCATTTCTTTGTATGAGGCTTTGCGCATAGTGCGAAATTGTTTGAAAAATATGAATAAATAAACATTTTGAATTGACGATTCCTAAGTGCTAGTATACTCACAATTGAATAACTTAAAATTTATTAGTAAGCCTCATTACGTTTTCTCCTGATTCAACATAATCTTTGTCGCTTTTTTCATATTATTTTCAGTAAAGACTTTAGGCGTTGTGGAGCATTTATAATCATATGTTCTCTCATGGACTTCTTGAAGACGAAGAAGAAAATTAACGTGGAAGAGTTTTCGACAAACCTTAAAAAGAAATGCAGAGATATGCTTCCAAATCAGGTTGCTGTTGCCAATTTTGATTAACCTTATATTACGTACTTGTAAAAGCAAACACCTTATACTCCAATTGTGAACTAGTCTTTTGCAATTGTATTGCAATGTTCTATCGATTACCTGCAATCTAACGCCATAGTTCAATAATAAGGCGTAAAAGTCCTTCCAAAGTTTACAATTATTTGTTTATCTTCCTTGCAGGATCAGTATAAGTTTATCTATGAAACGTTAGCTGGAGCTTTTCTGTTTCCTCTTGATGATCTTCACCCACACACTCTACTGAGTACAGACTTTAACGACGGCAAGCACAAGATAGGACTGAAGCAACAGTTTAAGGTATAGACGTATGAGCCAACTCTTTTTGATATCTCGTGAGCACAAAGGTGTCTGAATCTTGTTGATATTCCTAACAATTTAAAGGTGGATACTTCAAAATACGAAATCACATATTTTTTCTATTACTTAAAAAAGGAAGACTAACCAACTTATTAGTGGACACATCTGCTTACGAAACAAATTGTGCGGCGTGTGTTTTTGACAAATATTTTGAGTCTGTAACCGACAGTGCCCTTTCACTCTTCAAATTTATAATCCTGATCAATAACAGGAAACATACGTATGGGTTTGATTACTTACAGTAACAGTAACTGCAAACAACTGATAATTTAAAAGAATTTGAAACTTACTTTAGTTGTACAATCTAATTAACAGGTTTTAAAAATTACGCCAGAGAGGATGCTATGCATCACATTATTTGAATATATTTTACCCAAAGATACTTTTCAAATATTTCAGGCTCTTTCACAGCAACGGCAGTGTGGAAATCAGGTCAACGCTTTGGGAGGTTGCAAACCAGACCATGCTACAAAAAATCGGTCTTCAAATTTCTTGCCATGTGAGATGCATTTTAGTTTCAACGCAATATGAGCTAGTCCGCTAGAACATAAATTCTTTTGATACCCTTTTTTAATCCTCTGCCGGAGGTAGAAGTGATCAGAAAGGATATAAACGTAGGAGTGTGTATATGAGTGTATTTTTGTGTCTTTGTTTCTGTTTGAACATGATATCTCAAGATATGATATATGTTTCATTACTTAGTAAATGGATTTGTCATACTGTGGAAAAAGCTCAGTGGTTTTGTAGAAGGTCAAATGCTATTCGAGGTCATAAGAGGTAAGAAACTGAAAACCCTGAAAACACGATGTCTCAAATTAGGAGGCATGGATACTTTTCCCATTTCTTGGCAGTAAGTAAAAGAACTATTGTTTTTGGTAAAGATCAGGGGTTACCTTAGGCGAAATGACGAAAAACCCTCTACGTGTCTTGTTAATACGATATCGAAATCACTGTAGCAATGACGGATCTATTACTCATCATGTGAATGCCAAATGCAAAGCATAAGTCTAGAACCCAATTGTTTTTCCTTGGTGGTCAAAGGTCACTTCAAGCTAGCCTAAGTTGGATGATTTTAAAGGATATCTTACTTAGCATGTAGATACCCCGTCTTCCCTACGAGAAGCAGGAACCTGCAGGGGGTATTCCAGCTAAAGTGGCTAGTCCCTCACCACCATCCCCTGTCCCGAGAAATTACACCTATCGTACTTTTCGCGGAATATGTTTGAAAAAGACCCCTCTTCACCGCAGAAATCATCACTTGACGTCTTTTGTGGACGTTTTTCCCTTGATATCCGGGAATCTTCCTCACTTTGGAGGCACTTTAAGGAAAATATCCGCTTGTTGCGATACGTGCCAACTGATGGTGGCGCTTCAGCTAGATAGTGTCTTGCTGGTATCTTTTGAGAAATGGACCCTCCCAGAAATTTATCACAATAGGTCGAGGATATTTCATCACTGAAATTTGTTAAGACGTGGTTCTGTTGACACATTGTGTCAAAAAAAAAACTAATGATTATGATCGGATGATTCAGTACCGAATGAAACCTAGGAGCCATTCTTCTTACCAATCAACAGGCTGTTGATTTACGTGAGTTTGCAACAGGGGCGTTATCGCCCCCAGGCCGGGCAGATTCGAAACTCAAGGGGCGATGAAAGCTAAGGGGTGGTAGGGGTGTTTTGAAAAAATAAGATACTAAATTTAAATGGGAGGTTACAACATTCCAAAAGGTTTTCTTTAGCTGAGCTCTCAAATTGTTTCCCATGAAAAGGAGATACATGACGTCAACAAGTCGAGTAGGACTAACATTCACTCCTAAGGTGAACTGCAAAGTTTATGAATTATTTTTATTGTTAGATTCCACGAAATTGCATCTAACAGACTGTGTTTCCTTTCAAAACATTTCTGGAGAGGACCCTCATATCCCATTAGCGGCAGAGAAAAAGGGTCATGGCTAAAAATTGTCCCGCCACTTTTACTTTATTTAATTTAGTTTTTTTTTTTTTTTTTTTGATTTCCATTAATATGACATACTGACAGAAGTAAGAATCGTATAGATAACTGTAACATAGGAGATAACTTTTGCAATGTACTATTGTTCTATAAAGTAAAACTTTTAAATATTTTCAAAATTGCAATTTTTCGTTTCGCTAATTACGGCTTTTCATCATTTTGCCCGTAGGCTAGCCTGAGTGGCACGTGTTTTTTTAAGTCCCATGCGACCCCTACCATCCTTCTCCCTCCCATGCACAGGAAAATCCCTTGTAGTATCAAAGGGAACATCTGTTAGTAACTATTAAAGTACAAAATGCTCTTAGGGTGATTTCTGCAATTCTACCTTGTTTCATTCTCTGGTGTGCTTTTAAGGTTATAGGTAGTAGAAAAATAGTCCACATTTAACTTACAGTGCCTCATTCTTATGTCGACAATTTTTTAAACATCCCGGAGCTTCGTTGACTGCGCCTCCGGCCTACCACTGAGACGTTGTCCCCGAGTTACATCGAGAACCTTTGGGGAGGGGACTGATCCACACTATGGTGGGAGCCCTGGCACCTGTTAAATTCCACAAAAGTTTCTCTGTCCCTGGTCCTAATTTTGTGATTCGCCATCACCGTTGTTTGGCTACCCTGGGTATGACAAATACGTAAACACAATGTATGGTAGGCCTACCCTTTATTTCAACATGTGCTTTTATTGTTGTCGTTTTATTCTACCAATACTTTGCTATAGTCGGGGTGGGACGTTTGCCCAATCTCATTCGGTGAAAACGTTTGGTCTGTTTAGTGCGCATCAAAGCAATTCATGAAGGTTAGATGCTCCATTTTATTGCCCGCACTTTCCTCTGGATATCCACAAACATGTTGCACCTGGACTAAAATGGACATTGGATGGTCCAGAGGGAACCCTGGACCTAGCAAGAGGAGTTGTTGCGCAGTCATTGAGTCACTGGAACCTGAATGTCCCAACCAGCGTGATACAGCCTACACTGTTGCACGTGACATGACTCCCACTTTCAAAACCAAATAAGTGCCCTGAATGTGGCTACAATCGCACCTGTTCAGTACCCTGAAAAATTTTGTAACCGTCCTTGAGAAGTCCATTGCTGTTGGAGAGGTCAATGTTCATTGCTCATTTGGGGTTTCGGGAGATCAAGCTGTAAAAACCATCCGGTATTAAACCTTTGGATACCCTTAATTAGTACCTTACTTAATCTCTATCGTTTTTGGTGAAGATGAAAAGTCATTTAAGGTCAGGAAAGGTGAACGAAAAATCACAATATATGATACCGTATGTTACGAAAGGAAAGTTGGATTGATGCATGTCGTGTATGGCATGAAGGTACCTC
Source organism: Holothuria leucospilota (assembly GCA_029531755.1). NCBI lineage: Eukaryota > Metazoa > Echinodermata > Holothuroidea > Aspidochirotida > Holothuriidae > Holothuria > Holothuria leucospilota. Next base: position 26,353,015 of record CM055972.1, on the reverse strand, counting down.
ATATTTTTAAATAAGTATGCCTTAGCTTTAAATGAAACAAAAAGTCCAGTGAAAAGAAAATTTCTTCATGCTATTTCAAAACAGCAAAAACAACAATGAATCAGTTCAACTCTGAATCCAAACTAGTATAAATCAGTCTGAAAGGAAAGGGCGGGCGTAATGAATGTGTGCTTTGCTATCAGAAAATTGTATGATTTTGTTTTAATAAATGATTTTGCTGTTGATATAGTGATGTGTGTAAGTGACACAAGACATACCCAGCTAACAAAAATTGGTGTTATATTCCACTAAACAAATGATTTGCTTTGTTATGTAGTGATGTATTAAGTTAAGAATGAAACAATCCGAATTGAAAGGGCGAAACGTAAAAGTTGATAACCTTGTTAAGAAAAGGGGCAGAGCTTTATTACCAAAATTCAAATTTCCATCATTAGAACTATTTGAAATTACATTAGAAGCAGAGGTCTGTAGGCTTTTCAAAGAGCCTTGTATCATTTAAGGTCCTAGCTGTATGTGGGAGTAGTTTGAGGATGAGAGAGAGAGCTCGCAGGACTTTTCTCATAAAGGGCAGACTTTGTTGCAGACTTTGGTAAAGTGTTCGGGACAAGTTTTCGAGTTTAATACTCTTTGGTATATACGGATAATGAGAAAATATTCATTCGTAAAGAAATTGTTTTGTAAGTTTACCTGCAGGTGCTCCTAAACATGCGGAATATTTAAGGAACAAATCGTATTTATTGGACTATTATTGGTGAATAAACCGTCGCGACTCCAAATTTGGCAAAATAACGGACGAGACGAAGCCCTGTCCGTTATTTTGCCAAATTTGGAGTCGAGGTGGTTTATATGAGACAATAATAGTCCTACGGTTGTGGTTAATTCCTATTCTACCACCGAAACTGTGTGGAAAACTTCATTTTTATCAGTTCTTTCGTGCACTGATCGTGTGTTGTGGAATGACAGGTCAGTGTTTAACCAATCGGAATGCAGGATTCCTAAAAGGTCATTGTTTAATTAATCAGAATGCATAATTCTCAATAACGGATGGCTAGAGGTGGTAGAATTAAAATTAAACGTTTGCTTTCAAATAATACACGGCCATGTGCATAATAAAGTTGTTCAAACTTGAATGTTTTCTTTTTAGTGAATCCTACGAGCCTGGTCAGGGATTTCAACGACAATGGAAACGCAGAAACCGGCACCAAAGTTACTTTGGTGGATGTAAGTAAAATAAGTATTGAAAGGAAAAGTTAAGTTTACTTAACATAAATATAGATTAATCGATTTATATGTGAAACCCATATGACACTGAAACCTATTAAAATACATTAAATAAATGTATGACCTACTCAGAGCTAGGTCTGATCCAATATATAGTAAAAATTTATCATAACTGCAAAATAAAGAAAAGTTTAAAGTTCTTAAATTAAGAATTTTCCACCTTCGGACTGGTTATCTATCCAGGAATAAACCAAATAGTCCTATTTAAGACCTGTGGAGTACACTTCCTTTTTTAAATTATCTTGCTATTCTGAGGTTGTGGATTTTAATTTTACAGAGCTTTTGGATACAAGATGGAATAATAATAATGCAGAGTCCACTTTCTCATACCATTGAGGAGTTATGGAATGTCATTTATTCCCATGGATGTGCCGCTGTTGTTTCATTGAATGGGCATGATAAGGTAAAAGATTATTCTGGTTTAAATGCTATAGTAGCTATGTTGCAATGATTTCTTTTACTATGACAAGTAAGAGTCACAAAGAGTAGTACTTATCGCTTTAAAAAGAAAACAATACCATTGGACACTTCTTTCTTAGGATGTTCCCCAATACTGGGTTGATGATAAGACGGCTAGTTATGGAAAGATGGTGGTTGAGTGTACTCCGTTGCGAAAAGCCAATAGTGAAGGGCTTATCACACGAAAGATGAGTGTTAGACATGAAAATTCGACCGTAAGTACCTTTCATCAAATTTCTCAGTCAGTACTTAGGATTCGCCAGTGTTTAATTGTGATGGATATAGCGGATTCTTCGTTTGCTATTCAGGATGAGTGCAGGGAGGTGACCTCCCTGATGAGTGGTACAATTGCATGGATCCGTCATGAGAATAAAGTCTTGGATTTCATTTAATCGGGTCTACTTCCTGTTGAAAAGAAGAAGGGCTACAATGACGGGGAATGAAAATAGTGGAGGAGTATTTAAAGATTACCGCCTCAAACTTAAAAAAAGTAAAAAAGAGGGGGCGTTTTGCCTTTATCGCTGACGTATATTGTATCATGCCGGAATGCAATCCTACCGGTGTCTCTACGTGCCCAATATACGACGGTTCAGGAAACTTATGATACAGATTATTTCTTCGAAACTAAGTCCCTGTTTGCTTGCTACACTAAGGGGCCTTTTACACAGTGTAAGAAACCAAACGAGAGCAATTTTTTGTAATGAATGTGCCAAATTGACTGTAGAGATTTCTTGTCACCAACAGTCAGCGGTCAATGTCGATCACTATAACGTTCCAGAATGGTCATCGTCTGAAAGTAGGATGTCAGAGCTCCTGGATGTTACTGGAAAGGTCCAGACATTGTTGAAGGCAAAGAAAAGAGTTGCTCTCGTTAGCGTGTAAGTCTTCCTTCTGGTGTTTTACATCTGATAACAACTAGGCCGCTTTAGCTTCAGTTCGACTACCAAGACAAGTATTTCAGTCAAGCAAACACATTACTTACCATTTTTAAATTACTAATTTTGCCGCCAAAAGATATGCCTGAAAGCCGACCATCTGTGGCAGGCTTTTTGCAGTAGGAGGCACTGGGGGCACAGCGTTCTGCCCGAGGGAAACACTAAAATTAAGAACTGAGAGCATTGGAGGCGTTTCGGTGACAAAAAGAGCTCCCCGGTAGATGTTGGGGTCAAGGAGACATGATAGGGGTCCCTTTTCGGGTCCAGAAACAACGCTCCCAGAGGCTCTGAGGCATTAAGAAAGTGTAACCATTAGGATGAATTAAGCATGTAACTATGTTCAAATCGCTTTGGAATGAAAGTCACAATTTGATAATTTTTGTTAGCCTTATGTGTATTTACAATTTAATGATTGTGAGTGGGGACGGAGGATCATGTTAAGATTTGACTGGGCTCTAGAATGATAAATCCACCCATGCTGCCCAGGAGGAATTAATGTTGAGACAACTGACAGGTATGCTACTGAGGGGAGCCCTACATTTGAGTATCGAAGGTGCACCTTCGGCGGCGCATCAGGGCCTCGCCGGAAAAAATTGGAAAGAAAAGAAGCAATTGTGTTTGATTTATTAGATTTGGGTGCCTTCAATTATAATTATGGCAAAATATTTCCTATCTTTCATTTTCTTCAACAACAACTCAGGGCAGGGGTGGATATAGTGCCCGTTTAGAACAACTCTGTTGCACCCGCGAAGTATGCAGCCTAATTCTGGTATTAAGTATTATGAAATTTTATACTTACGGGGGGGGGTCGCCGTTCTATCATCCCTGGTGTGGTCATTGGCTTCCCTTCGGCTAGGATTCAGGAGAGTAAACTTAACCATGCAAATTTTTAGGCACCGGTACTTAAAATAAACGAATATTAGCCTATGTGATGGAGATTGTTAATTGATGTGCGTTAAAAATGTAATAAAAACGCTCTCTTAAAAATTTTCGAACATGAAGTTGCATCAGAAGATAATCGATGTGGGAACTTTATTGAATGGTTACGAATCACGGCCGTAGTCGTCCCATAGCTGTAAATAGTAGATGTTGAAACGATAACTCTGGAATATATTCGTCAGTAAGGCACTGCTTTACAAAGTTTACAAAATAGATACATGAAAAGAGCGCCGCAAAATGTAGTTTTGAGATCATTCTGTGCAATAATTTTAATCCATGATTGACTGATAAATTGACATTAGGTCCTTTGTGTCCAAATAGATGTATTTACAGTGCGTTTGTGTATACTTTTTTAATACCTAAAACTCTCATTGATAAGGGGACACACTGGCAACGGTTGGGGCACGTTCCCTCTCCTTTGGCGACGCTTCTTTCCAGCATACTAGAAAAATCGCCCACGCACCGAATGAAAGATGTTTAATAGATAAAGAAGACTCTTCTTTGAGGTAATTTAGACAAATCTTCAAGAAATTAGCATTAAAAATAAGGGTAATATATACTTGAAAATACTTTTGAATATTCTTCTCTAACTGCAGGGATGGTTCGAGTCGATGTGGGGTAATAGCTTCAGTATCTACAGAACTAGGAAGGGTGAAAGAAGACGGGGTGGTAGATTTGTTCCAAACAGTTCTCAAGCTCCGTAGACGAAGACCAGATATCATCAAAACTCAAGTAGGTTGCTAAAGATGAAGTAAATGTGTTAAAATCCCTATTGTTTTAACAACGTAGATAACTAATAAAATAACTTTTATATCGAAGACTGATATTGTTTGTTTAATCGACTCTCTAGTAACCTTTCTAGTACATGTCTTTAATAAAACAAAAGAGATTATAAACTACTTAAAAGAGGAAGAAACGTAGAAATATCCAAACGTAGGAAAATTGAAATCAAAGAAAACTTGGTAACAGTAGAACTGGCATTTTTGTTAGTTATAGTGATGTACGATCTATAGGTGCTCATATTGGAGGTTTAGAGGAACTTGTATAAATCTATCTATGCATTACACGTAGGAAAAAACATAATATCCAACCATCCATTTAGATTGTTGAAAAATCTTCATAACGGATCCAAAGATCTTTGACACCTGTAGGGTAGCATGTATGGTATGTTACGTCTTGAGACTCAAGACGGTGACGTGTTTTGTTAGAAAACGGTATTTTTATGATGTAGAACTTTAAGGAATGAATTCAAATCCAGTATCAGAAAAATTCTAATCAGATAAAACTAGATCTAGACAAATTTAGCATTTTTGTTTGAATAAAAGTGACAATTTATTGTTCTAATTACTATGTTTTGACACACTGACTTTTCCATCCTACGCACTACGGCATTTGTAATGAACTAAATTTACTTACGTTTCTGTCCCTTGTATTACATTGTTGGGGACAAACCAACCTCTAGAATACTAGCCTCCAAAATTAAAGACAGTTGTTATTTTGGAGCTATACAAGTTACGCGTAATCCACACTATGAGTCTTTGAAAGTGTTCATCACGAAATTATAAATGAGGTTGCCGTTAGGGTCACGGTGTTAACAGATTTTATTCAGTTGGAGTTATAGTTAGATCAGTTTTTAACAAGTTGGTTTAAGTCGGGCTGGCCACCTTTTTCCAGTTGTGGCTCACTAGCTTATTTTCCATACTCCATTGCTTATGCTAAGCACCAAGCACAATGGTAGTAGGTTCCATTTTTAAAGTTTTTGGTATGACTGACCCGGCCAGGAGTCGATCCCAGACCTTTCGGCTGCAAGTCGGATGCTCTAATCACTTGACCATGCGTTCAGTTACAATTTTTCTGACACAAAGCCTACATTAAGTAGCCTGTTATTTGAAATAAAAATACTTTGCTATGATGATTGTGGAGTGTTTGGTGTTAGGTGTCACTACTCATAGACAAAAAATGTGATTATAAAGCTTAGCCTATCTTTGTTAGCAGAACGACAATTTCAGCACGATTCCAATAAACATATTCGCGAAGACTGTTAAAATACTTTTCTTTTAAAAAAAGTGCGGAGAGTGGAAGGAATCATTACTGAGCAGATTTATTCAATACAATTTAAATTTCCGGAGAATTTGGAGAATAGCATCTTAATAAGGAAAGTATTTTCATATAAGGTCTTCATCTCTTTCGCAGGAAGAGTACAATTTCTGCCACACCCTACTACAAGCTGCTTTACAAGCCTGGAGGGACGATTTTTAATTATAACTGTTTTACAGACATTGCTTTTCATCGAAAGACAAGGTTTTTAGGATTAAATGGGTACAAGAGTATAAAGGTTTAGATGATTAAATAGTGATCAAATTCTTATCAATATTAGTTAATTGGTATTTTGGTTGTAAATACAAGAATAGCTGCTTTGTAAAGAATTTTTGTGGTGACTGAGAGAGAGGAGGGTTCGAAAATCAATTTTCTTACAAATTGCATCAAGGTGTTTCCCTGTTGCAACCATAGACTTTGATCCAAAACTATGAGATTAGTGACGGGCTTACGAAATTAATAATAATGGTGTTGTTTAGTGCAAAAGAACAGTTTTATCAATAAATCGTCTTTTTATTCCATCACAAAGAATTTGAAAATCACATTGATTGTAAAGTTGATCAGGTGTTGTACTGTTTTTTAAAAAGTCACATACAGGGTGTCCCTTTTGCTGACGTATCGTTCGCTTGCGCTGTTTGACTTCGGTTGTTGGGATTTAAGAAAAAAAGTATAATAAGCTCTTGAAGTAGCCTATACGTTGTTGTAATGCAGTTGTATCGACTGACTAGCTTTGAAAGAACGTTCTGTAATGCTTCATTTTTGGCAATCACGTACTCCTTCAAAATAATTACGGTTATAAAAAGCAAAAAATATTTTACTTCCAATACCACGCTGTTTGCCTCTTTTAAATTGCCTCTAAAAAGGAATGAACCTACTACTCATGTAAATTATTGAGATATGCAGATCAAAATATTTCGTTGGGAATAATACTGTAATTAGTCGGCCGGCTCCTCCCTTATATCCCAGTTTGTATACGGTATGCTGATTTCCTTTGTTCTGGATTCCGGTTTATAGCGCAAGATTTACTCTCGTTCAGTAGACCCCTCCTTGTGCAATTTTAAAAGAACAATGTACAGTTCTAGATCAGGTTTTGTGAAGTACTTATGACATTATAGTTCATAGTGCTGAATTACCACCGAAACATCTTGTCCAAATTTCGTAACTATTGGAGTATACGTCACTTAAACCAAACAAAACCAAAACAAGTTACCATGCTATGTGTGTGTGTTTTTAATCATAAGTAATAGAAGTTGCAAAAACTTGTTTTCTTCAGGCCTATACTTTACTTTGTCAAACAGTAACTTTGAGATTTTTAGCTATTATAATTACAACCAGTTGATAAACACTACCTAGCCGCAAAATTTGCTAATGAGATCCTGTCAGCAACCCGCCGCCTTTGTCGGGGTTTTGGGGATTGCTACCTCCCCCGTCGGGAAGCTTGGCCCTCCTGTCGTGCAAATCCTTCTTTTGAATTAGTTGTAAGTATGAAACTGAAAAAGGGTAAGATTCTTTTAAATAATTTCATATATTACTTGGTGTATCCGTCTGCTTAAAACATTAATTCTGTGCTTTGAAAGGTGAAAAATAGCGGATTAAAACAAGTGTGAAAGTAATATCTTCAATTGTCTTTTTGGACTAACATTTTCTTATTTAAGTACCATTGGTAAAAGGCCTGGAAGCTCCAAGAAAACATAGCAACACTGTGAAAAGCAGATCGATTAAATCCACAATGGAACAGCCTACTTTCAATGGGTGGATTTTTACTTCAAGGTCGAAGATCCGTGAGTGCACAATTGTTCCTGTGGAATTAGTGTTGAAGGCTGGAGCAGGGTGGTGGTATTAGATGCAAATCCATCGAAAACTTTAATTTATGCTAATCCAATTAGGTATGACCTCAAAGAGGAGACTAAATCCTTTAATTAGGGATTACTGATTGAATTAAAGGGCATTGGATTCCTTTGTCTAATATCTATCTAGGCAACCTCATTCATACCTACAGAGACCCCAGCAAAAAGGATTATTTGGAACTATGCTTTAATGTCTAACTAGTTGCCGACAGTCAGTACGAAACAAATTCAAAACGACTGTTTGTTGCCAAGGAACCTAATGATGCTGGCAATAAATCAATTTTCATGATCCATGCAAATGAGCAAAAGAAGTGTAAGGCTAAACTTTGCCTTCTGATTTTGACTAATATTTGCATTCCCTTGCATGATTTAAAAGGTGCACCCATAGCCTATTGAACAAGTCATAGGGAACTAGACAAGTATGCTGTAAACAGCGTCGACACGCGTCGAAATCCTCAAATTACTTTACATCTGGCAATGTTAAGGCAAGGGGCAAATTTCCCGATCTGCTCTTCGAGATGTAGCAGACGTGTACCCTACTTGTACTTAGTTCTAAATACCTCTTAAGCTTATTGAATTATCAAGAACAACTTACACACAAAACCGGTATTGTCTTCAACTAGTAGAGCTCTAAGAAAAAGGTTTCGATGGATCTCCATCTAATATCACCTCCCTGATTACAGGATGCAGTCTATCGTATGTAGAGATTCTTCCTAAAATGTGTAGCAACAATTCCAGGAAGAACAAACAAAACCCAACGCATTTTACTCACTCATTTACAGCCTGCGGAGGGGATGGAGGAGCAAGGGCTGTGTCAAATGTTGTGCCCCCCCCCCCCCCTCTCGCCTGTCTCCCCCATACGTTGGAAGGTGTTAATTTTAAGGCATTTTATAAACATGAAGGAACTATGTTGTCTTTCCGGTACTAGTCAAAAGGCGTCTTTGCCTTCATTCTTTGATTACAAGAAGGCTATACTGGGAACGTTTTGCCTGCACCTAGCTCACCACTTAAAATAGAACCATACATACTCAAATATATGGGCGTATGGGTACGTATACGCATGCGTAAACAGACCTAAACGTGTACCTAAACTTATATGGACACTTTCACTTACAGATATATTTGCCCCTCAACCTCTCCCCCTCCCCCCTCATTACCACCACCACCACCATGGTAAGTGTCCGGCTATGCCACTACTCCTCAATCTATAGCCCGATCTTCTGTAAAGGCCTCTAGAGAGGACAGGAACCATAAGCGGTAACTCCAGTGAGGAACTTGGCAACGTCCGGCTAGGTGGGACTTACATGTATTTATTTAAAATTATGACATCAATTTTCTCTTAAAAGGTGTTAAGCAGGAAACCGAAAACTCAGTTTTACAGTGCGACTTTTAAACCAAAATTCAAGCTGAATGTCACAAGTGTGGTCTTTCAACCAGACACCCAAAGATACGTTGAAGGCATTAAAGAATCCTAATGCTTTTTATGCAGGGTTGTTCCCGTTACACTTTGAAAGTAACTCGTTATAGTTACAGTTAATTCCGAAAAATTGTAACTCGTTACAGTTACTAGTTACAATGTTGAAAAAGTAACCAGTTACATTTACTTTTGACTGAAAAGTAACTAGCTACATTTCAAAAGTAACTAGTTACTTCGAGGTGAATATACGGTACCTCGGTAACTGAAATGGAGGGAGCATGGTTAGATAGTAAGAAGGGGACACATGAGAGGACCGACACCTCACTTGTGCCGGTTATCCCTAGGTGTTCTCCAAAGAAAGGCAATGATGCCAGCTAATCTTCAATGGTCATTCACGCAGGGGATCCTAACCCTCATCATGCAGCAGTGAATCATGATGATACTGTGTCGGAGCTTACGCAAACTGTTTGTTAGACGAATATGGTTATGACCAAAACTCTTCCAATTACGACAGTACTTCTTTGATGATGGAAATCTTTATACTCCCATCACACAGTCGGTTATTTAGAGCGGTTAGCGGCTATGAAAGGGGCAGAGCGTTGCTTCAGCAATAATTAAAGTCTTCACCTCTCAAGGGCATAAATATGGTAATACGAGGATATATTTGTTAACGGTAAAATTTTAAAGTGATATTTCCGCATAAATTGTGTCGATATAAAACAATGCATGGAATGGTGACATTATATGTAGTTTATACAAGCAGTTCATGTGCCCATAATTCACTTTCCCTTTACAATAGGTGAAGCTTTAAGTCGGATACTTCTCTCTCTTTCAATTAACTTTGTTAGGATACTTTTAACGCCATTCGACCATTTCAATATTCTGCTGTTTTTTTTATATCAACCTTACTGCTATTCCAGTGTAAGGAGTTACGGACATTGAAAAGAATATGATATAGCCTAATTTCATACGTTTGATTCATCAAATAAGGAAATCACACATGTTAAAATAGATACATAAATGTATGCACGGTGTTTACGGACGCTTGGCACCTTATGATTTACTGGGCTCCAACGCACGAGTCCGTATTCGGCCAGCTTAATGCAGGTCTCAAGAGAGTTTTTCTAGATTAGGAATCTGCCCGGAATAGAAGGATCCGGAATCGAATTTTTTCCGGAATGTGGTGTAACTGGACTTGGACTGGGAGTTCATCCCAGCCGAGTTCTCAGATATGAAAGTTAGGCTTCATTAAAAGTGTTTAAATTTCCATTGTAATTTGTGCACATCGTCCAAGTGTAAAGTATTGTCACACACAATCAACTAAATTACTGAGGAGGCCAGGCTATGGAAGTGAGTACAAACGATGACTTTTTTAATGGTGGACATGTAAGATAGAATTAAAAAATCTGTATGTTTTATATGCTATAAATTGGTAAAAAGACATGTCTCGGAATTGGTGCCATTGGAATCAGAACTGGCAGGAATTTGAGGGGTAGTACCATGCTCGGAAAGATTTGAGAATCCAGAATCGCAGTTAGCTCCGACTCTGATACAGTGGACTCGGGTCCAGCCTTAACGTCTCAAGAGGCAATGATTAAACTTTCAAAGTAAGCCTAGTATTTGAATGCCTATGGGCCAACCCGTTTCTCACGGTGCACTATCTCCACTGTGTCCTCTAAAGGGCAATATGAGTAAACTAAGGCCAAGCTGGCTTTACTTAGTTTATATACTTTTTAAAGTCAGCTGGGCCTTAGTTTGTGAGAGGACCGTTCAGTATTTTTTAACGAATCCCAGAAATATTCGGTCTCATGGATAATAAGCATTGATCTGTCTAATATGTAATTTGACACACAAATCAACTTTAAACTTAGTTCAATAGATAATCACGTGGCTCTGTAAGCCTACAGCATGTACATCTAATATCAACTCTGATTCCAATCGTGAATAAAATTTGAGGGCGACGTCGATAATTGCCATGAATGATAAATATATGGAAAATAATTTTACTACCAAAGTGTCATCAATTTGAAAATTTTCTGTTACTACTTTGAGTAAAATGCAATTTGTGGTTATTTTGACTATTTGTAACTGGAAAGTAACGGGACCCAAATGTACCGCCGTTACAGTTACTTTTACACAGAATTGTAACTAGTTACTTGCTCCGTTACTGAAATGCAAATGTAACTCGCTACAGGGTTCCGTTACACAGAATGTAACTCGTTACAGTAACGGCGTTACTTGTAACTCGTTACTTCCCAACCCTGTTTTTATGTTATGCTCATTTGGAAATGCAGTAGTATGCTTGGTATATAGGAAGGAATAAGCTCTCGATTTGCTCAACAAAAACTCTTATGCATGTCCTTATTGACACAAAAATTAATTTCCCTGAACTCAACAATGAGAAATTAATTACCCCAAATCACGATTCTACTTGCTCTCCAGTAACATGCATTGCCTACATTCAGGATTTCACCCACCATATCAACCTTGATCTGTTACATACATTCTGTACAAGTCGTTCACAACTATATGGACCTGTTCACCACCTGGCGCCACCACCAGTCTCTCCACTGTTTTGCAACTTGCTAATTAGAACTTACATTTTACTTACATTTACATTCCGTAAACGCATACTCCGAAGGTGAATACCTGTCTTATGAAAGCGTAGCCCACATGGATTAAAGCAATGAGGGTGCATGACGAGATATTTTACAAGGGATCGATAAGTGTTTGTCATGAGATTTTTATGTCAGCCCTCCAAAGGATCTTATCCATGTTATGAGTGCCAAAATGTATATTAAGGTAACTTACGCCATGACGACGTATGCGGTGAAATATGAGGAGTAAGGCCTCCTTTGAAAAGAAGTTATGGTATGCCATAACGAAAGCAGGGGGCGTAGAGTGAAAAGACTCGTATCAGTTCTCTCAAATAGTTGACTCGTAAGAGTTTTAATGTAGGGAACCATCTCGGTATGTGATACCACAAAATGTTTAAGTATCTCCACATTTGCTGGAGTGAGTGGAAAAATAAGGTCGCATAATGAAATAACAGCTTTGAAACTCAATCTATAGGTGTTTGACAGTTTATTAAATTAGTAACCTGCTTCAGCATTTCTAAGTGTGAATAGCAATAAGAATATAAGTTAAGTTGCTTTTTGTACAATTTAGACGGTAACGAACTAAACACAGTAAAGCCTCCCACCTTTCACATGTCGGGAAAGACAGCAACAACGAAAGAAATATTGCAACCAAGGTGACCTAATATCACCTCCCTCTTGCAACACTGCACGGCACTATATTAACGACGTCCCGAATTGTCAAAATTCGACAACAAGGTTTATTTCACCCTCCTACAACCTAGGCAACTGTCTTAGCACCTCCTGTTGAGCAGTTCATTCACCCAGGCCTAACACTGTATATAATGCTGACGACACTAGCTGTCGTTTCCAAAAATGTCAAGTGAGCGTAAATTACACCTTTTCAAGGAAGCTCCTTTGAGGCAATATGGTCAAACCTGTCATTTACATTTCACGTCACAAAGTTTAGTGGTTGACAACTTAAAATTGGTCGGCAAAAATGTGGCCGGATACATTTCGGAGTATGCTCCAAGTAAAAGATAGAAGACATATCAACGTGAAACCTACGACCTCATAAAATTTTCATTGTTAAATTCCAAAATCTATTTATTCAAACAGAATCCGTGTAGCAATGACTCAAAGGAGTAGGAAAGGATGTGGGGGGGGGCAGGTGGCGGAGCCCTCCAGAAAAAGTTTTGCCCCCTAGAAAATTTCAACTTACCATTGCCTTAACATATTTTTACAAATCCAGCCCCCTGAACTATCCCCCCTCGAAGCTATATCGCCCTCTTCAGTACCTTGTCTAAGAGCAAGGTAGGAGGTTGTTCATAATTGTCAGATAAATAATTGTCAAATAAAAAGAACCACATAGAATACTGTATAAACGTCCAAAGTCTTTTAAGTACCGGTAGTGTAAAGCGTTGCTATAGTTATTTACTTTTTGTATATGAATACTGCTTCGAATTATATTCTTCTTCTATTTTCCTAAAAAAATGCAGAGATTCTAATGTCTATTGAATATAGTTTACATTAAATTGTAAGGAAACTGTTGCTATGTTTACTTAGGTCAATAAATATCATGAATACATTAAAGTCAACCTTCAAGTTTGCTTAATTTTGGCAATGCCTCTTTTCACAACACCATCCTCCAACCAAGGAGGTGGCTAATACCTTCTCCCTGTTACAACAGGCTTAAACAGGGATAAGTTCATAATGTTCATGTCTACCGTAATCGCCCTGTACTTCCTTCCAAAAAAGATATTGCAACATCACTACATTTAATTTCATGTCATCTTGAGATTTAGGGAATGCTGTACTTCTTTATTTTTAACGCGAAGAAGATCTTTGTACCATTTTCCTTCCGACAGAGGACCAATGACAGCAGTTCCTATTACAGGCTTTTCTATCGAGTAAGAATTCTGTTGAGTTTTTATACTCAAAACAAATGTCGTTGCTTTTCTTTGCCCTGTGTTTATATTGAAAGAGAGAGGTAATCTTTTAAAAATTACATTTTGAGACAATTGGGACCGTGGTGTTTTCTCTTTCTTCACAATCTGTCCATCGCACATTTGTTTTATCTGGACGTAAACACCTGCATGAAAATAAAAGAGTGTCCTTCTAAGTTTGTCATCACACTCGTTTCATCATAATACAAAGGTCTTGCATCTCATATTGCAAATCATCATTATTTAATGTTCTCCATGGTAACGCGTTTTCGAAAAAAGTTAAGATTTTATTTCGTATTCTAAACCTGAGTAACATAACCTGGGTAGGAGGTAGTCTCCCTTCACACTGAAAACAAGGTAAAAACGAAACTTCACTCTTCTTATTGCCGCAATCATATTGGATGCAATTACGTCAGTATTCTTAAAACGAGTTCCTAAATATGGAAATAAACATCAACAAAAGACAAAATATTTCAAAATGAACATCAAATGCAAAACTAGTAAGAAATAAATGTACCTATTTTTTCAACGGAATTTGTCTTACGCAAGTTTTCCAATCCAAGGATAGTAAACACGAGCGTTCCACTTTGCTCCGACTGGGAGGTGAAGTTGGTTGAGAAACTGATTGTATCTACCTGTATAATGACAAAATTAAAATTTGCCGGGAATATAATTAAAATAAAAGTGCTTTCATGCTATGAGTTTTTCGATGCATACTATATTAGATTATTTCAACATATTGTTGAAAGATATATTATTGCAAATTTTATAGCGTCGTTACAATTAACTTAAAAGAGAGTGTTAATTCCCTTCAATTTTATCAGCCTTGATGGATAAAGCAACTCAGTATAGCAACTCAAGTAATCAAAAGGGGAGGACACTCCTCCCCCTCCATCCCAGGATGGCCATCAGAAACAACGTCGCCAGTACAAAATCGCCTCGAAAAACAGAGTGTTTTTGTTTGAGCATGAGGGTCGAGGCTTTCCGTACAGTCCGTACTGACCACAGAAATAAAAGTAAGGGAGAACGACGTCTGCCGATCTGGACTGAAGCCATTCATTTGGCTAGGCTGTACGACAACAGAGACCTGCGCGTAATACAAATATCACGTCATTGCTTTTGCCCCAAGTATTAGCAAAGAAACTACAATTTTTCAAGTTTAGGAGTATAAAACAAAATACTTAAGGCACCAAGACTTATTTCTGTTGTGGAAATTACTCCTAATCTTTCGAAAAACGGATAAAATAAGCTATAACTTCTGCAGCAGAATGCACACTGTACGTACGGAAACACACCGGTCTTTTGCCGTACAACGAAAGCAACCTCACAATTTCCGTGTCTTTACTAGTTAAACATGCATGGATGCATTGTGTCAGCGTTCTCCCGTACTTTTATTTCTATGGTACTGACAGACGCTCAAGGAAAGGAACTGCTACGAGATGCAAAATATGGCAATAATATGAACACTAAACTTTATAAACGTAACGTGTTTCATGAAAACTCTTGAAATCTTTGTACTTGCATGTTGTTATACAAAAAATAATTCTTAAACATATATTTGAATAAATGATGCAAGAAGATCATTTACAACTACATTCCTAATTATGGGGGTCTCCATTTTTTTTACCAAGCCACTGCCAATCGCAGAAATCTGTGTCGCCTACTCTCTTCAGTCTCTTGACGGCAGGGAGTAAGTCCAGTAGCTGTCCAACAGCAGCTGTATTGGGTTATAGAGATCTCTTGCTTACTTTTCTTCTTTCATTTATAATGGTTTGGGGGCTTGAATTTGAAAAAAACATTTACATCGAGGAACGTGTAAATTATCCATAGAAAACCTGATTTTTTCTTTTGTTTCTTTTTTCAATAAAATTTTTGACAAATGTGTTTCTTTTTGAAGAAACTTCTGTGTTATATTACACCCAGTTCCAGTCAACCTTGAGAAGTCTGAAAAGATAAAGAAGCAGTGAAGGGCAAATCTTCCAATTCGTTGCCATACCTCTAATATATTGCCAGTTCTACGACCCCCATTTTCGTGTGTTCACTCCCCCCCCCCCCCCATCACAGTTGGGAACAACTTCCTACGCCTATGTGTTTACGGTCACTTTCCTTTAAAACTTTAGTTAGTATAAACACTCTCAAACGTGCACGGACGATCTCGTTTTACCTTTGGTTCCTGAAGGGGTAAGTACCTTCCGTATTCTCTCTGTCTCACATCACTCAGATGCAGTCTAGTTTCCCCTAAAACCTGTCTTTCGTCCGTACGTTCTCCTACCACCTGCAAGATGAGGGTTCCGTTCTGAGTATCTTTTCCTTTAATTGTAAATACAAACAAAGGAATGCATAAAGCAACAATGTAATAAAGAAATTTATTCGAGATCTTGACAGGGAAGGCAGACTTTTTGACAGTGAATGGTGTAGAGTTCTAATTTCAGATGCCACAGTTAGTGAGAGGGAGCTACATGCAGTCAAAAGTACATCTGACACCATTTGGTTCGGCGTAAGATACTACAACAGTTTCACCAACATCCTCCGTTGAAAAATGAAGCTACAAAAAGTGAAAGAGTAAATACTTTCCCTTTTCTTGATTTTTGCTGTGATACATATGCACATTATCAAACATCATGTTAAAAATGCACTATGATGGCATGATGACGCTACCCTCTGTAAATAATGTTGGTGTCACATTATCTGTTAATCCCTACACTAGAAGAGGGTAAGTTAGTATCGACAGCGTGTCGGGCTCTTTGAACTCTAAAGCGTGGTCAACTGTGTCCTTTGTTTACCTCTAATTAAAACTTCTTATGAAATTCCTGTCTCTTAAAGAAATGAATCTGAGTGTGTAAGGTGTAACCTTTGAAAGTAATTTCTTCATTCCAACAAGGCGATTTTTGTAGAGATGTCCGTTGCTCTAAATCTTCTGACAACTGTAAACGAGCTCGTACCATGTATTCCCTCATAACTCTGACAATAGAGAAAAAAAACAATTGAAATCAGCTATTTTCATGTGTCTTTTGACAATTTTTCACGAAAAAATAAATACGTATGAATAATAAGTATGAAAAATCCCTCACCTTTAAAGATTGAGTGAATCTTCCCCTTACTCTTTTGTGTGAATTCTAACTTCTGGTTAGGTGAAAGAGGAAAGTGCGCTTCCCTTTGATTGTATACAGCAGTGTGGGATCTGTCCCCCTCCCCTTTGAGAAATTTTTGTTAGTTTAGGGTTGCTTAGATGCAAAATGGTGCTATCTTTAGGGTATTTTTTAAACTGATCATACATGGCTGAAAAATATCCATAGCCTAAATTAGGGAATTCTAATATTTAGTTAGGTGAAAGAGGAGAGTATGTCGTCTAAGAGAAGGGTATGTTGTAAACAAACCTCATGGGGCTCAAGTTATTACCTTCTATTGTTGGAAAGTTTTTACGTGCTTGCAGTCCACAGAAACATTTTCGGACCTTTTCGAAAGTTTTCCTTTGCTTCACGGTGCATTATAAAGCGTATCTAAGGCTGGTATAGGGCCTCCTGGGAGCTATCGATTAATTATATGAAATGTGTGCACGGGACATGATGCTTATTGTAGTCGCCGACTATTGCCTAAATGTCTCACCCACAGAGTAAGATGCCGAGCGATTTTTACAACTATCGTATTTTAGCTAAAAAAAAAAAGTCTGAGCGAAATCCGAGGGGGGGGAAGGGGGGGGGGCAGCTTCCAGCAATGGGGAATAGGTAGGGAGAGTGTAGGTTGCCCGGAGGTAATATTAGCACCTCCCTGATAGGCAATGGCCAAACAAGGAGTTAAGACTAAAAAGCACGTTTCAAATACGTTTTCGTCGTAATGTGTATTAACACATCACCATCTATACCGGAGTCAATGGCTGAGCGCGAGGTGCTCGGTAGATCATGTTTTTGTGGAAAATGTGGCTTGTGCTTTCAACCTCCCAGCGATCATGCAACTAATTAGATTGAAACTGATCCCATTAATCCCTTAAAGAGGTTGGAGAATGTATCCTTCTGTTTTTCGTGAAACACAGTTTTGTGATACGAGAATAGTTGCTTGTGTTTGATAACCTTAAGTGTACGATGGTCATATATAGAGATTGGAGTGCAACCGTGACAAATGCGCCTCGAAGTGCGCCGAAATTTTATCATGAAATAAGATTTACCACGACAAAACCTGCATTCATGCTCTGCATCGCAGACACTTGTCAATTCCCAAACAGACCTATATGCCTAATCAAAAAGCCAGTCTTTTTACCTGAGAAATTCGTACAAATGAGCGTTTCAAAAAAACCTTTGTTGTTGATTTTTGGCTTCTGCGCGTGATGTTGCTAATCAGTAAATTATCGTCGAAATCCAAGGGTCGATATTTTAGGTAAGGTTTAAAGCGCGCGAAATATTTTTGGATGAGTTTTGAGAAGAATCTGGGATAATTGCTGATAGATTTTTTGAGAGAAACCATTTGTGATTAGAAAATGATGACAATAGATCCATCCCTTGGTCGAAAACACACCCTCAACACCTCTACCCCCTGTGGCGAGATCCAATCTATACGCGCCAAACGCCTTTTGGATCCCATCATTTTAAAATTTAAAAAACAACTTGCTGAAATGCCGGCGCCATCTGGTCTAAAACCGAGCTGGTTTCCGCTATTGGGTATCGGAATTACCAATCATCACTGTCTTACGTGTCGTTCTCACTAGGCTTTATACATTTGTCTGCCACGGTACGTGAACGCTGTGGCCAACTCTAGATGTTTTGGCATATTTCCGTTCTGTCAGATTTGTGTAAAAAATACAAAAAGTGCCCCAAAAAAAATCCCCTTTTGTTTGTTCCCTTGCCTTAGGGTTCAGTAGTACCCCTCGTCTATACGTGTGTCACACTATTGTTTTTTTGTTCGCTCGGACTCTATTAGTCTGAATACGAACTTTGCCATGTGGCTTCCCGAAGTGGAGTATTTTTAATGACCGCTGTACAGCCGGCTTCTCTGATTTAGTATAGTCATGCATAGAATTGACGTTTCTGCAAAAATCCTTTTTTCAAACCTCACCTTTGTTTTGTTCTACTGATGTATTATCATGTTTCAAACCGATCAAGGCTATTTTGCTTTGCCTCAAGAGGATTCTTCTTCTAATCAGGTTACAAACAATAACATAGTAGTGCCTAATCCTTTGGTCCTTGTAAATGGTTAGGTGACATAACCATTTCAACACTATGTTTTGAAGACTATCTTAAAGGTGTACTACATGAGTTAACTTTATGCCCCTTCTCTCCATCGAGGTTTTTGCATGTTTTCCTCTTGTAGGTCGTTCGACCCAGTCGTCCCTGCACAAGGTGGTAGCACCCCCGGGCCCACCTACCTTCCTCCTTTGCAAAATCTTGGATCCTCTACATTGTAGTTGTATTGTATTACAATAAACTGTTCATGGACCAGATAACTGTCAGAAGCCCTAGGCATTTGTTTGTCATGGCAATGGGCTTGTAATTTAAGTCATTGATTCCTACAATCTGCAATTTAAAGTTTGTGCATATATTCTTATTATTCAGATGCCAGAAAATCGAATTCACACGTGTGCAGTGTTTATCATTTGAAAGAATTTTTTTGAGAAGTATCTTCACAACATGAGCCATTTACGGAAAGTATCCATGCTTCCTACCTCGAGATATCGTGTTTTCAAGCTTTTTAGCCTTTTGACCTCTCCGTGACCTCACATGACAAGACCTCTGATCTCATACCCTACAGCCTGGGCTCTTCTGCAGTGTGATAAAGGAGGAACACAGAATTGCAAAGATGCAAAGAAGAGGGAGTTTTTTCTGTACCCTCTGAATTTGGACAGATTCTGGTTTCATCAATGCAATCGCCCTCTGCACTACTCATTATATACAAATTGAACATTTTTCAGTGCTGATTAAGGATGCAGTTTTTAACAAGGTCAAAAAATTCACATACAAAACGTCGGCGGGGTTCTTACGCAGTCCTCGCAATGTACATTCTGCTCCTGATGAGAGTTATCCAGCAAAAATAATACACTGAATAACGCAGGCAAAAATTGGCTTGGTGTACACCTCCGTCCAACGTCATTAGAGGCTACTAGGTACTAACAGTAGTTCGTGATTATGACTCTGCTGTTGTCTAGGTTGTCTAGGTAGAGAAATTAATACGAAATGTCATTTTTGGACCATGGTTACTATATATTCAACAAATGTACAAGGAATTCGCATTTCTAAATCATTATAACAATTCCTCTTACACTTTGATTCATTCCTTAGCAAACTTTTGTCACAAAATCTTTTCAAAAGTAAGTAGAATCACAATTTCTGTGAAGACCTCGTTGATCTACTATAGTCTAGCGGCGAATTTGAAACAGAGCTCTAAAAATTTACTTACCCGGTACCGATTTGTAAAATATAGCGACTATGCTAAAACTATTGTTTATAACGTAACTTTAAATTTTAGGTTGGTTGTCACTTTTTAAAAATTCCCGAACATGCAAATTTTTAAGGTCAAAGGTCAAAAAGGTCAATTTTACAAAGTTTTAGTATTTTTGACACACTTTAATATGACGATACTTGTAAAATGCTGTGAGTCAAAATAAACAATTTAAACAGCCTTAAAGTGTTCAAAAAGTTAAAAAAAAAAGAATTATAAACTGTTTATAGGGTGTCTTCGTAGCCCTAACAAAGAAATTTGAATAACGGACGTAGACACGTTGAACAGTCTGTTTTCAACATCTTTCAATATCAGTTCTGGACCATTGGTGAAGACTGAGAAGAAAAACGTCCAGAACAGTGGTGGCGCCAGGTGGGGGCCATGACCCCCCGTCGGGGAAGGCTGCCCCCCGTCGGGAAAATCTTCGGGTTTCGTCGGTGAGCTACTATGTATACGGTAAAATATGTAGTCCCCGACATCGGGCAGTCGCCCCGACGATTTACTTAATTTTGGTCTAAATTTGGGCAAATTCTTCAATAAAACCCCCAAATTTTCTTCGTGATTAACCAATTTTTTTTTTTCAAATTTTGCATGGTAAAAGCCCAACTTTTTCAAATTTTTCCATTTAGAGCCCGAAATTTTCGGTGCGCTTCGCGTGCCAAAATTTTGCTTCAAACATCGTTTCGGCACTATATCGCCCTCATCAAGGCTTCGGATTGCTGGCCCCCCATCGGGGAGCTTGGTCCCCCTGTCGAGCAAATCCTGGCGCTACCCCTGGTCCAGAAACTATCCAACGTGTTTTGTAGACTATGGACAAGTGAGGTTTAAAATACAACCTTTGAATGTTTCTTTAGTTTCCGAGCATAGTTTTAAGGTCAAAGGTCATTAAAGGTCGCACCTTTTAAACTTGATCTGCATTTTACGTTTTTCCCCATAAGGACCCTTCACAAAATCATATGACTTCCAACAAAATTTATTCAGATGTTTTAAAGCACCTTTGTCAGGGGTGAGGCCAGGTGGGGCGAGGAGGCCATGGCCCCTTCGAGAAAGGTTGAGGCCCTCGTCGGAAAAATTTTCTAATCTTTTTTAGACAGAATGAGTGTTTGCGATGATGTTTTTAATCTCCGATAGAGACTGGTCGTCCCAACAGTTTAGTTGAGTTACGGTACTCTCAGAGAGGGATATTATTCAAAATAAATCGCAAACCTCACCTTTTACATTTACTTCAATGTAAAACCAAATTTTTAAATTTCATTCAATAAAAATACCAAACTATTGAAATTTCTCCACTTAAAGCCCCAAATTTGTGCCGCCCAAATAGCGCCGAAATGTTTATTCACCATCCTTCTAGTAATCCGTCGCTTTTGTCCTGGTTTTTGACTATGGCTTCCGCCCCTACCAATGTCGAGAACTTGCAATACTTAAAATTAAGTGGGATATAATGAAAATATTTATAGACCTACCATGAAATGTAGGCTATTTTCGTAGCTGTATCAGAGAAATGTGAATTTTTGTTTCGGTTGTCAGGATGTGTGGAACTATTGCATTGATTAGATTAAATGTGCGAAATCACATAGCCTAACTAAATTAATTGACTTGATTATTTATCAAATACATTACGGTGTTTCTGTCATTGCAATTACTATTTGCCAACATGAACCATATCAGCGAAAAGGGGTATGTTGTAGCAATATCCCATTCAAAAACAGTAGATATTTGTTTAAATGTTTCGGACGTGATGTTAAATTTTATTAAGACAGAAAGCGTCTTTGCTCCGGAAGGCATGCTACTAATACATTTTACCGCTACAACTGACAAAGTACGTTTTTGCTTTGTTTCAACACACATTTTTCTGCTATTTCTCATGAGAGGGAGTTGGAACTAAGTCGCAATGGAACTTGGTCAGCCGAAGTTTGGAAAAAAATCCTATTTCTCTGGCACATTTTGTGAAAATCCGGCCATTGGTCGGATTATTACAGTTTTTACGTTTATTACGGCTTAGCCTCCTCCCCCTAGAAAGTGTCCCTTACACCCATCGTTATTGTTACATGAATTTAATTCATTTTGTTTACTGGTAAATAAAATTTTAATAATTTGTGGTTATAGAGTAATGTAATTAAAAGTTGTTTTCCTGTACTGGAGAGCCAGTGAATGATTCTCGCACCGGTCTATGTCGTTTTCAAGTCTGGACATGGAAATAGCACATATCCATAACAAGACTTGATTTTACTTGCAAAAAATATCCTTTAATTAAAATAATTGGGGAGAAGATGCGTTGCCACCAATTATTCTTTTAGCCTGGCAACAAGCACATAAACTGGTTGGCTAAATCACGGGTCAACCAGATTCAGATATAGCCTAAAAGCAACCATTTGTTGACCAGTTGAACAATCGGGGGAATGGGTACTCTGTTCGAAAATACAGGTCCATAATTACTTAAGAGCAGTGGAGGGACCCACAAACATTTACGCCTGGTAGAAATTGTAGGAACAAAAATTACATCTGCCTTTTATGTTAACACATCTCGTGCCTTGAAAATGATTTTCCCTCTGACAGTCTGGGAGCTTTCTCGCCCCCTTCAGCACGTTGTCTGGCTAAGGTCCTGGATGAAACTGGCTCTAAGAGGGTTTAGTGATTTGCTTTTTCATATGCAGATTAATGAAGGCATGGTTGACAGGATACTCAAAATGTTGTTTTTTTTATGAAAAAGCAAAGACTTTGTTAATTGTTTACCGCAGCTTTGATCCATTTAGAGCAAGATTTTAGTGACAGATTTTGAAGGTGGAGCATTGTATTTTATTACCCTCACACTGATATGGGATTCGCAATTTTCATAATGAAAGAACACAGCTGTTCACTATACCTTTCCTACTTACAAAGTGCATTCCGTTTGTAATGACCATTCTGATTTTTCGCCTTCAGAAGCTCAACATGAAAATTGCCAGATGTATATTTTTCAACGCCATATAGTCTAAGGGCTTTAATAAAAGTATGGTCAGAAACCTCGTCTATATGAGAAAATCTTAATTGGTTTACCACAAATGATAACTGGAAAACACTGAAACGAAACACCATAGCCACATTTTTCGTTAACCTTTCCAGATATGGTTTATAAATTTGTCTAAGTCTGCACATAGCTGACGGGGTTTTTCGTTTAGCCTTTCGCTACGGTTATCCTTTGTGGCAGAAGTTAAAGAGAGCCGCTGTGCAGTCAAACATTCGACAGATCAATTTTATCCAAGAAGAGCATCATATTGCAATGTAGAACTTATAACGATCTTACCTTGTCTTTATTGAGAGACGCTTTTTCTCCACGTGGCAAAACATGCATAAGATGCATTAAAACATCATATCGTGTAAATTTGTAATGGGGAAAACTAAAACTAATGAAAATATTCAATGAAACCATAATAAATATTGATAATTAAGGGTTTTATACATTGATTGGAGTTCAGAGATGTTCATCGTAAATTTATTCAAAATATTTACCACACCAGACTCAAGGTAAAACCTCCCCTGAAAGTGGATTGTTCAAGTTTGGGTGAAAATAGACTCGTGACATTTGACCATCCTAATAACCATGTTTGGGTAAATTTAAAAGGTGACAACCAACATAAAATGAAAGCTGACATCCTACGAAACATTTTAAGGCTAGGTGTCAACTTTTACAAAGTTGTACGAGGGGGGGGGGGGGCGGGGTCGAAAATTTTCAGTCTTCGCCGCTAGTCTACCAGTGCCAATTGAAGATCAGCTGAAAGTTTCGTGCTAGTTTCCCCATTTTGTAGATACCCAAGAGATTCCAGAGATTCTCATCTGCACCTCCAACAATTTTTTACTCCCGAACCTAAGGCCCTATGTTGGCCCCTAGATCTGGAGCTGAAACTACATTGTTATACTGCTACAGTCTCCTTCTGCTTAATTTTCAAGACTTCTATGTCTTTTTATTGGAAGAGGAAGGGAAACTTGCCCTAAGGAAAAGAAAATTTGTGCACACTTCTCGCTCATGTGCACACCAAACATCAGTTACCGTGAACTATGTGGGGTGGGTTCAGGATACTATCCTATTTGGTTTCCCCAAACTACCAACTTGGCGACACCTCTGTTTACAAGGAACAATCCCTGTTCATGCCCCCCCCCCCTTGGAAGTGCCGGTTCCCCTGTTTTAGAATTTCTGGCTACAGGCCTGATTTAAATATTCCGTTTCTCTTACTTATTCCGGGTACATTGATGGAAGCCTACTGAGTTCTATATATTGCGACTGAGCTGTAAAACCAGTCATCTAACTCTAACTCGTACAATCTATATATTGAGCGGCGTAAGTCCCTCTTTTGGCAAGAGTGTTGTTGGTACTATATTCGCATATATGCGAATATTAGAAGACGATTGCGACTATTACAGTAAAATAACAAGGGCAACCAGCGCAGCCCCAAGTGTCGAGAAAAGTAACCCTGTAACAAAACAATGTAAACACCAGTATAAGATGAAGAATCGGAGTAGTACCCAACTAAAGTGCTGGCAACCTTATGCTTGACACATTTCATAAAAAGTAACTTTTTGTGGAAGCAATAATACGATTCAACATAAGTCTTTAAAAATAACACTCCTAATGCAGTTTAATGCAGTTCGATGCAGTTCGAGTGTAGTGAAAAAAACGTACATAAGACATGGCGTGGGCTTAAAAATCCGGGACCAAAAACAGTTCTTACATTGATCTATATCAGGCAAATTTAAATAAAGTTGTTTGGTTAAGTTGTTATGCGTCTAAGAAATTACCGTATAGTATAGGAGATAGAACAGATAATGTGTATTGGTTATGTGTACTAGTAAAGTTACAATTTGAACAATATTGATCATCGAGCATCATGCGTCCCGCCGATTACACTTTACCCACGTAATGATTTAGACGGAATTATTTGACACTTCCTTCTTATACGAGTATTCGGTACTACTGAATGTGATATTACGAGTCGAATTCTGGTACCTTGTCCAAAATTGGTAGCTGAAATTGATCGTGTAGTAATTGCCTGTGTACTAACCTTTCTCTCGCTCGTTTCATATAAAAAAGTTCTTGCATAAACTTAAAGTATAAATGTGAAGGACGGTTGTACGACTCAGTGGCATAAGTAGGACCTTTTGTGTAATCGCCGACTTCTGAAGTGTAAAGAGGGTTCCCCATACATCTGTGGGAAATTTTGAAAAAATTCTCCCCATGGATCCCACTTTACCCATTTTATGATCTAAGCCAAATTATTCGATACTACCTCCTGATATATGTCTTCATTTCTACTGAATGCAGTGGTCAAGTGGTTAGAGCATCCGACTTGCAGCCGGAAGGTCTAGGGTTCAAATCCGGGCCGGGTCATACCAAAGACTTTAAAAATGGAACCTACTGCCTTTGTGCTTGGTGCTCAGCATAAACAATGGAGTAGGGAAAACAAGCCAGTGAGCCACAACTGGAAAAAGGCTGTGGTCGTCTCGACTTGAACCAATTGGTTGGAAACTGGGACGTTAAACCTCATCTAACCTAACCTTCTACTGAATGTGATCGAAGGAGCCGAGTTATGTTACCTTTTCCAAAAGTGTTAGCTGTAGAAAGAGTTTCGTTATATTCAGTTGGAGAACGCGCTGGTGCTTTTGTAGTAGCTTCTTTCTTGCTCGTTTGGTATGGAGACGTTGTTGCATATTCAAGCTGAATAGTATAAATGTGAAAAAGAAGATGTACTTCTTTCAAAGTTATTGGAAACAATTCCATGACTCTTTACTTATTGAAAGCAAAAAGGTCAGCAATCGATCTTCCCGATCTTTGTGGGGTTCATGCGTCACATTCCGTTGCGGGTCCAGAAGTATAGCGGCAGGAAGTTAGTAATTACCAAATGGGGACACTTGCATGTGTAACGAAGATTCAGACGATCACTTTGTAAGGGAGTTGAACCAAAGGGAAGTAGGAAAAGGTCATCCAAAAGGCTGAATGACTACTAAGCATGTTTCAGAATACCACCTTTGTACATCCATGCACTATCATACACACTGACGGATAATATGTGCACAGGAAGTACGAAAAAAGTTGTTTCGAAAAATGATATCTTACTCATGATATTGAATAAAATCATGATCTCCACTTGGAGTCCGGTCCTTAGGAAGGATGGAGATGTACCTGTAGTTTTTGAAAAGGTGCTTTCCCCCAAACAATTTCGTGTTTCATTGTCCTTATTTTGGTCAGTAAACATAAATGCGAACTGTGACCAATGCCAGCGACATAAGGGAGACAAACTGTGCAGTCAAAGCCGTTTTCATTACGATAGTTGCACGCCAGGCTTCGAACAGATACACTTTCAATTTTCTCTCTAACCAACCCTTAATTTACCCCTTCAAACTCAAAAGGTGGTAGGCCTATGTGTCCTGTATAACATAGGGAAGGCGTTTGGGGGAGGCTGCCCTGGTTGGTTTTGGATTGGCGATTTATGAGAGGAGGTCGAAAACATGGTATATTAATGTTAGCATTACATGGCAAACATGCGTTTTTTAAGCTTTGAATGCGCACTGTATCTAGTGGGAGGGGCACACCCTAACAACCCTCAAGGGTGATGGGTCCATGTGTTGCCTACAACAAGCTCAAGGCCTTTTGGATGGTTTATCTAGGCTGGTTGTAATGGGATTTTGAAAGAGACTAGTTGAAATTCGGGCAAAATTACTACCGTTTGTAGTTTGTTAAAATATTCAAAAAATTATCAATTTGTATTATTTGAAAAATAATTTCCGTTATCTTCGTAAATAACGTCGTAGCGTTTAGTTGTCTGCATCAATAAAATTCGAGCAAGGGGAACACGTGTATCAACTTTCGTGCAAATTGAAGTAAATTTGACGAAGTTATGGCAACTTATGGGCCTATAACGGGTTACCCTAGGGTTTACTAGGTAATGGAAAATTAGGGTTAGCCACTATTTTGCTTTATGGAAAGATATGGACCCAAAATTCAGGAGGTTCATGTTCCAGTGTAGTGTGTAGGCGCTTCGCTACTTAAAATGTGGCTTCTTTTACCATTTCATCGCGTTTTGACCTCTAATTGACCTTTAACCTGACCCCGGACTTATGCAAACTTTTCGTCATTCAAAAGGTCACGTCACCTTTTACCGGTGTTAAAAGTTTCAAAGTCGTGACACACTCCCCTGCTTTTTAAGGAATTTCAAAATTTCGCAAAGCGGTACATTAAAAACGCCGTAACTCCGCCGTCGTGAATGTTAAACACAACGTATTAGCTATGTATGTTGATTATAGTGGGTTAGGGACCCCACGTCTTTATTTTGTTGTTTTTCAATCACAAATACACTGTTACTTGTGTGCCCCATTTAAATACACTCAAAAACTCATTTAGGCGGCATGCGCTCATACGCATTCACGCACAAACCCACCCCTCCCACCGGCCTGTCCGCCTGTAGGGCGGACAGGCCGTGGGGACCTACCTTCATACATACACACATACATGCACACAAGTACGTAGGACCTTAGGATATTGACATTAGAAGAGTTTTTGCATTATCGATAAAAAGTTTGTTACGTACCTGCCTACACGCCTACCTACCTACATACACAACATTCACACATACACACACATGTACGTAGGACCATATGGAATCGTCGTCAAAACAGTTTTTACGTTATCGTTAATTTTTTTTTTTTTTTACATTAACGGTAGACGAGCGTTTTTACATTATCGGTAATTTTTTTTTTAACATTATCGGTTTTTAACTTTATCGGTATTTTTTTTTACATTATCGGTTGTTTTTACATTATCGGTAATGTTTTTTACATTATCGGTCATTTTTACATTATCGGTTGATTTTTACATTATCGGTTGTAACAGGCACTTGCCTATGCAGATTTTTCCGGGGCGTTGGTGTAACTTAGTCATAAGAAAATCTCACACAAATTACCAAACGTCATTAGCGTTATAACTAAATATGGCCAATAGTTTCGGCTTCAGAATGTTAATGAAGCCATGGGTTGAGCACTGGCATCATTAAAGGAAACGGTCGGCTCTCCGCAACTCAGTGACGTGACCAAAGTAGTGATATATCGGGATAAAATAATTTAATATAGAAGTAGGCAATCTATATCTCATGGTGTATAGAGGGATTTCAGTCACGTGACTTTAACCAACTAGACGCAATTTTGAAGGGCAAGATCGCGCGTCTTTTTGTTTTGACCGGCACACGTCCATTGTGTCACAGTAGTATCTATGGTTATGCCGTACGCGTGTGCTGTAAATACGCTTACTGCGTGTGTGTTTTGCCCTTCAGTGCCTGGGAATCCATTGCGCGTGACGTCACATGAAATCCCTCTATAGGGATAAACTTTCAGGAAACCGATGTAGGGTCTGGTTTTATGTAGTTGGTTGACTATACGTAGTAGTAAGCTATGGCGATTGTGCTATTGCTAAAGTTTTTACCTTTTTACCACACAAAATTGTAAGTGCTTACGCGCACGACGCTTCCAACCCATCGGAACACTGGTCTTACTATGCATTTGTAACAATTTCATGTAAAATGTCACGTGACAGGAACTTTACCAAATTTCTTCCGAATACAAATACACCTAATAGCGGCGTTTTCTATTTTCATCAAAAGATCAGTCGTATCGGAGGTGTGCTTTGTTTATCTGAAGAAAACTCACATCATGAGTATTTTTCGCCTCTTTGGTCACACCGATCAGACCTTTGTATTATCAAAGCTAATATAAAATCCCCCAAGGAATGTTTTTCACTTTACCAGGGAGATAACCTATTAAGGTTTATCTGCACTCGAGAAACTTCCTAAAACAGAAACATATCCTTCTGTAAATTCAGGGAACTTTCCACACCTACAAAGAATTAGCTCTACTTTATTTTGAAAAATAATTTTCCATCCAATTACATCCTTGCTTCTTTCACCGCAATTTTCTTCCTTGTAAACCATTCATAGACGCAGTTTTGTGCTACGTAAATATCCATTCACCCGTGGATATTTCTAACCGCTGCTGGCACAAACTCGACATACAGTACCCGAAAAGAAGCATTGAATCGTAACACTCTTAATTAAATCATTCCATCAAGGGAAGTACTGCTTTGGGGAGGGGCTCTTGTTATTATTATGCAACCGATTTGTTTTTCTCTATTGCTAACGATGCACCAGCTTATCGAAAAATACGACAATTTAGATTTCCGCTACTTATGAGACCTGGTACTTATCTTTCACGGTCGAACGCGTCTAGCAATAGCATACCAGCTATGGCCTACTTTCAAGTAAGGTCACTCTATACCATTTAAACCAGACCCATCCCTGGTTTCTTGATTTCCTATTTTATTTACCATAACATGGTAACTTGACGGTTCTAGGATACATTATCGATATCTTGTATATCCCCACATCTCATCACTTCAGTCACGTCACTGAGTTCTGGAAAGCCGACCACTCTTTTTATTTCTAAAAAAAAAAATCAAAATTCGATTGGCGAGCCATGGCCCTCGTGGCCCCCCTCTGACTACGCCAGTCCCAGCATGACAGAAAAGAGGTACGCAGTAGTCTACATGCAAGCCATGGGTTCCCTAAGCAAGAACGAAAATGGTCAACCAATGGCAAAGAGTTGTATTAAATCATGTGGGCCTCGAGATATCTCCGACAAAATGTAATGAATTCAAAATTTCCAATGTCTATCAATCACCAACCTGCAGTCAAGAAAATTCTAATTCAGAACAATTTAACTGCCCGAGGGCTAATGCAATGGACCAGGCTTATGAACGAGAAATAAAATTTGCCCCTGGAAGTCAAATGTGAAAGCAGATACAATATCAAGAATACCAGATCAACCAATCGTCTAGTATCATTTGTGACCCAACGCCTACAGGAGAGAAATTCGCGCTCCCAAGGCGCCTTTGCCGTCTCTGCCCCTCCAGATGAACGCTGTGCTCCGTGACTCACCTCACTTTGAAAAGTTTTAAGCTTCCTGGTCAATGTTTGGAATGTCCTAACAATGGTTGACTACTTAAACAACATACAGCGGTAGTATGAAAAACAAGAAAATTACTGACTCAGTCCTTAAATGTTTAGTTATTTTGAAAATACTTTCACTTTCGTTTTGTGTTACCACGAGGTGTCTGTGAAGGGAAACTTTAACGGAAGCTGCGCCCACTGCCAGAGTAATTCTCATACAAACTGCGATTATGATGTACGAAGGAACGAGACGGGAAATAAGGAAGTTAAATCCAATGTTAAGGAAATAAGACAAAGTGTGTACTGGTAAGTCTTTAGTTTGTATATCATTCTTTTGTACATGATGCTCTATAAGAGCTAACGTTGTAATCATGTTTTGTATTCTTTTAGAATGACAATGATATATTACTTCTGAATCAGAAGGAAACATGTAGCTGTATCTGATCTTCTAAGTATGGTAATACACAGACTCTTTTCCGTCAGTGGAGTATGGTAAGTAGTCAATAAATACTAAAGTGTAAGGTACGGTTTTTTCCCCCTTGATAGCCACATTTGAAAGAATGCCTAAGATACGCCTAAGATTATAGTGTACGTATGAGATATGGAAAGTTATCGTTTGTGGTTCTGAAGAAAAAGGTTTAATGTACCAACAGCAAGACTCACGAAATCTTTCTTTTCCATTCACAACCGACGTCTACATCTCGTACACCCCAGCGAAACTTTAGATTTTGTTACTTGTTCAATCGGATAAGCTTGAGGGATGCAGGAACTACTAGTATTAGGTACCGTACTTGCAATACAGTACGTGACTAGGGTGAAAAAGGTTTTACAGGAACGATTTTACGAATGAAGATCCCTGGGAGTCATTTATTTTTCACCATTTTCACGAGCGTAAAAAGCCTTTTGTTTTCGGAATACCTCCGAAATATTAATTTTCGGCAAATAATCGTTCTTTGCTATGCTGAGAGGGCCTGTACGTTTCTAGTACTACTTCGTTTGTTTCGTAATCTCAGGAAAATAGTGAATTAAGTAAACGAAATGCAAAAAATGTCCCCATCATTCATGAGTTTTGTTCAGGACTCCCACCTATGTAGCTAGGGACTTTATCATTCCCCTTACACGGGTTTTCGATCGTGCATCGGTATTGTTAAACAAATGCTTGCAACTATTTAAATGTGATTTAATTTTTAAAAGATACAGCTGTTCAAACTTATCATTTTTTGGTGACGTACTTGTTGTGAAAAGTAATGTAACGTGTAGCACTTCACATGGTCTGTCCTTAAATTCTATTTAAATAATTGTCAATTTGTGTACTTGCCATGAAGTTTGGTATGAATTGTTAACATTTTAAACAAACTTAACTACTCATTATACTTCAACATTACACTGGACGGTATAGACGTAAATGTTGGTCAAACAAGTCGGAAGCTACTTGCCGCTGGTACAAGGTAGAAAGAAACGTGTGAGCGGGTCCATTGTTCATTTATGTTGATGACTTTATTGCAAACTTTAGGTTCTCAAAAATGATTCGTTCATAAACTAGGCAGGCATCACGTGGTATTTTCAAGTCTCTAACCATCAAAATATCGCGCACCATCATCTTATGATATTTCCATGTCACCTTAAATATCTTTTCACATCATCTTAGTTTCAGTAATGTCGTTAAAATTACACAAAAATTAAATACGTAACATCATACGGAGATATGAGGAAATAAGTTCAATAAACACATAACATACACCTGTAATTTATATCATCTAGTCACACCCGCTGCAATTGCTTTGTCATGTTTATGGAAGTGCAGCTTCTCATAAACATATTGTGATTACACATGATCAGGTTACGTGACAGTGTCCTTGTGACACGTTATCTGAAGAAGCAGTTCATGATCAGAACTACCTCAAGTACTGTATATTTCTAACCACGTGTACATAATTGTAAAGCAGTCACTAAGAAAATGATGATCTTTTTATTGCAAAATAAGACTATAAAGATTGTTCAATGTCCAAACGTCTGAATGAATTAGCCAAGTAATGTACTCAAGATAAGGTATCCTGAAATGTTAGTCGGCAGGTGTTACTAACACAAAGTTTTACAAGCGCAACAATGTTGCCGAAGCTCAGCTTTTCCTGTTGACCTAAAAGTCTGCAGCAATATTTTGGTTGGGTCTGTAACTCATATTGTTCATACGTACGTTAGAAAACAAAGAGATAAATATAAATGCAATGAAATATGTATTTGAATTCCGGAAGTTTCTGAAAGACTAAATCTGGTACACAAAGTTAACTTTATATACTGCACAGATGTTAGTATATAAATAATGAATGTTTATGAGTGTGCTGCCGTGTAGACCTCATTTGTTTTCCATAATTAGACCCAGATAGTAACTTCCGATAAAGAATTTTTACAAATGGTTAAAGGTCTTAAAAGCCATATTTTGCCCGAAAGATATTCCTTGAACTTGTCCAGGGACAAAAGTTCAAATGCGTGTTACCACTATCATGATTTGGAAAAGCCAAAACTGCTTAATTGCTCAATATAAAGGGGTAATTTCTAAATTAAATTCTTTACGCGCCTAATTCTGAGTACTCTTTAGTCCCGTTTTCCCCTACAAAATTATTTTACTGCATAACATTTTTATGATTGGGATCTACCAGGTATAAATCTTCGATCGCTTTTAGGACCGGTGAGTGTGTCGCAACAGGCCAGAGGGTAACTACAGTTTGTAGAGGGCGTTGGCAAAATATGCACACGTATACTAATTCTAAGGCTATTGAAATATCATCCCCCATGGCTTCCTCTTACCAACTTGGTGGGGCTTTCGGCAACGGAGAACAAGACTGAGGCGGTTCCTGCAGTGTCGACGCCCATGTGACTGCACCAGGCTTGTAGCCTGACAAGGAACTGAATGGGTGCGAAATGGCTTCCAGGGGCTAACAAATTTTTAAGGGGGCCAAATGTGTACAAATGCCATTAAGCCAATGACAACTTGCAAACTTGCTAGGGGGCGAACAAATTTCAAAGAGGGATTCTCCCCCTTGGCCCGCTTGGCTAGAAGCCTGAGCTGCACAATTCCTGCCGCCGAGACTGACATATGGCACACGCTTCAAAAAGCACGTTTTCCTTTTCAAGCCGAAAATTGTTTTTGGAATATTAGCACAACCGTCAAGCTTTAACCATATAAAGCATTGTATTTTCAATCAACGTGCTACGTTCTTTGTTTAAAAGAAAGAGGTGGGTTCCTCTTTCCTTTTACGACATTTCCTAGACAACATTCACCTTAACTTGAAGTAGTATACCCGCGCCCGCATCCCAATTCATGAGTAGCTTCTTTCCTCCATGTGACAATATAAACTAATTTGCTATTAGGAAGGATAAGTCATTTGTTTACCTTCCATTCTAAATATATTTTGTCCAGAAATGTTAAGAAAAATGTTTGTAAAGGAGATACAAGAAGATTTGAAAGATTAAGGTAATGTTTACAAATAACTTGAAACTTGAGGCGACTGCATAAATTCTCTTTAAACTTTAAGCCAAACTCAAACCATTCAGACATCAGGCTAAGTTGAATACTTGTTTCTGCCTCAACACAAAAATGTGTAGGCCTAGCTTATACCACTGTTTCGCACAACTTGAAGGCCACTTATTTGCAAGAACTTGCACAACTTTCAAACGTCCGGTATTTCTTTTCGAGTAGGCCTAACCATCCAAACAATTTAGCTAGTCTATTATGAAAACGCCTGAATGAGATCAGCGCCGCATGTTCACGTAACGCCTGGAAGCTTTCAGCTGAGCTAAAAATTGCAATTACATAACGGAAAATTTATTTTTTTTAAAGCTAGCTCTGTATGTGATACTGTTTATCAGCGAAAAGGTCATTTACTGGTCCCCATAGTGTTATGTGACATTTACTCTTTCTTCTTTTCTCAGGGTATGCTAGCTTGACTTTAAACGTTCATTAGTTTTCTGTAGACCTATTTGTAACAGTAACCTTTTCTACATCGTTGAGTACGTGCACTTGAGCACAGAAGTCAGCCATCATGCACTCACATACACAGCTTCGTACAACCGTATCACATCACGGCCGTGTTTATCGAAAACAGTGTACTAAGCCATGCATGAGATGTTATCAAACTTATCAACCACCCACAGTAATTGACACGGAACAGAAGTAGTAAACCAAGTAACTTTTTAAGCCTAGCCTCACGTCAGGCCTAGCTTTCTTCAGAAAAATAGGGCCGGAGCCGTACACTTTGTGTTGGCGCTACTGTTATTCATGAGCGGCTCGCCATAGGGGCACGGGGGGCACTTGCCCCCCAAAAGTTTGCAAAGCATGGTCTTCAATTTTCCAAAAAAAAAAATAAATAATAAATAGGCCTAAATAAAACAAAACATTTAATTCGAGATGGTTTAGGCCCTCCCTTTTCCTTGACTCGGTTTAATATTAACGAAGTGAATAACTTTCCAATGCAATGTCGCGAAGGTTAAACATTAATAAAGTGCTTTCAAAACGACATTTTTTTCGGCGCACTTCGCGCGCGTTCTCTTAGTTGCTTGTTTGCTACTATATATTCTTCAGACATTACCAATGGACCTACCATTAGTGCGAGCTAAGGTTATCAAAACAAATGACCATGCTGTGATTTTTTGTAATCTAACTAGCTTAGGCATCATAATGTCATTTACAGAGGGTAACGGTAATGCTGGAGGTAAATGCCCATAATTTTGCAGACACATTAGCCATGTTGATTATCATCCACGACTAAAAGCAGTTTTGCCCGGGTGTCACCTGGCCAGATTAGCATAGCTATCTGTCTACAAAAAGTTGTAACGGGCATGTAGCCTAAACGTATTGTGTTTCCCATAGAAGAGGAGATTTCCCTTCCCTTGTCCAAATTGACAGCGCCGTTGGCCCACGAGCGGTCTTATGACTGTCAAATGGCATGTTATAAGCAAAAGATTCTCCACTCCTGTGCTAAAGTATACCGTTTCAGTTGATTTTAAATAAACACACCAAACAGTCAATCTAAGTTCAGCGTAGTGAGACTTTTTGGCCTAGCTATTTGTATATAGGATGAGACGTTCTGAGTTAGGGGAATTCCCCTCCCTCTTTAAAAAATTTCGTTTCGGAACGGTACTGAGATCCAAAATAGTGCTATCATTTCATCTTTTTCAAGTGTCTTCAGTGCTCGAAATTTTCGTTAGTTTAAGAAAACAATCCAGAAAACCAACATTTTATGGTTTCTTGGCAAAGCTGAAGCACATTGTGTGACACAATAAAAAAAAATATATTTAAAGGTGGGGCTCATTTTATACAAATGGATCGAGCCGCTTTGCCCGTTTCACCTGCCTCTTAATTACTGCCCCTATGGATTAGCGATCGGCTGATATGGTTGTATTTATTTTCATAGGCGTAGGAAGCGGGGGGGGGGGGGGCTTGGGAGCTAAAGGCCCCAGTCAAAAATGTGAGGGGGATGACGTATGCTTCCGCCCCCAAGATCCAAGGGCGAAAACCCCTTATTTGTCTCTTCTGTAAGAAATGTCAAAAATTTGCTGTAATTTTCCTAAAAGTTTGTCCAAAATGTTGCACCAAATTGCATCTGAGGACCCTCAACTACCCACAAATTTTCCAGAGGGGAGGGGGCACCCCCTTCCCTTAGACCGCTCCCCCAGGACGGCGATCCGAAACAAGGTTCAGCCCCCCGTCTCGAAAAGCTTCCTACGCCTATATTTATTTTTAAAGTAGTCAGCTCATGACTGATTGCCTGAAATGGTTTTTGAAGAGCTCTTGAAAACTACATGGGCATCGCTGTAAAACATTGTAATAACCATACTCCTATTTTACTATCCGGAGCTGACCATTTATATTGCCGGGGGGGAGGGGTCTTCCGAACCTAACTGAATACGGACTTGAGTTTGCCCCCCCCCCCCCCAACAGAATTTCTTAGAGCCGCCCATGCTGTCATTGTATACAGAGGCTGTTAGTGGCCCGCACGGAATTTTTGTTGAAAACTCCGGCAGCAGTGTGGTTGTGATAAATATTTTGTATAGGTCTAGTAACGTAAGAGCTCTTACGTTA
The DNA here is from genome assembly GCA_029531755.1 of Holothuria leucospilota. Classification (NCBI taxonomy): domain Eukaryota; kingdom Metazoa; phylum Echinodermata; class Holothuroidea; order Aspidochirotida; family Holothuriidae; genus Holothuria; species Holothuria leucospilota. Next base: position 26,317,048 of record CM055972.1, on the reverse strand, counting down.
TATTTGTATTGCAGGTCAATAGGCTATGACATTGTGATATTGTTGCAGCGTGGATAAATAACGGGCATCAGACAGCCTGGCATCTGATTGTATTGCTGTGTGGGCCGTGGACCGGCGAAGATAAGAAATCCAGAAATTTTGGTACAACGTTTTAAATTGTATGATTGGAATGATTCCATTTATTTCTCTTGAAATGACTTCACTCCAGTTGTTTCATTCAATCTGGATACAAACAAATGATTAATCTTGGTTAAAAAGCTCAAAAAAGCTCGTAAGGCTATAACACAATGGATCAGCATGCAAAGTATGCTTTAAAACTCTTTGAATCAATCAATTGGGTTAAGCACAACAACATGGACGGAAATTCTACTGTACTGAGTCTGCATGCAATATATCCCTTAAACCTTAGTTACATCATGACGCTTTAACCTTGTAATGCCTCTCTAACAGTAGTAACATATGCTGTCATTATGTAAAACTCACTCTAATGAACGTAACGTTAAGAATATACAACTGTACAACAACGAAAATACCTGTACTGTACGGTAAACTCTGTGCATACTCTGAACAATAAAATACAAAGACTTTAGCGCAACTGATACCTACATCGCGCAGGGCTTCATTGTTTACAAAAAACACGTGCTTTTAAGCGAAACAAACAATGTAAATTTCTTCATAGTTTCAAGAAACCTGCTTGCAGAAAACAACTACTCACTTCCTTGGCGCTATACCAAAACAAACTTGTCAATTAAACAGTCTGAATAACCAGTTTCTAACATCAAAACAGTGAATTATTCGCAGTCTGTAAACAACGCGACCAGACAAAAATGTCGCTGATGTTCCCCCTGACCAAACCGAAGTTAGTAGCAATGATAACAGAAACCCTTGGCTTTACATTGAACACAACATCCTCCCCCCGATGAGGTATTTGCCTCATCTAAAAACTGTCTAAACCTCTAATCTTCATAACCTTCAACTGGATAAATGACTGCTATCTTTCCTATTGGACGTCGATACTCTGCTGACATGGTTTTCACTTTGACATTCCTAACTTTGCCATCATTACCCGGGTATACCTCGACCACCCTTCCAACAGTCCATTTTCCCCTAACTGCACTACTGTCTACCAACATAACAATGTCATTAACACAAACATTGCGTCGATTAGCATCCCATTTTCTTCGTGGAACTAATAATGGTAGGACATCTCGAGTCCATCGTTGCCAGAACGAGTTGACAATCTTCTGAACAAACTCAACACGATGTTTCGGATTACGTGTCTCCCGGAACGGACCTTGGGGTACTTCTCGTGACGCTCTACCGAGCAGCATGTCATTTGGGCATAAATAATGACCATCATCTGGATCAGTGGGTACTCTTCCGATTGGACGTTGGTTAACGAGATTTCCAATGTCCTGCAGACAGGTATATAGTTCCATAGGAGTCAGCACTTGATCTCCAATGGCCCTTTTCAGGGCAATTTTACAGCTCTTTACGAGGCTCTCTGCGCACCCATTCTGATGTGGAGCAGCAGGTGTGGTAAACTTCCACTCTGTTCCTCTCCCTGCACAAAACTCCTGCAGCTCTTGTTGGTTCCATCCTTTCAGCATTAGTTGCAGTTCCTTTTGGGCTCCCACAAACTGAGAACCATTGTCACTCAATATGTAAGCTGGCTGTCCTCTCATAGCAAAGAATCTTCGAAGCACCTGGAGAAATTCCATTGAAGAACAGTCCACAGCTAGGTCTAAGTGGACAGCTCTTGTATTGAGACATGTAAAAACAACTCCATAATGTTTGGTTGTCTTGTTCCTTCCAACTTTTACAGTCATTGGTCCAAAATAGTCGCAAGAGGTGTAGTAAAATGGTGGTGTATATGGAGCCATTCTTCCTTCGGCAGGTTAGCCATTCTTTGAGTCTCGACGTTATGATCCATCTTTCTACAGGTTACACATTTGTATTTTATTGACTTTGCAAGTCTCTGGACACCAATAATCCAATATTTCTTTCTGACCTTGGCAGCTGTACATGCCACTCCACTATGACCCATACTATGGTAGTGTCTGGTTATTAGCAGGGACACCTGATGCTTCTGTGGAAGCAGTACTGGATGAGTCGTCTCATAGGACATAAAGTCAGCCTTTAGTCTTCCACCCACTCGGATAATACAATCCCTTACAAATGGGCTGAGTGATTTGTAGTCACCATTCTCGAATCTATCCACAATATTCTTCTGGGCCTCTCGAATCCAGTATGTCTCTGATTCCTCCAGTTCAGCCGAGGTGAGAGAATTTCCTGTACGTTTCACTTCACCATGCTTACTACATTTGGCTTTCAGATTTTTTAAGAACCGGAAAACATAAGCAGTAACTCGAACCAATTTTCTCCAATCTGATATTCTGCTGCAGTCAAGTACCTGTGCTGTGGCAACCAAAATTACCTTTTGGACTTTACGTTTCTCAAGGTCAGAAACTTGGTCTGGTTCAGACTTACTCAATGGCCACTTATCTTCTGGCAAAGAGAGAAAATTTGGCCCTTGTTTCCATCTATCTTTCAATCTGTTCACCGAAATGCCTCTAGAGACCTCATCCGCCACATTGAACTCTCCCGGTACATGAAACCATTGTAACGGATCGGTTAAGTTTTGGATTTCTCCTATTCTGGCAGAAACGAATGGTTTGTAACTCCTTGCCTGACTTTTAATCCAAGACAATGTTATTGTACTGTCCGTGAGGTAGATCACCTTTTCTAACTCAAGTGTCAGTTCCTCCATGATTGTTCGACCAAGTCTGGCAGCAAGGACCGCAGCCTGTAGTTCTAAACGTGGGATTGTGAGTTGCTTAAGTGGGGCAACTCGAGATTTGGCGGTTACAAATCTCACCTGAAACTCGTCGTCATTTGTTAATGACCACCTCAAATAGGCACAAGCACCAAACGCATCTTCGGATGCATCTGAAAATATGCATAGGATAGGTCGGCCCTTTGCCATTTGCGGCGTCAGACATCTCTCAAAGGTTACATTGTTGAGATGCTCCATTTCCTTGAATAATTGGTTCCAAGCAGATTGGTCCTCCTCGGGAAGTTCTGTGTCCCAGTCGAGACCTTGTTGCCACAGTTTCTGTAGCCCTATCTTTGCACGTACCACTAGTGCAGATGCAAACCCTATTGGATCAAATATACGTGCCACTTTACTCATGATCTTTCTTTTTGTGAACTTCTCAGGTTTTGAAATCTCACTTTGGGTTTCAGGTTCTGCCATGTCTTGCCCCAAACAAACCTTGTAAGACAGTGTATCGTTTTCATGATTCCAAACAACCCCTAAGATTTTTTCGGCCCTGGCATTAGTTAGGAGGGGTTTCAGAGCTTCTTTATCCTCAGTGAGTGTTACACTTAAAGGGCAGTTTGACAGCCATCCCTTCACGCTGAAACCACCTTCAGCAAGAACTTTATCAATACCATTGGTTACTTCAGTCATCTCAGTTGCTGATGGAGTTGAAATACATATGTCATCCATGTATGTATTGTACTTCAGCATTTGAGCTGCCTCAGGATATTTTGCAGCCCCCTCTTCTGCAGTCTTCAGCAGTGCGGTTTGTGCCATTGCTGGGGCAGGTTTGTCACCAAAAGTAAGAACGGTTTTTATGTAAACATCTGGCGGTCTTTCAATGTCCAAATCCCTCCACAAGAATCTATGAACATGTTGGTCAATTTCAGGTATAAGCACTCTGTGGTACATCTTGGATATGTCTCCACATCCAGCCATTTCATACTGCCTGAATCTCAGCAGCACTCCTAAAAGGTTATTTAACAGATCAGGACCTTTCATCCAATAGTCGTTGAGACAGTGACCTTGAAATGATGCTGAAGCATTGAACACAATTCTTACTGGAGTGCTCTTCTTTTCAGGCCTAAGCACAGCATGGTGGGATATATAGTGCACTGGCCCACTATAATTTTCCTGTTCCTCCTTTGAGAGCCTTTTAGCAAATTTCATATCTACCATTTCTCTGATTTGGTTGTTGTAGGCCTCTGCATACACTGGATTTTTCAGGAGCCTCTTTTCAGTGGTCTGCAATGTCCTTTCTACTTGTACTTTGTTGTCAGGAAGGAGGTGTGGATCTTTACACCACGGATATGGGACAAGCCACTGTTTCCCCACCTTTCGACAAGATTCTGAAATAATCTTGCCTTCTTCCTGTCCCAGTTTACTGAATTTGGTTGGTTCACATTGGCAATTCTGAGACTGAACTCCCATACTCTCTGTTGACCAGAAATCTGTCATGTTGATTGGTTCTGAAACTTTCACATGGAGCACACTTTTTTGATAGGTCGATTGTCCCTGGCATGATCCAAATACCACCCAACCTAGTGGAGAGTGTCTTGCCACCAAGTTTCCAGACTGCCTCATTTCCCCGGAATGCATCTGGCCTAAGTCTACGCCAATCAGCAGATCCAAAGGGCCACTTCCTCGTTTTACATCAGAGTGCTCCAATTTTAATCTTTGCAAATCGATACCTTCTTGTATTTCCTCTATTTCTTCACTGATAGTGGGCAATCCGATTGCCTGGATCTGATACAGCCTGTCAGTTTCCAGTGACTTTATCTGCAGCTGGAACCTTTTAGTCTGGATTTGCTCTTGCTCACCGCCTAACTTTGTGATAGTAACGTCCACATTACGCCCCCTTCAGGTTCAAATTCTCTGCTACGGATAAACGAACTAAAGAGATCTCAGCTCCGGAATCAAATAAGACATTTCCGGTGTACTCCCTTCCCTTGGGTCCAACCATCTTTGTTTGAACAATTGGCAGTATTGCTTTAGCACTTTCATTCAGGGTAATACCTACACTTCCAGTCACACTCTCTTGAGGTTTGTGCAACAGCGGATGATGAAAATATGTACACTGTTTTCCATTAATCATTTCAGTGCACTGTTTTCTTCTTTTACAGTTGGCCATTCGATGTGATTTTCCAGCTTTTTTCAAGCAGCAGAAGCATGCGTGGTTATCTTTTATCTTTTCCATTCTTTGGGAGTAACTCATGGCCGCCAATTTCTTGCATTCATCCACCCAGTGCGTGGACGTCTCACAAATCCAGCATTTGTGAAATGGTTTGACGGCTTCAGTATTTCCATTCCCAGCATAATGCACAGCATATCCAGACTTATTTGAATCACATCTCACAGGTGCAGTAGCTCTCATTCGTGATTTCATCTCAATTGTTAGCCAATCTATGAGCATGGCTAAGGTTGCTTGTTTGTTTTCCATTTCCAGGTATCTGAACCACACCTTTTTATCATCGCCATTCAGCTTTCTCTCAATCAGAGCCAACATTTGACTGTTGTCCATATCTTGTGGACGGCCAATTTCTTTCAGTGTGTTGAAACTACGTCTAATCAGGTGTACAAGCTCACAAAAGCGAGAATCTTCCCCATCCTTCAAAACTTTGAATTTGTTAAGGTCATTGATGATAGCATCTGCAATGAATCTAGGGTCACCATATACGGAATCTAAGTATTCCCACGCAGCCTCGAAATCTGATCCAATCCCTCTGACCATTTCGGCAGGTTTCCCATGTAGGCAAGCTCTTAACACGGAAATAGCATCTCTCTTACTGTACCCGGTGCCCATAGCATGCATAAAATCTGATTTGAAGACATGATAATCTCTAACATCTCCACTGAATTTGGGCATTTTTGGTTTTTCCATCTTCAACTTACTGAACTGGGCTGATCTTACCTCAGATTGCTCAGCAATAGGTAAATGCTCAGGTTCGGGGACTTCCTCTTGCACCAATGGTGCTGCCTCTTCCCTGATAGGGTTAACTGGCGAAACCTCCTCAGCTGATTCAGCTCTGTCTGACCCTTTAAGGTCAACTGTATCATGGCAGTAGTCATTAACTTGTATTTTCAGTTCCAAAAATGCCTGTTGACATTCATCTATCCATTTTTCTTGTTTGTCAAATTCCTCATCCTGGACAATTACTGAAGTATATTCCTCATGTTTCTTACAAACATCTTCAAATGCTTGTTTGCACTCAATAAATGAATCTTTCACTTCTGAACTTGGCCGTTTGCCTTTCAATAAAAACTGTACAGCATTCTGTGTTCTTGTTAGCTTACCCTTAGCAGTCCTCCTCTGTAACTTGAGCGCTGCCTCGTCTGCCATTGTTTCTGTACTCTTCAGGTCCCTGGTTAGCTTGTACGGAAATTGAATCTTATGGACCGGCGAAGATAAGAAATCCAGAAATTTTGGTACAACGTTTTAAATTGTATGATTGGAATGATTCCATTTATTTCTCTTGAAATGACTTCACTCCAGTTGTTTCATTCAATCTGGATACAAACAAATGATTAATCTTGGTTAAAAAGCTCAAAAAAGCTCGTAAGGCTATAACACAATGGATCAGCATGCAAAGTATGCTTTAAAACTCTTTGAATCAATCAATTGGGTTAAGCACAACAACATGGACGGAAATTCTACTGTACTGAGTCTGCATGCAATATATCCCTTAAACCTTAGTTACATCATGACGCTTTAACCTTGTAATGCCTCTCTAACAGTAGTAACATATGCTGTCATTATGTAAAACTCACTCTAATGAACGTAACGTTAAGAATATACAACTGTACAACAACGAAAATACCTGTACTGTACGGTAAACTCTGTGCATACTCTGAACAATAAAATACAAAGACTTTAGCGCAACTGATACCTACATCGCGCAGGGCTTCATTGTTTACAAAAAACACGTGCTTTTAAGCGAAACAAACAATGTAAATTTCTTCATAGTTTCAAGTAACCTGCTTGCAGAAAACAACTACTCACTTCCTTGGCGCTATACCAAAACAAACTTGTCAATTAAACAGTCTGAATAACCAGTTTCTAACATCAAAACAGTGAATTATTCGCAGTCTGTAAACAACGCGACCAGACAAAAATGTCGCTGATGTTCCCCCTGATCAAACCGAAGTTAGTAGCAATGATAACAGAAACCCTTGGCTTTACATTGAACACAACAGGCCGGGCTTAATATCAGTAATTTTATACAAGAACAGTTTTTTTCAGTAGGCCTACTAGACTATATTGTGATCAATTTTCATACTGCAGCCTAGCTCAACGTATTTTTGTTACCATATCACATGCTTCAGTTTAAACAAAGGCCTACTGTCATCTAGCCAGTAGGCACGGTACTAGCCTACTAATACTAACAGTTTGTAGTTGAGGAAAGGAGCAGTAATAGCTGTAGGGGCCTGTATGATACCAAAGCAAAGTTGTGTTTATCAGTAGATACTGTAACAACTAACAAAGTACAACATTTTTTGTAAACTTTATTGTGTTATCAGTCTTGCTCAGTGTAACCGTGACACTGGGCCTAGCTCAGCTTAGCCTCCCGTTGACGTTGTGTCCAGCCTTATTCGTCAACTGGTACAGACTATTTGTATTCTGCACCAGGCGTAGTGTATAAGTAACATTGTTAAGTTGTAGTCTGGATCTTTTAAACAAGACAGTTCTGTTAAAGCAATCTGCTGTATAGTGATTTCTTTTTCAGTTCAATAATTCCTTGTGACATGTGGGATGACTACCATTCAGTGAAGTGAAAATTTCTAGATGGTACCAATCGCTTCCATACACAGTGGTTATGGTTCCCGTAACTATATTTCTAGTTTGTTAATGGATTCCCCATCCTAGATCTGACTGTCTTTTGATCTCAGACAATAAGGCGGAGCAAAGGCGTCTTAGTAAAGAGTATGTATGTATGTATGTATGTATGTATGTATGTATGTATGTATGTATGTATGTATGTATGTATGTATGTATGTATGTATGTATGTATGTATGTATGTATGTATGTATGTATGTATGTATGTATGTATGTATGTATGCATGCATGCATGCATGCATGCATGTATGCATGTATGCATGTATGCATGTATGCATGTATGCATGTATGTATGTATGTTTGTTTGCATGCATGCATGGATGGATGGATGGATGGACGGACGGACGGACGGACGGATGGATATTATGTATGTGTTTGTGACGCTTGGCTTGTAAACACTATATCTCAACATTGCAAGGATGGATAATATTCGTACTTAAAATAGAAATATTATATAAAGACGAAGAACCTTAGTTGTCTTTGGTGGAGGTGAAATGATATGTGGGGTCACCAGAGGTCAAAAACCGAAAACCTTGTGAACGCGATATGTAGGAAGCTTACTTTTTATACTTGGCATGTGGATGCGTTATGCCCAAAAGATAAACAACATTGATTTTGGTAAGGTGAAAGGTTATCTGAGGTCACCAGAGGTGAAAACACGAAATTCTTTACTACTGCTTGTAAACAGGATATCTCAAGATAAAAATAATGGACAATTTTCATGCTTGGTGTATAACTTTATCTTATTAGGTCATAGGTCATCAGAGGTCATCAGAGGCAGGGGCATCGCCAGAGCATTTATCATGGGGGTATGGCGCCGTATTTGCCGACTGAGAAGAAACAAATCCCGACTGAAAGTGTTGATAATAGATGCAGTAAGAGCTGAGAACCGTTAGTCCAACCGGTAGTGGTCCAGCAGGGGTGGCGCCAGGATTTGCCCAACGGGGGGGGGGGGGGCAACGACCGGCGAAGCCTCGACAGCCCCGATGCTGTTGGTGAGGGGAGATTTGAAGAAAACCTGTGTACTATACCATGCCATTCCGGGGCTCATATTGCATAAAATTTTGTATATACTATAGGAAAATAGTTCCGCCCGATTTAAGGTTTTTCCCGAAGTCTAAACTGTGAAATTGCAAAGCGCGCGAAATTTTTGGGTAAGCTTACACTAAAAAGAATCTGCACTTATTTAAAGCTTATATAGATAAACCAGTGGCGCACCCAGGATTTCTCTCAAGGGGGCATGCAATATGTTGTGTGATCGCCGGCTTGGGGGAGGGTTGTAAGGGGAGGGGGTCCCCCAACCCTTTGAAAATTTTTGAAAATTAGGTGTCCTTACATGCAATCTGGAGCCACATATGTCACCTTTGGAAGTAAACTTTGTGTTAAAACATTTACGTTTTTAGGACCTGAAAGAAACTGGCAGTCGTGAGGGGGACATGGCCCAATGGCCTCCCCCTTTGTACGCCACTGAGGTCAACTGTCCAGGCAGTTGGGCCCTATCTGGCACAACTTACATTGTACTTCCCTCTTCGAGTCACTAGCCGTACCGAAAGACAGACTCAAGAGAACATTAACTTAGTTCAGCGAAATGAGATGAGATTCCCGGCATTTATACAACGATAAATTCTACTTAAGTTACTTGAAAAGATATAAAAGGTTTTTTCTATATTTAGCTATTAGTAACGAAACTGAGGAAGAGTGGGCAAAGCATACAGGAAATTTGGGGTTTTATCGCAGAAATGACCCTTTTGAAAGCTAGCATAGCTAAAATAAGTAAACCGACCATAGGTAGCGACAGAATTTTCCCGACATGGGGCCGGGCCATGCCACCGACCCCAATTTCCGACAGCATGTCGAGGGGGTGAAAAAGGAATATGAACAGTTCGGGAGATTCCCCCATTCGGGAGAATCTACTTTTCCCCTGTTCGGGAGAAAACTTGTTCATTAGCGTCGCCATTTTGTCTTTTTACCCACAATCCCACGCGATCTTTGTGTACATTGTCAGTGAGGAATGGGTTTTGGAGCCCCTTTGCAAAAATTGTCGTTCTAATGTAAAGGAATTAAATGTATATTTGGAAGGTTTATTGTCATAGCTACCGAATCGGCGGTTCATCACGCCGTTTTCGAGTTTTTAAGATGTTTCCATTTTTTCTTAACCTTTGTTTTTGTTAGGCTGGCAAGCCTATACAATGTGTTGCATACTATTCCCCCCCCCCCCCTTTGGGATAGTTTTGGTTTTTGCCCAAACGGGAAAATCTCCCGAACTGATGAAGGAGCCCATGCCATTGCAGAGTACCGTATATTTAGCATTATATCACTTAATATGTAAAGCCGAGTTACGCACTGATACTGTTCTTTTGAGTCTGAATCGTGAAATTGCAAAGGGCGCGAAAATTTTGGTAGGCTGACACAAAAAACATGTTATCATTAAGAATAAAAAGAAAAACGTAAAAACTGTATGGGTTGTAGACTTTATCGGGGACAACATACATTGTGTCGAAACCACCTGGACTACCGGATGAAATAGCCAAACTTTGCTCCGTGAGTCGCTCACCAACTTACCGTACCGCATGACACACACTAGAGAACGGCAACTAGGCTTTGGGTTGTGGGATGATATTTACGACCTCTACATAACCTGTGTACCCTACCTAGATGTTACTTGGTAAGGTTGACAGGACTTTATGCTATCTAACTATGTGGAATGGAACTACTGAAGAAACTTGGGTGACATTACAGCGCGCGTAGTGCGTCGAAAATTTTGGGTTGTGATTACAGAAATTGTCCTCTTTCTTTCACTTCTTTTCCTCTTTCTTCTCCTCATGTTTCCTTCATTTTGCAGAATTAACCGCCTCAGTGCCAGAAACCACATAAGCGATGAACTCCAGCCTTTAGTATTCAATTATACTGAAAAGCCCTATGTAGCTTTTTTGTCGACAGAATATGTCAAGTTTTAAAAAGTGTTGCTTACGGCTTTGAAAATATTGTAAAAAACATTGTCTACAAATGCATTTCAATCTCTCGTCTTCTGTCTGCACCAGCTCCTTTCTCTTGCCCTGCTTTGTCCCTCCCTTGTTCTTTTCTCTGTTCGCTCGGTCTTTCGCTCTCCCTCTTCTCTCTCCTCTTCTTTCTCTTTTTTCCTCTTTCTTCTTCACTCTAACTTTCCTACGTTTGCATTTCCCTCTTCCCTTCATTTTGCCGACTAGTGCGGGATTTTGCCGACTGCGTGGATCTTGGGGGTCACACCCCCCACACCCCCTCTAGCGTCGTCCCTGATCAGAGGTCAAAACCGAAACCTTGAAAAAAACTCGATATTTGATGACAAGGATGTGGATCCTTTTCATGTTTGGTATATAGATGATGAGTTTCTTTAGAGAGAAAAAACCCGACCTATGAGTTTGTTGGAGGATGAAAGTCATATGAGGTCATCAGAGGTGCAACTACGAAAACCTCGTAAACTTAATAGACAGTGGGAGGTACATACAATTTGTGTCCGGCGTTTCGTGACTAACGAAAAGTTAGGGCTGACTTTTTCTGCCATTCCAAAGATAAGATATGCATTATTTTACTGGTTTTCCAGTTTTCTTCGTTTTCCTTGGTCAGTGGTTGGAAGTTGTTTGGGCTCTTTTACCGGGTAGAAGTGCGGTTTGTTGTTTTAGCCTTGTATTTTTGTTGTTTAAGTTCTTGCCTTTTTTTTTGTAGAATTTTACTTTCTTATGTTCCTTTTTGTACTTTTGTATTGACTGTGCGAGTGTTTGAATTTCCTTCACGGAGAAATAAAGTGAAATCTAATCTAATCTAAGTTAAAGAGAGCAACATTTATTTTTTCACAAGCATAACTGTTACAGTAATAATATTAATTTCAATAAACTTGAAAGTTTTTGAAAACTTGAAAACTATGCTGTGACTAAATCATAATAGGAATACCATGAGCTGAACGAGTTTGTTGACGGCGTATTGGATAAAAGATGGGTTCGGGTAGTTCTTCGAAAATAACTCGATCAGTGAACAATTCATATCATATGCAATATACCAATTTGAGTTTAACAACTTTCCCAATTGTTAGCCCGCAATTTTCAAGACGTCGAAATTGACTACCACATGCAATAAGAAATGGGGTTTAACATGCTGTTCATCCAAAGTTTACAAGACATTGATTTTTATCCGGTTGGCACTATAAATGCAGGACACGTGTTATAATTTCCAGGTAAAGGAGATGAATGCACGGCTTCGTAAGGCATAGGAGAATTGGGATCCAACTATGCTTTGTTCTCCAAGATAGGCCATATGGTTAATATACACCACAGACATTCAGTTCATATTCAGATCACATGCATGTGTGCCCAAAATGGTCACCTCAAATCACATGTGGATGTCATATAAGCCCTATATGATAATCGTATATGCCCCATCTATATTTCGTATCCATATAGATGTAATATACATACTAAATATGACCCATGTCAGCACTGATGATGAGTGCGTTTGGTTTATTAACGCAGGCCCAGGTGGGCCCCATTTCTAGATCAAATGTGCGAATAGGCCCTATGTTTTCCCATGTTTCCATGTTTTTGCGGACTCCATATAATGCACCATATAGGCCCGTATCAGGAAGTATCCGATAGGCTCTTTAAAAAAAAGGCTGAAATGAAGGTCGTCAATATACATTTCCACATTATGCTAGATTTTGATTCAGTAAAGTTCAGCAACAACTTTCAGTATTTGGTATTGCATGTGAGGAGTTGAAGAACCTTCCAGAATGTTTGCACTTGTTCAGGTCTTCAACTTCACGTTGTCCTAAGCAACTCCTTACCACGCTTCCATGTTGAATGAGTTATTTTAAACAATGTATTCTTTTTTCATTCATAGGCATTTGTACTGAAAATGACGTACCAATGTCAACACAGAGGATCCCTTCCAAGTAGTATATCATTATTCATGGTTGCAAATTTTTGTTTTTACGCAGCTCTAACAACAGGTGACTTTAAATTCCTTTTGTACTTGTATTAGAAATTTGTCTAAACATTTGCTACTGGAATCACTGGTTCAGTACTACTTTCACTTAAATAAAACAAATTATCATTTGAAGTTGGTTTGTATATCAGAAGGTTCCGTCCAATATGAGGAGTACATCTAGAAGCGAGAGCGTCAACACCTCAAACGTATGGGACGTACATAATTGATCAGAGTTAATGAGAGAGCCAATCGCACATCCCTAGCAGCATGAAATCCAGGGCCCTCCTAAGTGCCCTGGAAAACTTCGAATTTCAGATTATCTGGGAAGTAATCTGAAGCATTATTCATGATTTAAATATATTAAATGCCGATTTCCACCATCTTTAAATTTGATTTTATTGAATCAGCTCTACTGTAGGCTGTGAAATCAAATCAGTTGCTTTAGGGTTCTGGAAAAGGTAAGAGACAAACGATATGATATCCCCTCCATTTTCGAATGGAAGAGCACGCCCCCTTCTCCATAGGCGTGGGAGGTGCGGAGCTGGGGGCCGCAGCTCCCCAACCAAATATTTTTGTGAAAATTCGAGCAATATGCTGAAAATTTTTCGAGCACCTACTGGAAGAAAAATATGCAGTGATGTAGCTAAAGTTAATCAATAGGTAAAAGCTTCCTTGTTTATTGTAATTGTACGGCCAAATATTTTGTAACGCCTTATTTGTGTTGACGCTGTCCAGTATTAAGCCAGACCAAATATTCTGGCGATCTGAATTCTGGTTCCTACGGCCAAATGTTGTGGCATTTGAAATCGCATTGAAAGGTCAAATATTTAACACCCTATATTCACTTTGACACTGCCAAATATTTGGAAACTCCATATTCGCTTATGTGCGGCAAAATAAAAAGCAAGATCGAATAAATATTAAAGGAGCTGGGTAGTGGCGTACTTCCGAAATGAAAACGCCATACCAAACAAGATGTTTACCCTCAGTGTGGGCTAATATTGAAAACGTTCCTCTTAATACGTTTTAAATTCTCATTTAAAATAATTTTTGCAATGTAATTTAGTGATATCGTTCGTATATGTTTTCTTAGATTTTTGATTTTCCACTTGCAAGATATTAGACAATTTGTTTTTTGAAATTCTGGCTCGTTTCTTTTGCTTTATTCGTTTCCATTTGTAACGGTTCTGATCGATAGCAGTGCTAACGTTAGCGCCTAGGTCTACCACGAAAAACAAACTCATTGTTCGAAAAAAAAAAACAGTTTCAATTACCTGCAAAATTGATAATGTTGTCCATGAACCTTCATCAGATGATGAGCGAAATAGTCGTGTGTCTTAATTCCTCTTAAGCTAAATTTATCGCACTCAAAAAAAGAAAAGAAAAGAAAGAAAAAACAACGCCAGTATACTACACACGTACGCACGTTGTAAGTTGTATACTGTGCTAAACACAATGCATGGATGGCTTCATCGGTTTCGGATCAGATCGATAAATCAAGAACCATAACCGGATGTGACGTAAAGAAGTCGGCGGGTCCGAGAATTTATTCTGTTTTGGCCGGCGGCTACCCAGCTCCTTTAACATCACTGCATACGTTTTTACACGAAATATGGCTAAACTCTACGATGTAACTTCTATGGCCTTATAAATTGACACCATGAAGTCATTTGGGCACACCAACATAAACTGGTGTAAAGTGCGTGCCATATATCAGTGGTGTATTTAGGGGACCATGCCTCCTCATGGCTCCTCATTGATGCCGATTTTTTTTTCTTTTTAGTACCTGAAATACGTAAATTTTTTAACACAAATTTTACTCCAAAGGTAGCATATATGTGGTATGAGATTGCATGTAAGAACACCTTATTTTTCAAAAATTTTCAAAGGGGAGGGGACACCCCCTGCCCTTACCCCTCACCAGGCTGGCGATCATACACCAGAATGCATGCTCCCCAGGCGTAGCTAGGAATTCGGTGACGGGGGGGGGGCCATGGAGCGCGATTTACTATCTAAGCGGAGCGCCACCACAGGTTGGCGCGGAGCGTACAAGAAAATTTTTGGCTCCCCAAGGCTCTCAGATGGCTGGAGATTGCATCTCCGGGCCGTTTGACCTGGGCTGAAAATATTTCTAAATTGGCATTTCGTGTACTGACATTTTGTATAATGACACATATTTAACAAAAAAGAAAGAAAGAAAGAAAAAAATCACATAACTCCTCGGTAGATATGGATGTTCTTTATGACCACCATGGGCGGCATACCGTCTTTGAAAGTGGGATATATAGTCAGCGGCAATATCTAAGCGGAGCGCCACCATCAGTTGGCGCGGAGCGTAGAAAATTTTGGCAAAAAATACCCCCAGATCACTGGAAATTGCCCTTCCCAGGCTTTTCAACGTGATACTAAGACAACTGTCTGATGTCTTTCCTAAAAAATAGGCCTATTGGAAAAAGTCTAGAAATAGGTAAAGTGTTCTGACTTCCGGATATATAGTCAACGGTAATATCTGAGCGGAGCGCCACCAAAGGTTGGCGCGTAGCGTACCAAGAAAATTTGAGCTTTGAATACATCCCAGATCGTCGGAAATGGCACTTGTCAGGCTTGATAGCAGCCATCAAGATGCGCAATTGTTGCGAAAAATTTTTAAAGGTTGATTTGAATTTGTTCTAAAACACATTAAGTTTGTCACAATTTATCCGACTTTATTCAAAATTATCCAGAGTGGAGTTATCCCTATGGATTTCAGTGAATTGATTGGAACGGAGATTTTCCACAGCCAGAGTCTATTATTATTATTGAGTACAGGTAACACCAAGATTTGCCCGACGGGAGGCCTGCGACCCGAGGCCCCTAGAGCCCCAGTGCTGTTGGGTATAGGTGAGGTGGGATTTGAAAAAAAAAAAACACCCTGTGTACTAGACCATTTCATTCGGGCCACATATTGCATAAAATTTGTATATGCTAGAGAAGCATAATTCGGCGTTGATTAAATGTTTTTCCCGGAATCTAAAATGTAAACTTGCAAAGCGCGCGAAGCGCCCAAAAATTTTTTGGTAGGTTTCACAAAAAAAGCAACACATGTAATCATGGAGAACAAAAAGAAGGAAAATCTTTAGGGGTTTTAGACCGTATAAGAGATAAAATATGCATTGTATCGAAACTACCTTGACCATCCGATCAAATAGCCAAGCATTGCTCCGTGAGTTCTTCACCAACTGACCGTGCCGCATGACACACACAAAAGAGCAGTTACTAGCCTTTGCGATGGGAGGAAATTTCCGACCTCTACATAAACTGTGTACTTTTCCTACATGTTACTTTGTGAGGTGGGAAGGACTTGCGCTATCTAGCAATGTAGAGTGGAACCATAGAAGAAACTGGATTAGCTCTTCTGCGCGCGTAGCGCGCCGAAAATTTTGTGTTTTTAGAAGAGAAATTGTCCTCTTGAGAGCAAAAATGGGTAAAACGACACTGTAAATGTTGCATGTTGGGGGGCCAAAATGAGACTGCCCAAGAACTATAAAATATTTATATTTTTTTTATTTATTTTTGGCATCGGTGAGGTGGGGCCATGGCCCAATGCCCCCCCCCTAAATACGCCAGTGCTGATGCTCCCCATCTCATGAGAGAAATCAAAACAATTATAATCAATATGGAAGGGTAGTAAGACGGCAAATGATTGTATGTAATTGGCATGCGGCGTGATAAACCGATATGATATATACATGAACACGTTGGACGAGGGTAAAGCGTGCGGAAAATTTGGGTTATATTTTCGGGCAAGTCGTTACAGCCCCCCCCCCCCCTTACCCATCAACTTGGGCTCCTACGCCTAGCCCTTCTCAACCTGTTAACGCCTATGACTTCTAGGACATCACTGCTTGGAATAAGCTGTGGCACTCCAGTGTGTAGGCTACTCCTCCATCGTTTGAGACAGAAGAAACAAATGACATACCACCGAGTCTCCCCAGTAGCCTAAGGCTACAGTTGCACCAAGTTTGAAAAATTAAAATGACAGTTTCCATAGAAAAACTGGCATTAAAGCAACGTAAAATGCAGGTAATTACAGCTTTAAAAATTAATCATACTTTTCATCGCATATTACACAGGTAACTCCATCGTCGTGCTAAATAAACCATCTGGAGTATTCAAGTCTCCAGGCTACCCAGACCTGGGCGACGACGTGCACCGTACCTGGAAAGTTATTGCGCCATTGCATCACAAAATAATCCTAACTTTCTTTGATTCCAATCTTGTTGAAACGCCCTTTTGCACCGACAAAGTAGAGGTAGATTCATTTTTATTCTATAAACACTATCTAGTTCCCATTAGGTATTTTATGCATGAAAAGAGACAGATAATGAAATAAAGTTGAAGTAATCTACTTTATTGATTTTTATTTCATCCATACGTTTTTCGCAACTTAATGTTCTCTTAATTGCATTTGAAGCTTGTGCGTTTTGCTCCTGTGACAACATTTTGATCAATGTCGTCATCTTTGCGTTCTTTAATGACACTGAACTTTGATTTCTGTTGGTTTAACAGTTTTCCTATTTCTTAATTGCTGTCACAACGTCTGCGAGTAAAAATTTTTACTGTCTTTTGACTAATTGTTTTTATGACAGATTTACGAGGGTTATGTGTTAAAAGGCACATACAGAGGGACGCAGTTGCATCAGCAAAGTATAACATCAACCAATAATACAATATCAATCGTTCTGATGTCATGCCCAAATTCCTTCTTTTTCGACAGAAGAGGACTACTAGTGTCATTTTCGACAGGTAAATCATGCCAAGTATTCAACCCTTAGCAAAAACGTGCCGGACGGTCAATGTTTCGATGACAGAAACGTGTGGCTGAGGGTGATTTTGAATGCTCAGGATAAAAAGATGTTTGACAGTGTAAGATGTTTGAAGTTTCTTTGCTTCAGTACTTATAAAGTATGAAAGCTTAAATCCTACCCCTCTGGGAAAGCTTTTGAAAAAGTTTAAACTAAGGAACATATCACGTTTGGGGCTCGTAAAAGGTTTTTACAGAATCAAATATACTGGTTCACAGCCCATGGGTTTTCAAGTCATCCATTATTGATAACTTTTGTAATGCTTAATAGTTTGGGACGAAAGGATATTGCCAGAATTTATTGGTGAGACTGGATGGCTTAATAACGACAACAACTATAATATGTCTATGCCAGTTACACAATATGGCCAGTAATGGCATAATTCTCTTTAAGGTAAATCATCTCGGGAATATTTCAGAATAAATGTTTTTTAGTTTGACTGTTATATTGGTTCGAAGTTACCAAATGCATTTAGACAATAGCATAATGGGAGACAATCTAAAGGTTTCATAATTTTCTTACTATTTTTCAGTCGTACTACAGAGTGGAAAGGATTATGTTTAGGGGCGCTTTGTAGCAAGTAGTCTTCTGAACCTGTTTTGCTACATTCATCCACCTGCCATTGGGGAACAACTTTTTTAACACACCCAAATATGTCCACAAAAACGCTCCATGTATTTTGATCACTCTCTTTTCACACTTTTGTAAGCACGAGGAACATAACAACTCACTCAATTACGTAATGTGTCAGGAGCTGATCTAGGGTTTACGGAGAAATTGCCAACAGGTCCACTTTGTGTCAAAGAAGCTGATATTTAACCTGAAAGGGCGAAAGGCAAGAAACCATGAAATCAACTGCAATCAACATAAGTATTCTACACTATAGGCAGAAAAAAAAACCCGAGCTTGCTCATCAGATCGAATTCCAGTTTCTTACTATTCCTACCTACCCCCATTTCCCTTTCTTCTTTAATCCGCCCAAGGTATTGCCATTGCTCTGGCTGTCAGCATGGATCCTGTTTTGATTTCTAACCACTGATCTAAACCTTTGACTAAAAATACCTCCTATAGATTGCCTGAAGTTATTACTTCTATGACTTGCGATACTGCCGAACGTTTGTACTTGAACGCCCTTGGCAAGGGCCGTCTACTAGATTAATATTTGTTCAGTTAACGTGGGACACGTGTGACTCACTCTAAGGTAAAACCAGCCTAAGGTTTCGCCACTGAAATCAGAAATGTAAAATAAACCTGTCATTAAGTGCAAACGAACCAACGTTCCTGCAGGCGCAGCGGAAACGCTTTGCTCCCCCTTCAGCGTTCAGTCCAGGCGCCGCCTCGGGGAACTTGGTGGATTCCAGAAGCAAGGCACTGTGAGGGATCAGGAGAGAGAATCCCCAGAAGGCTCTGAGTTATTTACAAAATTACAACAAAGCATTTAAAGCAATCAATGGACCGTAAAACCGCAGGTTCAAGACTTTTTCAAAATAACCCTACTAGGTTTGAGGTAATAATGAGATTGCTAGTGAATGTGGTGGACTCGCTTTGCAAAAAATAACATATTAAAGGTATTTTGGTATGCTTTTTTTTTCATTTTTCATAGCTTTCACTATCTACAGATAAATATATGCACTGAACAGACTTAAAAATCGCAGTTTGCCCTTTCTTCATCTGAGCATAATTTGGAGTAAATGATTGCCGATTTACTCATGATGCAGTGGTTTCAAGGTTGAAGTTGCGATAAAGTTATCGCAATAATCCTAGTCACTAAATGAAGTAATAACTGGACGATTGGGGCATATAAAGGGTGAGCGTATGGTTTTGCCTCCCACTTTTGAGTTTGGGTCAACACCCTCTGCCCCTTTCCCTGAATTCCCCAGATTTTGGCCTCTGTGTCAGAGAGTCATAAAATCCAACGTGCCACTGTTCAGAGGTCGTACGTGTACACACTTTTATACATCCGTGAAGGCAGAGTGTGGTCTATGATGGCTCTTGTGAAGTAAGCTATGGCGTCAATTCATAAGGTCTATAGTAATTTACGGGCACACCACTACAGACTGAGGATTGGGTTTTGGGCAGCGGGTATAGAGATACATGCCTCATAATCAGGGCTTTTGAATTGAATTTTGTATGTATAACTCAACTTCGTAATTGTTTATGCAGTCAAATTTTAAGTTTTAAAGAGTGGTGCAGCATATGACGACTAATTTCAGACAATTTTGTGTTTCATTTGTGTAAACTTACACTCAGTGAGCATAATTATCCTTTATCAAGTGCGTTTGCTTCTTGTGGTATATTTGTGAAACTTGCATTAGTCAAAGATTTCCTCTTCAGTCGGTACCTCGTAGGGTATTTTTTATTCCCGGTGCCACTGGTCAGCCTACCTAGATGGATAATCTATACGCTTATACCCGCAGTGTGCATACACTTGATTAAAACTACCTCGGCAGAGAATACCTCATATTATAAAGAGATAAAGAGTAAATCATGACAAATGTGTATTCCGTAAACCCGTGCTCGTGCTCCCATACAGTGTGGCTTGATGTCTGTCGTTATTTAAAATATACACCACATCACATGCACACTACATTACATACCAGTGCCTACCAAACATAGGTAGCCGTCGAGGTTTGTCCAAAAGGGAGACAAGCTTCTTGACGAAAGGCCAGGGAACCAAAACCACGACAAAGCGACTGGTTGTAGGAAGGATGGCGAACGAAATATTGTCTGCACATTCACCGAAATTCAGGGCAGAGATATAGACTAATTTTCAAAAATAATGTAACTTCCATATTTTGAAAAAAATATTGCGCTATATTGTATCTAAGGACATTAGTTATTCAAGATTTATCACAAGGGAATGTGAACACCTCTACACACTCCACGGGTTGGATATCATACTGAAGTACCCACATGAGTGGCCGCTGCTGAGGGCCTAAACCACGTACCGGTACTGTCTGTCACCGAATCACACGTTTAAACGTGCATACGGAGTAATTTCACTTTCATTCCCAAATTTATCCTTTTCAGTTTATCCAACCATGTTTCCATACTCAACGAGCATGAATACGGCTAAAAAAATAACATCAAGCATAACAGCAACGTCAAGCGAAAGAACATCAAGTGCAACATTTTATGCAGACGTGACGTCCACTGTGTCAATCGTATTTGCTTTCAAACCAGCAGTCATATCATCAATTGAATACACCTCTTTGGGTACCAGTAATGGACAAGGTGACACGTTCTACTTCTCCGTTGTATGCACTAGGCCTACTATACGTATAGATATCACGCGTAGCAAATAATTCCGGCTAAATTATTACGTTGTCACAATGGGATGGGCAAAACGCATGTAGTTCAGTTGAAATAGTAAGTTTTACTTATACATTTTGTCATATGTTGACTTATTTGATAATCATCTAACAAATAAATACGTTTTCAAATAATGCAATTCAGTACGGTTCCTTTCTCAAACCTTTGTCCATTTTCACTCCCACCTCAGGCTGACATGTTAAATTTTCCCTATATTATCGAGTTGCATTATATCTTTTGTTTTTACGGAATTTTGCAGTCTTATTATTGCTTTTTTGAGAAAGTTATATAGAAATATTTCAGATATAAGGGTAGCTTACGTTGAGTAATATTAGACTTTGTACGTTCTTATACTGTCATTTAAAATGTTCTATCAAAGGATCACTCTACGCCATAATCGGTGCTGTGTTGGCTCTCCTCTTTGTCTTAATGATCATCGCCGTTTTACTCATCCTTAAGAGGTTTGTAAAAATCGTTATTTATTTAATAAAAACAATACCATGATGGTATTTTCTACAGAGATATCAATTTATTTTACATGTACCTATATTTTTAGTAGTTTTCTGTTTTTTAAATGAAATTAATGATTATTTTCCGGCTGATTTTTATGAATATAGATGCATATCTTTTGCAGAAGAGAGGCAAGATCTCCTGCCAGTGATTCTACAATCCATGCCGGAAACAGTGAGAAAAACCAAGAAAATGGATACTTCACTACGGTTGCTACTGAAAGGACCACAGTGAAAAGCTTAGGCCACGATTACGAAGAAGTAAATGAAACACAAAAGGACACGAGTGGTGTGTATTACAGCCGCGGAATAGTTTCTACAAACTGGGACCCTAGTCGAACACAGAATAAACATTCAAAGTTTGATACTGGCACAAAACTTGGTGAAGGCCTGTACGAAAATAATATAAGCAACACACGTAACAAAACAGTTGATGACCAAGACTACAACCATGCAATATATCGAATTCAGCAGGCATCACTCAAAGTTGCTTACGTGAATAAATAACTTAAAACGAAGCATTGAAATTTCTAGTGGAATCTAACTCAATCAATAAAGTAGTAGCCCAAATAAAAATTGTGAATGGACTTACTAAACGGCTGGCAGTAGGTTTATTTTGAATAATTGACTTTTGAAATAAGCTAGCTTTCCAGGCTTAGAGCTCGGCATAGTATCTGCAAGAGGTCAAGAGAGCTGACATTTCACCGTTATTACTTCTTAACATTTTAAACGTTTAAGTAAGTGAAGCATACAGTGGTCCTTTAGTGGTAGCTCATAATATCAAGCCAGATTTACTTGCAGGGAAACCCGTAACCTTATATATTGTAGAAAAATCATCCTCTTGGGAGCAGGGAAGGGAAAGGTTTATATGTGACACTTCTATGGCACCTTTAAAGATGCTTTTGACGCTGTCTAAGCAGAGTGCCACTAACAGATGAGCAAGAAACTTTTGTGCAAACTGTCCCTCTAAGATTGCCGGAAATAGCACTTCCCACGCTTTTTTAGTACACAGCGGTGACTTCAGTTAACACTGCGGGTAATATGAACTATGCAGCAACTCAATAAACATAATGCAACTTTGGTGATCACACATTGCATATCGTACGTAAGTAATTTGTACATAAATGTGTAGCTAGCAACAAACCATGGAGCTACCACACGGACAAACACTGAACCAACGACTAGCCTAGATCAAAGTTATAAGTTGTTATATAAATAATGAATGTTTTTCATTCGTGCGATAGTATGAATAATTTCATAATTTCGTGTTATACTAAGTATATCATATGGCGGTGACGTCAGCTATCACTGCGGACGGAAAAATTATGCCGCAACTCAATCAATTCAGCTTTGGGGATCGCAAATTGCATATCGTACATGATGGAGGGGTTTCACCGACGTCACGTGATCGTGCGTCTCTTTGGTTTTGAAGGGTAGGCGTCTGTTGTGTCACAGTGGTGTCTATGGTTATGCCGTGCGCGTGTGCCGTAAGTACGCTTACCCTTTAGTGCCTGTTAATCATACCTGCTTGACGTCGCATGAAACAGGTACATCATCAAACGCGCAGTTAGCAAACGACAAATTATGAATAATTTCATTCTTTTAACGTTCTACTCAACTCTGCTTCTCTTCGTTGAATAGAACATTCAACCTTTCAACTCATGAAATTATTCATACTATCATACTCATAAGGCTGGGATAGGAAAAACCCTGTGATACGAATCTGAGGTGTGAGGTGCAATTGGCCATCGCCATAGACCCTTTTCCAAATAATAATCACAAAGGATTGTGGGACAGAGTTTGGTATGCGTCGCTTTTGTCAGTGGCATATTACTGTGGCGAAAAACGACGCATACAAAAACACTATCCCACAATTCTTTGCAATTGCTATTTGGAAAAGGGTCTATTGCCCCGACACATACATAAATAGCCACCGGTCCCCAAAACATGATGTCCGATTAACGTGGATGTTGTAGCCTTTTTTGTTTTCCTACAAGTTAATATGCGATTCTCATTAAAAAGGAAATTAGCCACCCGGGCCCAAAACTACTTTCTCTTTTGCTTTGCAGCTGGGGCCTTGGGTCCTCCTTGTGCTTAGGCAGACCCCCTCCGAGTACGTAAAGCAGGTAGAAGGAAGGCCAACATTTTTCAATCCCAGGACACTGAAATTTCTAGCACTTTTATCAAAAGTAAAGTCCACCTGGTATATTTTAAATACTCATTTCACATAGATGAAATTTCCGGTGATATAAGGAAGGCTTAAAAATATAATATTGCGGCAATTGCCAAAGTTAATTGTCTGGTAGGAATCACGAAAGTCACGGCAGAAAGGGTCCGTGTTACCGAGAAACAATAAGAAAACTTAGGGGAAAAGGACGTTTGGTTGTGAAAATTTCGGGGTCTCCTAAAATCACCAAGTCACCTACAAATTGCCATTATTACTGGGAAACCCTTCCGTCTCTTTATATATTAACAGTAATTATTCTGACAGGTAAGATACGGTTAGATATATTTTTTCAATTCTGAAGGCTGTAATGATGGGTTCGGGGAAAAGGTCACCGGATGAAGGGTCTTGCCGAAGGGTCACTACGTTCTTGTGTATAGCACGACAGGGCGTATCGATGGGTGATAGGAAACGACCAAAGGAATGCGAAGATATGTAGACATGTTGGTCTTTTTGTTCAACGCCTCGCTCTGTTGTTTCCTTGGATTCTATGTAAAGTGTCAGAAAGGATTTTTGTGGGATATTGTGGATATTTGTGGGCGTTAAGTGGAAAAATCACAATTTTTAGAGCAAATTTGTTTACGGATTCTTAAGATCACTGATAATTATCAGGGTTGGGAAGTAACGAGTTACAAGTAACGCCGTTACTGTAACGAGTTACATTTTATGTAACGGAACCCTGTAACGAGTTACATTTGCATTTCAGTGACGGAGCAAGTAACTAGTTACAAGTCTGTGTAAAAGTAAGTGTAACGTCGTTACATTTGGTCCCGTTAATTTCCCGTTACAAATAGTCAAAATGACCACAAATTGCATTTTATTGGAAGTAGTAACAGAAAATTTAAATTTTTAATTGATGGCACTTTGTTAGTAATATTGTTTTCGGTATATTTATCATTCATCTCTATTATCGACGTCGCCCTCACAAAAATCACATTTTATTCACGAATAGAATCAGAAGTTGATATTAGATGCACATGCTGCAGGCTTACAGGGCCACTTGATTGTCGATTAAACTAAATTTGAAATTTGATTTGTGTGTCAAATTATTTATTAAAGGAGCTGAGTAGTGGCGTACTTCCAAAATAAATACATCATACCAAACGAGATGATTACCCTCTGTGCGTGGCTAATTTTAAAAATATTAATCCTAATGCGTTTTATATTCTCATTTAAACTAATCTTGCAAAGTAATTTTGGAATAATGTTCCTATACTATTTCTTGGGTTATTTGATTTTACACTTTGCAAGATATTTTACAATTTGTTTTTTGAATTTCTAGTTCGTTACTTTTTCTTCTGGCACCGGCAATTTTGAATCGTTTCCACTTGTATCGGTTCTGATCGATGCATCTACCTAGGCATGTAGTACACACAACTCACAACGTACATATGTAGTATATTAGCGTTACTAGTGGCAAGGCACACGCCTATTTCGCGCATCATCTGCAGGAGGTTCATGAACAACATAGTGGATTTTGCAGGTATTGAAACTGCTTTTTTCGATCAATGAGTTTGTTTTTCGTGGTAGACCTAGGCCCTAAAGCTAGCCTAAGTTAGGCTAACGTTAGTACTTTTAACGACAGTAACAAGTGTACTGTTACACCACTCGGACACACTGCATGTATGGCTTTGATAAGTATCAGTATCGGATCAAATCGATAAACCAAGAAGCATAACCGGATGTGACGTAACGAAGTCGGCGGGTCCGAGAATTTATTCTACTTTGGCGGCTACTCAGCTCCTTTAAACAGACCAATGTTTATTACTCTTGAGACCGAATCTTTGTGCGATTCTTTGAAAAATACTGCGCGGTCCTCTGGCAAACTAAGGCACAGCTGACTTAATTAAGTATATATACTATTTAGTATTTATTTTTAGTATATATATACTAAATAAAGGCAGCTAGGCCTTAGTTTACTCATATTGTCCTTTAGAGGACACAGCAGAGATAGTACACCGTGAGAAACGGCTTGGCCTATATAGGCATTCAAATACTAAACTTTGAAAGTTTTAATCATTGCCTTTTGAGACGTTAGGACTGGACCCAAGTCCACCCTATCCGAGTGGGAGCTAACTCAGATTCTATATTCCCGAGATTTGGGTACTTTCCGAGTATGGTATACGTACCCCTCAAGTTCCGGCTAGTTCTGATTCTAATGGCAACAATTCCGAGACAAGTCTTTTTGCCAGAGTATAGCGTATAAAACATACGGACGTTTTAATTGTATTGTACATGTCCACCATTAATAACGTCATCGTTTTTACTCACTTCCATAGGCTGGCCTCCTCAGTGAATTAGTTGATTGTGTGACACTTTACATCTGCACATTGTGCACAAATAACAATGGAACTTTAAACACTTTTAATGTAACTTTCATATTTGAGAACACGGCTGGAATGAACTCCGAGTCCAAGTCCAGTTACATCACATTCCGGAAAATTTTTAATTCCAGAACCTTCTATTCTTGGCAAGTTCCTAATCTAGGAAAACGGTCTTGAGACCGGCATTGAGTAAGCCGAATCCGGATTCGTGCGTTGTAGCCCAGGTAAACACCGTGTATCCATTTATGTATCTAATTTAACATGTATGATATCCTTATCTGATGAATCAAACGTATGAATTTAGGCTATATCATATTCTTTTCAATGTTTGTTAACTCCTTACACTGGAATAATAGTAAGGTTAATTTCAAAAACAGCAGAATATTGAAATGGTCAAATGGCGTTCAAAGTATCCAAACAAAGCTAATCGAAAGAGAAGATAAGTGTCCGACTTCAAGCTTCACTTATTGTAAAGGGAAAGCAAATTATGGGCACATGGTCTGCATCTGTAAACTACATAGTCTCACCATTTATATGCAGTGTTTTATATCGACACAATGTGAAACTTGAAATTTATGCGGAAATATCACAAGCCCAAACTTAGCGGTGAGCTTTTATAATTTTACCGTCAACAAATATAGAGCATCGTATTACCATTTTTATGCCCTCGAGGGGTGAAGACTTTAATTACTTCTAAAACAACGCTCTTCCCCTTTAATAGCCGCTAACCTCTCTAAATTACAAGACTGTGTGATGTGAGTATAAAGCTTTCCATCCTCAAAGAAGTACTGTCGTAACTGGAAAAGTTTTGGTTATAGAGGTTCTTCACCGACGTCACTGTGCTGCGCGTCTCTCTATTTTGACGGCCAGGCGTCCATTGTACAACAATTGTAACTAAGGCCGTATCGTGCGCAGGTATCGATAACACACCTTCTGCGCATATTCAGTGACGGCTAGTATGCCAAATTGAAACGCAATGACGTCACTTGAAGAACCTTTATAACCAACTTGAGTTCGTCTAACACATAGTTTGCGAAAGCTCCGACACAGTATCATGTAGCTAGTTACTTTTCATTCAAAAGTAACTGTAACTAGTTACTTTTTCAACATTGTAAAGTAACTTTAACGAGTTACAATTTTATGGAATTAACTGTAACTATAACGAGCTACTTTCAAGTGTAACGGGAACAACCCTGATAATTATACGCCACTTATGCAGGAGAAGGTCCAAGGTAGACCGAAAAGTTCATCCTTAACGCCTCTATAAATACATCATACTCTTCATGTCAAGCATAAGATATGGCATTTTTCTCATTTTTCTCTTGTCTATATATGGGTGTGTATTTTTGTGTATAACAAATCATATATCACGAAAATTTGTTTAGTGAAGGAAACATAACTTCACTCTTCAGGGGATCGAGTGCGACTGAAGAACCATCCGTCACCCAGGAAAAGTACAGGTGGTCTATTCATGTTTAACTAAGTGTCTTAAACTTTGTGAGTTTGCGTTCGAAATGTAGGAGAAACTTATTTGAGTGTCTGCATTTGGACATTAATTCTGAACGTTTTTTAAGGGAAGCTTCTAAGGGCTTGTACATCAAATAAAACTTTCGTACAGGCACAGATTGCGTCGCTTGGTAATATTGTTGTAAGGTTTAGCGCATTTCAGTATTTTCCATTTTACATCAAAGTCGACGTCTTGGTCTTTTAATGACCAGATGCATTTACTCAGTTTTGCTGTGCTTCTTTTGTTTAGGTGGGTGAAAGAACTCTTGTGGCTTTTATAGCGAGCTTTAAATTCTGTAGCAGAAATGCCGAATGTATGTCTGTTTGTCGCCAGTTTCTTTAGTTATGACAGTTGCCTGATAGAATATTTCATCCTCCCTGCATTGACCATCTAAGGAGCACAACGCTTCATTTTTACAATTACAAGGGGTTGAGGGGTAGCGCGGTGGCGTAGCTGGATATTATTTGTGGGGGGTCAAAGCAAAAAAATTCCGACAGATTATTATGTTGATGTTGATAGTTGTACGATTCGAAATTTTGGGGCCTTTTTTTCCGGGCAATTTTGAGTTTTGAGGCCGACTTTTGATTTTCACGTTGATATATCGATGTGTAATTCTGCTTAAAAACATAAGAAGTGTTGTACTTGTTTGAAGTGTTTTTATTTATTTCCGACAGAGACTAGAAATTTCCGACAGAGGCCTTCGGAGGCTTTGTGGGGGGGGGGCGACCTCCCCCCCCCTCTAGCTACGCCACTGGGGTAGCGTGTAGTCTTTGGATTACAAACTTATCGTGGGCGTCAATTATGTTTTTAATGTTTGGCATACAACTGTAGCTTAGTTTTACTACGTTGCTATTACAATATTTCGTAATTTATTACCTGATGGGAACTCCTCATCTAGGACTTTGAGGTTTTTTCCAATATTGGTCTCAATATTCCTGCTAAAAAGGGGTTTGTACCAAATCAGTATCCTGCTTCGATTCCTGTTTGTTTTCGTAGTTGTTGTATGCTTGTAATCAAGTTTCTGCGGGTATCCGCTTTTGTTAAGGGCACCCTGGTAATCCTTTGACACATCCTGGAAAGCTCTCTTATTAGATGATATCTCGACCAGTCTTTGTTTATAGCCTCAGGGATGTTTTAGAGCAGTGGTTCCCAACGGGGCGTTATCGCCCCCTGGGGACATTTTCGCGACTCATGGGGGGCGATGAGCTCTAAGGGGGAGGCAGGGGGCGTTTTGAAAAAAATGAGATACTAAGTTTAAACAGGGCCTTACAAGATTCTGAAA
The DNA here is from genome assembly GCA_029531755.1 of Holothuria leucospilota. Taxonomy (NCBI): domain Eukaryota; kingdom Metazoa; phylum Echinodermata; class Holothuroidea; order Aspidochirotida; family Holothuriidae; genus Holothuria; species Holothuria leucospilota. Next base: position 26,288,434 of record CM055972.1, on the reverse strand, counting down.
TGTTTCCCTTAGCTGAGCTCTCAAGTTCGTTCCCTTAAAAGGAGATAAATGACGTCAATAAGTCGAATAACAAGTCGTTTTAATAACATTCACTCCTCAGGTGCACTAAAAAGTTTGTGAATTATCTTTATTGCTAGATTTCCCCAAATCGCATCTAACAGTGACTGATTTCAAAATTTTCTCGGCGAGGACCCTCATATTCCCATTAGTGGCATCCTGGTAAAAGCGGTGAGCGAAGGGCCGTGGCTAAAAAATTATCCCGCCACTTTTACCTTGAATGTAGGTTTTCCGTGCTGTCCATCAACATGACATACTGGAAGAAGTAAAAATTGCAGATAACTGTAACATAATAGATAACTTTTTAAATGTACTATGAAGTAAAGCACAAGTAAAACGTTAAAATGTTTTTTGAAAATGCAATCTTACTGTTTGCCAATTTCGGCTTTCTAATTATTTTTGCCCGTAGGACAGCTTGAGTGGCATAAGTCCTTCAAAGCCCCATGAGACCCCTACTATCCTTCTTCCTCCTACCCACAGGAAAAGCTCCTTGCAGCGTCAAAGGGAACCTTTGTTAGTAGCTGTATGGGTGATTTCTGTAATCTCTAGTGAACATTTAAGGTTATTAACTATTAGGTAATCGAATAGGCGTAGGAGGCGGGGGGGGGGGGGCTGGGAGGCTGCAGCCCCCAACCAAATATTTTTGTGAAAATTCGGGCAGTATGATGAGAATTTGTCGGGCACCTACTGAAAGAAAAATAGTGCAGTGATGTAGCTAAGGTAATCAATAGTTTAAAAAACTTCCTTGGTAATTAAAATAAAGTTGATTTGAATTGCACACCTATTTTATTCGGTATTAATTCACCAGTGTGTTTTTTAATGGTTGAACTTATATTATGACTATCAGTGGTGTCCTTCGGGGACCATTGGGCCATGTCTCCCTCATTGATGCCTGGATTTTGTTTTCCTTTTAGTACCTACAATACGTAAATTTTTTAACACAAGTTTTACTTCAAAGTAGCTTATGTGGCACCAGATTGCATGTAAGGACACCTAATTTTTCAAACATTTTCAAAGGGAGAGGGAATGGTTCAAAGGGGAGGGAACATTCCCTCCCCTTAAACCCCTCCCCCAGGCCGCCATCACACAACAAAATGCAAGCTCCCCACCCCATGAGAGAAAAAATTATAATCAATATGGAAGGGTAGTAACACTGCAAATGATTGTATTTAATTGGCAAGCGGGGTAATAAACGATGCATGCCGATATGATATACCGTATACTTAAACATGTTGAACGCGTGTGGAGCGCGCGGAAATTTGTGGTCGCATTTTTCGGGCAAGTCGATACAGCCCCCCCCCCCCTTATCAACTTAGGCTCCTACTCCCATGGGTAATCGGAAGACAGTCAAAATTGACTTACGACTTACAGTGCCTTATTCATGTGTCGACAATTTCGTTAATATCCCGGAGCTCCCGGGGGCTTCGTCCCGTGTGCCCCACTGGGACATTGCCCCTGGGCCCCATAAGGAGTCCTTGTGAGAACCGGCCACACTTCGGTTGGCCTTTGGCATCTGTAAAATTAAAAAAGTTCCTCAGTCCCTAACCCCAACTTTGTGATTCACCATCACAAAAGAGAGTCAGCTTTTCGAATCCGGCACTGTTGTTTTGCTTCCCTGTGTCGGACCCGTACGAAAAAACAATGTATGTGTATGCCTCCCCTTTATTTCACCATGTGTTTTTATTATTACTGTCGTCTCATTATGGCAACAGTATGCTATAGACGGGGAGGGGGGGGGCGTTTGCCCAAAGCCATTCCGTGAAAGGGGCGGTGAGCTGAAAAAGTTTGGGAACCACTATTTTAGAGTATGTCTGGCGGGTTATAGTTGGTGAATACAAAGCTGACTGCATTGATATTCAAACTCGGTGCTTTCCGGAAGGTAGGGCGACTAGCTCTGACAACTGTGCTTTAGAGTCAGATGATTGAATTCTTGGTCAAAATCCGATCAGCAATTTATCCAAGGCTGGTAAGCCCTCATATACAACTTGCATAAAGAAATAAAGATCAAACACTACAAATATTTGTTACAAACAGGCGCGTAGCCAAGGGGGCAGCCGCCCCCCCCCCCTTTGAGCATAGTTTTTGTATGTTTAATGATTTTTTATGATATCGCTAGTAACTCAAAATAGAAAATCTTTAGATGCAACTTACAAGGCTTGGGAAGTGCCATTTCCAGCGATCTGAGAGGCACTTTTGGCCAAATTTTCTTGTACTCTTCCCTCCAACCTATCGTGGCGCTACGCTTAGATAGCATGCCTGTTGGCTTCGCCCCCTCCTTGGCAAATTTCTGGCTACGCGCCTGGTTGCGAACGAGTATCCCTAGTCTGCATGTGCATTCTATCAAAACGATTGATATCTCAAGTAGTTGTCAGATTTACTGCTAACCCTAAGATTGCAACTTCTAAGGTATAACTGATCAAAAAGGGCTAAAGCTCCTTGCGGTCTAATGCTACCCGGACTGCGAACACTTCTTGTACGAATCAGTGCAATACAAATGTCATACACAGATCAATGTGATACGCTATATGAGAAGGACTGAGAAGGAAATAAAATGAAATATAAAAACAAAAACAATTTCCGCATTATTGAAAGACTTTGACAGACTCAGTATTGGCTAGATGATGTTTGACTGCGGCTTTTTACTTTAGAAACTGAAACGGTCATCCTATACTGTAATTGTTTCGTAGATGTGGTTTGGTTATATTTTGCTTCTTTTAACTATAAAGCATTAATTTTCAGTTTCACTTTATTTTTTATCTTTTGCAAAGGGTAACTCAGATTGCAGGAAACAGTGCCCAAAGACATCATACACATGTGCTATAAGTATATAGTAACCGGACATATATGCTTTACTTAAGAGGGAAGGAGACAAAGACAATGTATTTGAAATGGAGGGGGAAGAGGTAGGCGCCCTAGTACATTGTTGTTACCAGGATTGTCAGCATTCTCAAAACAGCCCCACAGCTGATGTCAAGTGAAGTTTAAGAAGTCATACTGACTTATGATGACGTATATATATATATATATATATATATATATATATATATATATATATATATATATAAGTAAACGATAAAACGGAGTCAACTGCAGGTTTAAAAGTTGTAAGATGCATCTGCATCTCCCCACGGAGCTTTCGTCTTTCTATTTAGACTTCTTCAGCGTGATTGTACAAAGCAAGTTAACGCAATTTGAACCATGCCCTCTCCCTTTGAAAATTTTTGAAAAATTAGGTGTCTTTTCATGCAATCTGGTGCCGCATTAAGCTACCTTTGAAGTAAAACTTGTGTTAAAAAATTTTACGTATTTTAGGTACTAAAAGGAAAACGAATCCGGGCTTCAATGAGGGAGACATGGCCCAATTGTCCCCGAAGGACACCACTTGTAGTGAAATGAATGGGGTTTGTTTGTGTTGAGGTCAGTGTTCAGTCCCTCTTTAAGAGCAGAATGGATGTTCTGCATTTTATGTAGATGAGCACCTGTAGGGTTGAATGGGCATTGCGTCCAGTATGCAAATTTTGCTTATTGAAGTCCACTAGACCATGCTCACTATAAATGCGTTTGCGGTGCACGTGGCTCGCACTTCCTCACCAGACCTGTTGTTAAGTATGTACCTCGGAGTGCACCTCTGCACATTGTATGATGCCTATTTAATACTTTGCTTTCACTATTCTCTGCGAAGTCAACTATTCAGAACTACTACATGGACCTACGAAACTTGCGAGTAATGGCCAGTAAACCCAAAGAGGTACAGTGTAAATTTATTTCACATTTTATAGGGTCATTCTATTTCTTGCCTTGTTAGTTTTGCGTATGTATATTGCGTTGCTTTGTAAGGTACAGTAGTGACAGGTGTATAGGTGTTGCGTGGACTTCTTGCGAAGAATGTAGTTTGATTTATTAAGCAACTGTATTGCTTATATTGCTTACATTTTCTTGAGCGTTTGGCGTATTTTGTGTAATTTATGTAGGCAGACATTGGTAATTTAGCCTGAAGTAGTTTGGAACGGATGTAATGTTATCGTCTGCAAATTGAGTTAATTGTGTGCAATGTGTTAGTGTCAAATGCAATTCGTCCTAGTGCAATTTGTGAATTCGTATATATTATTTCGTATTTTCAGTAACTATTGTATATATTTTGTCCTTTGTCAGTTATTACGGAATTACTGAGGAGTTACTGAGTTAGGAATTGGACTTGGAGTTAAGGAGAAGTGCAACTGCGATGTAAGCAAATAAATCTGAGATACTCCCGTCACAGCTCTCCCATATCAATTTTTTTTTACTTAATTCCACACAGCTTGTGTTAGGGTCTCCCACGCAACGAAAATGCGCTCTGTGGAAAACAGTACGCTTACGAACTTTTGATCGCTCTTTCTCTGTTGCATAGCAAATTACAGTAATGTTCATTCAGTTTTATTTTCTTCTTTGTCTCAGCTTCTGAATGACATAAAAATGTATGGATAATATTTCACTTTTACATAGGGACCTGGACAGATTTCGAAGGCATCTTTTTGCATGGCAAGCAATAGCTATGGACTTTTGGCCTACTGCTATTTGTACAAACAAGCTTGGATCGCCGATGTTCATGCATTGCTGGACTGGTTATTATGTAAACTTTCCAATGGTAACCTTTGTTTTCAAATTTTCAACACTTCCCCATAGGGACCAGGCCAAAATACATACAAACAGACACAAATATGAATATGCATAAGTCTTGCACCAATGAAAAGACCCCAAGCGATGTGTGAACAAAGCGACTTTTACCCGCCACACAGACTTCTGCACCATGCGCGCGCTGTATGTACAGCGAACACATGCGTGCAGTGGTAAACAAAACATTTGGTCACGCCCACACGACCAGTCAAGTTGGGACAAATCTGTTATGCTTCAATGCATACTACAATGTACAGTTTTTCATGCTATGTAGCGCTCGTTCTGCAGTTCCTTACCTAACCTGGGATATTAACATAAATTTAAATACTCTCGTTCTGAATCGTTCTGCAGTTTTTCATGCTTTGAAGCATGAATTGAGAGGACAGAACAGAAAAAATTGTACCAACTGGGTGACGGGATGAGCGTGTACATGAATCATACATAGACATCACATCTAAGTTTAGATAGGGAAGTGTTTTGAAACAAATTGATATGCACTGGTTTTCATTCGTTTCCTCTTGCAGGCCTTGCTACACACGCGGCTATAGTAATAACTCTCTTCGTCGGGAATCCTTGGACCGAAAGCTGGGGTGACGACGGTACGATCTCTATCTAGCCACCTGAAGAAGGCCACATTATCCACTGTAGTCCTGGAATTCGACGTCTTTGGCTGATCCATTTGATGTTACCGATGAATTGTGTCAAGCTAGCTTCTTACCGGTGGATGCTACTGATGTTAGTAATCCTGCGAAACTGTGCGAGTGTAAACTACTGTAGCCGGGTATGCGTATAACTGTTGTTAAGAAGCTTCAGCAGCCATCGGTACGTCGGTTTAATCTTCAAGTTTCAGTGACGTCAATTTCTTCGAATCTTCTTGCGAAGAGGTTCCAGTATTGTATGAGTTTTATTGTAGATTGCTTGCTATTTATCACTCTCAAAGGTTAACTGTATAACGTTGTAGCCTATGGGAACAGTAAGTTCCAGGCTAGGCGTCACGCGCAATGGATTTCCAGGCACTGAAGGGCAAAGCACACACGCAGTAAGCGTATTAACAGCACACGCGCACCGCATAACCATAGATACTACTGCAACACAATGGACGCGTGCTCGTCAAAACAAAGAAGACGCGCGATCTTGCCCTTCAAAATTGCGTCTAGTTGGTTAAAGTCACGTGACTGAAATCCCTCTATAGGCTAATCCATTGTTACATGGTGTTTGCGTATATGGTAATTGTTTTGAATGTTCTCCTGTTGGTAAGAGGTAATGTAAGTGTGTGTTTAAATCAAACAATGAGTGAAACTGATATCAAAGGGGATGTTGTTGCAGATGAGGGTTCTCAGGCACAAGTCAGTGATCAGGCGAGTGGCACTAAGCCAATACTCCAGAGAACGTTGACTGAAAAGGGCCAGCAATACCAAATTTAACAGGGAGAGCATAAATTTCGTAATTTAATTTCTACTTGGCGGCGTCGTGCATCCGAGATAGAATGCTTGTTGTCTGAGCAGGGTGATATTGTTCAAGTTTAAGGGTTACGAGATATAGCAATGTCAGTAATGGCTGAGATTACTTTCACGTACTTTAAACTGGATCAGTTATTGTTAAATGTAGGCTTAATGGGCTCAAAGTACAAGGCTTATGAAGAGGTTGAAAATGGGCATTATGCCTTAATTAAGAGGGTTTCAGAAATCATCAGCGAGTCAGATGAAAGTAAGAACCCCAAAGAACCCCAAAGACAGTCGAAGCAGTAAAACACATTTATCAAAAGCCAGCAAATACAGTATTAGTATTAAGGTCGACGCAGAAATGAAGGCAGCTTCCTTAGAGGCTAAGCTGAAGTGTATCGAAGTAAAGGCAAAGTACAAAACTGAGTTGGAAAGAATTAAGTTTGAAATAGCCAAGCTAAACTAGGTGCAGTTGAGAAGGTTGAAAGACAGTCCTTGACTAATTTTGGAGGTGAAGTCTCAGGTGAGAGTGCTAGGTTTACAGAAGATTACATTAGAGCACACAGGAAGTCTTCCCCTCAGAGTTCAGAAGTAGGGCATGATCATTCTGATAACTCTAGTGTACATCAGACACCTGTACCAGTGACAAGTGCTGTCCCTACATCAGATATGCCTATCACTAACATGCCCAATTCTAAAACACAGGTTGATACCTCTAGTGTGCATCAGGCACCTGTACCAGTGACAAGTGCTGTCCCTACATCAGATGTGCCTGTCACTAACATATCTGCTTCTAAAACACAGGTTGATAATTTTGCCAAGGTACCTGCTGAACAAATTACTCTTAATAGGCTCCCAGTGCCAGAACCGTCTGTCTTTGACGGTGATCCACTGAAATATCCAGGGTGGAAATGGGCCATACATTCGTTATTAGAGAATAAGGGAATCCCCCAATCAGAAAAGATCTATTACTTAAAGCGTTATGTAGCAGGACCCCCCAGACAGTCTATAGAAGGATAATTTCTGATCCCTTCAGATAGTACCTACAAGAAGGTAGGAGATTTGTTAGAAAAAAAGGTATGGTGACCCTTTGACAATTACAGATGCCTTTAGACGTAAACTGGAATCATGGCCCAAAATTCAGCCTAATGATGGACAAGCCCTTAGGAAATTTGCAGATTTTTTAGGCCAGTGTGAAGCAGCAATGCACTTAGTTCCAGGTGGGCTGCAGTCCCTAAATGGCAATAAGGAAAATCGAAAAATTCTGTGCAAATTGCCCTCATGGCTTGTTACACATTGGGGTCGTGATTTGGCAAATTGGGACAAATCGAAGGGTTTCCCACCCTTCCGTGAATTTCATCAATTTATCCAGAAGGAAGCAACTGTTGCGTGTAATCCCATAACTTCCCTGCAGTCATTGAATGCTGGCAAGTCTAAAGATATGAAGGGTAACTCAAAAAGGGGGACCCGGGATGTTAACAATTTTGCAACGAAAGCAACTCAGGTATCTAATTCTGTTAAAGTAAATGTAAAGTGTATTCTATGCCAAGGAACACACAAGTTGGATGACTCCATCAGTTTATTTCTAAATCCTTAGAAGAACGTAAAGAGTATGCAAAGGTTAATAATTTATGATTTGGATGCCTTCATACGGGGCATAGAGCAAAATTCTGCCGAAACCATATTAAATGTAAGATATGTTCTAAGAATCACCAAACATCATAACATCATTGCATGGTGATGTATAAACCACAAGTTAGAACATCTGTTGGTATACAGACATCTGAGGTGTATGCAGGACTAAATTGTATGAGTGGAGCTGGTAATATTAGTATGAGTTCTTCAACCCTGCCTATGTATGTATCACGCAAAGACTCCCCAGAAAATGAAGTACTTGTATACGCGCTGTTAGATACGCAGTCAGACACAACCTTTATTACTGAAAGAACATGTGACTTGTTAGGTATCGAAGGAACTAAAACTGCATTGATGTTATCCACTTTGTCCGCTAAGGACGAGGTAGTGAATAGTAGTAGAGTAGAAGGCTTTGTAGTAAGAGGTTACAACACTTCTTTAGGTATTTCCTTGCCCACTGCCTTCAGTCGTTGCTCTATACCAGCCAACAGAGCCCATATTCCTACCCCTGAAATGGCTAGACAGCGGTCACATTTGCAAGACATAGCTAATGAATTGATGCCACTTTCTGAGTGTGAAGTAGGCGTGCTGGTAGGATACAATTTCCCTAGGGCTCTAACTCCTAGGAAGATAATACCATCTGTAAGTGATGGGCCTTATTCTCAACAAACAGACTATGGTTGAGGAATTGTAGGTATCACTAATCCAGAAGAGGTTAGGAGTGATCATGATGCAATAGGCTTCAGTCATTTTGTAGTGACTGCAGAAGTGCCCACTGCAGTACGAATTGGTAAGCATTGTAATAAGGTTTGCTTTGTAATAAGGTTTGCTGTAAGTCTAATGTAAGGGAGATTATATCTCCAACACAAGTCAATACATTGTTGGAACTTGAGTTCTATGAGAGGAATGTGGCACAATCCTGAAAGATGGCATTTGTCAGTTGGAAGATGGCCACTACCAATTGCCATTGCCAATGAAAGTGTGTCAAACCCTACCTAATAACAAGTCATTGGCTGTATATCGTTTAAATCACCTTGAGAGAAAGTTACATAGGAATCCAAGTTTTGCAAATGATTACCGCATATTTATGCAAGATATTATTGAGAAAGGTTATGCAGAAAGTGTTCCAAATTTAGAGTTGCAAAGGGACAGTGATGTAAATTACATACCTCATCATGGAGTGTATCACCCCAAGAAACCTGGGAAGATCAGAGTAGTATGTTATTGTAGTGCTAAATTCAAAGGGACGTCATTGAATGATTGTCTGCTCACGGGACCCAACTTAACAAATAATTTAATAGGTGTTCTCTGTAGATTTCGACAGGAGAACATTGCCTTTGCTGGAGACATAGAATCTATGTTTTATCAATTTCGTGTCAATCCTGAACAGAGGGACCTGTTGCGCTTTCTATGGTGGGATGGGGGTGATTTGAGTAGTAAACTAAGAGAGTATCGTATGAATGTGCACCTCTTTGGTGCAGGGCCGTCCCCTGGTTGTGCAAACTTTGCACTTAAGCAAATTGCAACGGATTATGAGTCAGAGTTTGGTAGTGATGCAGCTGAATTTGTGTACCGTAACTTTTATGTTGATGATGGGTTGAAGTCCGTTCCAACTGTTAGTTAAGCTGTAGATCTTATAGCCAGGACCACAAACATGTTAAAGAAGGAGGTGTCAGACTTCACAAGTTTATATCAAATTCTAGATTGGTATTAGAATCTATTCCAGAGCAAGACCACGCTAAGGTTATGTAGAACTTAGACTTTCGTTGTGACCAGTCCCTTTAGAAAGGGCAGTAGGTGTACAATGGTATGTAGAATCTGATACATTCCAATTTCAAATAACATTGAAGGATTAACCTTTTAGCTAGACGTGGGATACTTTCCACAATAAGCTCTATTTACGATCCCTTTGGATTTGTAGCTCCCGTTATTCTTTTGGGGGAAACAGATTCTTCAGACGTTATGTATCAGTCAAGCAGACTGGGATAGCCCCGTACCCGATGACTTACGGTGTCAGTGGGAGAAATGGAGAAAAGGTCTCTTAGAACTTCAGACTCTAAAGGTTGATAGATGTTACAAACCTGTTTATTTTGGTACTATCACCAAACTAGAATTGCACCACTTTTCTGATGCAAGTACCAGTGGGCACGGACAGTGTTCATACATTCGTTTTGTCAATGACAGAAATGAAGTGCATTGTGCCTTTGTTATGGGCAAGTCTAGGGTAGTCACTTCCAAACCAACCACAGTACCCAGTTTAGAGTTAACAGCTGCAGTGCTATCAGTAAAAATATGTCTTCTACTGAGACAGGAACTTGAATATGATAATGTAGTAGAGTGTTTTTGGACAGACAGCCAAGTTGTCCTTGGTTAAATAAAGAATGATGCTCGCAGATTTCATGTATAGGTGGCAAATCGTGTACAACAGATTCGTAATGTTACTGATTGTAGTCAATGGAATTTTGTAAGAAGCTCTGAAAATCCCAATGATCATGCGTCAAGAGGTCTAACAGTTGAGGAATTATGTAATTCAAATTGGTTATCTCGGCCAGATTTCTTATGGCAAAGAAAATTATGGCAATGAAATTAATATTGCTGTGTATGACAATGACCCAGAGGTTAAATGTGCTAGTACATTGTCAGTTCAAGGAGGTGAATTTCTTGGAGCCTAATTTTGAGTTAGAGAGATTTGAAGGTTTTTCAAGTTGGTTCAAGTTAAGAGAGCCATTGCACTATGTTTGCAGTTTAAGGAACGATTAAGGAATGCAAAGTTATGTGACTACAGTAAGAATGGAACATCAGGGGTTTCCCTTAAAATTGATGTAAAACAGTTGAGTGATGCTGAACTCGAAATAAATTAAGGTGGTTCAAGCTCATGGGTTTGGAAAGGAGTTTGAGATACTGAAATCTGTAGAAGGTAAACAAAGAAGGTTTGTAAGTAAGGCTAGCAGTCTTTATGGCCTTGACTCCTTTGTAGATGAGAATGGTGTCATACGGGTTGGCGGACGACTTAACACTATGTGATATGTGGAATTTAGTCTAAAGCATTCCATTGTTATACCTACGAAGGGTTATGTGACGAGACTCCTCATACGCCACTTCCATGCAGTTGTTTCCCATCAAGGTCGTGGGTTCACAGTGAATGAAATTCGGGCAAATGGTTTTTGGATAATTGGGTGCAGTTCTCTAGTAGCCAAGGTTATACGGAACTGTGTGAAATGTAGGAAATTCCGTGGCAAGTTCAACCAACAGGAGATGTCTGACTTGCCAGTAGACCGCATTGAACCCTACCCCCCCCCCCATTTTCATATTGTGGCGTTGATTGCTTTGGACCCTGGTATGTTAGGGAGGGCAGGAAAACACTCAACCGTTACGGTGTACTCTTTCCTTGTATGGCAATGAGAGCTGTGCATATTGAGGTTGCCAGCACTATGCGTACTGACTCCTTTCTTAATGCCCTGATGCGTTTCTTGGCTATTCGTGGTCCAGTTAGGCAATTGAGGTGTGATCAAGGAACAAATTTTATCGGTGCCAACAGGGAATTGAGAGAGGCTGCAGAGGAAATGAATCAGGAAAGGATTCATCAGTATCTTTTACTACAAGGGTGTGAGTATTTGAGTTAAAGTTCAATGTTCCCCATGCTAGCCATATAAGAACGCCATATAAGGACAGTTAGAAGTATACTGCATTCAGTATCAGGTACGTCAGGAACACAGTTAGATGATGAGTCACTCAGGACGTTCATGTATGAAGTTAAATTTATTATTAACAATCGTCCTTTAACAACAAATACTCTTTATGATCCCATGTCGTTGGAACCTTTGACCCCAAATCACCTGTTGACCATGAAATCAAAGGTGCTCCTTCCCCCTTCTGGTTCCTTTGATGCAGCTGATATGTACTCCCGTAAGAGGTGGCGTAGAGTCCAGCACCTGGTTGATGTATTTTGGTCCAGATGGAGGAAAGAATATTTACAAACACTTCAGTATCGTCAAAAATGGAATTCTACTTCTCGTAATGTAGAAGTTAATGATGTCATTTTATTAAACTTGTAGTAGCTCCATGGTTTGTCGTTTGCTAGCTACGCATTTATATACCTATTACGTACGATATGCAATGTTGCGGGATAGTTTGTACGTACCGCAGTGATAGCTGACGTCACCACCGTGTGTTATACTATTTTATATAACACCATATTCATTTATCTACATTTGATTGGAGGATTGGTGGTCACATGCCATGGGTGATTCGGCACCATCATCACGGTTGTGTGTTCTCCATCGTGCAATACTCTAGTATAACACACGGTCCGTGCAACAGTCTAGGCTAGTATAACACACGGCTGCAACGTCACTATCACTGCGGTACGTACAAACTATGCCGCAACTCAATAAATCAACGCAGCTTTTGGGATCGCACATCGATATCGTACGTAATAGGCACATGGACGCGTAGCTAGCGTGCAAACGAAAAGAAAAACCATGGAGCTACCACACGGACAAACGCGAACCATATAGGGACCGCCAAAACATAACTTTTACCAACGACAAGATAAAGGTAACGTGTGTTATGTAAAACAATAATGAATGTTTTTCATTCGTGCGATAGTATGAATAATTTCATTCGTTGAAAGATTTAACGTTCTATTCAACTCGGCTTCGCCTCGTTGAATAGAACGTTCAATCTTTCAGCTCATGAAATAATTCATACTATCCCACTCATAAGCATTCATTATTTGTATACTAACACACGACTGTGTTACACTAGACTATTACACGATGGATAACACACGACCGTGATGATAGTGCCGAATCACCCATGGCATGGGACCACCAATCCTCCAATCAGATGTAGAAGAATTAATAAGGTGATATCTACTACTTGTTAGCGTATTGCAGATATTCAGTGTGGATACACTCCTTAAAGGCCCTCTAAGCTCACCTCAGACTAATAATTCTCCCAATTAACCTTACTTCTAGCCCCGCCTCCAATTTAAACACAAACAATTGTCTAGTAGTAGAACACTTCCAAGACAGAGCCACAGTAACCTGCACTGAGTTTCACTTGCTTGAGGCAATATTGAAAAACAAACTGTATGTGACTGTGAGGCTAATTAGGAACACAACTGACTGGCCAAGTCATTATTACCAACCAGAGCGGTGCTGTTATTGTTTGAATGAATGCCAATCAAAGTACAGTCACCAACTAGATTTACAACTAGGGGGTATGTCTAAATGTATTAAGGGGGATGCATTTGCTCCTTTAATAACGCACGATAATATGAATTGTTTTTATTTTAATTGTGTACGGTACTTATTCTGCCAACTTGAAGGTGCCAAGAATTACATCTAATTTTTTTTTTCACTTTTCATTTGTTTTTTCGGAGGCGAACCCAGCCCCCAACCCTGGCACTTGCAAGGTCGGGTCTCTCCCTTACCGGCTGAGAGCACCCCTAGATACTTTTGCCAAATTAGCTGTTTTCATGCCCAACTTTCTTATAATCCCTGTACAGTAATCCCTGTACAGCGCTTCTCGGTGTCCATATGTTAGAGCGTCTCCTTTATGAGTGAGTCCTTTTTTAATCCCTGCACCATCCTCCTCAAGTCACGTGAAGTGCTTATCAGAATATGATTACTTTACATGAGATGTATTAAACAAAACAAAAAAGCTGAGTTAAAGAACTAAATGAAGTCTGATTTCCTCTCTTCGATGTAATTGTACGAAATAAATGGTTGTCTTTTTTACATTTTTTTTTTCTGGAAGTTATTTTTTAAAACGTGAAATCGCAAAATAAATAACATTTTACTGCATCTTAAAAAAGGGTGGGAAGTGTTTTTTCCGGCAATCTCAATGGGACAGTTTGGACAAAAAATTTTTGCTCAACTGTTAATGTCACCCTACCCAGATAATGTCAAAAGCATCTTTAAAGGTGCCATAGAAGTGTCACATATGAACCGTCCTCTTCCCTGCCTCCAAAAGGATGGTGTTTCTACAATATATAAGGTTACTGGTTTCCCTGCAAGTAAATCTGGCTTTGTATTATGAGCTACTACTAAAAGACCGCTGCATGCTTCACTTAATTTTAGAACGGCAAATACAACACTTAAATGTTTAAAATGTTACGAAGTAATAACGGTAAAATGTCACCTCTCTTGACCTCCTGCAGATACTAAGCCTGAAAAGCTAGTTTATTTCAGAAGTCAATTATTCAAAATAAACCTACTGCCAGTCGTTTAGTAAGTCCTTTCACAACTTTTATTCAGGCTACTACTTTATTGATTGAGTTAGCATCCACCAGACATTTTAATGCTCCGTTTTAAGTTATTTATTCACATACGCAACTTTGAGTGATGCCTGCTGAATTCGATATATTGCATGGCTGTAGTCTTGGTCATCGACTGTTTTGTTATGTGCGTTGGTTGCATTATTTTCGTACAGACCTTCACCAAGCTTTGTGCCTGTATCAAACTTTAAATGTTTATTCTGTGGTCGACTAGAGCCCCAGTTTTTGGAAACTATTCCGCGACTATAATACACACCACTCATGTCCTTTTGTGTTTCATTTACTTCTTCGTACTCGTGGCTTAAGCTTTTCACTATGGTCCTTTCAGTAGCGACAGTAGTGAAGTAACCATTTTCTTGGTTTTTCTCACTGTTTCCCGCATAGGTTGTAGAATCACTCGTAGGTCTTGCGTCTCTTCTGCAAAAGATATGCATCTATATTCATCAAAATCAGCCCCAAAAGAAACATAAATTTAATAAACGCATAGCTCCTAAAAATGTAGGTAAACGTAAAATAAATTGATATCTCTGTAGAAAATACCATCATGGTGTCGTTTATAATAAAAAAATAGTAACAAACCTTTTAAGGATGAGTAAAACGGCGATTAAGACAAAGACAAGAGCCAACACAGCACCAATAATGGCGTAGAGTGATCCTTTGATAGAACATAATAAATGGCAGTATAAGGGAGTGTAAAATTTAATATTGCACAAGCCACGTAAGCCAGCCTTATCTCTAAAACGTTTCTTAAAATAAATTTTTTATTAAAGCAATAATACGACTCTACAAAATTCTGCCAAAACAAAATAAGTATAATGCAACTCGATAATATAAGGAAAAAGTAACATGTTAGAGTGAAAAGGGACAAAAGGTTTCAGAAAAAGACCGTACTGAATTAAATTATTTGATAACGTACTTATTTGTTAGAGAATCATCATATACGTCAACATATGAGAAACTTTATAAGTAAAATGTACTATTTGCAATGAATTCCATACGTTTCCCTATCCCATTTTAACAACGTAATTGTTTAGACAAATTATTTGCTACGCCTGATGTCGTCCTATAGTAATAAATACATCGTAAGAAATAGAATGTTGTTACCTTGTCCGGTACTGGTACCCAAAGAAGTGTATTCAATTGATGATATGACTGCTGGTGTCGAAGCAAATACGTTTGACAAGGTGGACTTTATGTCTATATAAAATATTGTTCTTGATGATCTGGCGCTTGACGTTGCTGTTATGATTGGTGTTAGTTTTGTAGCTGTATTCCTGCTCGTTAAGTATGAAGACGTGGTTGGATAAACTGGAAAGGATAAATTTTGGTATGAGAGTGAAATTACACCGTGTGCACTTTGAAAGGTATGCTTCAGTGGCAGACAGTGGTGTAAGGTCCCTCGGCGGCTACTCATGTAAGGACATTATTGTGATATCCAAGATATCACAATAATGTCCTTACATGAGTAGCCGCCGAGGGACCTTACACCACTGTCTGCCACTGAAGCATACCTTTCAAAGTGCACACGGTGTAATTTTCACTCTCATCCAAAATTATCCTTTCCAGTTTATCCAACCACGTCTTCATACTTAACGAGCAGAATACAGCTACCAAAACTAACACCAATCATAACAGCAACGTCAAGCGCCAGATCATCAGAACAATATTTTATATAGACATAAAGTCCACCTTGTCAAACGTATTTGCTTCGACACCAGCAGTCATATCATCATTGAATACACTTCTTTGGGTACCAGTACCGGACAAGGTAACAACATTCTATTTCTTACGATGTATTTATTACTATAGGGACGACATCAGGCGTAGCAAATAATTTGTCTAAACAATTACGTTGTTAAATGGGATAGGGAAACGTATGGAATTCATTGGCAAATAGTACATTTTACTTATAAAGTTTCTCATATGTTGACGTATATGATGATTCTCTAACAAATAAGTACGTTATCAAGATAATTTTAATTCAGTACGGTCTTTTCTGAAACCTTTTGTCCCTTTTCACTCTAACATGTTACTTTTCTTATATTATGAGTTGCATTATACTTATTTTGTTTTGGCAGAATTTTGTAGAGTCGTATTATGGCTTTAATAAAAAATTTATTTTAAGAAACGTTTTAGAGATAAGGCTGGCTTACGTGCTTGTGCAATATTAAATTTTACACTCCCTTATACTGCCATTTATTATGTTCTATCAAGGATCACTCTACGCCATTATTGGTGCTGTGTTGGCTCTTGTCTTTGTCTTAATCGCCGTTTTACTCATCCTTAAAAGTTTGTTACTATTTTTTTATTATAAACGACACCATGATGGTATTTTCTACAGAGATATCAATTTATTTTTACGTTTACCTACATTTTTAGGAGCTATGCGTTTATTAAATTTATGTTTCTTTTGGGGCTGATTTTGATGAATATAGATGCATATCTTTTGCAGAAGAGACGCAAGACCTACGAGTGATTCTACAACCTATCGGGAAACAGTGAGAAAAACCAAGAAAATGGTTACTTCACTACTGTCGCTACTGAAAGGACCATAGTGAAAGCTTAAGCCACGAGTACGAAGAAGTAAATGAAACACAAAAGGACATGAGTGGTGGTATTATAGTCGCGGAATAGTTTCCAAAAACTGGGGCTCTAGTCGACCACAGAATAAACATTTAAAGTTTGATACAGCACAAAGCTTGGTGAAGGTCTGTACGAAAATAATGCAACCAACGCACATAACAAAACAGTCGATGACCAAGACTACAGCCATGCAATATATCGAATTCAGCAGGCATCACTCAAAGTTGCGTATGTGAATAAATAACTAAAACGGAGCATTAAAATGTCTGGTGGATGCTAACTCAATCAATAAAGTAGTAGCCTGAATAAAAGTTGTGAAAGGACTTACTAAACGACTAGGCAGTAGGTTTATTTTGAATAATTGACTTCTGAAATAAACTAGCTTTTCAGGCTTAGTATCTGCAGGAGGTCAAGAGAGGTGACATTTACCGTTATTACTTCGTAACATTTTAAACATTTAATTGTTGTATTTGCCGTTCTAAAATTAAGTGAAGCATGCAGCGGTCTTTTAGTAGTAGCTCATAATACAAAGCCAGATTTACTTGCAGGGAAACCAGTAACCTTATATTGTAGAAACACCATCCTTTTGGAGGCAGGGAAGAGGACGGTTCATATGTGACACTTCTATGGCACCTTTAAAGATGCTTTTGACATTATCTGGGTAGGGTGACATTAACAGTTGAGCAAAAATTTTTTGTCCAAACTGTCCCATTGAGATTGCCGGAAAAAACACTTCCCACCCTTTTTTAAGATGCAGTAAAATGTTATTTATTTTGCGATTTCACGTTTTAAAAAATAACTTCCAGAAAAAAAAAATGTAACAAAGACAACCATTTATTTCGTACAATTACATCGAAGAGAGGAAATCAGACTTCATTTAGTTCTTTAACTCAGCTTTTTTGTTTTGTTTAATACATCTCATGTAAAGTAATCATATTCTGATAAGCACTTTCACGTGACTTGAGGAGGATGGTGCAGGGATTAAAAAGGACTCACTCATAAAGGAGACGCTCTAACATATGGACCACCGAGAAGCGCTGTACAGGATTACTGTACAGGGATTATAAGAAAGTTGGGCATGAAACAGCTATTTGGCAAAAGTATCTAGGGTGCTCTCAGCCGGTAAGGAGAGACCCGACCTTGCAAGTGCCAGGGTTGGGGGCTGGGTTCGCCTCCGAAAAACAAATGAAAAGTGAAAAAAAAAAATTAGATGTAATTCTTGGCACCGTTCAAGTTGGCAGAATAAGTACCGGTACACAATTAAAATAAAAACAATTCATATTATCGTGCGTTATTAAAGGAGCAAATGCATCCCCCTTAATACATTTAGACATACCCCCTAGTTGTAAATCTAGTTGGTGACTGGACTTTGATTGGCATTTCATTCAAACAATAACAGCACCGCTCTGGTTGGTAATAATGATTGGCCAGTCAGTCAGTTGTGTTCCTAATTGCCTCACAGTCACATACAGTTTGTTTTTCAATATTGCCTCAAGCAAGTGAAACTCAGTGCAGGTTACTGTGGCTCTGTCTTGGGAAGTGTTCTACTACTAGACAATTGTTTGTGTTTAAATTGGAGGCGGGCTAGAAGTAAGGTTAATTGGGAGAATTATTAGTCTTGAGGTGAGCTTAGAGGGCCTTTAAGGAGTGTATCCACACTGAATATCTGCAATACGCTAACAAGTAGTAGATATCACCTTATTAATTCTTCTACATCTGATTGGAGGATTGTTGGTCCCATGCCATGGGTGATTCGCACTATCATCACGGTCGTGTGTTATCCATCGTGTAATAGTCTAGTGTAACACAGTCCGTGTGTTAGTATACAAATAATGAATGCTTATGAGTGGGATAGTATGAATTATTTCATGAGCTGAAAGATTGAACGTTCTATTCAACGAGGCGAAGCCGAGTTGAATAGAACGTTAAAATCTTTCAACGAATGAAATTATTCATACTATCGCACGAATGAAAAACATTCATTTATTGTTTTACATAACACACGTTACTTTATCTTGTCGTTGTAAAAGTTATGTTTTGCGGTCCCTATATGGTTCGCGTTGTCCGTGTGGTTAGCTCCATGGTTTTTCTTTTCGTTTGCACGCTAGCTACGCGTCCATGTGCCTATTACGTACGATATCGATGTGCGATCCCAAAAGCTGCGTTGATTTATGGAGTTGCGGCAAAGTTTGTACGTACCGCAGATAAAGTGCAGATGCAGCCCAGTGTTAGACTCGCCGAGACTGTTGCACGGACCCTGTGTTATACTAGAGTATTGCACGATGAGAACACACAACCGTGATATGGTGCCGAATCACCCATGGCCATGTGACCACCAATCCTCCAATCAAATGTAGATAAATGAATATGGTGTTATATAAAATAGTATAAACACACGGTGGTGACGTCAGCTATCACTGCGGTACGTACAAACTATCCCGCAACATTGCATATCGTACGTAATAGGTATATAAATGCGTAGCTAGCAAACGACAAACCATGGAGCTACTACAAGTTTAATAAAATGACATCATTAACTTCTACATTACGAGAAGTAGAATTCCATTTTTTGACGATACTGAAGTGTTTGTAAATATTCTTTCCTCCATCTGGACCAAAATACATCAACCAGGTGCTGGACTCTACGCCACCTCTTACGGGAGTACATATCAGCTGCATCAAAGGAACCAGAAGGGGGAAGGAGCACCTTTGATTTCATGGTCAACAGGTGATTTGGGGTCAAGGTTCCAACGACATGGGATCATAAAGAGTATTTGTTGTTAAAGGACGATTGTTAATAATAAATTTAACTTCATACATGAACGTCCTGAGTACTCATCATCTAACTGTGTTCCTGACGTACCTGATACTGAATGCAGTATACTTCTAACTGTCCTTATATGGCGTTCTTATATGGCTAGCATGGGGAACATTGAACTTTAACTCAAAAAAATACTCACACCTTGTAGTAAAAGATACTGATGATCCTTTCCTGATTCATTTCCTCTGCAGCCTCTCTCAATTCCCTGTTGGCACCGATAAAAATTTGTTCCTTGATCACACCTCAATGCCTAACTGGACCACGAATAGCCAAGAAACGCATCAGGGCATTAAGAAAGGAGGTCAGTACGCATAGTGCTGGCAACCTCAATATGCACAGCTCTCATTGCCATACAAGGAAAGAGTACACCGTAACGGTTGAGTGTTTCCTGCCCTCCCTAACATACCAGGGTCCAAAGCAATCAACGCCACAATATGAAAATGGGGGGGGGTAGGGTTCAATGCGGTCTAACTGGCAAGTCAGACATCTCCTGTTGGTTGAACTTGCCACGGAATTTCCTACATTTCACACAGTTCCGTATAACCTTGGCTACTAGAGAACTGCACCCATTATCCAAAAACCATTTGCCCGAATTTCATTCACTGTGAACCCACGACCTTGATGGGAAACAACTGCATGGAAGTGGCGTATGAGGAGTCTCGTCACATAACCCTTCGTAGGTATAACAATGGAATGCTTTAGACTAATTCCCACATATCACATAGTGTTAAGTCGTCCGCCAACCCGTATGACACCATTCTCATCTACAAAGGAGTCAAGGCCATAAAACTGCTAGCCTTACTTACAAACCTTCTTTGTTTTTGGGGGGGGTGGGGGTGCGGGCGGGGGGTGGGGCGGGGGGGGCGTGGGGGGGGGGGCGGGTGGGGGGGGTGGGGGGGGTGGGGGGGGGCGTGGGTGGGGGGGTGGGGGGGTGAGGGGGGGGGGGGGGGGTGGGGGGGGGGGGGGGTGGGGGGGAGGCGGGGTGGGGGGGGGGGGTGGGGGGGGGGGGGGGGGTGGGGGGGGGGGGGGGGGGGGGGGCGGGGGGGTGGGGGGGGGGGGGGGGGGGGGGGGGGGGGGGTGGGGGGGGGGGGGGGGGGGGGGGGGGGGGGTGGGGGGGGGGGGGGGTGGGGGGGGGGGGGGGTGTGGGGGGGGAAAGTTTCAAGTCTCTTACCAGATATTACGTGCTGGCATAAATCTTCCTTCGCAACAGAGAAGTCTGTCAACATAATACTGAGTAAGTCTTTAGTCAGCTTCTTAAATGTCTCACCCGGTCCTAAATTTGCTTTGACAAAGAGGTCAAAGGTCACAGTGGATTGTTTGTGCAAGAGCCAAATGAGTTCAAGAGGTAATGGAACCTGGAAACAAATAAAACATCAGAACATAAATTTGCAATGGTGTAACCAATGTAGGAGAAAGGCAAGGCACTTTGTACCCCTACCCCACTCCACACAGAAGTAAACTTATCTGGGCAAAAGGAAAAATTTGACTTTTTGCCTCCCTCTCAATGAGAAGGCCAGCCATGTGCTTTACCTTCTGTATATACCTACCTACAGTTACTTACACATGCATACATTCACACAGTACAATGTAACTGTGAAATATTTCAAAACGTGTGTTGTAACTTATAAACTTGAAATGGCTTTAAGATAACTTTGGTAAAATGTAATCACATATAAATGCTTATCTAGTGATTTCTTTTCTTTGTTAACTTCTTAAACCTTTTACGTTTAAAAGATTGAGCAGTATCAATAAAATATTAAAAAAGCATTAAAATACCTTTTTGATTTGATCCAAAAAGAGAGCTCTATCAAAAGATGCAAGGTTGTGTGACAGGTATTTTATTGTTTCCAAAATGACTTCCAGTTTACCCTGTAAAAGAAACCAAAATATCATATTGTAGCCTTAAAATTTTTTGAAGTTCAATGGTAGCTTTATGTGCCCAATATTATTTATGCTCCCAATGATGTATGACTGTACTACACACCAGGGGTTGCCCAATCTCAGCATGCCATGTGATTATTTTCTAATACAACCACTACCAAACAGGGGAGGCTGCTAAACAGAGGTATGTAAAACAGAAATTAATGAAACCTCCATTAATTGGACCAAAATCCCAAGGGCAAAGGTGATGAAATTCCTGTTTACAAAACTGACATCGTCTTACATTTTAAACATAAGAAAATTCTACTGTGAATATGTTTGATAAATTCAATTTTTAGTTTTATTTTCCCAAACTAAGTTTTTCTGCATGCTGAAATGAATCTGCCTGCATTCAGGTTCTCAAAAACTGTTTTCAAGTTGTCTGGACAGTTTGTTAAAACCATTATCTAACTATATACCTTATAGGTCAACATACCATTTGGTTGGCAGGCCAAAATACGGACTTCTGCTCAGAGCCTTGAGTTTCTGCTGCACTTTGAATCATCTGTACAAGTATCTGGGAACACTTTCGAGCTGAAAGCACAGATAATGGAATTCCAGATGTACTGGATTGATCCCTCATCAAATTAAGGATGGAATCAACAGAGTGGTGACTACACTCCTGGGGATCTGTGTCTTCCTGTTTTTGGTCTGAATCTTTCAAGCTGGCAGGTCCCTCCTAATCCTCAGAAATATCAAAGAGAAACATATGAACATCATTCTGAAGAGAAATATTTCTGTCAAATTTTAAATATATAGATATTCACTTTATTGCCCATTTGATGAAACAAAAAATAATTACCCTCTAACAGTGCAGAGAACTATAAATCAAAGAACAAACCTGACAAACAAAAAGAACATATTACAATACTTAACTACTGCACGAAAAATCACTAAAAAGGCCATGTATTGACCTACCATAGGAAGCAGGGGGCTGTAGCCCCCAGTCAAAAATGTGGGGGGCTGAAGTATGCTTCCATGCCCCCCCCCCCAAGATCCAAGGGTAAAAACACCTTATTTGTCTCTTCTGTAACAAATATCAAAAATTTGCAGTAATTTTCCTTAAAATTTGTCCAAAATGTTGCACCAAATTGCATCTGTGGACCCTCAAATACCCAAAAAAGCACATGCAGAGACTGATATAGCATTAAATGGAAGCTTGGAGGTTTGATGCATAGGCATAGGAAGCAGGGGGCTGTAGCCCCCAGTCAAAAATGTGGGGGGCTGAAGTATGCTTCCATGCCCCCCCCCCCCAAGATCCATGGGTAAAAACACCTTATTTGTCTCTTCTGTAACAAATATCAAAAATTTGCAGTAATTTTCCTTAAAATTTGTCCAAAATGTTGCACCAAATTGCATCTGTGGACCCTCAAATACCCAAAAATTTTCCAAAGCAGAGGGGGATACCCCCTCCCCTTAGACCCCTCCCCCAGGATGGCTACCTGATACAAGGTTCAGCCCCCAGTTTCAAAAAGCTTCCTGCGCCTGCAGTATGGTTTGATGTATTGTAAATATGCATACATGTTCCTGTTCAAAAACTGTGTTCTCTTTCAATCAAAACATACCTCATGAAACAATTAAAATCCTAAAGCCAGAAGATAAGTTTTCTAAAAAAGGAGACTTAAATTATATCTAAGGGTAAAGTATTCTGAGTATGATATTAAGCATGAAATCAATAATACTCAAATACAATAGATATATGGCATGGAATGTTTCTAAAATAAGTTAAAAGATTAATCTCTCTGACAAATATTGTATACAGTGCAATGAATGATACAAGTAGCACATGTATGCACCTTTAATATGCAATTCATTCTATGACCTTTAGGTATAGAACTCTAATTGGTACAGAGGTGAAGAAAGTTATGAAAAACTGATGAAACTGTACCTGTAATTTAATACAATTCATCACACTAAAATAATTTATAGTCATAATTCGGTAGCTGATACAGACTATCTTTTGAAGTACACATGAGCCACATTGATATAAACAGAAGCTGCATGAGCAAAGTTAAATAAACAACAATGTGATAAACAGTCAATATTTGAACAACATATTTTGAGCTGTCCTTCACCCACCTTTTTACACTACAGTGACAAACTTAATATACATCCCACTTTACAATAAAATAATTAGCATGCAGCTCTTACAGATTGATCATCTTCTTTAAGCTCTTCAAGAACACCATCTAAATCTTGGTTTTGATCTATCAGCTTCAAAATTGCATCTTTAAATCCTCTATTCAATTTTTTCTTTTGAATTCCACTGCTTCGTTTACCTGAACAAGAATAAAGTTGAAACTTGGTCAAAAGGGAAGGAAACAATCTGTCATACTGCAGAAATTGAAATAACCAAGGGTACGAGATACTATTGGAATCATGCTCCTATAACTGCCTTGTAAATTTACTGCACATTCAAGGGAGGTCACAATGACTGAAAAAATACCCTCAGTGCCTGATGGCATACATCAGCCCCATTTACCAAGGAGATGCAGTATCCTGGATAGGGTGCAGGGTTTTCCCTGGGTTTAGAATTGAACATCGCGGCTCTGCCGCGCCCGACGGTGGATCGCCGGCCTGGGGGTGGGGTATAAGGGGGTGTCCCCCTCCCCTTTTCGAATTTTTTTGAATTTTGGAAGTGTCTAAATGCAAAATAGTGGCACTTTTGAGGCGAATTAGTCAACAGAATTTCTTTAAGTTTCTGCCAAAATATTCACAATTGGTGCTCACAAACTCGTAATATTTTAACCTCTCCACATGATAGCGATCATTGGCTATTGTTAGTAGTTACCGCAATTTCTAATGCAGCACAGTTCAGGTACATCAGAGCGCACACAGTACTTTACTACTGTACCCGGGTAGAGTTTTTCGGCCTTTCTTTTTTGATCTTTGCGAAATAGCATGGTTATTGCAACTAACAAAATGTATTTACCCCCATCTCATTCACGATTATGTTGAAATGAAGTTGCTTTTGTCTGTTTCGTACCATGCTTTTGTTACATTGCATTTTTCACCAGAAACAAGCCCCACGATGCGTGTTTCTAACATCAAGCCGCCCCTATACTAGATAACGAAACGACATAGGCCTACTATACTGTATAATACTAGCCTAGCCTATCTCTAGAAATGAACGTCGAAAGACAGCTCATAAATTTTTGCATGCAGTGCGTGTGGATGAGTACCGTTCCAAAACTAAGGCCCAGAAGTAGCGCGAAAGACCGACTAAAAATTTTACACGTATCTTTGCCGTATAAACACATACCCAAATGGATATACGGCACGTGGCTCGACTTTCGATGTTGCTAGATTTCATATTTGTCAAGTTATCCCTAACACTAACATGACATGATTTCATGATCTAAAGAAGTAAATTTTGGTGATACAGTTATGTCTACGTAAGGTATGCACTTATTACAACAACAATAATATTCTTTTGACTCGAATCAGTCGCCAAAACTTCGTATTTTTGGTGGAGAAACTTTTTTCTGAAGCAAAATTCACTCCATCAGATTTAAAATCGTACAAATTCTTTCAAGGTGTGTCTTGCGCTGTGGGCACCAAAAAAATCTTCTTTCCTGTTACTTCTATCCTGGTACTACCTTACATACTTAAATGATTCCTGTCTCAATATTGCTTGTAATTTTTTATTGCTATTCAAACTACTTGCAAAAGTTTTACATCCAAAGTTTCCTAAATATATGGCAAAATAAGAGCAAAATATTTTCACAGTATTTTACGTACCCCCCATTTGCGAAAAATGGAACTTGCCAAAGTCATGTGCTAACTACAGCAGAGAGAGCACTCAGGCAGCGAACGAACGAACGTTCGTACGTACACGGTGTCTGCCGTATCTTACCGTACATTTTTAACGGTGCTGTGCGGGTGAAATCTCGGCTAGGAGATGCATTAGAAAGTTTTTTATTGTCATTATCACGAAGGTGGATTTTTCATAAGAGTTACAAGAAAACAGTTTACGAGAAATTCGATCACACGGTTGAGGTACATTACAGTACAGAAGTTGCAGTGACAAACTGGATGTTATTTTTTGGTTCCGATGCACACGTTACGGCACACTTGAACACAAAGCCACAGGAGGTAGTGATAGGACTTGTTTAAAATTTGTACTGCACTAAAATATGGTCAAATTATTAATTCCCGTCTGATTTCTAAACTCACGATGTTAAGAACCAACGGCACATTGTAGATATAGTAAATGTGACGTATTGTTTTCAACAGATGGATCCGACCAGAGATAAGGGGCCGATGGGTGGAGTCTTTGAATTGTATGTGCATACCATGCACTAAACTTAGGCTAGATGTTGCAAGGTTTACGGTCGGGTACCCGACGGGTAATGCTTTTTGGGTACCC
The DNA here is from genome assembly GCA_029531755.1 of Holothuria leucospilota. Lineage (NCBI taxonomy): Eukaryota > Metazoa > Echinodermata > Holothuroidea > Aspidochirotida > Holothuriidae > Holothuria > Holothuria leucospilota. The sequence goes on along the minus strand of CM055972.1, from coordinate 26,262,671 downwards.
GGGTACGAATTTTCTACCCAGTTTCGACACAAAAAATGTGTTCATATTGTGAAGATTTGAAACCAGCAAGATGCGCAAGTTGAGTAAGTTGAGTAGATTGTTTGGCGGCCCCTGATAATGCAAAGTTACGTATTTTTACAAAGGACACGTTATCAATAATATTGTCGGTCAAATGCTGATATTTCATTCATTCGTTGGGTTGAAAATTCTGAGACACAAGCCCCGCATATAACCTGCCAAACGGGGCATTTGGTTTTGGCTTTGCAAGTTGCGTCCACAGAATTATAATACCTGTGGTTGCGTCTCACGGTATAGTTTACTCGACTGCTCACGTTGGAATGTACATAATCATTACCAAATAATGACATGTAAATTTAAACTTGAGGGTACATATTCAATACCTGGTACGAAGGTTTGGCGGTGTCACGACAGTCAACGTGATAAGTGTGCAAGGTTGGCAGTGCAGCTGAGTGAGAGTTACGAGATTGGTAATGCAGTTTTAAGTTTGGAGTTGCATTCCGAGGCGGGGCTTTAATTTTTGTGACCATGAAGATATGAAACAGGGGATTTTCAAAGGGTTGGGCGGGTCAGCTGGTTGAGGTGTTCAATTGTTCACCAGGTTTGTGTTGGAAGGCGAATCTCGCCGGTGTTCATCCACCCTCACTCTGCATATTCCGACCTCGAAATGTTTACATGTGGTATTACGAGTGCAGCCAATATAGATTGTCCGCCGAGCGGGCAACGTGTATGGCAAGCGAAATGTCCAATAATTAGAAAAACCAAGTTTATCGGTCGAAAAACCAAGTTTATCGGTTGAAAAACCAGGTTTATCGGTCGAAAAACCAAGTTTATCGGTCGAAAAACCAAGTTTATCGGTCGAAAAACCAAGTTTATCGGTCGAAAAACCAAGTTTATCTATCAAAAACCATGTTTTTTGCAGATAAACTCGGTCTTTCGACCGAAAATCTTGGTTTTTTGACCGATAAACCTGGTTTTTCGACCGAAAAACATGGTTTTTCGACCGATAAACTTGGTTTATCGACCGAAAAACATGGTTTTTCGACCGATAAACTTGGTTTTTCGACCGATAAACTTGGTTTTTCGATCGATAAACCTGGTTTTTCAATCGATAAACTTGGTTTTTCGACCGATAAACTTGGTTTTTCTAATTATTGGACATTTCGCTTGCCATTTCGGTCGAAAAACTTGGTTTTTCGAATTACTGGACAAACTGTATCGAAAAACCAAGATTATCGGTCGAAAAACCAAGTTTATCGGTCGAAAAACCAAGTTTATCGGTCGAAAAACCAAGTTTATCGGTCGAAAAACCAAGATTATCGGTCGAAAAACCAAGTTTATCGGTCGAAAAACCAAGTTTATCGGTCGAAAAACCAAGTTTATCGGTCGAAAAACCAAGTTTATCGGTCGAAAAACCAAGATTATCGGTCGAAAAACCAAGCTTTCAACGCCAAACGTCCAATAACTAGAAAAACCAAGTTTATCGGTAGAAAAACCAAGTTTTTCGGTCCAAAAACCAAGTTTATCGATTATTTCGAAAAACTTGGTTTTTCGATTGCCATGGTGATTTGCCGGTACTACTTTCCGCGACCACGACATGCTAGATGGCTTAAACTTACTTAAACTTTTTGGGAACACCCCCTTTTGACTTGGACACATCCATTATTACCATGAGGTGGATTATTCAATTATTTCAAGGGACTCAAGTTTAAGTAAACATGTAATTTTTCTGTAATTAGTGCAGATTTTAATAAATTTCCAAATACGATCGTTCACAATAAATCAATGTTTGTCAGTTTTTTTTTTTTTTTTTGTTACAACATTTGTCAGACAAAGCAGCAAAAAGTCTTCATAGATACTTGTTTTAGTCACCTGTCCACAAGTTTTTGGATACACCCCTTTTGACTTGGACACATCCATTATTGCTATGGGGTTTAGTTTGTCATGATTACAAGCCATTTGCAAGGTTTTCACAGTTAAACCTCTCGTGACCACAAATGACCTTTGACAAGACAGTATGCGTCCAACTGGGCTAGTAGTGCTAGTAGTACAGTAGTACTGTACGGGCCCGCGCTGGTGCTAGCTAGCTGTACCACTACCAGGATCTTAGTTAACTACGAGCGACCCAAATCCCAAGTCCCTTGAAATAATTGAATAATCCACCTCATGGTAATAATGGATGTGTCCAAGTCAAAAGGGGGTGTTCCCAAAAACTTGTTGACAGGTGACTATAACAAATATCTATGAAGACTTTTTGTTGCTTTGTCTGACAAAGCATTGACCAACATTGATTTGTTGTAAATGTTGTTACATAATACATATAGGCCCATCAATTTAGCCGCCATCTAGCATGTCGTGGTCGCGGAAAGTAGTACCGGCAAATCACCATGGCAATCGAAAAACCAAGTTTTTCGAAATAATCGATAAACTTGGTTTTTCGACCGAAAAACTTGGTTTTTCTACCGATAAACTTGGTTTTTCTAGTTATTGGACGTTTGGCGTTGAAAGCTTGGTTTTTCGACCGATAATCTTGGTTTTTCGACCGATAAACTTGGTTTTTCGACCGATAAACTTGGTTTTTCGACCGATAATCTTGGTTTTTCGACCGATAAACTTGGTTTTTCGACCGATAAACTTGGTTTATCGACCGAAAAACATGGTTTTTCGACCGATAAACTTGGTTTTTCTACCGATAAACTTGGTTTTTCTAGTTATTGGACGTTTGGCGTCGAAAGCTTGGTTTTTCGACCGATAATCTTGGTTTTTTTGACCGATAAACTTGGTTTTTCGACCGATAAACTTGGTTTTTCGACCGATAATCTTGGTTTTTCGACCGATAAACTTGGTTTTTCGACCGATAAACTTGGTTTTTCGACCGATAAACTTGGTTTTTCGATCGATAAACTTGGATTTTCTAATTATTGGACATTCCGTTAAGAAAAACCAAGTTTATCTTTCGATATACCAGATAAATCGAAAAACTTGGATTTTCGACTGAAAATCTAAGTTTTTCGACCGATAAGCCAAGTTATTTTGAAAATCTAGGTTTTTCAACCGATATACCAAGATTTGGAGATAAACTTGGTTTTTCGATCGATAAACCTGGTTTTTCGACCGATAAACTTGGTTTTTCGACCGATAAACTTGGTTTTTCGATCGATAAACTTGGTTTTTCTAATTATTGGACATTTCGCTTGCCATAAACGTGTGAATGAAAGAGGGCTTGCTGAACTCCATGTACGTGTGTGGCATGCATACGTACCGAACGCTTAGCTTTCTGTTTGCATCTTGAGCCTTGCGTGTATGACTGTGGGTACGTATGAGCACGAAAGTATTACCGCGAAGGTAGTACTACATGGCTCGTAATTTTGCCTTGACAAGGTTTCGGAAATAAGCTTGTGGTTTCACTGCACATTGTATTAACAAAAAGGCGATCGTTGACAAAGTTTAAGTAACATTTTTCAGGGTACCGGAGGAATTTTTGAACGTCGCGGCTGTTTTTTGAACGTCGCGGTCTTCCTGTTTTTGAAGTTTGAACGTAGCGGGGCGCGACGTTCAAAAGGCCCAGGGAAAACCCTGGGGTGGTACAGCATCTACTGTAAACCAGCTTTAGTGGTGGGCTCCAGGTAAAGAGTCCAACCTGACTGTACCTACAGTAGTGAAACATGTAATTTGTGAAAAGAGTGCAGTATATTCTTGATGTATTGAACCTATATATTGGGGTACGATGTCAACAAAACAGGGAAAATATCGCAAAAGGTAGATTTTCCTTCCAACTTCCTCCAAAACCAGCTAATGCCCCTTTATTCTTTTATGCTCGTTCCCCTTCCCTAATTTTTTCGAAGTTATGATACCGGTGTTTTCATTATAGGTTCTAACACCAAGAGTATATGCAAGGACCCCCCCCCCCCCCCGAGTCCCAAAAGAGGTGGTGGCATCTGCCAAAATGATCACTAGATGAGCACTGACCTAAATTTTTGAACACCCTCAATGATACAACTCATTACAATGATAAAGTGTTTTTAATGTATAAAATGGCCCAAAATGACTCCTAGATGACCTTTGACTCCAAATCCCTGACCACCACTGATAATCCATCATTCCATTCACCATTGTGTCCAAGTTAATTATTACAATATGCCACAGTATGTGCTCATGGGAAGTTCAGACAAGCATCCATGTCATCCTATCAATCAATAAGATTTTCCATGCATACTATAAAGTGACAATGCAAGAGAACAAATAAAACATACATGCAAAAAGCTTTGCAACAAATATTATTGAAAGATTTAATACATCCACTTTAGTAGTATGAACAGGCCTAGCTAGCACAGTACAGTAGATTAACTACTGTACATGGACGCATATGCAGCTTAGGTGTGTAGTGTCATATGTGGTACATGTTAGGCAATGGCAAAAGTGCAAGCCTCCCTGAAGGAAGTTGCCTGGTAGAGATAGATCTTCAAATAGAAGGTCACGAGTGTACTTCATATTGTTATTTAAGGCTGTTTTGCCCATGTCTGGTTCATGTGTTCGTGATCACTAAGATTATTTTTATTCTTCCGACGATCGGTACTGCTGGAGTAATTGAGACAATCAACCGTGCATATTGTATGGACAGAGCTGTAACTTACTAGTGTAATTATTTTAGGACTTGATTTCTCCCTTTTGGAAGTCAAAATTTTGCTTACATATTCCTTGATTCCAACAACTCATAGGCTACTGATAGAATAATTTATGGTTTTCACAATTTGTTATATCCATTTCAAATTGATAGTATTTTGACTGAGATTCTGAGGTTTTCCGTAATCCACAAAAGTTGTGTGTTTGAGCAATTATACTGGGGCCCATACTGTACATATATGCTACTACTCTTGCTAATGAATGATTTGGGTCCTAGAGTAGCAGAGTGGTCTATTCCAGCTGCTATGCACCATTCCGACTTTTCCAAGGCCTTTTGAAAAATTGTCCATGTTCCCTGACTTTCCAGGAAATTTATATGTTTTACTTTTCTCTGACTTTTCAGAAATTCCAGGACCTGTGAGAACCCTGAAAAAAATATTCAAACATGCCAAAATGTTTCATCATGAAGTAGCCCAATTTTGAAGGGGGAGATAATGCTCACTTATAGGAAAAATGATGGTACGAAGTCAGCAGACTGCAGACTAGGGCCACACAGAATAACCTTTTGGACAATTTTTGAAAACAAGTGGTGATATTTTGACACATTCCCACAGTACAATATCTTGACAAAGCAATACAATACAATAGCCTGCCAACTTTCTAGACAAAAATAACTTCATGATAATTAATGCACAGGTCATCAGTGTTGGTAAGGGGTGGAGTCAATGTGAGTTATCGGTTGCTTCGCCACAGCAGACAACTCTTTTCACTTGTATACATGTTATGCAGTGCAGTGCAGCTATACTGCATAGTTACTAGCTTAGCTGCTACCGTGTACATGTATACAGCTAGCAAGGAACGTTGTCATTTTGTCCATGTGAGGGCCTATATACAGGCCAGTTTGTACAAACCGGCAATATCTGGGACAAGATCCTACACCTAACATTCAGGCTTGACTTTTTACTGCAAGGATTAGCTCAATTTTTAGCCCATACATGATAATTACGTACCTTTTTAAGATGTAACTCAGTGTTCGCACTAAGGAATTGAAACTGTGCGGGAATTCCCTCTCTAAAAATTTTTTTGTGCGGGATTTTCAAAATCAAGGAGGGACCTTATCCCTCCCATAAATTCTTCTTGAGCGGGATTTCCGTCGCCATCGCAAAACTACTCCCCACACAAGAGGTACTACTTGCTGTTAACGGCAGTTAATGCATGTCACTAACGTTAGTGCTTCTCTCCAAGTTCAAAGCCTCCTCCGATACAGCTCCAATTCGTCACTAGGTGTTTTCCTTTTGAAGAATGAGTGAGTATAAATCCGTGAACTTGAAGTTGAAGTGGAAAATATGAGTGAACTTCATTGGAGATACACATACGATCAGAAATTAACGAGAGCAAAGTACGACGTAAAATGAAGAAAGTACATACTACTTATTCAATACAATTACACATGTAAGACTCCACAGTGCACTACAGCTCTACAGATGTGTAACCAAACGTACTGTACACGATACAACCTGCAACCCTGGGACTGTGATTGAATTTCAATCCAATCAGATTCGCTCTTATTTATACAACCAGCAGCCAGCATATAAGAGCTGCACTGTGAATGGCTAGATTACGATGATATTTGTTGCTACCATAATCAGTGTTCAGCTTGGGAGTTGCGATCCGCTTGCTTGGGAACGATTCTATATTGCAATTTATTGTGCGTATTATCATTGCAATTTCTCTGTACAATCACAGCTGCGGAGAAGTGCGCTGGAATTTTGGCTGGATTCAGAACATCAGCTGCCCGCTTATGATTTATTTATCTGCGGGAGTGGAGAAGGTGTGCGGGATTTTCCCGCATTAGATTTAATTATGTGCGGGATTTGAAAGACAAAAGCGGGATTCCCGCAATCCCGCGCCTTAGTGCGAACTCTGATGTAACTGTACCTTCAGAAATATTCATATATGTGCATCGTTGCAGGCCGTTGATAAACATGAATAGTCAGTACTGTATTGGGGATTCGTGTAAATGAAAACTGGACAAAGGTTTGCAGACTCTGTATAGAATATATACAGGGGGTGTATTATGATTTCTGAGAGAGTACCATCTTTTGGAAGGCTGCTACAAAGTCTGCTCCGCAGGCTAGTCTGGTACTGGTAGTGGTACTTGGCATATACAGTATTTTCAGCAGACATTCCAACCCTTGGACTCTTCAAACCAGGACAATTCCAAAACTTGGTCCCTATACTCCGGGACATTCAGGTATTGCACAATCTATCAGGTGCATTGCCTAATGACTGGCTTGGAAATGTATTAGGGTATAGGCTGTAGGCAAGGGGGATCATCGCAACAACAAACATATTATATTATATTCTAAACATGGTTCTTGCACGAATTTTGGTTACAGCTAACGAGAGACCAAAGGTTTATGAAACTGAAGGTCTGCAAGACCAAAAATCAAACAAGAGCCCAATGGGCACTGTGGTTCCTTGCTGAATGTAATGAAACTGAGCCAACTACTGAATGAACCAGTATTTCTGTTGATTCACAAAATCTGCTCTGTAGACAATGCAAATCTTGTGTTAACACATTCAAGCATAAATAAATTGTTCTGAAGAAATACAGCCTACAGGCACTTCAGGGGATATCAACACAGACAGTATACAGTTACAATTTGTTTTATTCAATTAAGCAATCACAATTCATGCACGCTCAATGGTATCTGATCCAAATGATCAGTAACTTAGTTCTCTTTATAAAACTAACAACCCATAGTAGCATTTAATTAACCAATTCCAATTTCCAATTCCTGCAAGCTCACATGTCCTAATCTAAGGACAAATGTCTGTCTAGTGAACTTTCACAACAGTCCTCTGCTTTGTGGGCAGAGAATCTTCTGCAATATTAAAAAGCAGTATTTGATGCACATTTTCATAATGGCAGAATTATGGATTAAAATCGTAATAATATAATTTCAATTAAAATTGAGATACTTGGCATCTCTGAAAGATGTCCCACATCTTTCAGTCATTGGGTGAATGTGATCTTAATGTGCGGGAATGATACAGTTTTGTGCTTATATTTTTGACTTGAGGAATTCTTGGGAATTTGCTTTTTGGCATCTGGTGATTTCAACTCTGACATCCAACAAAACTCATATGGGTTTTCTGCTAGATTTAATGCAACACCTCAAAGCAAAGATCTATTCAAGCTTCCTACACTGAGATATAGAGTTGAAAAGGTTTGCAAAGTTTGACCTCCAGTGACCCCAGATGACCTTTGGTCTCCACCAAAATATTTTTCCCCACCATAAGGCATCCACTAAGTATGAAATTTATCCAAGCTTCCTACCTTGAGATATTGTGCTAACAACAAGGTTATTAGTTTTTGACCCTCGGTGACCCCAGATGACCTTTGACCTCTACCCAAAACTGTATGGCACAGCTTCTCACTATGGTGTATCTATGTACTAAGTATGAAATCTATCCAAGGTTTTTTCCTTGAGATATTGCATTAACAAGTTTTTCAGTATTTGACTCTCAGTGACCCCAAATGACCTTTGACCTCCACCAAAAATTAAAGGATTCATCTTCTCACCATAAGTCATCCACATACCAAGTATGAAATCTATCCAAGCTTCCTACCTTGAGATATTGTTTTAACAACAAGTTTTCAGTATTTGACTGCTGGTGACCCCAGATGACCTTTGACCTCCACCAAAAGCTACAGCATTCATCTTCTCACCATAATGCATCTACATACCAAGTATGAAATTTATCCAAGCTTCCTTCCTTGAGATATCGTGCAAACAAGGTTTTCGGTCTTTGACCCCTGGTGACCCCACATGACCTTTGACCTCCACCAAAAACAATAGGGCACACCTTCTTACTATGACAGATCCATATACCAAGTTTCGCTTTAGTCCAACTTTCCCTTGTTGAGTTACAGCGTACCGAAGCAAGTGTCACACACACACACACACCCGCACACACACACATACACACACACGCCAAGCTGACTACATAGGTTCCTTTTGCTAACGCAAGGAACCAAAAAGGGTCCCCAAGACTGAAGGTCCACAAGACCGAAAATGAAGTAGGGTCTTGCAGACCTTTTCTCATTTTCAGTCTCGCGGACCTTTTCTCATCATTTTCATGTTTGGTCTTGTGGACCCTTTCTGTTTATCAGTCTCGCCGACCTTCTGTCTTGTGAATCTTCCGTCTCATGGGATCCCCCCCCCCCCCGAATTTCAAGTGTTCATAAATTGCAAGCGTGGCACCAGGATTTGCCCGACGGGGGGGGGGGGGCAGCAGGTGGAAGCAATTCAAAGCCCCAACAAAGCAGTGCATGGCAGGTTATCAGAAGGATGGCGAGAGTAAACAAATTTTGGCATGCACAACTTTGGGTTTTATATTGACAAAAAACTGATAGATTTGGGTTTTCACTGAAAAAATGGAAAATATGGACGTTCTATCAAAGAAATTTGAAAATATGGTGTATTTATTGAAACCATTAAAAGTATGGGGTTCTTACTGAAGAATTAGCCTTCCCTGACAGTTATCCAAGTTTCAACTGTTACTGAAGGGGTTACATACTTTATCACAGCCATTAAGGTTTTCCAACAAAAGTGAGACATTTCCCCGAAAGTGAGAGCATGGGGGTAGCCTTCCTTCCAATATTTAAGGGCAAAAGCTATACAGTACTGTACATTCTGTTACCCCGATGTTCCTCATTTATAGCTGCATTTTTGCTAATGTATATTTTTGTGGAGACCGGGACAACGAGAAGGTGAGCTGGGACAGCATAGCCCAAATCAGAACAGTCCCGGTCAAACTGGGAGAGTTGGAATCTTTGTTTCAGTTGCCACTATTTTGCCGAACACAAAGTCTGCATGGCTCCCTGGAAAGATAGAAGACCGCGTGTTTGGTCTAGCGGTAGAGCATCCGCCTCTCATGTGGGAGGCCTTGGGTTCAATTCTCAGGTCTAGTCATACCAAAGACTTAAAAAATAGAACCTAGGCTACTGCCGTTGTGCGTGATGCTCCGCATAAGCAAAGGAGTAAGGGAAAACAAGCCAGTGAGCCATAACTGGAAAAGAGGCCGTGGCCGGCTTGACTTGAACCAATTGGTTGGAAACTGGGCTGTTAAACCTGATCTAACTAGCTAACCCTGGAAAGATCAAGAAGGGGCTGGATAGGTCACTGGCGTCCCCAGCATTTTACATAGGCTAGGCCTATACTGGATCTGGATCTGGAAAGATACTGCACAACACTCCTAGATCTGTCCGAGGAAAAAAGCTGAATTTGTAGCCATCCATTACGCGTTCGGAACGGTTACAGTCTTTCATAGATTTCACCCGATTTACTGAAGTCTGCCCGGGTGTCACGTGACCAAATTTTTGCAACATTATCTCCTGCCTACACAGTTGAGTTGGCTGATGGCTTGCTCTGCGGAAGTCACATCGTTCACACATGACTTAAGTTACCGATTCTCATATCGGTAATTAACAAGCTTGTGATGGAACCTTTCAAAATCAAATTCTTTTGTGGGCACTGTGGCACTCCAATAAATGCAAATCTGTTCCTCTGAAACATTCAAAACAAATTGACAATTTCTGCAAGTTTACAATACTGATAAAGAGCAAATTTAACCGTTTTGTATCTTAATTTTGAGTCCTCTTTCAAAACAATAAGGAAAAAAGACCGAATTTCTCTTCTTGCCTGTGGCCAGCTAGATTAGCACCATGCCATGGTGAATGCGTAACTTAATTGTAATCAAAGACAGTATTCATTGTTGTGTTCATTGTTGTGTGAGGGAGTTGTAATCAAAATATTTACACTCGAGTGGGCCTATCAGCATATGGCAGAGTGGGCAAATAAACATATTATCTGCCTGACTGGCTACAAATTCACTGAAAAAGTGTAACCAAACTGTACTCGTAATGCTTATTAGCATGTAAAATAGAAAAACTGTTCGAGTGTTGGTGCCTAGAGGGCCACCGGACCGGTTGTGAGAGATTGGCAATTGGCAAAGCAAGGAGGCCCGATCTAGCTTTGAAAAGAGCAACAAGCCTATTAACTGTTCTTCTGTCTTTTAGACTATCCCACCCTAGGTCCCTCAACATTTCAGTTACATCACTGTGAGAGGAGTAGTCATTACAGACAAACCTAGCTGCCCTACATTGAATTTGCTCGATTTTACTAACTAGGGAGGCAGAGTAGGGATCCCAAACCGAAGAGGAATACTCTAGAAGTGGTCGAACATGGGTGAGATAGGCATTTGCTTTAATACTCTACACTATACATACGGTGCATACTAACTTGTAGTATAGGCTAGTGTGTAATGTATGTTATAATGCTGTTCAGAGATACCTGTGCGAGCAAATGGCATTGTTAACACATAAACATCAACTTGCGGAAAATTGTGAACATTTGTGAGCTCGACCCACACACAAACCCATCTAGGCCTTCACTATCTTACCAAGAAGGTTCCGTAATTTTGCTTTCTCCATAGCTTTTTTCGATGGCGGTGAGTTTCTCTGTACTTTGTCACCTGTTTTGTCTTTCTTGTTTTCCAAAGTTTCAGCTACTTGCCGTATACACATCGACGCGTACTGACTGCACTAGCATTCATACTACGCGGAAAATTTTCGCTTGCTATTTTGCAGCACCCTCAATCAGTAAATAGGCGGGTCGTGAGAAAACTTGTAATTTTGATTGGATAAATGCAACCTTATGAATAATTATATTTGATCCTCACTACGTGCTAATTAGAGAACAGTAGTGATTGCGCAATCCGATCGGCTCGTGGTCGGTACCAAAGCGCTTTGGTACGAGAAAAAATTTGGCTCAAATATGAGGACAAACTGTGTTAGCTAGTATACAAATAATGAATGTTTATGAGTGCGATAGTATGAATTATATTTCATGAGTTGAAAGATTGAACGTTCTATTCAACGAGGCGAAGCCGAGTTGAATAGAATGTTAAATCTATAATTCATACTATCGCACGAATGAAAAACATTCATTATTTGTTTTATATAACACCTTATAACTATCTACCTTGATCTAGTCGTTGGTTAAAGTTGTGTTTTGAGGTCACGATGGTTCGTGTTTGTCCGTGTAGCGCAGCTCCATGGTTTGTCGTTTGCTCGATACGCGTTTACGTGCCTATTACGTACGATATGCAATGTACGGTCCCCAATTTGAGTCGCGGCATAGCTTGTACGTACTGCAATGATCGGTGACGTCATTGCCGTTGGTTAGTATATACTAACCAACGACCGTGGGTTAGTATATACTAACCAACGGTCGAGCACCACAATCTTAATGATAGTGCCGAATCACCAATGGCATGTGACCACCAGTCCTCCAATCAAATGTAGAGAAATTAATAAGGTGTTATATAACACCCGATAACCTATATTCTGTACCAAAGACACTATAGCGCCGTAATTTTTTGGGGACGTATAACCAGTGGTGTAGCAAAACCCAGGAGGGCCCATGGACAAGAGACAACGAGGGCCCCAAAACCAATAGTATCCGCAACCCATTTTCCTAAGCTCCCTCAAATCTCCATGGAGAATTATGAGGTAAGACTGAGACCTTCCACGCACCAAGTCAGGGGTATATCAAAAGTCGTTTCGTTATGCCCCATTCTTCGCCTGGTTTTTCGTAAAAGCAGTTCTGCCGTTGGTGAATAGGCTTCTGTTGCTTTCCTTTCAGGTCTGTACTGTGGGTGTCTCGTTGAGACGAGTTGGCATGGTTATAACTGTTTCGTTGCAAAGTTGTTTTGCACATTCTTGGTTGGGGCACCCGAAACCTTGGGGCCCCTGGACATTGTCCAACCAGGCCACCCGCTTTCAACGCCAGTGCGTATAACCAACCTTAAAACGGCTTTAAAATAGCCTCAAAACAACCTTGTTAGTTGCTTGTCAAATTTCTTTACTTCCTTTCAATTGACCCTTAATAGTCTTTGTCACAGAAAGTCTTCAAAATAAACTAGGTTTCTGGACTTGAACATAACGAACGAAACAAACGGAAAAAAACCAAGACAGCAAACTTTTTACCGTGAGTGTCACTGGCCAAGTGGCGCCTATTTTATTCACAACTTCACAGGTACACAATAACTACAACGTACATACCAAAAAGTAAACACAAATGATTACACACAATGATAGAAATTGCACAATACAAAGAGAGCAATGCAGAGTACAAGATAATTATCCCAGGTGCGGAGTCCACAACATTCTTCCCCCCCCCCCCTATCTAAACAAATTCCGCAAGGTAAGAAACATTACGATACTTTAACAGAATACTGATTCTACCTCGTTATTACATTCACTCAGGGCATTACATGAGATTGCATAATTGGCTAGCCAGGATCAGTGCATGATTAGGAGTCGAAGAGAGCAGACGTATTTTACAGACGCTCTCTTCTCTAGCCAGGCGTGGCATGTATTGTTCTATGCCACGTTCGCAGGCTTCTACTACACCATTGTTCATCTTGTCTCTGTACTAGATCTGCGCTACATGCATACCGAGAAGGTGGCCAGACACTGCAGCGCTTGCTGTGTAAGTATTCCCAGCATCTTTTAATTATCGTTACTGTGGTGTAGTAGAAGTTGCGTTACCTGACTTGCTTACCGATATTTATACTTCATTACTGTCAGTATTTTGCTTGACAGACTTTACTTCAATAGCCTCGGCTATGATAGGAGACTAACGTTAATATCGGAGTGACGTAATCAAGTCTATCATTACATTGCAAGTGTCAGGTTTGCACAGGAGGTATTTTGCCATCCTTGTGCTGGTAATACAAATAGTACATATTCTCCACGAAAGTATTTTGCTATATGTGGAAGTTATTTGAAAAAATACCGCGTATGGGCAGAAATTTAGGTGGCTGGCTATGCCCTGTGAATAAAATTGCAAATCATTAACGGGCAAATTTGCAAAATTCAAGCCATCGTAGAATTGGTATTTTGCCTTACGGCTTAGTTTTCATTAATAACCACAGAGCTCTTCTTTAATTGGCTCTTTCACTATTGGTGAACCTATTATGGACACCGAAGAATTAGACTATCAGGACTCAGAGGAAGTCTTGCCACTCCTCGACCTCCCTAAGGAAAAATCTCGTGTGCCAGCTCCTTCGAGAGAAGGCACATCTACCAGAAATGTAGAATTTACCGACATGCTAGCCCAAATACAAGCACAAATACAGTTGTTAACCGAGAAAGTTTGTAAGCCATCACTCGATGAGCCTACTTCCAAGCCTCCTGCTAGCAATCAGGATGCACTGGGCGATAACGTTTTCCCAGGCAATCTGGAATCTGATTCACAACTAGATTTTGATCAGGAAATTCAAAATTTGTTAGGGGCTTCTGATGAAGAGCCTGAAACTAACACAATAAGTGAAATCACCCTGGGGGAACAAAGCTCTGATAAACATGTATTCGATGAGCTAGTCTCTGACCTAACAGCAGCCTCAAAGACAGGGCCAAAAGTCCAAGAAAAAGTTGCTTCTCTCATAACTAGTGTTTGCTCCACCAAATTACCACCCAGTAAACTGAACGAAAAAAGTGAGAAGTATCAAATTCCTGAAAATATAGAATTAATGCAGACAACCCAAGTAAACAAATTGATCTGGGATCATCTGCAGTTGGGAACCAGAACGAGAGACATAAAGCTGCAAAAAATTCAAATGCTTAACATGAAGGCAATGACTGCCTTGACAAGCCTGCTCAATGATACTCTAGTGAGCAAAGCAAAATTGGATATAAAGTCCTTATTACTCAAAGTTACAGATGCGTTAGCATTAATGGGCAGTGCAAATGTTGATTTGAATCAACTTCGTCGTGATTTAATTAAACCAGAGCTAAAACCAGAATACAAAGGCCTGTTTGACAAATCCACACCACCCTCCAAACTTTTGTTCGGAGATGATATCCCACAAAAGCTACGGGATATCAGTGATGCAAAAAAACTTACTAAGCGCTGCATGTCCCCCCTTCGTGGGAGAGGGCAAAGTTATGGACGAATGAAATTCAGGGGCCGTGCACATGCAGGTCAACGTTACCAGCCTTTTTTAGGCAATCGCCATGCTCACTGGAGACGGCCATACAACAGAATGCCTCCGAAGAGTCAAAACAAGAGCCAAGCCAACTAAGTACTTCAGGTGAGGTATGTTCATTGCTCTTAAAGCCTATACCTGTGAAAATAGCAGGTAGACTAAAATTTTTTCTGGCTCAATGGCAAGAAATTACTAGTGATTCTAGCATATTAAACAGTGTCACTGGCTATGACATAGAGTTTGACAGGGCAAAACCGATCAATTACCTAAAGTCCAAACAAGTCAATACCCCACGGAGCAAAACAGAAGATCTGGGGTTGCAGCAAGAAATCACAAAGCTTCTTTCAAAAGGCGTTATAGAAAGAACTCATCACTCGCCAAACGAGTTTATTTCTTCAGTTTTCTTGCGACCAAAACCTGATGGGACTTACCGTATGATACTTAATTTAAAAAATTTAAATGAAATATTGCATACCACCATTTCAAAATGGACACTTTGCAGTCCGCCCTGAGACTTATGGAACCAAATTGTTTCATGGCGTCTATAGACCTAAAGGATGTCTATTATTCAGTGCCCATCAATTAAGCAAGCAGAAAGTTCCTGAGACTGCTACACAGAGGAACATTGTATCAATACACTTGTTTACCTAATGGGCTTGCAAGTGCACCTCGCATATTTACCAAGGTGCTTAAGCCTGTTTTAGCAGAACTTAGGAGATTAGGAATTTCTTGCCTGAGCTACATTGATGATATATATATTCAAGCCAGCTCTAAAACAGAATGTACATATGCAGTTCATGAAGCAGTATATTTGTTGCAAAAGGTGGGCTTTATAGTTCACCCAGAAAAATCTGTATTTGAGCCAACTAACACTCTAAACTTTTTAGGCTTCCTTCTTGATTCACAAAATATGATCATCAGGCCGAAACCAGAGAGAGTTAGTAAATCTCTGGATGAAATAAGAAAATTTAAAAGCAAGCAGAGGAAAACATTAAGGGAATTAGCTCACATTATTGGCCTCCTTGTATCACTATTTCCTGGAGTGCAGTATGGGCCTCTGCATTATAGAAACATGGAGATGCTCAAAGTGAAACTCCTAAAACACCATCGGGGAGATTATGATGCAGAAATTTATGTATCTGAAAATGATCTTGAAGAACTTGTATGGTGGCAAGAAAATCTTGCTACAGCATCACACAGTGTCCTAGAGGATGATCCTGATATTATCTTAGAGACAGATGCCTCTCAACAAGGCTGGGGTGGTTATTCCCCAACCTTTTCCACTAAGGCTCAGGGTAAGTGGACAAACATAGAGAAAAACCAGCACATTAATGTGCTTGAAATTTTGGCAATATATTTTAGCCTTAAAGCCTTGCTTCAAAACTGTCAATATAAAGACGTCAGGATTTTAACTGACAGTACGACAGCCGTAGCATATGTCAACGCTATGGGGGGCACACATTCTAAACAATGCAATTTGCTTACCAAAACTATTTGGGAATGGTGCATTTCAAAACATATTTGGCTGTCTTGCTGCCACTTACCAGGCAAACATAATCTTCAGGCAGACGTGTTGTCTCGTAAAATTGAAACAAACACAGAATAGATGCTAAATCGAGAAGTTTTTAATACTGTATCCAGATTTTGGGGAAAATTCGATGTTGACTTATTTGCTTCCCGTACAAACAAACAACTCTGTCCTTTTGTATCATGGAAACCAGACCCTGATGCACTGGTTATAGATGCCTTTTCCATTAATTGGCGTAATTTTTACTTTTATGCATTTCCTCCATTCAGCCTGATCTCCCGAATTCTACAAAAAATAATGAAAGATCGAGCAAAAGGGGTATTGATAGTACCACAATGGCCAACACAGCATTGGTATGCAAGACTTTTAAACATGACCATCGATATGCCAAGAGCTATACCAGTGGGGAAAGATGTGCTGACTCTGCCAGGAGAGGAGCACCGTGTACACCCCCTTTACCCAAAACTACAGTTGTTGGCATGCCTAGTGTCAGGCAACGACTACGAAACTTCGGCATTTCGGAGGACACTGCCGCTATACTCTTATCATCCTGGAGACAGTCTACCCAAAAACAATATCGCGCTTACCAAAACAAGTGGTTTAAATTCTGTTCTAGAAAACAGGTTGATCCGTCTGATCCCACTATAAATCAGATTCTTCAATTTCTTACGAGCCTTTTTCAAGCAGGCTTAAGTTACAGTGCCATCAACACAGCCCGTTCTTCACTTTCAGCGTTGCTGGACCTAGATCATAGGAACACAGTTGGCTCTCACCCTCTGATTAGAAGGTTTCTTAAAGGGGTCTATCAGCTCAGAACTCCAGAGCCTAGATACAAAACAGTTTGGAATGTGTCTTTAGTATTAAATGTTCTACGATCTTATTATCCTACTTCCAAGTTGACTCTTAAACAGCTTACACACAAGCTGCTGGTGCTCATAGCTTTAATCACAGCACAGAGGTTACAAACGTTACAACTACTAGATATTAATAACCTTTACTTTAAGGACAAACAGGCTGTGTTTGTATTACCCAACAAACTTAAACAGTCACGTCCAGGCTACAAGCCAATGGAAATCGTATTGCCTTCATACGACTCAGATGAAAAATTGGATGCTTATTCTTTGCTTAAGTACTACTTGCAGACTACTTCTTCGTTAAGGGGAAGTGAGTCCCAACTCTTCATAAGCTATGTACCCCCTCACAAACCGGTGTCTAGAGACACCTTATCACGCTGGATAAAGGAAATATTGGATGTAGCGGGTATCGACACTACTCAATATAGTGCACATAGCACTAGGGCAGCAGCGGTTTCTGCTGCAAGTTGTAAGAATGTGCCTGTAGAAGACATCCTGAGTACTGCAGGCTGGTCTTCGGAAAAACATTCGCACGGTTTTACAAAAAACCAGTTGAAAGTAGTAAACCTTTTGCTACAGCAGTTTTAGAGGCATAGAAGGTGATTCAGTGTATTCATTATTTTATTGGAAAAATATGTAAGAGGAATGGTCATATACGGTGTCATGGATGTGACATGTATTTGTTAGTGTAGTGGAAAATATATGAAAGAAGTGGCCATATACATCGTTATGTTGTAGGAAAATATGCTGACATAAAATGTCATTGAGATAAATGTGTTTGATTATTTAGGCGAAAGAAATAGGACTAGGAAGTCTTATGTTGCCTTGTTAATTATACTATGTTATTATGCCATTATGTTATTTTAGAGGAAAGGCTTGGAGAAGTACAATGTGGTTAAAGAACAATTATAACGTTATGCCAAGGAAGGCATTGTAAACACTTAAGCAAGTGTCAGGAAATGTATTTTGTACCTCATCAATTTTATTTATCCCGTCAGGAAAGAGACCTGGCAGATAAAGTATATGACTACTTTAAACTTACTAAAAAGAGCAATACAAAGGTAAGAAGCACTAATCCTGGAGTCTGGTATTTTTTGTGCATGCTCGAAACACTGCTTTAAAGTCTCATGTAATGCCCTAAGTGAATGTAATAACGAGGTAGAATCGAAAAATTAAACGAGACCCTAAGGTTGATGTTTGATTGAGATTCTACCGAGTATTACATGAACGAAAGGGGATTACATGCCCTCCCATACATTGTCTGTTCAATACAGCTGTGTACATACAGTACATCAACTTGAAACCCTCCCACGGGTGTGTTCCTTCACATGCCCTTTGAAAACTGATCCTGGCTAGCCAATTATGCAATCTCATGTAATCCCCTTTCGTTCATGTAATACTCGGTAGAATCTCAATCAAACATCAACCTTAGGGTCTCGTTTAACTTTTCGATTCTTTATTAGGCTCTGCTACAAACTATATATCAACGAAACAGCACAAAATACAAACCTATCAAAATTTTACATTACAAAAATACAATCGATCAACAATATACATAATAAACATGCAAACTACAAAAATATCTTCACAAGACACCGTAAACTTAATATACAAATTACAAGTCCATTCGTATAACTGGTTTTACAACCCGACCTGCTCTCGACTGACCACGTGACTACCCTTTTCACTCAATCACTTTCCATCTACATCCTGTAACGCTTCATTTTTAGCCTGCTACTTTCTGCATCACTGATTTCGAGATCATGTTTTAACGTTTTCAGTTTCACAGATTTCACTACACCATCATTCCCAGAGAATGTTTCCACAACAACCCCCAAGGGCCATTTCATTCTTGAACAAGCACAACAATGTTGCCGAAGCTCAGCTTTTCCTGTTGACCTAAAAGTCCGCAGTCAATATTTTGGTTGGGTCTGTAACTCATGTTGTTCATACGTACGTTAGAAAACAAAGAGATAAATATAAACTGAATGCAATGAAATATGTATTGAACTCCCGAAGTCTCTGAAAGACTAAATCTGGTACACAAAGTTAACTTTATATACTGCACAGATGTTAGTATACAGACAATGAATGTTTATGAGTGTGCTGCTTTGTAGACCTCATTTGTTTTCCATAATTAGACCCAGATAGTAACTTCCGATGAAGAAATTTTACAAATGGTTAAAAGGTCTTAAGAGCGTTATTTTACCCCAATATATTCCTTGAACTTGTCCAAGGACAAAAGTCCAAATACGTGTTGCCACTATGATTTGGAAAACCAAAACTGCTCAATTACTCAATATAAAGGGATAATTTCTAAATTAAATTCTTTAAGCGCCTAATTCTGAGTACTCTTTAGTTCCGTTTTCCCCTACAAAATTATTTTACTGCATAACATTTTTATGATTGGGATCTACCAGGTATAAATCGTCGACCGCTTTTAGGACCGGTGAATGTGTCGCAACAGGCCGGAGGGTAACTACAGTTCGTAGAGAGCGTTGGGAAAATATGCACACTTATACTAAGTCTAAGGCTATTGAAATATCATCCCCCATGGCTTCCCCTTAACAACTTGGTAGGGCTTTCGGCAACGGATAGCAAGACTGGGGCGCGGTTCCTGCAGTGTCGACGCCCCTGTGACTGCACCAGGCTCGTAGCCTGACAAGGTACTGAATGGGGGCGAAATGGCTTCCAGGGGCTGACAAATTTTTAAGGGGGCCAAATGTATACAAATGCCATTAAGCCAATGGCAACTTGAAAACTTGCTTGGGGGCGAACAAATTTTAAAGAGGGATTCGCCCCCTTACCTGGAAGCCCTAGGTGCACAATTCCTGCAGGCACCGAGACTGACATATCGCACACGCCTTTAAAAAGCACGTTTTCCTTTTCAAACCGAAAATTGTTTTTGGAATGTTAGCACAACCGTCAAGCTTAAACCATATGAAGCATTGTACTTTCAATCAACGTGCTATGTTCTTTGTTTAAAAGAAAGGGGTGGGTTCCTCTTTCCTCTTACGACATTTCCTAGACAACATATTCACCTTAACTTGAAGTAGTGTACCCCGCGCCGGCATCCCAATTCACGCGGCGAGTCGCTTCTTTCCTTCATGTGACAATATAAACTAATTTGCTATTAAGGAAGGATAAGTCATTTATTTACCTTTCATACTAAATACTTTTTGTCCAGAAATGTTAAGAAAAACGTTTGTAAAGGAGATAAAGAAGATTTGAAAGATTAACGTAATGTTTACAAATAACTTGAAACTTGAGGCGACTGGATATATTCTCTTTACACTTTAAGCCAAACTCCTAAAACCATTCAGACATCAGGCTAAGTTGAATACTTGTTTCTGCCTCAACACAAAAATGTGTAGGCCTATCTTATACCACTGTTTCGCACAAGGCCACATATTCTCAAGAATTTGCACAACTTTCAAACGTCCGGTATTTCTTTTCGAGTAGGCCTAACCATCCAACCAATTTAGCTAGTCTATTATTCAAACGCCTGAATCAGATCAGCGCCACATGTTCACGTAACGCCTCCATAGTAGGCTGTACGGTATATTCCTTATTCATGTCATATCCCTGGTTTGGAAAGCAAAGAGCTGAGCAAACATAGTCTGACATAGTGGGGTAGCCCACGTACGGTATTCAAAAATCGATACACTGCACTTTGCGTAAACACTTCCACACGATTAAGCACGTGACGTCCTGTACATTTATATATGTTCAGTATACTTTTGTACCTCGTCTCGTTGTACAGTTTCTCAAATGATAACAAATGGGATTCTCGATGTATTCCCGAACATGAGGACTTCGCAAGAATTTGTTTTAAAAAGTGCTGTTTTCATGCCTTTAATGATTGCAGAAATGAAAAAAAAATTAACTTTTGTTCAGCACAAATTGAACTATCTATATGAAACATATTATCAAGATTGGTGCAAAACTGAAAGACAAGTAGGTAATTTTACGTTTTCAAACAAACCCCCTTCCCGAGGTCAAATAGCGTTCAAATTGATCGAAAAGAGTTGCAGCATACAGATATCACTTTTGCTAACATCTCTACTAAATTTCAGCCAAATCTAACGACAAACAGCGAAATGTCAGGCACTTAAATGCAAATGTTATGGTGACAGACGTTTGCCGTGCACGACAGCAATAGCTCAGCTGAAAGCTTTCAGCTGAGCCAAAAATTGTCCTCCCTAATTAACACAACAGAACCCACCTTCAAATTACAACGAGGTACAAATTCCTTCAAGGCTGGGGGCAAGTTTTGCAAGTAATCTTTGCTCCACACCGCCCAGAACTCATCAAGGCGTGTTTGACGCACGATTTCTCTTTCAGTAAGATCTTGCTTGTTCACTTCCATGACTTCTACATTAATACCATAAGGCACAAACCCAGCCACCCTGCCTATCAAAAAATGATCAGGAGACAGAGAGTTCTTTGAGTCCACACTGTCACTAACAAAAGTCAATGGTCTTGAATTGATACAACACTCTACTTCACATAAGGTGGTCACTAATTCTGTTCTAGTAAGACACCTGGAGCCCAATGACTTTTTGAGGACAGACTTTACAGAACCCACTAGACGTTCATAATATCCTCCCCACCAAGGTGCTCTAGGTACCAAATAACGCCACTGTGGACTGCAGTGTCCAAAATACTTTCTCAATTGAACGTCGGGCCCCCATAAAAGTTTTAGCATTATAGGAATGGAAGACCCTAGGCAAGCCACGTCTCGAAGCAAACCTACGAATTGCCAAAATGCAATCAAAAAGTGCAAGGGAATCTGTTAACTCCAGGTGAATTGCTCTTACAACAGCACAAGTAAACAGTAGAATGTAATGCTTCTTAGTAGGCATGTCCACACAATAGAATAGCCCACAGTAATCTAAACCAGTCACTGAAAAGACTGGTGCCTTAGTGACCCTCATCTCTGGCAGAGGTGCAACTGGCTGGCTACAATGTTTAGAGTCTAACCGTTTACAAGCAACACACTTTCTTTTGACCCTTTTTGCCTGCCCTTACTCGAACAGATATGGGCCAGATATGAAATTCCATATATGGGCCAGATATGGATTTCATATCTGGCCCATATCTGCTGCAGATATGGGATTTATATCTGGGCCAGATAAAAAATTGGGCAGATGTAACCCAGATCTATGCCAGAACCAGATCTAAGCCATATATGGCCAGATAAAGTTTTATCTGGATCAAGTCTTTATATGGAACAGATAAAATTTTATCTGGACCAGATATGGTCCTTATATGAGCAGAATATATTTCCATATATGACCCATATCTGCACCAGATATGGAATTTATATCAGATCAGATAAAAGTTAGGCAGATATAACACAGATCTAAACCAGAAACAGATCTAAACCATATATGGCCAGATACAGTTCTATCTGGATCAAGCCTTTATATGGCACAGATAAAATTGTATCCGGCCCATATCAGCTCTAGTTATGAATCATAGTTAGGACTTTTAGTCCACACTCCTCATGGAAACTTTGAACACCAGCAAACAATGTTTAAATGCTCCATGAATTAGAATTTAATGTAAGTATTAATTTGAATTGACTTAAGTACATAAATTCAACTTATTTCATAACAGTGAACAGAAAAATGCCTTGAAATTTCCATCATGAAAAATGTAGGTTTAGATACAAGCTCCGCCCAAATATGCAAATCATTTGCCTAAGTTCACTTAGTACACTGCGGTATTAACAAAAGTGAAGCCACTAAATAACTGCTATGTCTGGGAAGGTGATGCTGTATCCAAAACATGTCTTAGTTTGTAACAAGCATAATCCAAGAATCAAATCAAATAAATAATAAAACAAACTAACAAAATGCTCATTTGCATATCTAGCATATCAAGTTATATCTGGCTTGATATGGCCATATAAAACTTTATTTGCATATCTGGAATTGCATTGTATCAAGTTATATCTGGCTTGATATGGCCATATAAAACTATTTACATATCTGGACGGCATTTCATCAAGTTATATCTGGCTTGATATGGCCATATGAAACTGTATTTACATATCTGGACAGAAATTTCATCAAGTTATATCTGGCTTGATATGGCCATATAAAACTGTATTTACATATCTGGACTGGCATTTCATCAAGTTATATCTGGCTTGATATGGCCATATAAAACTGTATTTACATATCTGGAATTGCATTATATCAAGTTATATCTGGCTTGATATGGCCATATAAAACTGTATTTACATATCTGGACTGGCATTTCATCAAGTTATATCTGGCTTGATATGGCCATATACAACTGTATTTACATATCTGGACAGACATTTCATCAAGTTATATCTGGCTTGATATGGCCATATAAAACTGTATTTACATATCTTGACTGGCATTTCATCAAGTTATATCTGGCTTGATATGGCCATATAAAACTGTATTTACATATCTGGACAGACATTTCATCAAGTTATATCTGGCTTGATATGGCCATATAAAACTGTATTTACATATCTGGACTGGCATTTCATCAAGTTATATCTGGCTTGATATGGCCATATAAAACTGTATTTACATATCTGGACAGACATTTCATCAAGTTATATCTGGCTTGGTATGGCCATATAAAACTGTATTTACATATCTGGACTGGCATTTCATCAAGTTATATCTGGCTTGATATGGCCATATAAAACTGTATTTGCATATCTGGAATTGCATTATATCAAGTTATATCTGGCTTGATATGGCCATATAAAACTGTATTTACATATCTGGACTGGCATTTCATCAAGTTATATCTGGCTTGATATGGCCATATAAAACTGTATTTACATATCTGGACAGACATTTCATCAAGTTATATCTGGCTTGATATGGCCATATAAAACTGTATTTACATATCTGGACAGACATTTCATCAAGTTATATCTGGCTTGATATGGCCATATAAAACTGTATTTACATATCTTGACTGGCATTTCATCAAGTTATATCTGGCTTGATATTGCCATATAAAACTGTATTTACATGTCTGGACAGACATTTCATCAAGTTATATCTGGCTTGATATGGCCATATAAAACTTTATTTGCATATCTGGAATTGCATTGTATAAAGTTATATCTGGCTTGATATGGCCATATAAAACTGTATTTACATATCTCGACTGGCATTTCATCAAGTTATATCTGGCTTGATATGGCCATATAAAACTTTATTTGCATATCTGGAATTGCATTGTATCAAGTTATATCTGGCTTGATATGGCCATATAAAACTTGATATAATGTATCAAGGCATCTAAATCTGGCTGTATATCTGGCTTGATATGGCCATATAAAGACTGTATCTAGCCAGATATATCCAGATATCAATCCATATCTCGATTTGGAGTAAGGGTGACGCCTAAGACCCACAATCCAATAGCCACTTCTCAAAGTAGAAACCAGGGTGTCAACTCCAGCATGGTTTAAAAGTTTGTGCACATGTCTAACCAGCAGGAGGGACAGATGGCACTTAGGTAAAATTACAGGATGCTTTTCTTCATAGGATAATTCTGATAACTGAAGCCTACCCTTAATTCTCAAAATTTCATCCTCTGCCAGATATGGGTTCAAGGAAGCAATGGGGGAGGTGTTAGGTACACTACTATTTTTCTCAATATAAGAAACTCCATAAAACATTGTTCCTTCTGAATGCAACGAAACATTACAACCTTGGCATTCATCACTTCCTCATGAGAAAGATCTGACCCCACCACTCTGTCAGAAATTTGCCTCCTCAGGTTCTGACAAAATCGGCAAACATAACCAACAATTTTCAAAGGTTTAGTGAAACTACTCCATCGTTCAAATCAAAAACCTTAGGTGCTCCAGACTGAAGGGACATGGAGACTACCCTTCTTTCAACATCACTCTCTTCCGGCAACCAAAAGGACGAAACCCTACTAACACTGATATTCCCAGCCAACCATTTAGGTCCTTGTAACCAAAGTTTGCTGGAGATTAACTTATTAGCAAACATCCCCCCCCCCAGTCCCCAAATCAGCTGGGTTTTCTACCCCTGAACAATGAAACCAACTGGATGAGCTGGTAAGTTCTTGAATTTGAGAAATCCTATTCGCTACAAATGTTTTCAGTTGGTAAGGTTCAGTATGAATCCAACTCAATACCACAGTGGAATCAGTCCAGCATTTGTAGTTAGTATCAGGGGGCAACCTTAATGCTTTGATTACAAATGACACCAATTTAGCACACAATAATGCTCCTAAGAGTTCCAGTCTAGTCAAGGTTTGCTCCTTCAATGGTGGTCTGGAGATAACCAAGCTCGTGTCGTAAGTACCTGACACGTTTGGGACTCTGAGGTACACACAAGCACCGTACCCTCTTTAGAAGCATCCCCAAACCCACTTACCGCAACATTATGCAATTTTTTTCACTCAGAGTTAACATAGCAACGGGGAATGTGCCAATTTTGAATCAACCTAAGACCAGCAACCCATTCCCAAAACCTTCTGGAGTAATTTTCAGGGATTTCTTCATCCCAGGAAATGCCTAATGTCCATAAATCCTGAAACATTATCTTGATTGTCATTTAGAATGGATTCAGAAAACCCAGTGGATCAAACATTCTGGCTATACAGCTTAACACAACTCTCTTTGTAACAACTATGTCAGCCGGGAATTCTACACCGTCATAAGAAAAATAATCTAATTTTGCAATCCACTTTAACCCTAGAATTTTCAAGGATTGGACATCCAAATACTTTGTTTGAAATTCTTGAAAGAATATTTCAGACATTTCAACATTATTGGAGGTAAGTTTAGCAAATGTCATGCCGGCAGAAATGATGATGTGATTACAATCTTTGAATAGGGCATAACCTTCCTTTGCGGTATCAGCTCCTGTCAACAAATCATCGCAATAAAAAATTTTCCTCTAGTTCTGTCTTTACTGTAGAGGGAGGGTAATTCGAGAGGTGGTATTTGATAGTAGCATTCAGAAGAAATGGGCTACTTTTATTCCCAAATGGTACTCTTACAAATCTCATGACTCGTATTCACCCTCATGATTCCATAGGAATCTGTGAACATCTTGATCTTGTTTTCTAACCTTAATCTGAAGGAACACTTTAGTAATATCTGCAGTTATGGCAATAGGCCACCTTCTAAATCGTATCAGAATCTCCACCAGATTACCCAACAAACAAGGTCCAGCTTCTAAACAATCATTTAAAGACGTATTATTAAAACCTTTAGCTGATGCCTCAAAAACGGGGCGTACCTTAGTAGTAAGGCTAGAATCTCTGACCACCGGTCTGTGGGGCAGATAAAACACTGGGTTTGATGTACACAATTCATTTGTTGGAACTTCTTCAATTATACCATCCTGCTCCATATCTAACAATACCTTATTGTATGCTTCATGTAACTCTGAATTTCTGCTCAGTGTTTTGGAAAAAGCGCCAAGCCTTCCTTTAGCCAACTTCTCATTATTTAGCAACCTAGAAGCGACGTACTTATTTTTCCAAGGTACAGAAACTTCGTAGCGGCCTTCATCATTAATATAACTTACAGAATTTTGAAAATTCTCCCAGACAGGATCAATACACTTGTTTCCAGTTTCAATTGGGCCTACTCCAATTTCCTCTATTTCCCAAATCCGCTGAAAATCTAGTTCTGGAACATCATTGAGACAAACCAATTGATCGGTACAATTAACCCCGTGGGTTCCGGCCGTATTACCTTTCCAGGAACCACCAACTACCCACCCAAATTTTGTCTCCTGATCAACAGGACCTCCGTCTAACCTAATTAAGCCCCGCTCTATGAAGTTCCAACAGAAGTCTTGTCTAATCAAGACGTCTATCTTGACGTCTCTACTTGTACCATAACCGTCTGCAAACCCCAAATTTCCAAAAGCCTTCAAGAAATCACAAGGAACTTCCGTTCTACGTATTGGTTTACAAATCACTGGTACTTCAACCTCAGTCAGTGATTCTGTAGCACTGTCCCCTTTTATACCTTTGACAGTACTCTGTAATCCCAACTTATAGACATCACGTAACTTGCACCCACTGGTTTTATTACCACCAAAGACCGCATATGCTAGAGGCTGGGCACTAACCCACTCTGGTCTTACCCTTTTGACCAAATTACTGGTTACATACGACCTACCTGTCAAATAACAGAGTGGTCTCTATCATACCATGCCTACCAACAACCTTCACTTTGGCAGTTTGTAAAGCAGTAGTCAAGTGTTCACCAGTACATGCCACACCGACATGTGTTGTATTCCCGGTACTTACATCAGCGGACCGTCCATCCTGACCACTTTACGAAACAATCGTCACTTTCTCTGTACTAGTAGAGGCCTCCCGTTTGGACCTTTCCGATGCACAAATTAACCTATGATGCCGCTCTCTACACTTTCAAAACCTTGCAGTACATCCACTGGCAACACGACCCTTGCCCAAACAACAATAGCAAAGATTATGAGATAAGACCTTGTTTGCTTTTCCGTTCGTTGATGCTCAATTTAGTTAAATCACGACATTTCGAAGTAGGGTGTTTCCGATCACAAATGTTACACGACAGCTTATTATGCGTAGAGTCGGAAGTAGCTTGAAGAAGAGTCATGGCAGAGGAAAACTTATTCTCCAAACTATTAGCGCTAGATTCACTACTGGACACCATCGTATCTCTAAATGTGTCTGACCTTTCCCGTCTCTGAATTTCGGTTTGTAAAAATTCCATTAGAAACCCTAGGTCGCTCTCCTTTCCTTCACCGTTTCGAGACCACTCTAATAAGCGAATATCTTCTGGCAGCCGTGACAAAATTAACGGTGTTAAAAACAGCCCATACGTCTTATCATCAACTCCAAGGGATTCTAAACTTCTAATATGAACATTTAAGTCATCGCTTAATTTCCACAGCTCCGTCACCGTGCATTCTGACAAAATGGGAGTAGACCTATTCAAGAGGGCTTGAATATGGGCAAATCGTATTCTTTCCTTTCGTCCATACCTTTCCTTTAGTATGTTACAGGCTAATCGATAATGGGAATCCGCGAGGCTTAGTCCCTGTATTGAGAGTAGTGCATCTCCCGCTAGCAATGACTGCAGATATGTAAACTTGTTGATAACGGGAATGTCAGAATTATCGACAATTGCAACAAATTTGTCCCAAAATGTTTGCCAAGTTGTAATGTCACCGCTAAATTTTGGCAGTTCAAGTTTAGATAAACTGGTTGAAGACAAACTTTTCCCTGTAGATACGGACCGTCCTGTAATAGAAGCCTTAATTTGTCCAATAACTCGTACTGCTTCTGATTTACAAAATAACGCTTTATTACGAACTGTACTTGCCTGTTCTATTTCTTTTGATAAGTCGTATTCCTCAGTTATGAGTTCTTGGATTTGTTCTTGAATTTCGTCTACGGCTTTCAAACGTTTGTCGAACTCCTCTACTCGTGATTAATTTCCTCTACGGTCACGCCCTCCACTTTCACAATGTCTATTAACGTATCTGCTTCACGTGTAAGCCATCCTCTTGCCCCTATTCGTGATTTTTTAGCTTTTCCATGATGTTGCTTGTACAGTAAATTTCCCGGGTTTCGGCACCAATGTCACAGAAAGTCTTCAAAATAAACTAGGTTTCTGGACTTGAACATAACGAACGAAACAAACGAGAAACCAGAAAGCCCAAAGGCTTAGTGATTCCTTGCCGAATGGGGATGCTTTGTTGCACTGAGGTTTATCCCTCAAATTATCTTTCTTGACTACATCATTTTATGTTTTAACAATTTGACCTCTGCTGACCTCACATGACCTTTGAACCCCACCAAATATAACAAAAAAGAAAAATCTGAAGTGTCTTGAAAGGGATTCAACTCCAATGGATCTTGGATCTTGAAAATTCTTGGAAAATTTTGCTTTTTGACCTCTGGTGACCCTAGATGACGATCTTTGGAATACTTGGGATATTTTGCTGTTTGACCTCTGGTGACTCCTGATGACTATCTTGGGAATTCTTGAGAAATTTCACTTTTTGACCTCTGGTGACCCCATAATCATGATCTTGGGAATTCTTGGGATATTTTGCTTTTTGACCTCTGGTGACCCCATACATGTATAACAATCTTGGGAATTCTTGGGAAATTTTGCTTTTGCTTTTTGACCTCTGATAACTCCAGATGATGATCTTGGGAATTCTTGGGAAATGTTGATTTTTGACCCCTGTGACACCAGATCACAATCTTGGGAATTCTTGAGATATTTTGCTTTATGACCTCTGGTGACCCCATATAACAATCTTGGGAATTTTTGGGAAATTTTGCTTTTTGATCTCTGTTGACCCCATATAACAATCTTGGAAATACTTAAGAAATGTTGCTTTTTGACCTCAGTGATGCCAGATTACAATCTTGGGAATTCTTGGGAAATTTTGCTTTTTGACCTTTGGTAACCCAAGATGACCTTTGACCTCCACCAAAAATAATAGGGTTCTTCCTTACATCATGACAAATCTATATACCAAATATGAAAAGTCGGTCATTCCTATCTTGAGATATCGTGATTACGAGCTTTTCAGTTTTTTACCTCCAGTGACCTCAAATGACCTTTGACCTTCAACAAAAACAAAAGGCTTCTTCCTGTCAACATGACAAATCTATGTACCAAATAAGAAAAGTGTCGGTCATTGCTATCTGGAGATATCGTGTTTACAAGCGCAGTTTAACCTCTGGTGACCTCAGATGACCTTTGACCTCTACCAAAAACGATAGGATTCTTCCTCTCAACATGACAAATCTATATAGGCCATTCCCATCTTGACTTTTGGCGATTTCAAGGTTTTCGGTCTTTGACCTCTAGTGACCTGAAATGACCTTTAACCTCCACAAAAAACGATAGGATTCTTTCTCTCAACATGACAAGTCTATATACCAAATATGAAAAGTGTCTGTCATTCCTATCTTGAGATATCATGATTAACGAGCTTTTCGGCTTTTTAGCTCCGGTGACCCCAAGTGACCTTTGACCTTCACCAAAACAATAGGCCTCTTCCTCTCAACATGGCAAATCTACATACCAAATATGAAAAGTGTCGGTCATCCCTATCTTGAGATATCGCGATTACAAGGTTTTTTGGTTTTTGACCTCTGGTGACCTCAGATGACCTTTGAACTCTACCAAAAACAATAGGCCTCTTTCTCTCAACATGACAAATCTATATACCAAATATGAAAAGTGTCGGTCATTCCTATCTTGAGATAACGCGATTACAAGGTTTTCGGTTTTTGACCTCTGGTGACCTCCGATGACCTTCGACCTCCTCCAAAAACAATAGGGTTCTTCCTCTCAACATGACAAATCTATATACCAAATATGAAAAGTGTCGGTCAATCCTATCTTGAGATATCGCGATTACAAGCAGCGTCACAAACACACATACACACACACATACACACACATACACACACACACATACACACTCACACGACATCACCATCGCATAGATTCCTTGCCTGCCTACGGCAAGGAATCAAAAAACCAAGACAGCAAACCTTTTACCGTGAGTGTCACTGACCAAGTGACGCCTATTTTATTCACAACTTCACAGGTACACAATAACTTCAACGTACATACCAAAAAGTAAACACAAAAGATTGCACACAATGATAGAAATTGCACAATACAAAGAGAGCAATACAGAGTACGAGATTACCCCAGGTGCGGAATCTATAACAGTCTTTATTGCTTTGTTACGTATTCTGAGGTGAACAAGCACGCCTCCTTATCACAGATTTAAAGGCTCTCTAATCTCACCCCGGACAGTAACAGTTCTCCCTACTAAGGTTACTTCTAGCCCCTCCTCCAATTTTAAATCAAACCGGCCTCTTATAGGTCACTTTCAAGACAGAGCCACCGTAGCCTGACTGAGTGCAAATTGCTCGAGGAAATATTGACCCACATACTGACATAGTGTGTGCTTAATTGGGAAAACAACTGACTGTACAAGTCTTTGCTGCCCAACCAGAGTGAAACTATTGTTTGAACGGATATCAATCAAAGTGCAGTTATCACTGTATTTAAAGCTCTATGGCTATTCTTAAATATGTTGGGCAGAGAGTTGCTAGCAGCTCCCTGGTTTGGGGGAAGACGTATCCCCTTCAAGGAACCGCTTGTAGTACAAACACGTTTACAGTAGAACATGGTTACATTTGGAAGCCGAGGGCATGAAAAATCGTGTATCATTTATAAGTCGAAAAATGTAACTGTTTTTGTAACAACTCAAGACGAAAAACTCTTTTCCAAGTGGGGGCTTATTATAGAACCTTCGACGAATTCCCCGTAAGTACTGCCAGTTAGATGATTGAGTCACTCAGGACGTTCATGTATGAAGTTAAATTATTATTAACAATCGTCCTTTAACAACAAATACTCTTTATGATCCCATGGTCGTTGGAACCTTTGGACCCCAAATCAACCTGTTGACCATGAAATCAAAAGGTGCTCCTTCCCCCTTCTGGTTCCTTTGATGCAGCTGATATGTACTCCCGTAAGAGGTGGCGTAGAGTCCAGCACCTGGTTGATGTATTTGGTCCATATGGAGGAAAGAATATTTACAAACACTTCAGTATCGTCAAAATGGAATTCTACTTCTCGTAATGTAGAAGTTAATGATGTCATTTTATTAAACTTGTAGTAGCTCCATGGTTTGTCGTTTGCTAGCTACGCATTTATATACCTATTACGTACGATATGCAATGTTGCGGGATAGTTTGTACGTACCGCAGTGATAGCTGACGTCACTGCCATGTGTTATACTATTTTATATAACACCTTATTTATTTCTCTACATTTGATTGGAGGATTGGTGGTCACATGCCATGGGTGATTCGGCACTATCATCACGGCCGTGTGTTCTCCATCGTGCAATACTCTAGTATAACACACGGTCCGTGCAACAGTCTAGGCTAGTATAACACACGGCTGCAACGTCACTATCCCTGCGGTACGTACAAACTATGCCGCAACTCAATAAATCAACGCAGCTTTTGGGATCGCACATCGATATCGTACGTAATAGGCACATGGACGCGTAGCTAGCGTGCAAACGAAAAGAAAAACCATGGAGCTACCACACGGACAAACGCGAACCATATAGGGACCGCCAAAACATAACTTTTACCAACGACAAGATAAAGGTAACGTGTGTTATGTAAAACAATAATGAATGTTTTTCATTCGTGCGATAGTATGAATAATTTCATTCGTTGAAAAGATTTAAACGTTCTATTCAACTCGGCTTCGCCTCGTTGAATAGAACGTTCAATCTTTCAGCTCATGAAATAATTCATACTATCCCACTCATAAGCATTCATTATTTGTATACTAACACACGACTGTGTTACACTAGACTATTACACGATGGATAACACACGACCGTGATGATAGTGCCGAATCACCCATGGCATGGGACCACC
This sequence comes from Holothuria leucospilota, assembly GCA_029531755.1. Classification (NCBI taxonomy): domain Eukaryota; kingdom Metazoa; phylum Echinodermata; class Holothuroidea; order Aspidochirotida; family Holothuriidae; genus Holothuria; species Holothuria leucospilota. The sequence goes on along the minus strand of CM055972.1, from coordinate 26,230,094 downwards.
AATCCTCCAATCAGATGTAGAAGAAAATTATAAGGTGATATCTACTACTTGTTAGCGTATTGCAGATATTCAGTGTGGATACACTCCTTAAAGGCCCTCTAAGCTCACCTCAGACTAATAATTCTCCAATTAACCTTACTTCTAGCCCCGCCTCCAATTTAAACACAAACAACTGTCTGGCAGTAGAACACGTCCAAGACAGAGCCACAGTAACCTGCACTGAGTTTCACTTGCTTGAGGCAATATTGAAAAAACAAAACTGTATGTGACTGTGAGGCTAATTAGGAACACAACTGACTGGCCAAGTCATTATACCAACCAGAGCGGTGCTGTTATTGTTTGAATGAATGCCAATCAAAGTACAGTCACCAACTAGATTTACAACTAGGGGGTATGTCCTAAATGTATTAAGGGGGATGCATTTGCTCCTTTAATAACGCACGATAATATGAATTGTTTTATTTTAATTGTGTACGGTACTTATTCTGCCAACTTGAAGGTGCCAAGAATTACATCTAATTTTTTTTTTCACTTTTTCATTTGTTTTTTCGGAGGCGAACCCAGCCCCCAACCTGGCACTTGCAAGGTCGGGTCTCTCCCTTACCGGCTGAGAGCACCCCTAGATACTTTTGCCAAATTAGCTGTTTTCATGCCCAACTTTCTTATAATCCCTGTACAGTAATCCCTGTACAGCGCTTCTCGGTGTCCATATGTTAGAGCGTCTCCTTTATGAGTGAGTCCTTTTTTAATCCCTGCACCATCCTCCTCAAGTCACGTGAAGTGGCTTATCAGAATATGATTACTTTACATGAGATGTATTAAACAAAACAAAAAAGCTGAGTTAAAGAACTAAATGAAGTCTGATTTCCTCTCTTCGATGTAATTGTACGAAATAAATGGTTGTCTTTTTTACATTTTTTTTTCTGGAAGTTATTTTTTAAAAACGTGAAATCGCAAAATAAATAACATTTTACTGCATCTTAAAAAAGGGTGGGAAGTGTTTTTTCCGGCAATCTCAATGGGACAGTTTGGACAAAAAATTTTTGCTCAACTGTTAATGTCACCCTACCCAGATAATGTCAAAAAGCATCTTTAAAGGTGCCATAGAAGTGTCACATATGAACCGTCCTCTTCCCTGCCTCCAAAAGGATGGTGTTTCTACAATATATAAGGTTACTGGTTTCCCTGCAAAGTAAATCTGGCTTTGTATTATGAGCTACTACTAAAGACCGCTGCATGCTTCACTTAATTTTAGAACGGCAAATACAACACTTAAATGTTTAAAATGTTACGAAGTAATAACGGTAAAATGTCACCTCTCTTGACCTCCTGCAGATACTAAGCCTGAAAAGCTAGTTTATTTTCAGAAGTCAATTATTCAAAATAAACCTACTGCCAGTCGTTTAGTAAGTCCTTTCACAACTTTTATTCAGGCTACTACTTTATTGATTGAGTTAGCATCCACCAGACATTTTAATGCTCCGTTTTAAGTTATTTATTCACATACGCAACTTTGAGTGATGCCTGCTGAATTCGATATATTGCATGGCTGTAGTCTTGGTCATCGACTGTTTTGTTATGTGCGTTGGTTGCATTATTTTCGTACAGACCTTCACCAAGCTTTGTGCCTGTATCCAAACTTTAAATGTTTATTCTGTGGTCGACTAGAGCCCCAGTTTTTGGAAACTATTCCGCGACTATAATACCACACCACTCATGTCCTTTTGTGTTTCATTTACTTCTTCGTACTCGTGGCTTAAGCTTTTCACTATGGTCCTTTCAGTAGCGACAGTAGTGAAGTAACCATTTTCTTGGTTTTTCTCACTGTTTCCCGCATAGGTTGTAGAATCACTCGTAGGTCTTGCGTCTCTTCTGCAAAAGATATGCATCTATATTCATCAAAATCAGCCCCAAAAGAAAACATAAATTTAATAAACGCATAGCTCCTAAAAAATGTAGGTAAACGTAAAATAAATTGATATCTCTGTAGAAAATACCATCATGGTGTCGTTTATAATAAAAAAATAGTAACAAACCTTTTAAGGATGAGTAAAACGGCGATTAAGACAAAGACAAGAGCCAACACAGCACCAATAATGGCGTAGAGTGATCCTTTGATAGAACATAATAAATGGCAGTATAAGGGAGTGTAAAATTTAATATTGCACAAGCCACGTAAGCCAGCCTTATCTCTAAAAACGTTTCTTAAAATAAATTTTTTATTAAAGCAATAATACGACTCTACAAAATTCTGCCAAAACAAAATAAGTATAATGCAACTCGATAATATAAGGAAAAAGTAACATGTTAGAGTGAAAAGGGACAAAAGGTTTCAGAAAAAGACCGTACTGAATTAAATTATTTGATAACGTACTTATTTGTTAGAGAATCATCATATACGTCAACATATGAGAAACTTTATAAGTAAAATGTACTATTGCAATGAATTCCATACGTTTCCCTATCCCATTTTAACAACGTAATTGTTTAGACAAATTATTTGCTACGCCTGATGTCGTCCTATAGTAATAAATACATCGTAAGAAATAGAATGTTGTTACCTTGTCCGGTACTGGTACCCAAAGAAGTGTATTCAATTGATGATATGACTGCTGGTGTCGAAGCAAATACGTTTGACAAGGTGGACTTTATGTCTATATAAAATATTGTTCTTGATGATCTGGCGCTTGACGTTGCTGTTATGATTGGTGTTAGTTTTGTAGCTGTATTCCTGCTCGTTAAGTATGAAGACGTGGTTGGATAAACTGGAAAGGATAAATTTTGGTATGAGAGTGAAATTACACCGTGTGCACTTTGAAAGGTATGCTTCAGTGGCAGACAGTGGTGTAAGGTCCCTCGGCGGCTACTCATGTAAGGACATTATTGTGATATCCAACCTGTGGAGTGTATAGAGGTGTTTCCATTCCCCTGTGACAAATCATGAATACCTATAAAAATGTCCTTACATACAAAAAATTGGACCTACTGTCTTTGTGCTTGGTGCTCAGCATAAGCAATGGAGTAGGGTAAACAAGCCAGTGAGCCACAACTGGAAAAAAAAGGCCGTGGTCGTCTCGACTTGAACCAATTGGTTGGAAACTGGGACGGTAAACCTCATCTAACTAACTAACTACATACAATATGGTCAGGGGCGGCGCCACAGGGGGGGGGGGGCAGGGCAGGCATTTGCCCCCCCCCTATGGTTTTTGACCCCAAAATAAAATCGTCTAAATAACGTTTTAAGACACATAATTTGTGTAGGGGGTGGGGTGAGGTGTAATAGTATCATGGAATAAAGTATTGTGATACATTATTCGTCGCATATAGGACATTTTCGGTGTAAATCCTCGAAAATTTTGCGCGCTTCGCGCGCGTTGTCTTCTCTATCTAACTCATTGTACATCCGCCCCATACTGCAATAGTCCTTCGTGCAAATATTTGGAATGTTCGAGTATACACGCATTCATCATTTGCTGTAAAGCCTATCTTCATCCACCTCAGAGTTTACACTTAGGCCTCTTCTACATCCCAGAAGACCCATGATTGAATTTCTCTCTGAGTTTTTTTTTTTTTTTTTTTTTGTTTTTTTTTTTTTTTTTTTTAAGGGTTAGTACCTAGTAGCTTAAACAATAGGGGGCCGAAATACAGTATATCCCCTGGTGAAACTATGTGAAAATTGCTGTCTATTTGAAACAAGCAAAACACAGTATTCAACACTAAACTGACTGATTTGAGTGATTAAAATGTTAAATTCAAATCCGCATTTGACCGGACGTATTTATCAATATTCTGTAAATTCTCGGACTACGCGCGAATGTGGTATCTATTACGAATTCCATGGCTACCTTCACGACCGTGGCTCATGGAGAAGTAGGCCTACATCATATTTTAGCGTGTAAATCCTACCTACCAGCTCTAGTTGTACACTTGCCCTAGACATGCAGTGACATGTCTGTAGTACAGTATCGTATCCAACCAGGGGAGGAGGGGGGGGGGTAGGATTTTCACTTCCGTGTACATTGTTCAGTCATGTCACAACAATCACAAAATGGTTAAATTGGTACGCAGGAAAGGTTATACCAGAGGCAGAGTAACAGTTCCGTGAAAGTGGGAAAATATATATAAGGCGTGTAACATATCTAGATGTCTTCAGTGCAATTTGAAAGATCTGGGAAGGGCCATTTCTTGCGAGCTGATTTGGCAAAAATTTTATCGGCGCAGTCCGCGCCAGCCAGTAGAAATCATGCCACATATCAAGATGGCTTCAGTGCAATTTGAAAGGTCTGAGAAGGACCATTTAATTGCGATATGGAAGCCATTTTGGCAACATTTTAAACGGTAAGCTTCGTGCCAACCGTTAGTGGCGCTCCGCTTCTATACCAACGCAAACAAACGCCGTTCACACGCTCATGCCTGTCAGTCGTCACGTATCAAGTATCGTACGGTTCAAAACTGCCTCCAAGATCCCGAGAAGTGCCATTTCATGCAGCCTGGGGGTCTGTAGGACGGAAATTCTCTTGTACGCTTCGCACCAAACTATGATGGCGCTCCGCTTCGATGGCAACTTCCATTCTGCGCCCCTCCCCCAATAGCAATAGCCAACACAAATCGCCGCCCTTGCCCGTTTGTAATGTAATCGTCGACAATAAGTGCAACAAAATTGGAAAACTGTAGTCGGCCAAAAGTAAAGAACGTTGGATAACTTACCTAGAAACTAGATTTCTGGAGAAAAAAATATGACTTCAAAAGATGCAAAATATTGTACCAGATTGCGTCTAAGGCTTCCCGGTAGTCGAAAAATCTTTCACACCCCCTCCCCTTAACCCCTCCCTCAGAAACGCGATCACTCATCCCATGCCTGGGGCGGATGCAGGGGGAAGGATGCAGTCGCACCCAAAAAATTCAAGAAAAAACGGCAAAAACGTTTGTTAAGCTATAGTATGAGGAGGGGACAGGATGTAAGTACGCTGCATCTTCGGTCTATGTCCGTCCCCTTTACGTTTCTTTGCCTATGTTTTTTCGTTTCTTCAGTTAACGTACGTTACCTATCCGTTCATTGTCAGTTCTATTCCTTTACGCTTCCGTAACTTATGCGTTAGTGTCCGTCGAACATTCGGTACAGGAACTGTACTTCTACGTTTCACCCGTAATAGCAATCACCGGAGACGAACGGATACTAACGGAGAAGTCCAGTATGAGAAACGCAGGAGAAAATTGAACGGAAGCTTAACGGATAAGTAACGAATACGTAAGGGGGACCTTTTCGGTCGACGTCCGGTCCAAGTTTTGTGCATGTTCAAAATCTCTCGCCGTTCATACCGGACGTTTCCGTTCATGAAACGAAGTCGGCGGAGGAGAACAGGAGACTAAACGGATACTAACGTACATCAACGGAGTGCCATTTTGGGTCTTCGTTTCCTCTCCTTTATTGCAATCCAGTGAGGTGTGGCAGGCGCTTAAAGACTGACGTGTGTTATGGTACGGTATCTCCCTCCCTCCTCCCTCTCCCTTCCTGGTGACGCCATCCCAACCAATTATTTATACCTCTGCCTGTGAATCCATTCTTAAGGTTTAAGTCCAGATTTTACATAAATAATACTGCAATAAAACAAATTTCAATCAGTTTTGTCTCTTATCCCATACATGCACGATTCATTTTAGGATTTTAAAGTGGACCTAAAGTGTAGAATTATAAGAATATTTATTTTAGACGTTGGAAACGAATTTCACTCATCCACCTCTCATTTTCATAGCTCACCCTGTTGCTGAGATATGAAAAGTTAACATTTATTCACTTTATTTGAAATAGTCGATTGCGCTATAATTTGTGATGATCGTCTTGTAAAACTCACATTACTTGCTTTTGTTTTCTTTTGAAATTGAAATGTTTATATAACCTTGCAAAAAATACTGTTGTACGGAGAGGTTTTTTATAGTCAAGTCACCCTATAACAGTGAGAAAGTGATCATATTTTGGCACAAGGTGCAGAGGCTTTCGAAAAAATAAAGAATACAAAGAATGTAATTTGAGTAGTAAAAGAATGACATTACAAATTATTGCGCCATCTACCATTTTAAATTGAATAAGCACCAACATTTTATATATCTCACATCAGGAATTCCTGTAAAGATGGCATTTAGACCATTTGGATTAATTTTTCAAGCTTTGTTACATATGTTTTTGAATTTTTAGCCTTTAGGTACACTTTAAATTTAGCTAAAATTTGGCAGTTCTTTGTAGACCAAAAATGCATTTTCTATGCGCGTTTCTTTCCATATAAATAGTTGATTTAACTGTATTTTCAAAGCAAAGTGAACTCAAAGCAAGCTGGAGTGATTTCACATTCTCACATTGATGAGCAGTTCTCCCTTTTCTGTGCCTTTCAATCGTTTTGACTTACAGACCCTTAAGGGTGCAATTTGCAAGATTTCAATATCTCCTATGCATATTACGCAATGATACCATACGATTATGAAGGACACTAAATCGGATTTAAATTTAACGATATACATGAATCAGTCTATTAATGTGAGAAAATGGCGTCACTCCTGTTTGCGTAAAGTTTACTTTAGCTTGCAAATTTGGTTACATCATTGGTTCAAAAACTCGAAAACTATAGGTAAAAATTTAATGTTATCTCATAAGAGCTATGATTCCTCTCCCTTTTATAAAATTCAATTTTGCGTATAACCCTTCCTCAGTGATTCGGCTTTTCTATAAGCAAGAAAAAAAATCACATAATGAGGATTAATTTTTTCTCATTAATTAAGAAATTGCAGACATGAAATCCATATTTCAGGGATGAATACATACAGTTTAGAACACTCGGGAAGTGCCGTTTCCGGCCATCTGGAGGGTTTGCAAAGTCAAAATTTTCTTGAACGCTCCGCGCCAACTGATGGTGGCGCTCCGCTTAGATAGTCTTGCTGTGCTCAGCCCCCCCCCCCAATATTTTTTCGTTCCGCCGCACCTGCTGCATAGTTGAAGCGTCTCATTCAGTGAGGGGCCGATTTTCACTGACAGACAACTAACCCTTCTCACAGTTCGTATTTATTTTAGAAAGCAAAATTAAGTCTCTTGAGAGAGCAAAATTAAGTCAAAGAAAATGAAAACGCCAAAAATGCAGGTTCTGAAACGGGGGGGGGGGGGTAGGGTGAGGCTCGGAAGTCTTCAGTGCCTGCACCCCCCCAAACAATAAAGCTGGGGCCGACCCAGCATGCTTTGCCCCCCCTATCGGAAAACCCTGGCGCCGCCCCTGAATATAGTGTAATATTTTTTAAATATTAAAGTAACATTATGGTCGAGGATTAGCCTCTAACTCTGCCCTCAATTTCGGTGAACGTGCTGACAGTCTTTCGTTCTCCATCCTTCCTGAAACCAGTCGCCTTTGTCATGGTTTCGGATTCCTGGCCTTTCGTCAAGAAGTTTGCCTCCCTTTCGGGCAAACCTCGACTGCTACCTATGTTTGGTAGGTAATGGTATGTGATTATGGTGTGTATGTGATGTGGTGTATGCGCACGGGTGCACGAGCACCGGTTTAAGGAATACACATTTGTCATTTACTCTTTACAATATCAGGTATTTTCTATCGCGGTAGTTTTACACCAGTAACCAATGACGTGTAAACATACGCGGGTATAAGCGTATAGAGTATCCATCTAGTTATCCATCTAGGAAGGATGACCCTTGACATTGGAAAAAAAAATTCGCATTAAAGTTACCGACTCATGAGGATATCGTTACTAATGCAAAATTTCACAAAGTATACCACAGGAAAATATGCTCCCTGAGTTGTTTTACACGTATGAAACGGAAGTTGTATGAAATTAGTAGTCATGCGCTGCCCCACTTCTAAAAATTCGACTACAAAAACAATTGCGAAGTCGAGTAACTTATACCTACAAGATTCGATTCGAAAGTCGTGATTATGAGACATGCATCTCTACCCTCTGTCCGAAACCCCAAAAGTCAGTCTGTAGTGATGTGGCCGTAAAATTGCTATAGGCCTTATGTAATGACGTCAAAGCTTACTTCATAAGCTCCATCAAAGAGGACACTGCACTTCAAGGATGTACAAAAGTGTGCACACGTACTACCTCGAACATGGCACAATAGCTTTTATGCCTCTCTGACACACAGGATCAAATGGAGGGAAAGGGGAGAGAGCGTCACCCCGAACTCAAAAAAGGGATACAAATTTATTCAATCGCTCGTTCATCATAGTTACGCCCCAATCGTCCAAATATTACTTCATTTAGGAGGCGGTGGCCAGGATTATTGCAAAACTTTATCGCAATTTCAATCCCCTACCCTTGTAATCTCTGCATTGTGAGGAAATCGACTAGCCTTTAGTCCAAATTATGCTTAGATGGTGAAAAGGGCAAACTGCGATCTCTTAGTCTGTTCAGTGCATATTCTTATCTGTAGATAGTGAAATGCTATGTACAACGAAGAAAAACATTTCTAAAATGTCTGTAATATGCTATTTTTCACTGGTTGTCTAATTATCACCTCAAACTTACCAAGGTCTTTTTGAAAATGTCATGAACTGCGATTTTATGGTCTATTGAGTGAGAATTCATTGCAATTTTTCAGATTTTTAAATTTTCTCTTCTAATTTAGTAAATAACTTAGAGATGAGATCCGGGGGCTCCTCCCTCCTGGTCCTACAGGTTGGCCCCTGGACTCTACACGAACGGGGGGGGGGGTCGCAAAGCATTGCCGCAGAGCCTGCAGCGCGGTTGGTTCATTTGTAGTTTATGTGCAGAAGGTCAATTTTAGTATTTATGGTTTCAGTGGCGAAACCGTACCCTGGTTTTGCCTTAAAGTTTACGAGTCACATGTGTCCTACCGGAACAACAAGATAAATATTAATTAGGAGACGGACCTACTCATGGGCATTCACTTTTCACCTGTTCCTCTTTTCAAATTTAACACATGAATCAAGGAAAAAAATGTTCAGTACTGTAATTTGTAAACGCGACGCGATGCCAGTGGCAAAGCTTCCATATAGCAAAGAGGAAATTCCCCAACCCATGGACTCTAGCCCTCTATTGGCGCCCTTTTCAGCTTTTATACGTGTGTTTTTTTTCACTATTACTGACATTGTTTTCCATCGAAATCATTTTATCGTACTGTTTAGTGAGGCCTAGTTAAAAAGGTGTACAAGTACACACATCCTTCAGTATCGGCAAGTAGTAGGAGTAATTCCTGACAATCTACAGGTGGTATTTTGACTCAAAGATTTAAGTCAGTGACTGGTTCAAAACTGAGTCCATGCTGACAGCCAGGGAAATTGCGATATTTTGGGATGAATTGAGAAGAAAGGGAAATGGGGGTAGGTAGGAATGGCAAGAACACAGGAATTCGATCTGATGAGCACACTCGTCTTTCTTCCTACCTTGTAAAATGCTTACTAGTTTTGAATACTTGTGTTGTTTGTCACATACTAGAAACTTGCATCAAAAAGTGAATTTCCAAGATTTTCCTAGAGAAGGACCCTAGACCGCCCCCTTCATGGTTTCTTGCCTGTCACTACTACAGGTTAAATCTTCAGGTTCCTTAACACAAAGTAAACGTCGTGGCACTTTTTCCGTAAATCCTGGATCCGCTCCTGGTACATTACCTGATTGAGTGAATTGTGATGTTCCTCGTACTTACTATACAAATGTATTTGAAAGAAATTGATTACAAATTCATTGAGCTTTTTGTAGAAATATTTTGGTGTGTTGAAATAGTTGTTCCCTGCTGGCAGGTGGGTAATATTATAGGAGAATACGTTCAGAAGCACTGGCTTAGATAACTACTTGCTATAAAGCGCCCCTACTGAATACCATCCTTGCCCCCTCCGTAATACGAGTGAGCAATATAGTAAGAACGTTTAGGAAACCTTTAGATTGTGTCCCATTGTGCTTTTGCCTAAATGCAGTTGCTAACTTTGAACCGATATAACAGTCAAAGTAATAAGGATTTATTCTGAAATATTCCGGGGTTGATTTTTCTTAAAGGGAAATATGTCTAATTCAAATTGCATTAAACTGGCAGAGACAGAGTATAGCTTTTGCCATTATTGAGACATTCACTTTCACCAATAAACTCTGGCAATATTTTTCCGTCCCAAACTTTTACGCATTACCAAAGCTATCAACAATGAGTGACTTGAAAACTCACGGGGCTACGAACTAGTAAATTTGATTGTGTAAGAACCTTTTATGTGCCTGGAATGTAACATTTTCCTTCAAACGTTTTACAAAAGCTTTTCCGGAAGCGGTAAGCCTTAAACGTAAATATTTTAATACTGGAGCAAAGAACCTTCAAACATCTTACACTGTCAAATATCTTAATTTATCCTGAACATTCAAAATCACCCTCAGTCACACGTTTTTGTCATCGAAACTTTGAAAGGCATTTTTTGCTAAGAGTTGAACACTTGATATGCGTGATTTACCTGTCGAAAATGACACCCGTATTCCTCTCCTATCGTACAAGAGGGAAGTTGAGCATGTAATCAGAAAGATTGATATTGTATTATTGGTTGATGTTATACTTTGCTGGTGCAATTGCCTCCCTCTGTATGTGCCTTTTAGGACATTACCTTCATAAATCTGTAATAAAAACAATAGGCCAAAAGACAACGTAAAGATTTTTACTCTCAGATGTTGCGACAGCAGTTTAGAAACAGGAAAACTGTTACAGTAAAACCAACAGAAATCAAAGTTCAGTGTCATTAACAAACGCAAAGGTGACGATATTGATAAAAAAAAGTCACAGGAACAAAACGCACCATCTTCAAATGTAAATGAATTGGAGAACATTAAATTCTAAAAAAACGTATGGATAAAATAAAAATGAATAGAGTTGATTACTTTAACTTTATTTTATAATCTGTCTCTTTTCTTTCATAAAATACTTCAAGGGAACTTGATAATACTCATAGGTTAAATGAATCTACCTCTATTTCGTCGATGCAAATGGGCGTTTCAACAAGATCAAAATCTAGGAACGTTAGGATTATTTTGTGGTGCAATGGCGCAATAACTTTCCAAGTACGGTGCACATCGTCGTCCAGGTCTGGGTAGCCGGGAGACTGGAATAGCCCAGATGGTTTATTTAGAACGACAATGGAGTTACCTGTGTAACATACGATGAAAAATACTTTTAATTTCTGATACTGTTATTATCTGCATTTTACATTGCTTTAATGCCAGTTTTGATATGGAAACTGTGATTTTAATTTTTCAAGCTTGTCGCAATAGCAGCCTTAGGTTACAGGAAGACTGTGGTATGTCACAAGTTTCTTCTGCCTTCATTAACACTTCAAACGATGGAGGAGTAGCATACAAATGTCAGTGCCAACGCTTATTCCAAGCAGTGATGTCCTAGATGTCATAGGCATTAACAGGCGGGGAAGGGGGACGTGTTCCCCTCATTCGAAAATAGATGAGATATCATATCGCTTGTCCCTCACCTTTCCAGAACCGTAAGGCAACTAATTTGATTTAACAGCTGAGCTGATTCAACTGATTCAATGAATTCAAATTCAAAGATGGTAGAACTCGGCATTCAAAAGATTTAAATCATGGTATAATGCCTCAGATAACTTCACTTATCATCTGAATACAATTTTTCCAGGGCACTTCAGAAGCCCCAGATTCCTTGCTGCTATAGGGATTTGGAATTGGCACTCTCATTAGCTCTGACCAAGGTCATATACGTCCCACACGTTTTAGGTGTTGAAGTCCTTGCTTCTAGATGTATTCCTTATATTGGTCCGAGCCTTCTGATAAACAAACCAAACTTAAAATGATAACTCGTTTTCATCTTAGTGAAAGTAGTACTGAACTAGTGATTCCGGAAGAAAATGTTTAGACAAATTTCTAATACATGCTCAAAAAGAATTTAAAGTCACCTGTGGTTAGAGCTGCATGCAAACAAAAATTAGCAACCATGAATAATGACATTCTCCTTTGAAGGCATCCTCTGTGTTGGCATTGGTACGTCATTTTCAGTTCACATGCCTATAAATGGAAATAACAGAAGCGTGGTAAGGAGTTGCTTACGACAACGCGAAGTCACCTGTGGTTAGAGCTGCATACAAACAAAACTTAGCAACCATGAAAAATGATATTCTCCTTTGAAGGGATCCTCTGTGTTGGCATTTGTACGTCATTTTCAGTTCATTTTCAGTTCGTCATCATGCCAATGATTTAGAGTGGTATTTTTCTTAGCCAACAATGATATTTGAGTCCTATACGGGCACATATGGGGCCTGTCAATACATTGAAACATGGGAAAACATGGGGCCTTTATGGGATGCACATATGGTCTTGAAACGGGGCTCACCTGGGGCATGTACATAATAAACCAAATACACTCATTTTCAGTGCTTATGTGAGTCATATTTGCGATATATATGGAATCTATATGGAATCTATGTGGAATCTAGATGGCGCATAAATTATATTTATGTGGGACTCATATGGAATACTGATGGTTGATATGCGGGATTATCATAGGACTCATAAGGGATCCACATGTGATTTGCGGTGACCGTTTTGGGCTCATATGCATGTGATCTGCATATGAACTGAACGTCTGTGGTGTATATCAACCATATGGTCTATCTTGGAAAACACAGCATATATAGTTGGTTCACAGTTCTCTCATGCCTTAAGAAGCCGTGTATCCATCTCCTTCCTTGGAAATTATAACACACGTGATGCATTAGTGCCAACCGGGTAAAGATCAATTAGTCTCGTAAACGTTAGATGATCAGCATTTTAAACCCATTCCTCATTGAATGTGGCAGTCGATTACGACATCTTTAAAATCGCGGACTTACAATTGAGAAAGTTGTTAAACTCAAATTGGTATATTGCATAGGATGTGAATTGTTCACTGAACGAGTTATTTTTGAAGAACTAAAACATTGATCCAGGGCAAATGTTTTCAAATTATGGTAGCAGACTTACTTATTTCCAAGGCAGCAGTAGGGGAGAGGCAGGTTAGTTGTTACACTGCCCTTTTCAGCCTCCAGAAATAAACAAAATGTATATACTGCCCTCATTTATTAGCTGACGGAATTACCCACAACTGACCTGTATCTTCCAAAGTTACAGACAAAAGAGGGTTAGATACTCGAAAAAAAAAACCAAATTTTGTTCTCCTGAGTAAAAACAGCAGTTGTAGTTAAAACCAGTTATTGTGAGAACACTGTAGGGATTCCACATGGGCTTTCGTTGTTTTATTATACTTGGTGAAAATGATTTTCAGCTTAAACTGTTTTACTTCCATGATAATATATGTCACAGAAAGTCTTCAAAATTAACTAAGTTTCTGGACTTGAACATAACAAACGAAACAAACGGAAAAAACCAAGACAGCAAACCTTTCACCGTGAGTGTCACTGGCCAAGTGACGCCTATTTTATTCACAGCTTCACAGGTACACAATAACTACAACGCACATACCAAAACTAAACACAAAAGATTGCACACAATGATAGAAATTGCACAATACAAAGAGAGCAATGCAGAGTACGAGATTAACCCAGGTGCGGAATCTATGACATTCTCCCCCCTATTGGAGAGACTCCAATCTAAACAAATTCCGCAAGGTAAGAAACATTACGATACTTTAATAGAATTCTGATTCTTTATTAGGCTCTGCTACAAACTATATATCAATAAAATAGCACAAAATACAAACCTATCAAGATTTTACAACATTACAAAAATAGAATCGATCAACAATATACATGATAAACATGCAAACTACAAAAATATCTTCACAAGACACCGTAAACTTAATATACAAATTACAAGTCCATTCGTATAACTGGTTTTACAACCCGACCTGCTCGAGTGACCACGTGACTACTCTTTTCACTCAATCCCTTTCCGTGTACATCTTGTAACGCTTCCTTTTTAGCCTGGCTACTTTCTGCATCACTGATTTCGAGATAATGTTACTTCTTCACAGCTCTAGTTACCATACCCTTTAACGTTTTCAATTTCACTGATCTCACTACACCATCATTCCCAGAAAATGTTTCCACAACAACCCCCAAGGGCCATTTCATTCTTGAAAAATTGTCCTCCCTAATTAACACAACAGAACCCACCTTCAAATTACAACGAGGTACAAATTCCTTCAAGGCTGGGGGCAAGTTCCGCAAGTAATCTTTGCTCCACATCGCCCAAAACTCATCAAGGCGTGTTTGACTCACTATTTCTCTTTCAGTAAGATCTTGCTTGTTCACTTCCATGACTTCTACATTAATACCAGAAGGCACAAACCCAGCCACCCTGCCTATCAAAAAATGATTAGGAGACAGAGGGTTCTTTGAGTCCACACTGTCACTAACAAAAGTCAAAGGTCTTGAATTGATACAACACTCTACTTCACATAAGGTGGTCTCTAATTCTGTTCGAGTAAGACACCTGGAGCCCAATGACTTTTTGAGGGCAGACTTTATAGAACCCACTAGACGTTCATAATATCCCCACCACCCAAGGTGCTCTAGGTACCAAATAACGCCACTGTGGACTGCAGTGTCCAAAATACTTTCTTAATTGAACGTCGGCCCCCACGAAAGTTTAAGCATTATCAGAATGGAAGACCCTAGGCAAGCCACGTCTCGAAGCAAACCTACGAATTGCCAAAATGCAATCAGAAAGTGTAAGGGAATCTGTTAACTCCAGGTGAATTGCTCTTACAACAGCACAAGTAAACAGCAGAATGTAATGCTTCTTAGTAGGCATGTCCACACAATACAATGGCCCACAGTTGTCTAAACCGGTCACTGAAAAGACTGGTGCCTGAGTGACCCTCATCTCTGGCAGAGGTGCCACTAGCTGGCTACAATGTTTAGAGTCTAACCTTTTACAAGCAACACACTCTCTTTGACCCTTTTTGCTTGACGCCTAAGACCCACAATCCAATAGCCACTTCTCAAAGTAGAAACCAGGGTGTCAACTCCAGCATGGTTTAATAGTTTGTGCTGATGTCTGACCAGCAGGAGGGACAGATGGCACTTAGGTAAAATCACAGGATGCTTTTCTTCATAGGATAGTTCTGATAACTGAAGCCTACCCTTAATTCTTAAAATTTCATCGTCTGCCAGATATGGGTTCAAGGAAGCAATGGGTGAGGTGTTAGGTACACTACCATTCTTTCTCAATGCAAGAAACTCCATAAAATAGTGTTCCTTCTGAATGCAACGAAACATTACAACCTTGGCATTCATCAGTTCCTCATGAGAAAGATCTGACCCCACCACTCTGTCAGAAATTTGCCTCCTCGGGTTCTGACAAAATCGGCAAACATAACCAACAATATTCAAAGCTTTAGTGAAACTACTCCATCGTTCAAAATCAAAAACCTTAGGTGCTTCAGACTGAATAGACATGGAGACTACCCTTCTCAATCTCACTCTCTTCCGGCAACCAGAGGGACGAAACCCTACTAACACTGATATTCCCAGCCAACCATTTAGGTCCTTGTAACCAAAGTTTGCTGGAGATTAACTTATTAGCAGACACCCCCCTAGTCACCAAATCAGCTGGGTTTTCTACCCCTGAACAATGAAACCAACTGGATGAGCTGGTAAGTTCTTGAATTTGAGAAATCCTATTTGCTACAAATGTTTTCAGTTGGCAAGGTTCAGTATGAATCCAACTCAATACCACAGTGGAATCAGTCCAGCATTTGTAGTTAGTATCAGTGGGCAACCTTAATGCTTTGATTACAAATGACACCAATTTAGCACAAAATAATGCTCCTAAGAGTTCCAGTCTAGGCAAGGTTTGCTTCTTCAATGGTGCTACCCTTGCTCTGAAAATAACCAAGCTCGTGTTGTAAGTACCTGACACGTTTGGGACTCTGAGGTACACACAAGCACCATACCCTCTTTCAGAAGCATCCCCAAACCCACTCACCTCAACATTATGCAATTTTTTCCACTCAGAGTTAACATAGCAACGGGGAATGTGCCAATTTTGAATCAACTTAAGACCAGCAACCCATTCCCAAAACCTTTTGGAGTAATTTTCAGGGATTTCTTCATCCCAGGAAATGCCTAATGTCCATAAATCCTGAAACATTATCTTGATTGTCATTAAGAATGGATTCAGAAAACCCAGTGGATCAAACATTCTGGCTATACAGCTTAACACAACTCTCTTTGTAACAACTATGTCAGCCGGGACTTCTACACCGTCATAAGAAAAATAATCTAACTTTGCAATCCACTTTAACCCTAGAATTTTCAAGGATTGGACATCCAAATACTTTGTTTGAAATTCTTGAAAGAATATTTCAGACATTTCAACATTATTGGAGGTAAGTTTAGCAAATGTCATGCCGGCAGAAATCATGATCTGATCACAATCTTTGAATAGCGCATAACCTTCTTTTGCGGTATCAGCTCCTGTCAACAAATCATCGCAGTACAAATTTTCCTCTAGTTCTGTCTTTGCTGCAGAGGGAGGGTAATTCGAGAGGTGGTATTTAACAGTAGCATTCAGAAGAAATGGGCTACTTTTATTCCCAAATGGTACTCTTACAAATCTCATGACTCGTGTTTCACCCTCATGAGTCCATAGGAATCTGTGAACATCTTGATCTTGTTTTCTAACCTTAATCTGAAGGAACGCTTTAGTAATATCTGCAGTTATGGCAATAGGCCACCTTCTAAATCGTATCAGAATCTCCACTAGATTACCCAACAAACAAGGTCCAGCTTCTAAACAATCATTTAAAGACAAATTATTAAAACCTTTGGCTGATGCATCAAACACGGGGCGTACCTTAGTAGTAAGGCTAGAATCTCTGACCATTGGTCTGTGGGGCAGATAAAACACGGGGTTTGATGTACACAATTCATTTGTTGGAACTTCTTCAATTATACCATCCTGTTCCATATCTAACAATGCCTTATCATATGCTTCATGTAACTCTGAGTTTCTACTCAGTCTTTTGGAAAGAGCGCCAAGCCTTCTTTTAGCTAACTTCTCATTATTTAACAACCTAGAAGCGACATACTCATTTTTCCAAGGTAGAGAAACTTCGCAGCGGCCTTCATCCTTAATATAACTTACAGCATTTTGAAAATTCTGCCAGACAGGATCAATACACTTGTTTCCAGTTTCAATTGGGCCTACTCCATTTTCCTCTATTTCACAAATCCGCTGAAAGTCTAGTTCTGGAACATCATTGAGACAAACCAATTGATGGGCACAATTAACCCCGTGGGTCCCGGCCGTATTACCTTTCCAGGAACCACTAACTACCCACCCAAATTTTGTCTCCTGAGCAACAGGACCTCCGTCTAACCTAATTAAACCCCGCTCCATGAAGTTCCAATAGAAGTCTTGTCCAATCAAGACGTCGGCTCGAATGGAGAATCCGTGCCCGGAAGTGACGTACGTGATACGCATAGGTATAGGGTTAGGGTTAGGTATAGGGTTAGGGTTAGGTATAGGGTTAGGGTTAGGTATAGGGTTAGGGTTATATACGTTAGTAGGCATACGGATAGGGTACGCATACGCATAGGGATAGGGTTACATACATAGTAGGCATACGGATAGCATACGGATAGGGATAGGGTTATACATATGGTACGCATAGAGATAAGGTTAAGGTTATACCCGTAGGGATATACGTATAGACTACGTATACATGTATAATTATAGCCTACGTATACATCTGTAAGTACTTATAATATTTAAAACCGTTTGCCGGTGTAAAAGGAAATGGTGTCTCTCCTGGAAAATGTGTCCCACCAGACACATTTTCCAAAAAAATATGTCCCACCGGACAATATTTCTCAGGAAATAGTGTCCACCCGCCACAGGAAAATGTGTCCGGGGGACACAATTTTACGAGGAAATAATGTCTGCATATAAGCAACAGGAAAATCTGTCCTTCGAAACGCGGTTACGGAGGAAGTCGCCTTGAACATGTATGGCCCTGGGGAGTTGGGAAGCGACTTGCCAACATTTTGTTTTTTATTGCGGGAGACCGAAAGTGAACTTATGGGATGTCAAAGTGAACTGAGGGAGACCGTAAGTTAACTTTGACATAAGTGGACTCGGCGGAGTGTCAAAAGATATACTAGTACAAACTCAAGAATAAGTCCCAAACTTTGACCAAAAATGCGTAAAATTACTTTCCAAGATTCAAGACAAGGCCATGTCCTTTGGATCAAATAATACTTTTGTCCGTGAGCACTTGTTTGGCAAAATTTCGCAATTTTTGAAGGTCATGATGGGTGGTTGTTGAGATCTGACATCATTTAAGCCTCAGTCGAACGGACACGATCAAACATCTTTCCTTTCTTATTAAGTCTCTGGGTCACTACCATGGTGTCATACAAAGTGGGGGGGGGGGTGGGGGGGGGGGGGGGTGGGGGGGGGGGGGGGTGGGGGGGGGGGGGGGTGGGGGGGGGGGGGGGTGGGGGGGGGGGGGGGTGGGGGGGGGGGGGGGTGGGGGGGGGGGGGGGTGGGGGGGGGGGGGGGTGGGGGGGGGGGGGGGTGGGGGGGGGGGGGGGTGGGGGGGGGGGGGGGTGGGGGGGGGGGGGGGTGGGGGGGGGGGGGGGTGGGGGGGGGGGGGGGTGGGGGGGGGGGGGGGTGGGGGGGGGGGGGGGTGGGGGGGGGGGGGGGTGGGGGGGGGGGGGGGTGGGGGGGGGGGGGGGTGGGGGGGGGGGGGGGTGGGGGGGGGGGGGGGTGGGGGGGGGGGGGGGTGGGGGGGGGGGGGGGTGGGGGGGGGGGGGGGTGGGGGGGGGGGGGGGTGGGGGGGGGGGGGGGTGGGGGGGGGGGGGGGTGGGGGGGGGGGGGGGTGGGGGGGGGGGGGGGTGGGGGGGGGGGGGGGTGGGGGGGGGGGGGGGTGGGGGGGGGGGGGGGTGGGGGGGGGGGGGGGTGGGGGGGGGGGGGGGTAAGTTATAAATGCCCGACAAAAGTAATGAATTTTGAAGTACAGAATGGGATACTGCTTACAGAACCGAGGTCCTTATTAAGGCCAAGGCCGTTTTAGAGCGAATGATTTTTTTAACCGCTTTGTATTTTCTTTAGGTATCATTTTTGAATTTTCCATTGATGATGGAGTATTTAAACTTGGAAGGCAAGTGATCGAGGCCGTTTAAATGTTTGGCGACAGGCAAGCAAGAGAAGGTACTACGGATGTTCATAGGTGTTATGAAATATAACCCTAAATTTTGATTTGGTCTCATCAGTATACACAACATTAGGAGACCTGTCACAATGAATGGCGTAGATTACATTGAAAACAGTCCGAAGAATAAGTCCATTAATAGTTACGTAATCCCAGGTTTCAATATAGTCAAAGTGTAGTCTGTGACAAGAGTGGTTGCCAGTCGAAGCAGTGGTGGCTCGAGAACAGCTCTTAACCAACAAGTTGCATAGATTTGATGGTCGTCTAAGGGCTTGAACCTTGAACAGGGGGTGATGACCAAATTTCTGAAATTTTTAAGTCTGTTTTGAGTGCCTTCAGTGTATTATTGTTATTACTATTATGTTAATACCGTAAAGTTATAATTTGTCCATTGGTGACGAATTTTCGCAAATGAGGCATGACTGCTTGGGTGTTCAAAGTTGTAGGAAACTGAAGTTTGTTCACTAGCGTATATCCTTAAAATGTGATAGATCAGCTGTGGTCTACTTGATTGGTAAATTGTAGTCTCTACTGGAGATTAAGGTAAGTTGATGGAAAGTAACTAGTAATAGAGAAACAAAATTCTAAGCATTAGCCAAACCATTAAAAACTTCGACTTTACATGTTAGTTACAAAAACGAGTTCATACCTGCTCGTTGCAAAGCTCATAATGGTAATGCTGACCATCACAAAATGCCCCATCATACCTCTGTCGAGGGCTGGAACATACACGAGTCGTAACTCTAATACCACCACCGCAACTGCGAGAACATGATGATGTTTTCCATTCAGAAAATCCTCCATCAGAGGAGCCATGCCATGAAACAGTTTTGGTATTTAAAACACATTCTCCATTGATGCACACCTACGGAAATGTTAACACAACAACTTACTTAGAGGATACATAGAATATACTTTTTGTTTGGCCGGAGAAGACTACCTAAGTTTTTTCTAATGAGAAATGTTACTGTAGGTGTTCCATGATGTCTGAGCTAATAATTACTCAAGCGTTGTCATAGGTTATGGAGGTAATAAGAAGAACCCACTTGTTACAAAATAAACATGATTGTCACTGTTCTACCTACATGTTGATCACCACACTTCGACCCTTCTGTTGGAGGAATATGGACAAGTTCACAATCAAACATATTCTCTGGAGGGGAGCACGATAAGGCAGTGCATGTAGTCTAGTAAAATGAAACAAAGATTTGGCATTAGACTGGACGAATGGCAATTTAATTAAAAACAATGGGAAAAGAATTTTCTTTACACTACGTGCTATACTTACATGTAATTCCTTAGTTAAGCCGTGTTTTTTTGCATTTTGATTAACGGTAACTTCATAATCGAAGAAAACAGACAAGTAAGTTCGAATAGGTCGAAAGGCCATCTAAGTTTTAATACCGTCCTTCAAAGTCTTAAATTTTAAAGTAAAGTTGAAAAAGATCATTCTGAACATAATGAATGCTGGAGTTAATGAGTATCTCCGAATACTGTGCAAGATATTTTTGTTTTGAAAAAGTATATTTTGTTCTTCTCTTAAATTTCCATTCAATCTTTAAGGAAAACCTAAGCCCTGAAAAACATATTAAATGTACTTAATTCACCTCAACGCAAGAAACAAAGTATGATGTTGGAATATTATAAAGGAATGTTTTGCAATTATTTCTAATTATAGACTTATTTGCAAATCAAAATTCGTATTGTTGTTACCATTGACTGTTAAGGGAATCGTATGTTAGCTGAAGGCAGACCCCGATCCAAGTAACCGACTTTCCCTAGACCGACCCCCTTACCCCGATGTTTAATCATTGACAGTATATCCTGCACCTCTGCTGCTAAAAAATGCTAAAAAAAAGTATTGCCCTGATCATGATGGTTAGAACTTAACATCATGGAGACAGCATACAAGACGTACAGTTGTCTACAATTTTCATGAGGATGCCCCAGGATGCCTTTCGACCCCGTCCTTAAACCTACTGTCATCGGTATTTGTTCGAAAGGTCTTCTTCCTTAACAATCGTGCTAGTCACTTTGCCTTCATTAGTAGGCTTACCATTTTCAAACGTATATTGACATTCAGATTCTGTTTACAGCTGGTTTCTATACTCTTCAATAAAATCCCTTCACAAGAAAATGATCCTAAGACATGCATATTATTGTTGCCACGTATGTTTGTAGCAACTGTTCAATAAAAAAGAACTATTTTGTAACCGTACATTGGAAAGGCAAATAAAACTTTTCAAGGTACTTTAGTGGTTTCATCGATCTTTGCCTAATCATGAATCTTCCTCCTGTCATCGTAGGCCGTACCTTGAATTACATGTATGTTTAATGACAGATCATTGCCGTCCTTTGGGTAATTAAAAAATCATTACCTGATAAGCACAGCTTTTAGTGTGGCTTGGAAAGACTTGCGCGGTACGAGCCCATTCCTCACACTGCTCATCTAATGACGGTGGAGCTAGTGAAGTATTGTTGATAGAGAACGATATTTGAGATAACTCTGCTACAGGAATTTCATCTAAACACCACGGTTTCCCCCTACAATGATGAAGAAATTTGTAATATATTTTGGCCCACAACGTCAGTTAATATGCAAGAATATAGTACACTTACACTTTTCTCACATCCTCGCTGAGAGTTTGCAGTTTCTAAAGCTAATGAATCAATCCCCGTTCACCAACTTAAGGGCCAAACATAATCAGAAAAGGGCTGTCACAGCTTACTGTGAAACACCCCGTTCATGTACTATTTATGTACTTATAGGTAGTGATATCACGGTCATCATTATTTTGGCTTTCAATCTAATTTTTTGCACTTTGAAACACAGTAACCTCTACTTCCAATTATTTTATTCTTCAATATTCTGGTTGTTAAGAACAAACTTAATTGTCAGTTTCATGATTTGACTTTGAATTAGATGAATGTGGACTTTAAAATTTCAGTATTTACACTTTTAATATCAAAACTGCTACATTTTATCTTATTAGCTTGACTTTCGGTTTCTGTACTTTAACTTTCAGTGTCACTGTTTGAAAAACGTTCTGAAAAGAGGGCTGTAGGTCATAATAACATTGGAAGTCACATATGTTTCAAATTTAAAGTAAGCACATGAAGATTAAAAGTCAACATCATAACACTAACAAATAAAATGATTATCTTAAAACTCACAACTATGAAATTTAAAATGCAAGATTTGTCTAGTAAAGTCACTTTTACAACATCGTAAGTTATCAAGTTTGAAACAAACAGTCTCATTTGTGATTGATTCTGGTTGAATTAATTGAATACGATGTGAAAACAACTAGAGAAAGCTCAAAATCTTGACTTGATGATGATAATGATGATGGTGATGGTAGTGGTGATGGTAGTGGTGATGATGGTGATGATGATGGTGATAATGATGGTGAGGATGGCGAT